>CM068371.1:354202083-355402083 GCA_034769895.1 Magicicada septendecula | reverse complement strand
TAAAAATTGCAATTCTTAGGTACACTGTTAATCAATAATAGTTGCATGTTTCTTGCGTGTAGTCAGAAGTGCAGCTCACAAGTCAAGCAACACTAATAGTCACTTTACCCGATCTGCATTTGCTAGCTCGTCTGGAAGCGTCTTTGTAGCTCTTCGTATGAAATTACAAACCTGCTTGCAAAGTATTCATAGGTACTATTGAAATAGCGGTCTGGTCTCTGAATCATTTAGAACTGATTTGCTTGAAGATCTCGTCAAAACAGTGGTGACTAGAGTCAGCTTCCTGAGCTGTCGTTCATTTTACTAAGAGGTTTGCATACGATTACTAAAATTGCTATCGAAATTACTGTGTGTTTTATACAAGGTTACATTTTTTTAGAAGTAAATATATTCTATGTTAGTTTTATAAACATTATTAAAAAGTTACAAAAATGGCATACAATTTTTGTATATTTAATATACTTAAATTTGCAACACACAAAAATGTGTTTTTATAATGTAATTCAGTGCTAGCGTACTCTGTACGTAAAACGTCACTAATCACAGTTGCGTTAAAAATCGTGTAGACATTCATATGTGATATATTAATCAACTGGTTCATCATTGACGTTAGTTCTATCCCTTGCATTGTTTACAATAGTAAACACTAAAGTTAAAAACAAATGTCTGGTAATTTCTGACAGAAAATTCGAATTTTGGGGAGGGATACGTGTCCTATTAGGTTAAATATTGATGAACTACGATAGTCATTCTCTTCAAGTACTACGCACCGGGCACACATACATACACAGTTATGCACACAGGTGCATAGGATATTCTACCGTACATATTTACTCGTGCACGTCAATAAGAACTAAAGCTAAATAAAACACTGGCAGATTTGTAGAAAATAAAATAAGACGTTCAATACTCTACTAAGCTTACAATAATTAAAATTAATTATTATCAAACTGAATACCTATGGTAAAAATTTTTAGCAAGTTTAAGAGTTGTTTAATAAGTTGAATAAATTTTAATATCAATTTTAAATTAACTAAGTAAATTAAAATATCAACTACTCATATGTTGATTATTATACGTAATAACAATTACGAATAAGCAATTTTCTCAAACATAGAATTATCACTATGTATAGTTCCTTCGTTCCTAACTGCTGATTTTTGACGTCACACTGCACTGTTGTATTTAACCTTACAATACAAATTTGCAACCGGGATATGCAGTGTAATTGCGTGTATCAAACAGAGTGGAAATAAGTTGGGGTGCATTACAGATTACTGAAGTGCACGCAACAAGACGAATGTGACAGCCGACGTCTACTATACTAGCAAACGCTGTCTAATCTAAACACGGATATAATACCTTTCGTCACGTCTAAAGCAAAGCTCACATTTGTCACGATTTCTCTGTTTATAAGTTCCTACCCTGCGTTAGCAATTTGTATAACTATGGAAATATTCTCCATTCTATGCTATACAGTATAAATTGTAACCTAAATCAGGTGTTACGTTATGGTAATAAGTTGAAGAAAACTAAAAGCAATACGAGTAGACATAAGGTAGGAAACATTTTGGCAGGACTTAATATTTTAGTTAATAAAGTTGTGTTGGTGGTTATAATTACAAACAAAAGTTATTGCACACTACTATAGAAAATTTCCCGATTATCGCTTTTAAGCCACACAGCGCATCATAACATGAGAAATTTACAATAATAAAACAAGATAATTCCTTTATACCTATACTTGCCGTACAGGGTGTGGACATTTTCTTAAACAAGGCCTGAGCTATACGCCCTTACCTTCTGGTTGCTAATCCACATGGCTGGATCAATCACCCGAGTCGGTACTTTTAAAGAATACCGGCATTCAGTCACAGTTTTAATAAATACGAATATGAATAAATATCATTAAAAGTTTTAAACAATACTCAGACACGGTAAGATCATTTTATAAACATTAAAACTAAGTTTAAAAATAATGAAACCTTTTATAATATAATTAAAAATTAAAAGATAGTGGGCGGGTATAGAACATAGGGGGATAGACAGTAAATAACACACGTAGAAAGTCCCTAGGAACTCCTGAACACTTATTAAAATTTACTTTACTTTAAATCTTAACCCTTTCTGATATCGGATTAATAATTACTTATGTAAGAAGTTTATCGGCAATTACATTTATATTACATATTCCAAATGTCTACGAATACCCCTTTTCATGAGGTAACGAAATATCTTAAAATTGTCTACGGAATATGTTCAAGTGATCTAACAAATTCTAGTTAATTTCCTTTAAATTAATTTTTAAATTAAATTAATAATTAAATTTTTTAACATGTCTATAACGTCGTAAATTAGTATAAAAGCATGTAGTCCTAGCTACAAATACCCTTACTGCGATATTCCATTGCAATATACATATGCGGGCGCGTGTGTGTGTGTGTGTGTTGCAGCGTAACGAAATAAATATTGCATAGATAGATATAATATTAATATAAACACAGGGTCTATATCTGGAGGCAGGAAATTTATAAACTAACAAAATTTATACTTCTGCCTTATTAAGTTTTCCAACATAAAATTATTTCTTTAATTATTTAGTCTTTTGAATAAAAAGCTTACCGATACTTTTTTTTACAACTGTTAGTTTACTTGGGTGTCGAATTCCACAATTAATGTCTATGTCCGTCGACCAGCTGTTGATGATCCGCTGCCCGTTGACCTTGGCGTAGCTGACACTGACGTTTCACACACACGCCGGGGTTATCTATCTGTTAATATTTATTAATTTATCTCAGGGTTTTTGTATACGGGTAATTAAATAGATATGTGTACTATGCATACTCAATCCAGACTCTTCAAGTGTTCTCGCGTCAATCAGAAATACCCGGATGGAGATTGCTGTCCTAAGCCAAAAAATCTTGCACTAACGCGAAAATCACTAATACTGATCTATTTAAATCTGGTTATGATTTGAGTTCTGCGATTCTAGATAACGTATTTGAGACACTCGATACGTATACGTAAGTTCTACGTACTCATAGAACAGACACTTCCTGACACAAAAAACTCGCGACAGTCAGTATGACCTTTTATGACGAGACGTCGAAGCGAACTGCACGAATTGTTCCCCGCAAAGGACCGACTCGAATAATTTTTAGAACTTCTGATTTCTTGAAATCTTAGATACGTCATAGATTTTCATCATGATAGACTGACTTCAAGTTAAAACTATGTCCAAATCTGCAAAGGCCTGTCTAGATTTAATCTACAATTTTTATTATCCTCTTGCAGATAACGATTTAAAAGAAGAAATAATTTTAAGTTCTGCAGGATTGGATATATGATAAACGTACCCTTCATTACGGTGAATACTGTGTCCAAGTTTCATGAAGAAATGTTAATTATTAATGAAGTTATTCAATAAAATTGAATCACACGGGCACCCGCTCACTCGCGCACTAACATTGTACTGGACATAATAGAGTATTACGGACATGTGTCAATTACGGGTATTTTGACAAAATTCAATTTTTTCCCATATCTCAATTCAAAACTTACATCTAATTTACAAAAATCAATAAAATCAATTTACAACTTGTCTATGATCATTTGTTAAAGCACTAATATCCCTTATTGATGACTTTCCTAGCACGCTTCTGTTACAATACGTAGTTCCAATATCTCTTGTACGGTTCTGAGTTCATGTTTGGACATTGTCAAATAGACAGTAAAAATTGTGTCAAAATTGTTATATTAAATTGATTTTTGACCGTATAAAGTATAATGAGTGCTGTGAAGTAGTGCGAACATATGCGTAGGCATATGGCGACTGCGCGTGTGCAAACGTGAATAACTTTATTACAAAATAACAATAAAAGCAGATGAAATTAAATAACTTTGGTGTAAATAAAAATTTTAACATAGGACTTACACCAAAATGTGCATAAAATAAAGACCTACCTAGTAGTAATATTTGTTAATAACTTAAAAAACGAAACACCTGAGTTTTTTTATTAAACAATGTATAACCCAAAAGAAACGCAATAAAACTGGACAGGTTTTATTAGCACGTATCACTTCGTTCATAGACAATATTTTACAAGAAGAATGTTATTTGGACTGTAGCAATTGGTTGAAACGTTAGTTGATTTTGTTCTTCGTGGGGTATAATTCAGTATCGCTTAGAACTCAGAAGAAGCAGTCTCGTTTGAACTCAGTAACGAGTAACCGTTGCCTCTGATTTATGACGATAGTTCTATCACGAGCGACGAGCACATGTAGTGTAAAGTTCGCGACTAAAATAACACAGTGTGCTATTACGGTACAGTACAAGATTTTCCGCTTAGTAATTGAAATAACACTTCAAGTTAGCCGGAGTAGTGTGTAGTTATATGTATAATACAAATTATTGATAATTATTAATTCACCACAGTTTGTAGCAGTACCGACCCGGAAACGAGCCTGCAAGCAGGAGAGCAGGAGGAGATCCTGACGGCACAACAATGTCGTGAACGTCTACCTAACAGAAACATATGTCACCGCTTATCAGGAACGGAGGAGTGACATCGCATGGTTCATCAGAAAGGGAAGTGAAATTAATTTTATAGACTTTAGTAAAACAGTCATAAATAAAAGACATAGAGAATTTGTATAAATTAGGATTTTATGTAATTAGAATATATGAGAAAATTATTTTAAGTTTGTAAAGAATAGGTAAACAAAAACAGTTAATTAACTTATTTGTAACAGAAACAGTTAATTAATTTATTTGTAACAGAAACAATTAATTAATTTATTTGTAAATGAAATTGTTAATTAATTTATTTTATGTCAGGAATAGTTAATTAATTTGGTTTGTTATCATAAAATATAGTAAAGTATTCGTGCAATTTAAAAAATAAATAAAGGAATATCTTTAATAAAACCGAATCATCCTGAATCTCGACTACTTATTCTATGCGATCTTGTACACCGCAATACACACACACACACACACACAAACGAGTATATACACATGAGTATTGTGTTAAAAAGCACACATTAGACTAGAAAGTAAGGGTAATAAATAACAATATGTAAGCATATGAAATGTGTGTGAGTTATGTTGTTATGTATTATCACCATTTATACGTGTGAATATTCAACAACATTATAAAGAAATTTTTTTTTTATTAAGTAACATTATTTTCGTCATAACGTCCAGTTTTAATAATAATTTCTACATCATTAAATGTGTTTAAATGTTTACGTTAAATAGTGTCAACTAACGTTAAATGTTCTTTTTTATGAGCGCAATTGAAAAGAACGCCATTTCAAGTATTTTCAAAGCAGTCGAACATATAAAATGATTTTGCTAAATCAACCTCTGATAACATGCTTAACAACAACAGAGATCGTGAACGCAGATAAATGTTACTTGATACGGCACGGCGATAAGGTACCCAGCATTGTCAGTGTATAGTTTACCTCCCTAGGCCAGAACACACCTCTTGAATGACCCCACGTGCACACTTGTGTTTATATCTCTTTGTTTATGAACAACGCTATTTTTAACATAGTGCTATAGAACAGCATCTATGTGTATTATGTTTGGTCTACTTTCTTACCTAAAGACTAGAGCTGGTGACTAAAGTAAGTTACAAAACTATATTTGCAGAATATTTGAAATTGTTCCAAAAAATTGCGTTATCATTATTATCCTATCTGAGATGAGCCTACTTATTTATGATGTTTTGTGTATCATTTCTCCATAAATTTTAAAGCTATGCCTTAATCATTATAACTTGAATGACAAATCCGTCAATAGAGAACTCATGCTTAGATTTATAATCCATTAACATATATTTCAAAAAATTATATTTTCCAAACAGACTGTCAGCTTCTATTGCCATACATTCATAGTTTATAAATATAAATATAAATATACTTTCATAAAATATACATTCATACAACTTTCAGATGTATTTCGTGCGAATAACTAAATACTAAATAAATAACTAAATAATATTGTTGCTTTTAAACTTTTTTGCACTAAGCCGTAAATGCACCCTTTATTTGATTCTCTTCCTTCATCAGAGAAAATATTGAGGTTAAATCAGCTCCTTCTAGTAAAAGAAGTCAGACAAATAAAATGTTTAAAAATGTTAAAATATAAAAATTGTAAAAATCGATAACACAAAATCGTATTATTCATCTAAATAAATATTACCACAATTTCTGTAGAATTGTCTTGTAAAAGTAATATACAAACTATAACGTCTCTTTCAACTACTTTTTTGATAAAACGAATAGCCTATGAGTTATATCAGATAGCTTGTCCATGTTCCTAGCTAGACTGATGAACTGTATAATTATTATATCCTGACCAACACTACTACGTGCATCGGGTTAATGAAATGGCCAATATCAAACCGTACCCTTCTCCGTAAACATCTTTCGATATCGAAAGTTTGTAAACATCTGCGTTTTTTGCTTTAAAGATATGCGAGTTTTCATGGTTCTTTCAAATACACAACTCACGATAGGACTACCGAGATAGAATTCTATAAGACATTGACCTCTTTGTTACTGCTACACTAGAAAATATAAAATATTAGAAAAATATAAAATTATAGAACTGTAGAATCCGAAATGAAGTTTATAACGAGGGATACGAAGTATGTATTATACGTAATATGAAAATATTTGTATCTAAAGAAATTTATTTATAAACAAAGCATTATGAACTGTACCTGAGTAAATTGAAAAAAATAAATGTAGCTCACATTAAACGATTGGTGCAAAGCATCTTTTTGTTTGCTCTGTAAAAACTGACAGCTTTCAGAATGGATGAAAAATAAGCAGAAGGCAATGGAAAAGAATTTATTAAAAAAGGGAGAAAATGAGAAGCGAAAGGATTCGACAAGTTATGAGTAGAGATCAGGAGGTGACTGTGAAAATAGAGAATGGTATCGGCGGCAAGAATTATATTGAAAATAGAGAATTGTCGATAACAAGAAGAAAGTAAAAAGGGAAACATGAAGACTGGGCAAGAACTACGGATGGAATTATGGAATTGAGGAAAGGTTTGTACTCTGTCTTTTGCGTTGTTGCGTTGAAAGGTTAATGTGCACCGACAGACCAAAATTAATTATCACAGAAACGTGAGAGTGTGCCTTAATCACATAAACATGAGTGTGCAAAATAGCGAGGCGATTTACTAGCATTATAATATAATTTGTTGAGACACTTTACTTATTATCTGTTAAACACTATACTTTATTTTTCCAAATGTGGAATTTGTAGATTCTAATTTACATTTCGTAAAAACTTGCCTGCTGCATAATCAGTGATGAAATGTTTCCTGAGCAGGAAATGTAAAATTTCAAACAATTTCTTTAGTCACCGCATTTTTAATGCTCGCTAAAATAAAGGTTTTAATTTTTCTATACATTTTTGAACAAATACACAACACTTAACATCGTAACACATTCAATTTTTATGGTAACAATTATTGTAGAGTTTCTATGGAAATTAATTTATTTTAAAAATTTGTTATAAAATATGAGCAGACGTAAGTAGACGTATTTTAAAAGAGCTCTAGTAATTAGTCATATTTTATAACTATTAATTAACGTTTTCTTTCCTCTAACACATAAAAATACATGTCAATGAAAGACACAAGTAACTTGTGCGGTATTATTATTAAAACTGTAAAAATTACAAAAATTACAATTTTGTATTCAATATGTACATGGTATTTTCAAACTGTTGATACTTTTTTGTTCCAGATTAAAGAGGTGAAATGAAGTTTTTTGAAACTATGAGTACCAAGTCCTGTTTGGCAGCCCTAGCCGTCGTTGGAGTGGCGGTAAGTTATCTCAATATCTGCAGTGTTCACAGTTCATAGTATGGATGAACCTACAATATATTAAAGTAGCCACTTACGGTTAATGATACACATCACGTCACTTATCCATACAAATTATGTCACCATAATTTCTAAAATTTTACACATCTGTAGTCGCATTTATTTTCTGTTTCAGATGGCTGGGGGCGTGTGCACTGTTTAGCCTACAACAAGAAGGCGGCCGACCTGGCGACGGTTAGAGAGGTTATAACTCAAATTTTGCATTATCACAAGAATTTGGAATTGTTTAATGTACTCTTCACGCAAAATTTGGTTGCAGTCTCTTGCAGTTCACTGGATAATTTTAGCGTCCTGTTTGGCTGGCTAGGCGACGGTTCTCAAGTCTCAAATCTGCAATAACCATTCTATACCTGACCATAAAATAACGGAAAATACATGTTAATTTAGCAGAAACAATTCTAGTACGGCTGCCTTGAAATAAAAGGTTTTAACAGTTTTTTTTTTGTCTAATATCATCTGCTGTATTACTGTCAGTTTAATTTGTGTTCAGGGTTATTATTATTGTTTGTATTATTTTGTTATTGTTATTATTATTAGTAGTAGTAGTGGTAGTAGAAGTAGTAGTAGTAGTAGTAGTAGTAGTAGTAGTAGTAGTAGTAGTAGTAGTAGTAGTAGTATAGTTCTTTCATCACCATCACCACTCTAGATCATCTCTCAACGAATCGATGAAACGATTCATAGAATAGATATGGTAAGGCTAAGAGAGAGAGAGAGAGAGAGAGAGAGAGAGAGAGAGAGAGAGAGAGAGAGAGAGAGAGAGAGATCATTATTCTCATCAATATTATCCTGACCGTCATCGTATTCTTATTATTATTATCTTATTAGTATTATTTTTTGTTGAATAAATTGAACTAATCTATTTTTAACTTACGTTATTTTCTGTGGTTTTATAGAAACTGGTGGATGATACAACGAGACTGTCTAAAGAGAACGAGCGTTTGAAACGAGACTCTCGACAGGTGGCGGAAGAAATGGTTAGGTATAGAATGGTTATTGCAGATTTGTGATTTGTGAACCGTCGCCTAGCCAGCCAAACAGAATGCTAAAGTTATCCAGTGAACTGCAGAAGACTACAACAAAATTTTTTGTGAAAAGTACATTAAACAATACCAAATTCTTGTGATAATGCAAAATTTGAGTTATAAAATTTGTTATATTCTGCATTAAAGTGTTTTACAAAACTTTAAACACATTCGTTTTACTTTATTTTTACTTAATATTACTATTATATCCTTAGAATATTACTTCTTAGGTTTATTACTTAATATTACTATTATTATTATTAATTGTATAGTTCCTCGTGCACTGTCATTTTACATTCTTTGTAGCACTATTTGGTACTCCTATGGTAATAATAAGGGTGTCAATAAATGTTTGAAGTTTCAGTGTTTGCCTCTGTCCTGTGCCCAATGCAGTACAGCCTATAACGAATGACAGTGAAATCCAAAACGCTTGCTTGTGCACGTCCGTCCGTCCTTTCCATTGTAGACCGAACACCAAGATTTTTGTTTTCAAAGTAGCTTAGGTAGGCTATATGTTACTGATTCATTTCAGTACATTATCTTTCATCTTCAAATTTATGTAAACTAATGTGAAATCATAAAACATATTGTTCTGGAATTACACATGGTCCTGTAATTCATTGCTTATTTTAATTGTATTACGTTTTACTATTATCGTCATTTGTGTTGTTTTGCTTTTTGTCGTTTTCGCTTTCTTTTCTGAATTGTTAATAATATGGTATTGTCAAAACTTTCAACATTTTGATGTCAAGTTGCGTTCTTTCTTTTCACGTAGGTGCAAATTTTGAAAATTTCTTCTATCTTCGGCGAGTAATCTCGGATTTTATATCATCATAACTTCTTTAATAGTATCTTGCTTCACTTCTAATATTTAATCTCACTTACTTTCCTCTATTTCATTTTTCAATTCTAGCTGCGCGTACTTTTTAGTTCATATCGACCATAAGCTGCTTCATGTAGTCTAATCGGGGTCGTCCTCTGTGATTCTTCCCTTCAATTGTTCCTTCTGTTATTCTCTTAACCAACTCATTATATCAAATACAAACTCTATAAATGTAAAAACACAGCCCCAGCACTCGATAATGATCTCAGAGCACTTTCCGAACCTCGTAATTGAAGCCCTAGCGAACCTGTTTACAGCGAGTCCACAGCTCGGGTATGTCCAACAGGCTTGAAAGCATCCCCACATTCTAATGTTCCCCAAACCCCTAGATCGACTAGACAAACAACCAACTATCGACCCATCTAACTGACTCAGCGATCTCCAGGCTTTTACGATCCTTGTTGTAAGGCTTCACCCTCACTTACACGCCCACAACGTCCTCTGCAGCATTCCCTTTTAATGTGAATGGCTTTCGCCCTGGGTACGACCAACATAGTTAACGTTATCAGCGCCATCCAAGACAAATCCTCTCTGGAACACCAACCATCGTAGCTCTTCTCGACATACGGAAAGGGTTTGACTGTGTCTGGCACATTGGCCTGAGATTCAAAATCTTTTCATTTCATTTCTTTCCTAGCATCATAAAAGAGCTCTCAATTTCTTGAGCGGTCACACAGTGCAAGTCTGAGTCTGTCAGGGACTCTCAACATATGAATGCTGGTGTCCCACAGCACTCCGATATTACTTTGTTTTTGTATGTACTGGTCACGAAAGACACTCCACCTGCGCACCAGCACTTTCCATATCCGACAGCGGGGATACCGAGGATACAGCCTACTGGGTCACCTCTGGAACTCACCGGCATGTCCGACCGAGACTTAGAAGGTTTTAGAGCTATTATTCAACTACTGTAACACTTGAAGAATGTGCCTTTCAATTCCACTGGAGGAAACATGAGCCACTTCTTTCAGACCCCCCTCCGAGTAGGCCCTTCTACCATTATTCTAAAGCGTGATTGCAAGTATCTTGGCGTCATGCTTGACTACTACAAATTAACCTGGCAACAGCACATCAAAGGAATCACTCCCTAAACCAGCAAACGGATTCGAGCAGTCACACTCCCCAGCAAAAACGATTGCTGCTCCAGCCAGATACTTTGCAGAATCGACACAGCATGTCTACGCCCTATCCTAGCTTATGCACATCGAATCCTGCTGACAGCCGCCCACGACTGCCTGAGGCCCTGCGAAGTTACAGAACGGCGAGCGCTTCGAATAATATAAACTGGCACCAATAAAAGATTACTGTACGCTATAAATTCCCTCTTCCCGGCTCTTGATTCCTTCTTCTTCAAATTAAACCGAAAATAACTCTAAGGACGCTAGTAGCCGTGCCTGCAACCAGTCCACTGTAGGCCTTACTAACCGTCCGAACACAAACACGAAACTGCCCTCTTTCCCCACTAACCGCCAGAACTGGCACTCTCCAACGCACCAGACACTATAGCTAAACATAACAGTTTCTCACAGTAACTCAAAAAGCCGGTAACACTCTAAATTCACTAACCGACTACCGCGCCCCATGAATAGTCCCCCGCCGAACCATTGCTCCACTCTGACACTTTGACGCACTCTTCTTCTTTAGCTGCGCTGCTCAGCCTGACTGTTACACTTTTCTATTTTGCCACTTACTCAAACCAGTCACCCCCTCCCTATCTTAAATGGCTCCCTTACTCCACAGTCACACAAACAACCACACACCAACTCCACTATCTTCTACTTAGCGTCTCAACTTTCTCAACGGTCGACCTCCGCTGGAGTTTCTCTGCCAAGAATCAAAATTCCAAACCGGCTGAAGCGGGCTAGTTCCCAAAACAGCCCGGGACTTGTTCAACCAAACAAGCATCTAACAACATGAAAAAAGTTTCCTACCGTTTCTAATATCACTTATACCTTTGTATAATTTTGAGAAAACTTTTTAATTGTATCAAATTGATCATTTATTGTGACTATATACTTCTACCAAAATCAATCCGAGTCGAAAATTTTCCACATTAACGTTCACTGAGCTTTTATCTGTTGTTTCCTAGCTTTATATAGCCGTCTTGTATTTCTTTGTGATCCCTTTCTTGCTTTTTTTCTTTGGCACTCTACTCCAAACATGTACGTAACCTAGGATTTTTTCTAGGACACCTGATTCGTTATTTGTGGCTCCCATGAATACTTTTATCGATATCTAGATGTTCAGTATCACTCATTGCCTCCTGAGTTTTATTTGCTAGCCCTGCCACGTTCCTATGTTAAGCGCCCAATTTTATAGTGAAGATAGTTTTGTTCTAATTCCATTGCTTACCCGTAGTTTTTTTAGGCTTTTAAGAACTTACCATTTTTAAGAGACCGTACCGTGTAACCTTCTGAATCACTAACCGTATTGACTTGCTCTCAACGTGTTCAAACACTATAAATACGCAACCCATACAGGGCGACACCATGCGGCTTATTTTCACACAATTTACTTATAGTCGGAGGACTTATTACACATTTAATTCATAAACTAATATTACTATGATAAATGAAGTTGTATTAACTGATAGTACTATGACGTATTTCCTACAAAGCAGGGTTCGTATGTATAAATAAATCACATACATGTAACCGGAGAGTTACATTTGACAGGCGGTTGACTATATATGTCTCTCTCTCGTCCGCTTTCCTGTTTACGGATTTCCGTTCTACCTGCTCTCCTATAGTTGTCACAGTACTCGTCTGCCGTTTGGCATTTTGGAATCTGTATTCATCTGGTAAAACACAAGTTTGCTTAATATCAATTTCAGACCAAAATTATCGTGAGTTTGTAAAAGTGTTAAGTATTTACATTTTTTGTTACAGATTATTAAAGCCTTTTCATTATAAAGTATCACAATTAAAACTGCAATAAAAATAACAGTTACAATAGGAAATACACTTATAAACTATAAAATTTAATATTTTGTTGTGTTTAGTGCATAGAGAATTATTGCATATTATGGGGAAATTAAATGAACATTTTTGTTTTTCATAACCGTGTATTCGTAAATGTTCTTCTGACATATTTGAACGACGAAAACCTTTATACTTTAATTCAATAAGCTATACTGCACATTAACCTGAAATGCATTCTTGTTCTCCACTTAATTTTCTCACTGCCTCGCAGTCTTCTGTGTTTGTGTACATTAACTTCTCCTATTTGGCACCTGATCAAAGCCTTCTCAATTTTAGTAATTTATTATTTACTGTGTTTTTCATTTGTTACCCAGTTGTAGATCCTCTTTGGCTTTATACTGCATAAAGTGATATTGTGTTTATGTGTCTGTGTATATTATTATTTGACCTGCATAAAATCGAATATAATTATTCAATGCGACTTCTGTTCATTTAAAAAATATTATTTATTCTGTCAGTCCGTTGCTTTCCTAAGAAATCTGTAATTGAGTATACAATGAAGAGACTCATTTTGACAAATAATTTGCTTATGCGAAAGTAGATAACGTAAGATTTACTACATGACAATTAATTAAGTTGTCCTCTATCTTGAAAATAGTACAGAAAACAATATTTAAAATTATTATTACCTTATATCATCATCATCACCGGCATCGTAATCATCACTATAATAATAATCATCATTATTATCTTCAACACTATAATTACAGGGATCAGGTCTTAGTTGACTTGTTCTTAACCTACCACTACTTCGGTGTGAAACGTCTTTTCTTCAAAAGGACTCAACTCTGAAAAGTGCTACTGGTAATCTGTTATTAATTGTTGACATATATTACTACTTTAAAAACCTGACGCAACATGAGCATAATATGTTTTAGGCAGGCAGGTAAAATAGAGAGAGAGAGAGAGAGAGAGAGAGAGAGAGAGAGAGAGAGAGAGAGAGAGAGAGAGAGAGAGAGAGAGAGAGAGGGGGAGAGAGAGAGAGAGAGAGAGAGAGAGAGAGAGAGAGAGAGAGAGAGAGTGTGTGTGCTTGAGGGAAAACTAGAAGGAGGAAAAAATAGATGAAAATCATGACATGAAAGAAACTTATTTATCATTGATAGATACGAACTCTTTCAGGACAGCTCAACGTATGCAATTCACACGTACCTTCAAGTACTTTAATTATATATAGAGCGCCGTATTTTTGTTGACACTGCTAAAATGGTTTACTCAAAGACGTAATCATTTACCCCAAATTACTGGGAAACGTAAAAAGTAAATTTAACGCAAACGTGTGTTTGCGCGTGCGCGTGTGTGTTTGATCGCCTCAAAAATGACAAAGATTCACTCATATTACAATGAAATCCGAAGCTGGTCACATAGAACTGAGGATACTTATTGTAACATGAGTAAAAGTTGTCATACAAGATATTCTTGACGTGCATACCAGAAGAAGACTTCACAAATATAATGGAAACCGGCCGCGGAAGCCTGCGTAAGAATATCAGGTAGGCCTATATAGATATTATTAAAAGTATTATTATTAATAACAGTATCTACTTAGTAGGGTTGTTAGTATATGTTACACATTGTAAATATTGTCAACTGTACTTGAATATCTGTACGTGAAAGTCTATTATTCTTGTTAAACAGATTCTTGTAACGATATCAGCGTACATATGTTTTTCTACTTATCTGGAAAAGGTTACACTTCCCACTAAATTTAAGATTTTGTAATACTTATTAAAAACCTTTAATGGTTATAGACAACATTGTCTGTTGACTTTAATATAATTATAATGTTAATAATTCCTTCTAAACTCGATAGTGTGTATTTCTAGCTGTACTGAATATTTCCTTTGTAAACTACACACGCTAGTGTAAATTGCCGCTTATATCCTGTCTAACGTAGTAATTGAATATATTTTTTTTTCAATGTATTGCAGATTTGTAATCTGTTCGACTAAGCGAATATTGAACAAATTGTCTGACAAAAGTCATACATGATTATGAAGAGCTAACCAATGGCAGCTCTTCTTGTTTTTGTTAACATATTAAACACAAACACAAATTGCAAGAGTAAATGGCAAAAACATGTAAACAAATGAACAAAAATCACTTCCATTTGGTGCTGGCATGATACACTAAGTTCAAAATATTACACTGGGCCTATAAGGCACATATACTGGTTGACATTAACACTTAATGTTGACACGAATACAAAAGATACAGATATTATAGAACTGATAACACCGACATTACACTACAGATAATACAGACTACACATTATTAGTTGAACCTAAATGGTAAGTCTAACAATTTGTGCCTTCTTAGTCTGTAAATGTCTTCACTATTATCTGACAAATTAATTGCTAGGTTGTTTGGATGCTTTTCTAATTTAGAGATGTGTTTCCTGCAGAGGCGCATTACTTCTTCTCTTACAGTTGGAACTTTGAGGTATCGGTGTATAGAATTTTTGGAGACAAACCATGAAGCGTCGACTATTGATCTTAAACTTTTGGACTGAAAGCGCTGTTTAATCTCGATGTTACTCGTACTAGCAGTACCCCACAGTTGAATACCATGAATACCATAAATCCATACCCTTTTAAGAACTGCTTTGTATATTAAAATTTTGTTGACGAGACTTAACTAACCGCGATTTTCTGCCTATCAGCCAGTAGATATTTCTGACCATAACATTTATTTTATTCTTCTTAGAGTTTAAGTATTTTTTTCACGTTAGTCTTCTGTCCAGGTGCATCCCAAAGTACTTAGCACTTTCAGCTTGGGGTATTGGTTGACCGTTAATAAATAACAATTATTGTTACTGGAGGACAGTTAGTCTTAAGTGTGGTGAAGGTATCGTGTACTGACTTGGACGAATTTATTTTTATACGCCATTTATGAAACTGAAAGCAGTTTAATGATTCTTGTAGCATAAGCGATGCTATTGAGGGGTCGGATTGTGTCGGTAGGATTGCTGTGTCATCGGCGTAGTTAGCAACAGTGGTTTCACTTGCTGACGGTAAGTCCGAGGTGAGCAGGAGGTACAGCAGAGGACACAGGACACTACTCTGCAACTGAATAAGTACTAATTCTTTCTTTGTATAATTCAGTTATTATTTACATGACTGTCAGTATGTTATAATAGGCTACTTTATTCCACTAGATGGAAGTAGTTCTCTCTGACTTTTTCAACAACAATTCTATCTTTTGTAAACATTTGGTTCAAAGTTTATAAACAACTAAAAGTAAACAAATCGTTTCTATAGATTATTATTTCTTAAACAAGGTCTGTATCTATCATTAAAGCAGATTTTTGTAGTAATAAAAACTGTAAAGTATTTAAAAGGTAATGGAAAATAATGGGATATATTGAAGGAATATAATGTAGTATTTTAAAGTCAAGACTCGAAGGAAATATTTTTGGTTACTATCAAAATGCATGTCAGTAAATGTATGCTTAGTATTTTGTTTATTTACTATCTTACTCTCCAAACCCCTCCTTTATGTCGTCCACACGGGCGCGAGAGACAGAGGACACACACACACACACACACACACACACACACACACACACACACACACAAATTGCAGAGGTTGCATTCATAATGTATGTCTGGCGTGCGCTAGCGTTTTATTAAATTTAGTGCACACTCATCATATCTGCAGCAAAATACATTTTTCCTGGTTCTGATATAACAAACATTTGTGACCCACTTTTGTGTCCCGATTTCAACTTGCACATATCCCGTGATGATCTCCTTATAATTTCTATGTACAGTAGACCATATTTAAGTGCAATTTTAATAATCATTCTTTATAGTATAGTAAACTATAATTACATTTTCATGACTCTGTTGTAAAATAGTAGTAAACTATTACTACAGCTTATGATCCGACTTTTTTAGTTCCTTAGCAAAAAGTGTTGTTGGAAATAGTAATAGCAATTATATTATAGGCAGGTGAGATACAAGGAAAGGAAATTTGTTAGAAAACAAATTTCGTGTATTAGCCATATTACTCTACAGAAAGCACAAAGTGATTTCTTCTGTATGATGTATTAAGGTAAAAAATAAATTCTTTTGTTATGCGCTGAGAGAAATTTTTCTATTAAAAATTCACGTATAAGCGTCCTAGAATTTACAATCAATAGTGGTATACAGAACAATAATGAACATTTTACATCATTTACAAATAAGTTAAATCCCTCATAAACTCATAAACGTGCCTTCATTAATCTGTCAATTATTATGTATTATTTGACACTAAAAGTTTGGAGGTATGTAACATGAGTAGATGTTACATATTTTATTTCCTCTAAAATATTGTACTGTGAAGGAATAAAAATTGCAATTCTTAGGTACACTGTAACAGTTGTAACATCAACTATTACTAATCAATAATAGTTGCTTGTTTCTTGCGTGTAGTCAAAAGTGCAGCTCACAAGTCAAGCAACACTAATAGTCACTTCAGCCGATCTGCATTTGCTATCTCGTCTGGAAGTGTCTTTGTAGCTCTTCGTATGAAATTACAAATCTGCTTGCAAAGTATTCATAGGTACTATTCAAATAGCGGTCTGGTCTCTGAATCATTTAGAACTGATGTCTTCAAGATCTCGTCAAAACTTCCTGAGCTGTCGTTCAGTTTACTAAGAGGTTTGCATACGATTACTAAAAGGTCTATCGAAATTACTGTGTGTTTTATACAAGGTTACATTTTTTTTTATGTAACTCCTAAGCCGTAAATATATTCTATGTTAGTTTTATAAACATTATTAAAAAGTACAAAAATGACATAGAATTTTTGTATGTTTAACATACTTAAATTTGCAACACACAAAAATGTGTTTTTATAATGTAACTCAGTGCTGGCGTTCTCTGTACGTAAAACGTCACTCATCACAGCTGCGTTACAAATCGTGTAGACATTCATATGTGATATATAAAACAACTGGTTCGTCATTAACATTAGTTCTATGCCTTCCATTCTTTACAATAGTAAACCCTGAAGTTAAAAACAAATGTCTGGTAATTTCTGACAGAGAATTCGAATTTTGGGGAGGGATACGTGTCCTATTAGGTTAAATATTGATGAACTACGATAGTACTTCTCTTCAAGTACTACGGAGAGGGCACACATACACACACAGTTATGCACACAGGTGCACAGGTTATTCTACCGTACATATTTACTCGTGCACGTCAATAAGAGTTAAAGCTAAATAAGACACTGGCTAATTAGTGGAAAATAAAATAAGACGTTCCATACTCTACTAAGCTTACAATAATTAAAATTAATTATTATCAAATGAATATGGTAAAAACATTTTAGCAATTTTAAGAGTTGTTTAATAAGTTGAATAAATTTTAATACAAATTTTAAATTAAATAAGGAAGTTAAAATATCAACTACGCATATGTTGATTATTATACGTAATAACAATTATGAATAAGCAATTTTCTCAAACATAGAATTATCACTATGTGTAGTTCCTTCGTTCCTAACTGCTGATTTTTGACGTCACACTGCACTGTTGTATTTAACCTTACAATACAAATTTGCAACCGGGATATGCAGTGTAATTGCGTGTATCAAACAGAGTGGAAATAAGTTGGGGTGCATTACAGATTACTGAAGTGCACGCAACAAGACGAATGTGACAGCCGACGTCTACTATACAAGCAAACGCTGTCTAATCTAAACACGGATATAATACCTTTCGTCACGTCTAAAGCAAAGCTCACATTTGTCACGATTTATCAGTTTATAAGTTCCTACCCTGCGTTAGCAATTTGTATAACTATGGAAATATTCTCTAATCTATGCTGTACAGTATAAATTGTAACCTAAATCAGGTGTAACGTTATGGTAATAAGTTGAAGAAAACTAAAATAAATATAAGTAGACATGAGGTAGAAAACATTTTTGCACGACTTAATATTTTAGTTAGTAAAGTTGTGTTGGTGGTTATAATTACAAACAGAAATTACTATGTTGCACACTACTATAGAAAATTTCCCGATTAGCGCTTCCAATTCACACAGCGCATCATAAGATAGGAAATTTTCAATAATAAAACGAGACAATTCCTTTATACCTCTACTTGGCGTACAGGGCGTGGACATTTTCGTAAACAAGGCTTGAGCTGTACGCCCTTACCTTCTGGTTGCTAATCCACATGACTGGATCAATCACCCGAGTTGGTACTTTTAATGAATACTGGTTTTCAGTCACAGTTTTAATAAATACGAATATGAATAAATATCATTAAAAGTTTTAAACAATGCTCAGACACGGTAAGATCATTTTATAAACATTAAAACTAATTTTAAAAATAATGAAAACTTTTATAATTAACATGTAAAAGATAGTGAGCGGGTTTAGAACATAGGGGGATAGAAAGTAAATAACACACATAAAAAGTCCCTAGGAACTCCTGGACACTTATTAAAATCTACTTTACTTTAAATCTTAACTCTTTCTGTTAACGGATTAATAATTACTTATGTAAGAAGTTTATCGGCAATTACTTTTATATTACATATTCCAAATGTCTAAGAATACCCCTTTTCATGAGGTAACGAAATATCTTCAAATTGTCTACGGAATATGTTCAAGTGATCTAACAAATTCTAGTTAATTTCCTTTAAATGTAGTAATTTTTATAAACAAATAGAATATTACGTTACTCAATAAACTTGTTTAACGGCCGATTTAAGCATTGTTGTCGTCTAATAAATAAATGTTTGGTCAACTTTAAAGAATAAATAAATAAAATATGATAAATGTAATTTACGAATTTTATTTTTACATTTATTTCATGCAAATAATTACTTTTTATATAAAACACTTTTTCAAAAATTACTATTTAGAAGTGTTTTTTCTCTCTCCGCATGTAAACATTAGTTCCACAACTATATTCATGAGTAATGTTAGTGACACGTGGTAGCTCAATGATTCCCACTAACCCGAAATAGGAATAATAAAGATTAACTGCATACATAAGCGGCCACGACAATGTCAAAGACCATCTTCACTAAATATATTGCATGCTTGCATAAACTAATACATGTAGTTACAATAAAAGCTAATTCACAAGTTAGCGTTTGTAAAAATCTTAGAGGCATAGCAGGCCTATATTGTAGAACAAAACCCGGTTCGTTCGGTTTCATATTCTGAGAGATAGAACTGCTAAATACGATATGCGAACTGCTATAGGGGTAAGGTATTCACGGGTTGCTGTTTAAACAATAAAGCCACCAAAATAATTAAAACTAGTCACAAATCTTGATACCTTATAACAAGATACTACTCAAAGATTTTTTTATTCGTTCGTGATACAGAAAAAAGAGTACCCTATTCAAACAACACTTTTTGTCATTTTGAAGGAAAGTAAGCTTTCCGTAGGAGCTTGTACTTCTCTTCAAAAAGGTTGTCCTTGACCTTGGTATTAAATACAACACAGTCAATAAGAAATTTATTTTGAAAAAGGAGTAATGTTTTTTACGTAAATACGCATTCACCTGAAAACTTTTGAAAAAACGATGACTGTAGGCGTGGGTAGATGAATCATTGATGAGTGTTGGCCATTATGTAAACACTGAGGAAATTACAGGAGCAACAGTGCCTGGAGAAAATGAGAAGAGTGTTTGAAGAGGAGGGGGTTTCATTTTGTGCCAGGCAGGAACAGCAGATGGATTCGTAATAATTCGCTCTTCGCTTTCCCTTCAAGGTAGGCTATAAATTATGAAGAAACGGTTCAACATGTGTTCAGAAAGAGGTTTGAAACTGCGCTTCTTGAACACGTAAATCCCCACACAGAAAAATTATGCTGCAAAGGTAAGTTTTGTAACGACATTTGATAAAAAACCTACATCATAAGGGATTAACAGCGTAACGACCGAGGAATGGAAAAAATGAGTTCATGCAGGTAGGAAAACAGATAAGGCGAAAAAAAGAATGAAAGAGGATAAAGATGATCAAATGGACTAGCTTATTATACAACCTGAAGAAGGCGAGACATCAATGGAAAGCAGTGATGGCGAAGACAATCAACTTAATTAATCGCATGACGAAATGGATGACATACAGTCTCTGGAAAAACAGACTACAACCTACATTAAAATTCACAAAAATACTGTACGTTGAAAACCTAAATCAGCTCGTTATCTGTTACAATTAAAAGAATGTAAGTTTTTATAACTTAATTAATTAGGATCTACGTAAAGTTAAAAAATTAGTGAATAAAATTCTAATGGAACATGATAAATTCAGGATTATAATCATTTAAATACAAAGTAAAAATATAAGTAAAACAGATAATAAGAGAAAATAAAAACGAATTTGAAAACAAGAAGTACAACAAACATTTTATTACTAAATAAATAAAAAGCGAACACATAGTTTCAAATTGAGTAACACTCAGTAGCGTATATTCTTTAGTTATGCGTGCCTTTGGTGTGTGTGTGTGTGTGTGTGTGTGTGTGTGTGTGTGTGTGTGTGTGTGTGTGTGTGTGTGTGTGTGTGTGCGCGCGGGCGCGAGAGAGAGAGCGTTGATGGGGGATGGGAGTTGTGGACTTGCTTAAGCGAATGCCATGTTTCCGGTTACGTCATACAAGTAAAAAAATTGTAATTTTTATATTCCAGTACCAATTATTTAGCAATACCATGTGCAGTCACTTTTGTTATTGTTTCTATACAAAACAATTTCAACAAACAACACAGAGCATTAAAAAATTGTATAAAGCTTGACTATAGAACATAGAACATTCAAATAATATACTTATTAAAGAATACGCATTGTTTCGATTATACACAGTCCGTTAACAATTACTTAAATTTTTATTTTCTTTATTTCCAAACGGAAATATTTTCGCTGTATATGCGTTTGTAAACCCCAAATTTATAATTATCATATTGCTAAATGATTTCTACTTTTGCATACATAACATTGAAAGATTTATAGACCCATATATCGGGGCAAGCTATTTTTGGACTAACGTATTACTATTTGAAACAAATCTTTGTTAAGAAATATGCTGCTGAAAATGTAATTAAAATATTCTATGAATTCTCAAAGCCATTTTGTAATGAAAATTTTTTTTTTTAATTTATTGTTCAGATTTAAAGGAATTCATTGATTTAAAGATATAGATGACTGCTTCACAGATCAAATGGTATTTTGTAAGTCACCAGAATAGACATACACCTTATATTTAGCAGAAAAAACAAGTCACTATGCAATCGTTTACAAAACCGAGAACGCTTGTATTGTTAAAAGGTGGAATACTTATTAGTGCGTTATAAAGTTAATATTAGAAATTATCATATTTTAAATCAAGTAACAGTAGACACCCAGCTGAGCTGTTCACTAACCTGTTCACCAAATTTGTTCAATACCTAGCAGTGAACTAGTTTTCTCAAAAATTATTGAACAGTGACACCATTTACAGAAAAAAAACAAAAAGTAAACTAACAGCCCAAGTTATGAGTAAGGCTAAAATTTGTATGCATAACATATACTTTCTTGTAAAATATTTCTGTTAGGCTAAACAAATATTAAAATATACATGTGCCGGTGTGCCGGCTATTGAGGATTTAGTTATAATTTTTTTCTATCGTAATATAACGCGAATGCAAGAGTGCTAGGCCGACCCTCATAAAAAAAAATGACATAAAAGGAAAGAGGGGTTACAATGTTTAATACTTATCCTTCATTATTACATCAATAGACAACATAATTTTTTAACTAGCCTTTGTATAAATATAATTTATCATCCTCATTTTATGACTTAATTATATGCGTTTCCTAACAACATATGTTATTTTGTCTTATAATTATTAGTAATGTAAGTTTCTGAAATAGTTTGAAGTTTTGGGAATACTGGAATTCTACATGACGCAAATGATGTTGTAAGGAAAACCCTATCAAATAGCCGAGAGTGTCCTCCACCCGCCGTTATATTAGTCGAGCAGGTGTATCCTCAGTCAAGGCCGCACAAAAATACGTTCCAGAGTGTTCAAGAACACTTGACATACGCATTAAGCTGGCGTGCAGGATAGAAAGCTATTATGGATTAATTAAAGCTGGTAATTAGTGATTTCATTGGTGTCTGTATTATATTTTCCACTGTAGCATATGACGATCAGTGATACCGTCGTAACAATATATATTGAGTGATTTTAAAATTGCACGGCAATCTCTCGGGACCTTATTCTACAGCTGAAAATAAGAAAAAAGTTTATACATACATAGGTCCGAAAACGGTGAGTTAGCAAGTTACAGCTCGATAACCAGTTTGCTCTGATGTCTGTTCCCACGGTAAAATGACGCCGTACTGAAATTCGTGGGGTATAAAATAAAAGGTAAATTTAGTGGTTTCTCATAGTTCTTAATCTGAAAAATTCAATGAAAGAGTTGCTAGAGCTGTATCTTAATTAGTTTGTAAGAAAAAAATGTGTAAACACATAAAAATGGAATCGAAAAACACACATTTTTAGATTTGGGATAAAATAACTTTGTTTATTTGTTAATAAATAAATACAAATTTCTAACTAACTGTGTAGAGAATTTAATTATGAAAACACTGATGTGTATAATGTTTATTAAAAGTAAGTACAGATTTGAGTAATTTGACTTTAATTAAAAACAAAACAGACCAAAATGCGCCAGTAAAGTTTTACAATTTACAAGAAATGGTATTGTAAGCTGTCGAAACACCTACACTTAAGCAGGCGAAAACTCACGAAACTGCTACAAGACATGACCAACACACTTTTTTATTTAATGCGTGGTGTGGTCTTCTTGATGATAATCTCTTACGCCGTTTTTTCTTACACCAAGGCTTAATGGAAGACAATATTTACATTTTTTGCAAACGCATCTGATTCAACTCTTGGAAGATATTCCACTTGCAGATAGAGTGGAAATGTAGTTTTTGAATGATGATGGATCTTTTCACTACTGTCATGATTTGACGAACCATTTATATAACACATTTGGTAAGCGATGGATCCAAGACCCTGGAAACGAGGAGTGGAAACAAGTAGGAAACCAAGTATTTTTTCCTTTCAATGAGCAAATAATATGACTGAACATAAAACTCAGGCGACTGCTTTATTACGGCACTGTTGTGATAAACGCTAATGTTAAAAGATCACACAGAGAAACGTATAAGAAAATATCTCATAAGAAATAAATAAGATGAGAGGCCAAAAAACCCACTTAATAAAAATGTTGGGAACTGGTGTTGCCGCGGATGCGAAATAAGAAGAGGAAAATACTTCGCAGGAGATCGAGTAACGTGAAAGTTTATATAGTGAAAGCCAAATCCCGGTTTCGTTTCACCTCTAGCATAGAGAAGGAGAAGGTGAAGGAAGAGAGGGAGAACTATAATATCCTGTATATAAAACCTAGAATAGATAAAATGAAACTGGATAAAACGTCTACTGTACACAAAATGTGTGGCTGAAGAATAAAATAGTAGGCTACATAGTAAATTCAAACAAACAAATGATTAAACTTCTCCAGTAAAAACTTATTACTTTATAAATATATAATTAAGGTGAAGAGAAGACAGCAATAACAAGTAGCTGTAGGCTGAAGAAAAGGAAACAGCTGTCAAATATCTGATACAAAGTCAAAACATTTTATTCTTGCAATTAAACGTCCTCACTCTGACTAGCCAAGACGCGATTAGCGAAAAGGTTATGCCAGCAGGCTCAGTAGTTATAGCATAAGCAGCTCGCTAGTGCTTCCGGTTTTACCATTGTTCTTGACGAGGTGAATATTGCCATAAATATTGGAAACTATTTGCACTTTAAACAGTTTGCGAGCGCTAATAAGAAGTTATTAAACATATTGAAAATTACATTTAAGTTATTATAATTACGAAATGCAAAGAAGCTAAGTTTAACTTGTTCCAAAATGAATTTTTTTCAAAAAATTCAGACATCTAATTTCATTCAGTAAATTGCTTATTTAACATCGTTTCTCATCTTTTTTTTATTAACTAGATTATGTTATTATGTTAAGTTTCATCATGTATTTATCTATTCATCTGTATTTATGTATGATTATGTGTCCGTCTGATAAGATATTTCTTTAAATACTGTACCTAAACTGTTTAAATACTTAAACTGCTTGCGTGTGTGTATATAACATTTAACGTATCTAATTTTTGCTGTCGCATTTTTTCAATATCGAATAATTGTTGTTTCTGTCAACTACAATATATTCTGTTTTGTTCACAGTAATTTCTGTACAGCAGCGTTTTACATTCTTCATAAAGTTTCCTTGAAATGTATGATATTCTTTACGTGCTGTTTTTTTTTTTTTTTTTTTTTTTTAGAATGGTCGTAAAAATAAAAAATGTTTGCAAGAATATTACATAACGGAAACAAAAAACAGATTAACGAAATTTTGATTCCCGTCAGCCACAGTGATGATTATCAGGTGACTTTACATTTGTTTGCAAGTTGTTTGAAACTTTTTTTCGCTGCATATTTTACGATAATAACAACGTAAATTAGGTCAAGTACTATACACAGGAGCATTGCGTCTTTTAATTTAATTAACCATATCAAATTGAAGCTATTTGAATAAGCAGAAGTTCTATTTAAGTGTGTGTGTGCGCGCGCGCGCGCGTGCGAACTGACTCTTGGAGAATGTTTGAATGTAAATAATATTATGAAATTGTTCAGTAAAATTGGCTAACATAATTCTAGATAATTTTAATTACTTGTAGCATGTTGGAAACCAAAGGTGTTCTTAGTCGTAAACTAAAAGTCACTGATACAAATATTGTCTGAAATTATTACATTTAGTATAAACATTTATTTGTTTTTTAGAGGTATTTATTCTGTTTAATTTAGACAAAATTAGTTCAGTTTCAAAATTGGCTGAATTGCATGAAAATAATAAAAATTATCAAACTTTTGAATCTTAAGCTTGCTTTTGCTGTGACAAAAACAGGAAAACATCATAAAAGCAAAAATGCTTCAGGTTTGTGTAAAAGTCATTAACGTAGATATAAAAATGAAATTAGTGGTGCACAACGACTGAATCTCTAAAGCATGAACGTCTCAATAAAAAATAACAGCCACCCTTTCTAACATTGATAACATAGAGTATATTTCTATAACGGACGGACACTTATTATATATAATATGGTAAGCACCGTATACTTTATCATGTGAGAATTGTGACGTTTGTATTTTGTAATCTTTGCTAACATGATGGACAATGGTAATTTTTGTAACAGCAGCAATTCGGTTAAAAGGCGCAAGACGTTGTGCAACAGAGCCAAAATTGGGTCAAAATGTATAAGTAATTGTGTAGGTATTAGCATAAAACTAAGTTAAATTTTGTTACACTCCAGGTGGTTCTAATGTCTACTGTATGCGGTTTCTGATAATACTGTAAGTAACTTCTGCTACGTATGCTTAAACATGTTTACAATTTTAATGATACATTCATACTATAATCATATTAGTTTTCTCTAATTATATTCATTATTGGTATTATTAAATATGTATTATTTATATTACAGGAAATGTGTGCTTCTGTATCACAATTCCTAACTATGTTGTCTTCTAACATTAGTAGTAGATGTGTTCTAATGCTGATATTTTCTTTTTAAGTATTAACACTTAAATAATTATGAGTATTAACTAATTAATTATTAGTTAGTTACTTAAATACTAATGTATTAGTTGATTCATCTCTCGATTGTTTAACTTTTTTTAAATAAGAGAATACAAAGAAGCAAAGATAAATTGAATAGAATGAAATATTATGTTCTTTTCAAGGTTTATTAAAAATAATTTTGTGTTCTTACTTAAACCCTTTACTTGTATTATTATTATTAATATTGTTATTTTAAAAAACTTTTTTCCACAAATTACTTTTCACTCTATTCATTAAAAATTACATGTATCATTTTTTAAGTTTAATTAATTTTCTTTTATAATTAAAACGTTTGTATAAAAATGAATTGATGACTAAACGAAAAAAAAGAAATCTCAATAGTGTTTGTAGAAA
This sequence comes from Magicicada septendecula, assembly GCA_034769895.1. NCBI lineage: Eukaryota > Metazoa > Arthropoda > Insecta > Hemiptera > Cicadidae > Magicicada > Magicicada septendecula. The sequence continues at coordinate 355,375,256 of CM068371.1, read as the reverse complement.
ATTGTCTTCAATGTAAAATTGAATTGAGCATTACTTCTTCTAATTAGAACCTGTTAACACAAGATGTTAAGTAACACAGTACGTACTAAAGAACAGTCATTATAGATTTCATCAAGGAGAACTGCAAACGAAAATAATAAATGTAAATATTCTATCATCATTAAATTGTCATATGTGATAAATTGAATTATAATATTAAATCACTTAATATGATTGTTATGAGTTGTTTGTATTACAGTTATGTAGCACTGGGATGTTACAGCTTTATGCACACTGTAAATAAATGAATACACCTTACCTTTAGATTAACACGGCTACGTATAATTTAATCAAAATATAAAAGTAGCATACTGCAGTATAGTTTATTGTCACAGTATCAGATAGATAATTACAGTTTTATAGTTTATTTCAAAAATAGTGTGCTTTATAATTTTACCTAAAAAATTATTTATTGTTAAACATTTTGTAGAATTAAAACTTATTAATTCAAAATTGAATATTTTATAAGAAAAGTTTACTTCAGTTACGTAATTTGTAGTTTGAATGTCATCATCATCATCATCATCATCTTCAAGGATTAAAGCAAGGATGGTTTTGTTCCTGTCTCAAATAGGCAAAGATTAGAGCTGGTCACTCCAGCGCTTCCTCGGACGTCTCGCACCTGTCCGTTCCTTCGGTGTATATTACAATAGTTGTTTGGTGATGCGGCAGTCATCCATTCGGCAAAGATGTTCCCACAAATTCAGCCGATACTGGGCGATCCTGTTGAGTATGCTTATAATATTCAGTGCTCGGTGTATAACTGTGTTTCTTCTATGATCATTGAGAGTATATCCTACCAAACTGTTATTTAAATATAGGATTATTAATTCATGGCTGTACACGTTGCATCCAAATTCCTGATTTATAAGGTAATTTTGGACAATTTTGTGATAAATATTTCTACAATAAGGAAAATTATATTTCTAGAAGAAGAACATAGTACAGTGATATCTCTTAACTGTTTTTCCCTAAACTAATAGCAAATTCTATCTGCAAAACAATTGTTTAACCATACGTTACAGATTTTTATCAGGCTAATTATTATAAAATGTTAGTATTTCCCTTCTTTCTGGTCATGCAATATCACAACCAGTTAAACCTATAAGTTATTGCCGCCTGAAATAGTCGAAAATTACGACGGTCTAGGATAAATAAGTTTCATATTGATACTGCCGTTTTACACGAAGAATGCTTATGTAGTCTAGATACGTACTCTTCAATGGCAACAGGTCACCGTCTGTAGATCAAGGCTCTATGTTACACTGAAAAGTCTGTGTTGAAATGTGGCTAAGCGTTCAAACGGAATTACTATCACTTTAAAACACCCTGGACTGGGAGAAGTAGTACCCAGTCAATGGGGCACAAAAGTACAAGTTGTTGAATTTTCCCAACTTCAGAATTCCCGACTCCTCCATCCATATTGACGTTACATTAAATTTACAAGATACAGCTTCAAAATTTGTAATGTAGATTTAAAGTTTCGTGTTATGCTGAAGTCAGTGTTAAACGTCTTATATATGTTAGCTCTAGTAATTGACTAAATATAAATTTGTATTACAATTGGAAACATTGTTATAAAAGTAGACGTATTTCGTCAACTTTAAAAGTACAATAATATAGAACATTGACAGATAATGGTAAAAATGTTATTTGAAACAACAGTCAAGGTAAATATCATTAATTATTTGAAGTGTTTCTACTACATTACAGTACGTATGTTTTTTTTTAATTATAAAACTGTACGTAAGCTGACAGTAATTAGGTTGATTTTATAATAAATATCAAAGGTAAACGAAAAATCAAGCCCCTAATTTTATTATAATTCTCACAAATAAATTTGTGTTATTAATTTATTAATAACTTTCCATAAGAAACACCTAAAACTATCTTTTCAGAAAGCGCTGCTGCAGGCTATAAATCTGCAGAGGTATTTTTTCTTTTTATAAGCCCTGCTGGACCCAATATTCAGGAACCCTTATTGCTCCCAGTCACCATCTAGTAGCATGAGGAACGATAGCTCCCAGAATAATAATTGTAGTACGTATGTAAAATGGCATTAGTTTATAAACGTTTTCAAATAGACAGAAAATTATAATCTGATAGTAAGTCTCAAAAAGTGAACAGAAACAAATATTGTACAAGGAAATGTGAAATATAACTTTCGTGAATAGATAAATTATGAAAATGCCTTACTGATATATGAATAAAAACCATCTAAACATCAAACTGTAGCAGCAAACAATTACATAAGGAGTAAAGCAAAGTTATTGGGTGGAACCAAAAGAAAAAAACAAAGGTTAAGCAACTGGACCTCCAATATAAATGAATTGTAAGGGTTGTCTCCGGTTGTTTAAAAATGTCTAAATAAACGCTTTAAACATATGATATAGATGTTAATTTTCTTGTTATTAAGCGGAATAAAATGTTAATTCCCTTCGAAGCAAAGCTAACAGGCAGTGGTGGTTTGCGTTTTGAAATAAACAATGACAATTAAAATGAAGTAACGAACACAAAAAAGCATAGTAATAGCCTAATACCGATCTTACAATGATACTTATGTTTTGAGAACAACTTGTAAGTAATTTATATATTAGATATTGTAGGGATCAGAAGACTTCCGGTATTCTGAAAACGAGTAAAAAATAAATTGTCTCTGCTTCAGTATCATTGCAAAATTGAAAAACACCGGGAAGAGACTACACTATGTCTAAAATAGAAAAGGAATAAGGAGAAATAGTGCTAGAGACTTTAAGAAACCCATTTTTAAGATTTTGAGTACAATAAACTATACGTAAAAAACAAAAACAATGCTGCTATTTTATTACAGTAACACGTGAAAAAGGACATTTTACTAAAGAATTTTTGGCTAATACGTAGGTAAATTACTGTCGAACATGGCAGTGCATGCTCAAATTATCGCATAAAAATTCTGAAGAAAGTACAGGATACCATACAAGAATTGTTATGGCGACAATTAAATTATACGAAGATTCACAAGAGATACCTACCACTAGAAGAATACACAAAGTGATGAAAGGCCAAGTAAATATTTTATACTAATTATAAGTATAATACTACTGACTCGAAACACAAAGTTTTCATTGGTAGAAGTATACAATTTTTACCTTGCACCCATAACCAATTAATTTTCCCTTATTATAAGCTACGTCAGAGGCAGCTAGTGGCAGCCTCTGGCGAAGCTCATTATAAACGAAACTGGTTCAGGCTACAAGGTATAAATTTTATATTTTTACTAATGAAACCTTTGCGTTCTGTGTCAATAGTATTATACTTATAATTAGTTAATCAATGGACATATCATGGACAACAAAATGCAAGGAATATTTTGTCTTATCCTTAGAAATTGATCTCATAAATCATACTGGACAAACGTACCAATTATCATCAATGTTTAAAACCTGTTCTACTACGATTGCCCATGCGGAAATGTTTATCTGTAAACCTGAAAACGAGCTTAAACAAATTAAATATTAATGAGGAATTGAGAAGATTAAGGCAAAAATATATTTGGCTAAAACAGAACAATAAAACCACAGACCATAAAACTATTAATACGTAGGAGACAAAGAGGATATACTTGAACATATTTATTCACGGCAACAAGTAACAATAGAAAAGCAGAATAAGTTCATAGAAGTAATCAAACAGAAGGTGAATGATTAAAGGTCAAGGTGAAAGAAGAAGGTGATTTTAGTGTGCTACGTTCAGCAACCTTCGCACATAATGATTAACAAATTTCAGGACTGAAATATTTTATGTGTACTTTTTTGGGTTATAAAAACAGTAGTGAAATTACATAGAGATTCTTACCAAACAATTTAAAAATCGAGAAGAACACAGAAAACAATAAAAACCCAACGGCAGGTCTCCATAAAAGACACAAAATTGGATAAACGGACAACGGGATGAGGCACCAACGAAAGTTTAGTGATATGTTTAATGATACGGTAGTATAGAAACAATAGCAAATTTAAAATATAACTGTACTAGTCATGTATTCAGAATTAAAGAAACTTCAATAAGTAGTAGATTTCAAGAGGTGATTACAATGGGAGAAAGTAATTGCGTGAAGACTGAATGTGAGTGCTATATGGTTATCATAGTAGAGTAGTTGCTTGTTTTAGAGGAACTTGAGTTACTCAGAACAAAAAAAATGTATTTACACCGATAAAAATTGCAATACGCAATTTTATTGACTAAGTGATTATTTTATCACAAATACCCAATATAATCAATAGAGATAAACAAAGTACAAATACAGAGTTTTGTTCAAATTTTAATTTTTTAAGAATTGGTGCAGTCTATTGTCTTTATATTCTTTGTAATGAATGCCTGCTGTTGTGTGTTACTTAGTGCACATAGTGCATTACACGTTGCTTTGCAACTGCGTGCATGCACTACTAGTCTGTTAAAATTAACATGGAATAACACTTCAGTTTACGTGTAGGAAATGAGAACATAACTAAAATATGTACTCCACTTATACCTTCAAAACACATATCAACAACGAGAAACTGATACAGTTAAGTTATAAAAACAGTTATTCATCACATTATGGTGTAACTCCATGTTTACGGGCAAGGAACAACACAAAGTGATTACCAATACAATCCTATAACAGAGTTAAGATGAATATAAAATAAATATTGTTACGACGGTTTAGCTGATCATCGTATGGTACAGTGCGCACGACTATAGCAAGGCAGTGTCGTACAATACATTTGACTTGAAAAGCAGTTGGTCATTTAAAATTGTCGTGGTGGGAGCCAGACGTAATTCAGTGCGCGGTCAATCACCGTACGATGTACACATTTAACCTTCGCGCTCGCTTTAAGCATTTAAGTATTCATATTGTTTTAAGTTATGTGTTTCATATTGGATTTTAATATTTAATTATTTGACAACTGTATCAACTTTAAATTGATACACGATTATTTTAAGTTCTGATGATGGGACAAGTGTTCCGAAACATGTCAACTTTATGAATGAAGACGTTGTTTCTAAAAGCCGCAGACGGTAAGTTGCAATATATTTGATTAAACAACACGTGGCTTGGTACTAAAAATTTGGGATTTATTCCTTTTAAACATAAAACACACAAAATTTCTCCACAAAACTTCAAATCGCACTGTGTAAATCGGCACTCAAACGCACTGTGTAACCGCCCGACAATAACTGAAAACTAAGCATCAAGTATGGGCTGTTTATAGTCTGCAGTGTTTTATAATATGCGTCCTTAACAAGCCATCGACAATTCTACAGGACACTTCAGCGCGACGTTCGCAGAAACACGCACGGTTGGGCTAATTTTGAGAACATTCTAGAACGACATCATCGAACACACGAGACGTTCCGCATTACGTAATACTGCCTCAAATGTCAAGCGTCACGTGCGCATTACATCTGCGGGAATAGAGTAGAACAACGTTCTCTAATGTAGCAGAACGTTTCGTAATGGCGTAACACTCTTTCTGCATTCCTTAAAAACATTTGTTTTACGTGTTACTGTGTGATCTGTTAGATAAAATGCAAGCTTGTGTAAGATTGATGTAGCATAACTGTGCTAAATCACCCTAACTGTGGTTTAACGAACAATACTACTATAACATACTTTTAAATCGTAACTTTATACAATAACATGTACATGACAGTTGTTTACACATTTCGGTGATGAAGGGAAAATTGGTGGTAACAGGTTTTTTCTAAACTGAATGCAAATTACTTTCGACGCCTCCGCTCTAAAGAGTTCACGCTCTGAGAAATTGAGCGCGACAGTGTTTTCCATTAAAAACGTGTTTAATTTCATGCGCGTCACTCAGTTTTCCTTATAACGTAGTCACTGCAGTACGTTGAAAAGTTTTGTTGTTAATTTTCACATCTGAAATATTTTATCATACACGTTGCTTATCGTGGAAATTATTCTTTTCAGAGTGGTGGAATATAAATGAAATTGCCTATGGCTGTTATATGTGTAAAATTTTGTTACACTATTTATGCAAGTGAGCAAATTGATTACATGCGTATTAATATTATCGGCAACTAGAAAATAATGAGGAAGATAACAAAAATGATCCATAATTTTTATTCAACAGGCATAAATATTTTTAGAAAAGCTGGACAGTAATTTTTTATGTAAGGTGAATATAATTTTATAACCACAATTTTTTTAGTGTATGGAAACAATCTCAAAACTGAATTACCCTGAATTGCAATATTATCGTGAAAATGATATTTTAAATTTATAGATTTAGAATAGAGGAAAATTAAAAATTATATTTACAACAAATATGTAGATTTAAAATGCAGAACAAAGACAACATAAAAAGAATATATATATATTTTTTATGGAGCAGTAATATGTCAGTTATAAAGGTCTGCCTTACGTTGAAGATCTGCTACGTTTAACACATGTTTATTGAGATTAAACACCGCAAAAATTTTACAAGTCATTCACATATTCTGTCTTATGTGTGTAGGTGGTATGTACGAATATCAACACTTTTCATTTATGTGTTGGGAGTTGGCTTGACTTAATAAGGGGAATAGTGCACAGAAACGGAATACAGAAAGGGTAGGTTTCTTAACTATTTATAGAAGACGGCAAGCAACAGTTGAAGGCTGTCGTCTCTTGGTATGTTACAAAATCTGTGTTTTCTTCCTTAAACCAATTCGTCTAAAGATTAATGGTTACGGTAGTTGAGATTGTAGTTTACTTAGTCATGATTTATGATCGCCTAACGTGTGCAGTAATGTTTTGTGACAGAAACGAGTCTACGTTAGCTTAGTGAATAAGTAATCTCTTGCAGACTACCGTTTGTTTTTCAGTAAAAATAAGTAATAGTTTTTACTCAAGCACTTAGCTTAAGAGAACAATTCAATAAAAATAACACTACAGAGAACTACATGACGCGCAATGAACGTTATCTAATCTGCTCCACGTCTGCCTTAGTTAAAGACAATATTAAAACGTGGTAAATTTAATTTTTCTGTACACGTCTTGTATACACTAAAAATGTTCTACTAATTTGCAACAAACAAGAAAATACACGAATTATTACAAAGTTTACTTACAAATTTCTACATTTGATAAATTACTGTGCTTAAAAACGTGTTCCGTTTTAATACAATTTTTAAAAATTGAAGTTTAAAACTTAGTCTATTTTGTTACTAACTATTTCAAGATTTCAAAATAATAACCGTTTTTTTCTTTAATATTAAGAAACCCGCTGTAAAACCATAGGGTATTTTATGTGCTAAAAATCCTTCTCTTTGGATGAGGCTATATATTTTCCTTCTTAATTATTTATCTTTTGAAGATATTACGTGGAAAAACTGGTATGGAGAACCACTCGTGACTTCCATGTTCCAAGATTTATATTTAAAAATCATTTACTTGAATTCGGTTCGATAACTTCTAAAAAAAATTTCCCAAACCCTCAAACTATTTTCACTATTTACTGATATTTTTGTTATTTTGGGGTAGTCATTTAATATAATGTTATTTTGAGCAAATTTATCTATCTACAAAAATTAGGTACTTTATTCTTGTAACGAAACCAAACTACGCAGATAATCATGCCTTCTCCACAACCGAACATCACCATTAATGATATTTACACTTTAATATAGTAGTAGTTTTATCATATATGCTAATGTACTAATGTACCTTATCCTTCAAAATGAAGTACTTTATTCGTCATTAAAAAGGCAGTTTGGAAAAATTCCCTCTCATCCTTCGACTACCCTTTTCATTTACAGGTATTTCGTCTACCCTCCTACAGTGGATTATTACGAATTTTTCAGGATATATTATTTATCAAAATTAAGTACTTCATTCTTGTTAAAACTTAAAAGGTTGCAGTTAAACTACCCCTTCCCCTTAACCGATTTCACCAAAATCAATAGACATTGAGTACTATAAAACTTGGGAATATGCTAAAAATTAGATGATTCTGTTTGAATTTGCGGTAGTTATCGTTCGCCATAGAAAAAATTCTACCCACTGACACTTTTCGGAAATTGTCTTTTCTTCAGGTTTTGAGGGTAGTACAATCAGAATCAGCACTTATCTCGAAAACAATTTTTTTGCGATCACTATACTTCTATTTCCTTACGGAATATAGAAGTAAAAAGTAGGGAAACATTTAAGTAAGTTATAAGCAAAACACAACTTAAGAGAAAAATGAAATTCAACCGACAAAAATTTAAGCAAAACATAACTTAAAATGTATATTATTATGATAAATATCAAAGTGTAATCCTTTATGGAGCAGACGTTTGCAACGTTTCAAACGTAAATAAGAAAAAACTGATGGCAGCGGAAATGGACTTCTTCAAGAGGAGTTGTAGAAGATCAAAATTAGACAGGGTTAGAAATGAGACTATTAGAGCTGAAATGAATATTGACAGGACAATAATAGATGAAATAGAAATGAGACAATTGACTTGGTTTGGGCATGTGAAGAGATTGGAAGATGACAGATGGCCCCACAAAATATTGGAATGGATACCACCGGTGAGGAGCAAAAGGGACGTCCATGGAGGAGTTGGCGAGATGACGTAGCGGAAGCAATGGTTGCAAGAAATTTAGAAGAATTTACATGCTACGATAGCTTACAATGGACGTTGGGGACGGAGAAACGGCGACAGCTGTAAAGATCCGTTATGTATATATATATATATATATATATATATATATATATATATATATATTACTATAATACTTATAACTAATTTACCTCAAGATATACTTTTTTCCTTTAGGAACATGTTTCGGGAGATCTTGTTCTCCCATCTTCAGCCTTCGCCATCTTGTTTCTGGTGAAGTATTTGTGTGTTAAGAAACACATGGCGAAGGCTGAAGATGGGAGAACAAGATCTCCCGAAACATGTTCCTAAAGGAAAAAAGTATATCTTGAGGTAAATTAGTTATAAGTATTATAGTATTATATACATCAAGAAACGGACTGTAGCAGAAAGTGATTGAAATATATATATATATATATATATATATATATATATATATATTGTAGTAAGACCCTGTATGCCGGTCGTTACAAAAGAATAAAAATAAAATGGAAATTTCAATAATAATAGAATTTCCAAACAATAAAATAATTTTGTTTATGTTTATAGAGGTATGTATACAAGATCAATCTGTGTTTTAAAAGATTCTGGTAAAATTTTAGTAACAGGTAGGTATTTATTGACCGTCGAGCACTTCTTGAAGATTTGCACCAAGTCTGGAGTTAAATAGATTAACTCCAGGTAATAATCGATTGGTGACTTTCCTTACTGGTCCAATATCTTGTTCAAAATAGAATATATTCTTCTCACTTAATACCTTCAGTCTTATAAATACCCTTAAATTACCCTGTGAAATAAGTACAGATACAAAATAATGGAAATATAAAGATTTATTGACAATTTTTAAATAAATAAGCGATATTTTATCGATGGAGAGCAATTATCGACTCTGTCTCAGGAATTATCGATTGTCATACAGAACAAAATTGTATGTTATATTATATTAAAGACAGGTTCTTTGAGCGATTAGGATTAATAGTCAGAGAAGGGTGACGAGAAAGTATAACATTAACAACTAACACATAAATACAATAATTACTATTTAATAGTATTTAAATAATTCAGGTTATGATATGAGAATAAATGTTTTGTCGAACCAATGAAGGCTGATGTGACGTCAGTGGCTACGATGTAGTAGGCAGGTTACGTTTTCAAGATGGCCGCTCCTTGGGTTGGTCTTGGCTATTGAATATGCGTCGAGTCAGAAAATTACTATAAAATTACCTTCATCAAGGTCTAAAATGTCCCCGCACTGGTGTAATAAGTCTGTTAATCTATTTGGTGTATTCTGGTGAAGTGTTCTGTGTAAACTTGCGTTAGTTAGTTTATTTTCTATTTGTTCAACTACTACGGTTAAGTTTTCAAGTTACGGTTAGGTTTGTAGAGTGAATCAGTTGTAATATAATGTTTTACTGTTTACTGTCACTCGTATAGTGTAGTTAGAGGTTTGTTTTCACTATTGTCGTGAATGTTTTCATATTATTGGCTTCAAAAAGTGTCTAATTTGTCTAACTCCCGTTCACTGATTTCAATGGCTAAACGTTAGCATCATGTTCGACTCGATTTTAAGAACGTTTTTGTCACACACCTATTCAGCTTGATATTCAACAAAAGACTAATTAACTTGGTCACAAATCTTGCCCAGTTAATCCTTGAAAAAATATTGTTAACATTTTTCGACCTTCATACACATTAGAAAATATTACATTATATATGGAATTTTTCTATTTTATTCCTTACTTTTATGAATTACTAATCTTATTATTAGTTTAATCATTTCATTCCCTTTAAATTGATGTATTATAGTCCATATCTGTAGACATTTTGTGGAAATTAACAAATTTTGTTCACACTTTGGAAATATAGGCTCAAAATTGGATTTCCGTCTTTATACAAAATTCCTTCCATTTTAAATATTATTAATACTATTATAATAAATTTTAATTAGTCATACTTCTCTTCCTTTCCTTAAATACATATAAATTACACCTTTGAACTGGTTTTTTGTGTTAATTTGTAGATTTGACATTGCTCTTTAAAATTAATTAATTTATATATTTTGACAATTTACAAAATATTAAGGTATATTTCCTTATTGTCATTTTAAATCATAGGATCATTCCTAGTAGTAGTTAATTGTGTTATCTTATATAAATCTGGGTAGTTTACAGGATTTATAAGTGAATTATACTATTTTATACTGGTTCTCTGATTTCACCAAATGGCCTAGATTTTAGAATTTTATATTTCTTTCTTTCTCAATAATTTAAACTTAATTCCTCCTCTGACTTTACATAATTACAATTATATGAAAATAACATGACCTATAACTTATTGTTTTGTGTAGTAGTTAATTAACACTACAATTATTAAAATAATTAATTATGAACATTGTTTAGTAATCTGCACAATTTAACATATTGCAGATACAGCTTAAACATATCTCTTTTAACTATTTTTAATCTAACATAGCATACCTCTTAGAACATTATTACTGGTATGTAGGTTACTATTTATCAAACATAATTCTTTTTTAAAACACATAACATAAATCTTATTTTCTAATAAACCTTACAAATACATTTATTTAATACATTGATTTTAGGATTGTGAAATAACAGTCTATTTGAACATGTTACACTTATTCATACTATATTAGTGTCAGTCCTTTTTGGTTTAAATCATTATTATTGTGATCCCCCACATCAGTAAACATTAATTCCCATACTCTATTTATTATCATTTTCCTTTTTTACAAAGGTCTTTTAAATAAGGATTTACATTAAAATAATAAAATACTGGAAACCTTCCATTTTATTATTTTATTATGCTGTTTATTATTAGACTTTAAAGTTGTGATATAGCATACTACTAAGTTATAGTATCACCAACTTTAAGTTTATTGCATTTTTTTTAAAAAACACTTATACAAATTCACTTTCACTGTTGGTTCTGATATTCTGAGTCTTATTATCTCAGACCAGACCTTTAGTCATCATGGACCGTTAAGACTAGTTTATTTTCTTTATTACACAATAGCTTTAGCCGGTGCACTTCTTATAACGCTATACAACACTTTAGTTTTCTCAATAATTACATTTTTATAAGATTTTGGGTATGTTATACTTTCTTTGGCATAGTTTTTGTGGGTTTGGGATTGATAGTAGTTTATATAATAATAGGTTTTACTACGGTGTTTCTTTCATACTATGTCTTCCTCTCCTCCTGTCTTCCTTCTTGTCCTTCTTCCTATCTTCCTTCTGGTATTCATTCTTGTCCCTCTTCTAGTTTTCATTCTTGTCCCTCGTCTAGTCTTCACTCTTCTGGTCTTCTTACCTCATTCTTGGGTAAACCAAGGTACTTGGTGTTATCACGACTGAGGTTTAGTTTGGAGTATTTAATTTCTTCACTGAACTGATTTTATTCTTCTATACAGGTTTCAGGGTATTGTTTTCTTCCTGTTCACAAACTTTATTCTTCCTTCTTCTTGTTTTTAGGGTATTTTGGTATTCACCACTCTTTGATTGAGTCTCTTTTTTCGGGATATTGTCTTATGTAACTGGTTTACTGCTCTGAGCTTCCTGGGTAATTTACTAGTATTATACTATGAGTTGATGAGTTGCTTCAATACTTTCTTTGGTTTCTTTTAACAGTGGTTTTTATATATTATGTAGTGAGGATTTTTATCTTATTGTGTTTCATTCCTCTGATTTATTTAAATGTCATTTAATATTATTACAACATTTGTTGATGTAATTAAATTTTATCATTTCATATGACTTAAAATGTAGTGGATTTTCTGTCACGCTACAATATATATATATATATATATATATATATATATATATATATCTCTCATTTTCTATATAAGTAACTCGATGTTTCTTGCAGTAATTATATAATTTGTGATGTTTTCAATTTGTTTCTTCTGCAAGTAGATAATATTGTATATTCTACAATATATATATATATATATATATATATATATACACAATATTATCTACTTGCAGAAGAAACAAATTGAAAACATCACAAAATATATATATATATATATACATATTATATATATATAATAAATATGTTAATATAATGTAATTAAATAATATTTAAACAAAATGAAAAAGTATCAAATTCATTTTTTACTTGGGAAGAAATAAAAATATTGGATAATATCGCCGAAAACCGATGATATTAAAATCGTATGCTCAGCAAATGAGAGATGTTTTGCAAACGTAAATCGACTTTCCCTTAGACTTATTAGTAAAACATCTGCTAAATAATATTGAGGTATCACAGCAAGAAAGTGTTAATAATTTTCAAGAAATTTAAAACAAACGGAACCAATTTAAAATTAGTCAGGTTAATACCAATGTTTAAGTACAATCTGTCTAGTCAGATGAAAAATAAATGTCTTTTATATCTAGAGTGACCTCTTTCTTATTCTGTCCCATTTACGAATAGCTGTAAACATATACTTTAAAATATTTTACTCTCATTGCTTGCCTTTTAGAATTGTCTTGAAATTTTAGATGGTGTCTACGTTTGCTAGCAGGCGGTCCCCCAAAGCTGCACTCCTTAGTACTACCATATCTTTTATAATAACAAATTACTTCCTGTTGTTAATCGTGACTGACTACGCATAATCTACTCTAGCTCTATAACTTTTTTCTCTGAATTTTGTCGTTTATTGAGAAACCTTCTGCTTTCAATATGCATTCAGATGTAGCCTATCTACACGCTACAATTTTTCTGTTCAATGTAAGGAGGAGACCTTTGTATTCTCGTAGTGAATGACATTTGTAGAGATTTGCGTTTTTCTCCTTCACCTATCAAATTGAACTATAATTTTATTTCGTAAGCATTGAATTATTTATTTTTACAGCAAATTTTTATTATTATAAGAGCTTTTGTAAATACTGGCCATGTGGTTTGGTTAGTCTGTGTTCATAATACGTGGCATAATATGCCCTCTCGTTGGTCATCCGGTATTATAGATTTCACTTTTGATTAAACATTACGGTGCTGAAAAAATAAAGGATTAAAAGAAGGCACAACTTGAGTGTTTTGTAACAGCCTTCTGCTAAGTCCCTAAGTTAGTAACAGATGCCCACATGTCACTTTTTGACAATCCTCTCTCACAAGAGTAATAGAATATTGGACGTCATCATTAGTATTTAAATACTCTTTAATCTGTTCTATTGTACAATTTGTGCAAAATAATCTACGGCTGATGGATATTTAATATTGTTTACACGTAGTGTTACTAGTCCCAATTTTACTAATCGACTCTGTTTTTTAAACTAAAACACAGAAGCCTAATTCATTACAACAATAGTTTCAGTAAAGGAACAGTGTTTTAAAACCGTAGTTTGCCAGAGCAAATATCTTTTGTCAGTATAGTGTTGCGACATTAAACTTACTGACGTCAATTTGTTGTTTATTGTTAAGTAAACAACTGGAGAACAAAAGAGTGAACTGGAGGCACTTGAATTAGAGCGCACTGGTATGTCTGGCGTAAGAAGAAGCAGCGGTGTGAAAACAAAAGAAGATAAATAGCTACCTTTACAAATGGTGAAGTAAGGGAACTCAAGGCGTATTTTCTCTTGTTGCAATTATATTGCTTCTATTCTTAAATACACAATGGGACCAAGCTTAGTGCGTCATTGAAGACTGCAATAGTATATTTTTAGTTTCTGCGCTAATGATTGACACCAAACAGTTAAAGTTGTGTAACTCTAGATTGTTTACAACTTTCCAATTTTGATAATTATTTTTACAATTGCTTAATGTACATAAAGTATACGTGTATATAAATAAATACATACGGAACACTCTGCAAAATATTACCAAATACAAAATTTTGGTTTTAACCACCTATGTAGGACTGACTACATGTAACACTAGCACAATTGTGTTTCTGTATGTTAAAATTGTATCTTATTTATTACCTATATTAAAAACTAACATGCGATGTCTTGGAATGAATTGTAAAGACTTTTCAAAAGTCAGCCCTATTTTTTAAATCACATTTTATAATAATAATAATATTAAAAATATTTAAGAAAACTAAAAATCTAAGAAATTTATGTTCGCATTAATAAATGTTTACAATTAAGAAGTAAACATCTTAACTAATTTAATGTGCTCTCACATTTTCTATACACCACGTAAACCAGTGGTAATCTTAAATGTTACAAACTTACAATTTCTTACAAGGAAATTTATTAATGTGAAATCTCTCCTTAGAAATTAACATAAAAATAATAATACTTAAAAGAATAGTACAAAGAAGAACAACTTAACAATTTATGGCCTAATAAAAATTAGTACCGTCGGAGAAATAATTGTAGATATGAGAGATTATTTAGAAATAATGAGATTCTAATTTTCTGAATGTTCTAAAAGTAAATTTGGTAATCCATATCAAGAAGCCCAAAAATAAATTGCACCATATGAAAAAAGTTTATAGGAAACAAAATTATAAGATAAAGAAACGTTTAGCCTACATCACGCGACCGTTGGTTACCTCTTTAATTAGTAAGTTATTTAATAATAATATTATTAATATTAATAATCACCATCATCATCATCATCATCATCATTACGAATATAATAATCTATATATATATATATATATATATAATACGAATGTCATAAAGTGTTAAACAAGGTAACATTTTAGTACAGATTAGAACTGATATAGAGTTTATGAACATTCTAAACTAAAAAGGTTGTCAGAACTTAGGAGAGTTCCTACTCCTACTAGACTAGAGACTATTGAAACTAGGATAAGGACAGATAAATCAGCCAAATAGTAAGGTAATAGCGAAGTAATTTGAATTTAATGCTAATGTTAAATGTTATAAAATAATAATTCTTTTTATTATTGAGTGAGATATTTGATTTACGATATTTCATTTTAATAAAGGTAAAGAATACAATAATAAACGTAGTCCAAACCTTCACCAATTTTCTTCTACTATGTTAGAAAACCAATTTTACCTTTTAATCTTTAGGGGCGTCTGTAAGTATTCAACAAGGCTGCTACCTTTTTGGTATTTTCTGTAATGCAAACTTTGTATTGTAACTGTTTGTTTTATAAAGTTCCCGTTAACAGTTTTAGAGTGACGCAGAAATTAACTTACGTCAAACAAAGTTTTGTAGAATTAACTTCAGGCTACTGTGACTGTTCTATAATTAAATAGATTGTTGCATGAAACAATTGTAAACAACACTGCGGTTTGTCTCAAGACTGTGTTAATTAAAACTTCAGAGTGTTTAGACAAGATTTGTAATATCGTCCTTTTAGATGTATTTTTAGTAATTTAAATACATGTGAGTAGTTTTTCCGTATTTAGTTTGTTGCGTGTAAAAATTGAGTACAAGAGTAAATTCAAATAAAAATAAACAAAGACTTCATTCTTGTACGTAATTATTACATTTACTCGATAGTGAAACGCAGACTAATTGTAAAACTGCGATATATTACGTCGAAACTCCATTTGTATTTATTACTTTTAGTATTCATTTGCAGAGCAACAGGTACTACGTGTAATTATATTGAAACACAATACGACTTTGGAGATTCTAAATATTATTAACGGTAACATTATATTATATAATATTTAGTCAATAGATTTAAGTCGATTAACAAATCATAAAAACAGAAATGCGTGTGCATTATTGCCTACAATACCTTTCAATTCATGAATTTACCTTTATATAAACAAAATAAGATTTTAAAAGATTTTCTTTTATGTTGATTTAACTTTGTAAGTTGGGATTAATTGCTTCTGGTAATACATAGTCAAATACTAAACATTCTTTTTCTAATGAATTTTTATGAAAATTGTGAGAACATATAAACAAAACGTTTAGCGTTGTCAGTGTTATTTTAACCAATATTATACTTTAAACTAAGATTTTTGTGTTTCAATATTGGTGTAATACCAGCAAAAATAGAATTAGTAAATATTGAAGTCACCATTTTTTTTATTTTTGTAAAATCCTCTAGCTGACAAGAAATAAAATATAAAGGAACATGTAGTGAGAATTATAGCAAACGGCATCTGCATTATAATAAATCTTTGATATTTAAATTATATTTTTAGTGGTTTACAACTCAATTTTTTCACTAAATTCTTGGGTAATTTCATTAAGTTTACCACTACCAATCAGCAAGTGAAATCGATTACTAACACAATGTGACTTTACAATTTAAACGAAAGTAGTAGTAACAGAACGTTCGAGATCAAAGTGTCAACTTACAAATCTTTCATTAGTGGCAATGATTACTAAGTTTTTGTATAGTGTTATTTACTCAAAAAAATTATACTCTGTAAATTTTTACAGTTTAGACTACAAAACGGAAGCTCAAAAATATTATATTGACAGAACTTTTTATTCTTCAGTTTCACTTGTCTATGTATAGGCTACATAAAGTTAGACAGCATTCGTAATTAGAAAGTCGTCCAACCCACTAATCGCATTGTATTTAACAGTGTGATTTGTTCCACCTAATAAAGGAGTTGTGGCGATGCCTCAACTGTCAACTTGGAGATCGGAGTCGTAATGCAGGTACTGTACCACTTAAATAGTTTTTTTTTCATCTAGAGCGAAGGGGTCTCTACCTCTTGGTACTAGGTTGATGTTTTTTTTCTTATCTTCCCTCTGCTTCCCCCTTCTAACCCTTAAAGAAAATAATCAATGTATTTTATGCTTATCGAAAAAATTTTCGCCTGAAAAGTTGCGGTGTACAATGAAACGTTTACTTATTTATATTATGAATTTAATTTTCCTGACAAGAGAAATCATTTTAACTTAATCAACACAAGAAAACACTGGCTTCCGGTATGACAGCTTAGAGAGCTTTTACCATTTGAAGGCCTGCCTTAGGACAAAACACGAAAATAAAAAAAAATCAATACAATATTATTTTATTCATTTATTAAAAAACTAAACATCTTTTTGTTGCGATATTAAGAGATTTTGTTATAAATTAAGATTTTATAATACTTCATAGCACGTTTAGTACTAAAAACATAACTTTATTAAACCGTTGTTATGACACTAATGGAGTATATTAAGAATTAAATCTCAGTAAAATTTTACGTAATATCTTATAATACGAGTATCTTCAGTTGCAACGGTGAACAGTCAAATTTGTATTACGAATTTAGCCATCTTTAAGGGACTTGTTTGTTTTGTATTAATAACGTTACGGCAGCTCACGTTTGCCGATGTTCTGGTAAACCATGTTTATTTGAGTATACATTAGATTTTATAATCAAGTACATAGTGTCATAGTCTATGTCCCCTAACATTAGTTTCAAGCCCTGTTATATATTTGGCATGACAGATTATACACTAAATTAAGAATGCAATGTGATCAGAAATAAAAATCAAGTAAATTAACTATCAAAGAAAAATCCAAATGAAAATTAATAAGTATCACAATTAAAATAAAATCATAACCTGAAGAAGTAAAAATACAGAAAAAGCAACTATGCAACAAAAATGTGTAATTAAAACTAAATTAAAACCTAAAATAAAATAAGGAAATACCCAGGTAGGATAGGAGTAAGTAAGGAAGATACCCAGAACAAACCCGTACATAATAACTATAGGAGAATGAAGAAACGAAGAATAAATAAGGAAGATACCCAGAACAAACCAACGTACATAATGACAATATGAGAATGAAGAAACGAAGAATGAATAAGGAGATTACCCAGAACAAGACAACGTACATAATAACTAGGTGAAAATGAAGAAACGGAGAATGAATAAGGAAGATACCCAAAACAAACCAACGTACATAATAAAAAGGGAAGGAGGTGGAAGATACAAAATAGTAGGAGTAGAAGATTACAATACATACTCAAGGGAAACCCAGCAAGGAGAACGCAAAGCCCCCCAAAAAATTTTAATGTCACATATGAAAGTATAACACCCAAAAACAGAAATAATGTAAATTAAATGTAAACAAAAGTGTTTAGAGTTATAAGTGGAAGTGCACCCATAACTCTTCTTTTATTTTATAAAGAATAAAAAACAAATCTTAACAGTCCTTCATAAATAATATCTTGATAATATAAAACTAAAAAACTGATTAGTGATAGTATCAAGAATTAACAGGGGACAAGTGTAAGTTATTATATTGTAGTAAATAAACTTCAAGAATGCTTAAACTTAATAAAAGTGTACCTGTAAACAACTTTAAGGTTTCAATTTAACTTCAGGAATACTATTTAATAAAATAGTATGATGAAAGGCAAAAACTAATGTTTTTAATAAAGTGCCACTCTTTATGTAAGAACATTCATTGGAATGAGTAAGATAAATAGAGAGTAGGGAGTTAGTAAGTAAAGTGAGAAGGGATACATCCCTGAAATAAAATAAAAAACAGAAAGAACTGTATCCCAGGAATTGTAAGGAAGATGTAAAGATGAAGAAACAAATGTGTTATGTTTCTAGAAACCAATGAACTCTATACATCAATGTTGAAAATAGAGAGTCATGTTCTATAATTTTAAAATGTTTATTTTGTTGAAATTTTTAATCAAGGATGCAATGTCTAAGGGTGGATACCATTCTGTGATTATAAAATGTTTATTATGAGTTACTAAAAATAATCAGGACTAGAATGTCTGAGATTAATTACCATGTTCTTGATGTCAAATAAATATTATGTATTAGTAGTTAGAATTCACAACTAAATGTTCTTGTAGTAAAGAAAGGAATTGTTAATTAACATTGTGTTAGAATAGAAGGTCATAAAAGGTATAAACAAGCTATATTAATAAAAAACTTTGAATGTAAAACCAGTTAAAATCTAGGCCAAATGGTAAATCTAAACTACTTTATAATTGATAAATCAAGCCCAGTAAACTAATTAAACTGAGGAGTTTTATGTAAGGTAAATCAGTAACAGAATAATATAATGTAAATTATACTTTAAAAGAATATTGTAAAAAGATAGGAAGAATTAGGAGAGAAAAAATGCAAATGTAATAACTGAGATTTCAAGGTAGGGAGTCATAAATTATTGGATAATATTTAAAAAAATAACCAATTAACAAAATTAAGAAAAATTAAGGGAAGATAAACATATTATGTCAATCTTAGATTCAGTACAATCATAAATATAACATATAAAATGGCAACATTTTTGGGAAGAACAGGAAGTGAAAATTAAGCCTACTTTTTCAAAATGAAAGAAATATATCATTTTTAATAAAAAACTTTGTAAATCTTATTTGGTATCAAATTAAACAGAATGAACTAAAGAAAAAGATTATGTATGTAATATTTCATAAAATTAAATAATAACAAAAACATATTCAGTATTATAATGTAACATTTCCGAATGTAGCGGAAGCCCAAGGAATTTAAAACAATGTATTGCAAATATTAAATTGGCTAAGACTTTGTCAGGAGACGAGGGAAATGAGTTAGTTAATTATTGGACCATGTCGAGACCAGTTAAACGCGACTTCTGCTACTATTAACCTATATCGCAAACTAATATGGCGATTGGTATGTAAGCCTAGCCTACAGAAAAAATAGTAAAGTACGAAATTTTGAACTTAAAACGTAAAATCAGTGAGAACTATTAACACCACGATTCAAATCAAGTAATAAGGAACCGTAATTGAGTGATATAATAAATTAAACAAATTAACTAAATAATTCTTAATAACGAGAAGTGAAGTGCAAGATTCGACCTTATAGAACAACATAAATTAAAAATAATCACACACATTTAATCGCAGTGAATCACAAGACACTAAACCAGAACCATACTACTAACACCAGAAAGGATAACCACAATTGCGGAGACGAGGAAACACTGAAAAGGCACCATTTATTGGAAGAATTTTTCGTCGAGCTGAATACGTTTAACACATGCAGTCCATGAGCCGCCATCTTTGACTCCCAGCATTCAACGCGAGCAATTACCAACATAGTTATCAAGACTTCGATGGTTCGCATTTTTCTTTAATAAACATTATATAATAATTAATAACTTTGTAAATTTTAAATATTAAGCTTTTTATTTGTAAGTGTTATACTTTCTTGACCTTACCCTTCTCTGACTATATAAAATAACCGTTCAAAGAACCAAATCATTATTATAAAATAAACAGATGTAAAAATTAATCGATGCCCTGAGATAAGAGTCGATACCAACTGTTGAAATATCGATCTATTTAAGAATTGTTAATAAATACTGGAATTTTATAAATTTGACTTATATTTATTTCAAAAATTATTATTAGCGTAACATAATAGAATATTTTACCAACGGACTACACGAAAAGCGGCAGATACCAAGGAGAAAGGAGAATCCTATCAGAAGAAGAAGAACCGCTAATCGATCAGTGACGTAGACAATCCTGTTAGCGCGGAACTTAATTCTAGTTACCAAAGGTGATATATTTGACAAAACAGTAACAACAGAGTTAAAATTTTGACACCAATACATCACGAAAATTAATTATTAAATAATAATAACAACAAAAACAAAACAATATTTTCAAAAAATTTCAAAACCACCAAAAAATTTTTATTTTTGGTACCGAACAAAAATATTATTTTGTAAACAGAATTTTTTATTTCGTTACAATATTCACACTCTAGTAGATCAGTCAGAAATGTTAATACCTGGAATTTCTAGATGCAAAAGGCTTAGTCGCTCTAAATGAATTATGAACAATGATTGTCAAAAATTGAAAATACCCTCCGAATTGAAAAACGCTCGTAATTAGTAAAAATCTTAACAGAATGTTATAGAAAAAAGTAATTTTTTACAGTTTTCAAAATTGTTGGCACTTCCCAGAGCATAGACCTACGTTTCGGAAGATCGTTAACGATCCAATGTAAAAATGTGTCAGCCACGAGATTTGGAAAACTGAGTTCCAGGAACGTGTTATTTCCCTTAACCCACCATTCGGACACTTTCCAGAAGAAGCAGGGCACGCTACTATTCGGGCGATGTGCGTGCCCATCTGCTCGCAAAACCGTTGACTTGATCGGATTATCCCTAACTTTTCTATTTAGCTTACTATATTTCTCACGCCGCATCTCTGGTGTGTGTCTATGAAGAAGATGCATTAATGGTGAAAAAGTCAACGGTAATGTGAACTACAGCTGTAAAATAATATTTCTTTTATGAATTTGCTAACTGCTATAATTTTTATTGTTCGACTAAGCTTTTCGTCATCGCTGACATCATTAGGTCTTAAACAACCTGAAGGTATTGTCGTTGTTTAAGACCTGATGATGTCAGCGATGACGAAAAGTTTAGTCGAACAATAAAAATTATAGCAGTTAGCAAATTCATAAAAGAAATAGTAAGGATGGCTGCTAATTTAAACAATACGAAGTGTAAAATAATATTTGTACTGCGTATAATATTTTCTTCTTGTAACAATTACGTTTTAAAAGTTGTAAACAAAGGCGTTACAGTGTAGCTGTGAAAACCATTATAGTGTGTAATTAAAATAATGAACGTTTAAAAATTTTGAACAAAGCACTAACACTGTATACTTTTGTAAAGAACTGTTTTAAATTTTGAAGATTTGTAGCGTACTATTAACACACGCCTTGAGCTCACAAGCTTTAAATGATACCAACAGAAATGAAACCTTATGATGGTTATTAAACTATCGGAAGCGGGGTAAATGTGTGTGATCTATGTGGTTGATATGGTATTAAATAGCCACACTGGTATGATTTAATATGTTGTTTGTATGTGCTAGACAAAATAATTCGAACTTGAAATAAATGGAAGTAATTTGGTTGTGGTAAATATAAGCATTTACATTGTAAATTCTCCGACATTTCTCCAATGCAGTACTCAGCAATTTAAATGAGTCTCACTAAAGGACTCCTGATCCTTAATTTGTCTATCATTATCAGTATAATAATTTTTCGTTGTTCTAAAAATAAAATGTTGACAAAATTGTATTGTTTACTCTAGATCTTCATTTAGTTCATAGAATTACTTTGAAAATTTTATTTTCACAGACATATCCCGTTGCCGTAAATATTTCATTATATATTTATTCATTGTATGTTTAAATTTAAATCTAAATTTATATGTACTTACATTACATACATTAAAATATTTTATCGTAATTTACAATGCACAAAATTATACAATATATAATAATTTTCAATACATACATTTACATTACATATTGGCATAATTTATATGCCAGTAATAACAATCATTATATTTCATTCTGCAATTCCCTACTCGTCATATTACAATACACTTCAGTTTCTTTTCAGAAATCCCTGGCAGAATAAATTTAAATTACATGCTTAATAATATTATAAAATCATTTGTACTTAATTTTAAAGTTACACGTACCCCCGTATTCAAGCTGACGTCGGGCAGGCTTATCGTGTTCTTGGCACACGTGGGTTTTATAGCTGCATTCATATAGGAAATTTTATAGCATCATTTGTTTTCCAATAATATTCACGAAATATTTTAGCTGTTGTATAGTACATAAACAGACGAAACATCTGGCGCAAAGCAATTTAGCTTTTACGCTATTGTTTATAATACGCGACTCAAAATCCGTTTAGTCCTTCTATGTAAGATTGGTTAATTATAAGTTTTATAGAGTTAATTATCATAACAGATAATCTTGTACTGTATTCCATAATATTTACTACACACTTTGACCGATAATTATCTTCTACTTTTCTAGATTGGTGAATCCGAATTATTTGCCTTCCTAGAACAAGAAATGCGGCTAATGACTGAAAGGAAAAAAGTTAAAACAAAAATTAAAACCTTCGGTATAACAATATTTATGTGAAAGTAAATTTTTGCATTTTATGTTAACATTGATGCGTATAAGAAATTATAGCACCCTATATATGACATTTTCGGTAATACATTTACACGACAATACGAAGTGTGATAAAAAAGTATCCGGCTTGATAGTGTTAATGGCAAGTCAGCTGACTAGGTTCAAAAAAAGTAACACATATGTTACTTTACAGTATACTACATACTCAGTTTTATATTAACAGCTGATCTAGTTTGTTTGAAAATGTCCATTGTTGTGTTGCGTGTTAATCTAATTTTACATATTTACCATGTCAGAAATATTGATCAGGGTTTGTATCAGATTTTGTCAAAAAGTTGGTGAAATGTGTAAATATGCATTTGGAAAGATACAACCCGTTTATGAGGAAGACTGTATAAGTTGTAAACAGGTTTGTGAGTGGTTTGTGAGCATTTTAAAGATGGACAGAAACTGTCAAGAGTGACAAGCGTTCAGGAAGGCTTTAAACCAACAAGACTGACCGCAATCTTGAGCTTGTGGAAGCTCCTGTAAGAGAAAACCGTCGAATAATTAACCATTCGTGCAGCTAACAAATGGATTAAAAATTAATTTGCGTCAGTTCAGTCTATTCTTAATAATGAGTTGAGAATGAGACGTGTTTCTTCAAAGTTTGTACCAAACTTTCTTTGTGAGTGTTTCTTACGTTTGGTAAGTACTCACAGCTGACCAAAAAGATGCCCAGGTGTCAGTCGCTCACGACCGGCTTGAATGTGCTCAAAACAATGAGAAATCCATTAAAATGATCTTACAGGTGATGGCTCAGGGGTTAATGATACGATACAGCAACTGAGGTCTAATTTTCAATGAAGAATACGCCAAATTCTCTAAGACCATAAAAGGGAAAACAGTGCCGAATATAATTCTAGCCCACGCTCACAGTTTTCTTTGCTCACAAGAAAACTGTTCGTCATGAATATGTTCCAGCTGGCTAACCAGGAAACCAGGATATACTACATTTCTGTTTTGAGACGGTTAACAGATGTAATTTGACAAAAAATGCCACAGTTGCATCAGAGTGATGAGTGCACTGAGTAACAGCATACGTCACATTCTGTTCAGCATTTTCTTGCTAACAAAACACTCCACAGGTACAAAATCTTCTACCTGTGAATTTTTTCTCGTTCGGAAAATTAAATATCGAATGAAGGGGAGATCATTTTAAGACATAGAAGAGATAAAACAGAATATGACGAGAGATTTTAGGTCTCTTACACAAGATGACTTTAATACATGCTTCAAGCAGTTGAAAAAGCTTTGGACAAAGTCAATGTCTAGGGCAGAGTACTATTTTAAAGAAAGCAAATTTACAAATCTGTAACTTGTATATTTATGTAAATAAAATTAACCCTGATACTTTCTTATCACACCTCGTTTTCAAGAATTTTAAATATCTAAGTTGGCAGAAAATTTGTGATTGATCCATGACTGGGACGGAATAAGGTTCTGACAGATAAGTAAAACTAGAAAACACAATAAATATTACTCAAAAATGTCCTAAATTGATCTAGTTATTGAAAGAAATGATGTTTTGGCATTACTATAGCTTTCTTGTATTTACTCAAATGCATAAGTAATTACGCGAATAGGATTTGTGTTCTCTTGTAGGAGTATATATAATCTGTGCGTGTATTATGACAGATATATTTAATTTAATGAAAGAAGTATTCACATTTTGTGAATTTACCATTTATTTAATGTTGAAGTTAAATGCAGCCAAAAGTGTTTCTTCAAGTTTTTAATTTAATCTATTGTTCTTATATCAGAATGATATCTAATCTACATTGCAGAAAATACAGAACTATTTATTTACATTTCCCAGTTAAACACATCATTTCCCAGTGTCCATCTATTAGACGTTTACACAATGATAAATTAATTAACGCGCATGTATCCATAAGCCGTCGCAAGTCTCAGAAACACACTTTTGTCGCAAAATAATTGAATAATCAAAAGCACAGTGCATTACATCAGAAAAATGAATAGAAAGTCTGCAATGTAATGTAAACTTGGTACTTTTAATCATATCGTAGATAATTTTTGCAAGATAATAGAAGTTAGGTTTTACCTGATTACGCACACTAGTTTTTGTCTGCTTTCTTAGAATTGCTTCATGTCAAAAGCGACAACAGCCGCATTGCTTTAAATTTCCAGCCACTGGTTTGTCGCAGAGTTTTGTGGGTTTGCCTCTTTTCTAACTTTCACAATTCTAGTTTTCCATGTTTTCCGTAATGGCTTTTCATCTTACATCTACACCAAGCGGTGCTTCCAGCTTAAAATTTTTGTTTATTAAAACATATAAGTCAATTGTCTCACAAAATATTCTTTGATATCTGTTACAAAGAATAGGTTTTACTCTGCTTTTCTAACTGCTTTTTATAACGTTTTCCGAATACACCATCTCAACGGTTTAAATTTTCCTTGTGTTTCCCACTTTCAACACCGAAGATTTGCAAACAAAAATGTATATTAAATATAGAAGTGTAGCTTTATATTTTGTCTTATTTAGTTTCTTGGCTTATTGCTTACAATCTTTTTTTCTGTAAATTTGCAGTGCCTACCATAACACACTACTATCGTTATGTAAACACCATCTTCCATTTCAGCAGGTCTGCTTTCCTTTCATCTATCACTTCGTCCATGTATGTAAAATATTCAAGCTTGTTCGAAACTGAAAGAATTTTAAAAATACTGAATAATTATATTAGAATTGTTAAAATTATATTTTGTAATAGAAAATTTATTATTTAAGTATTATGAAATTATCATCGTTGTTTACGCGGTTTTCAAGATAAACACATGCAGGCGTGCGAACGCAGGGTGATTAAGTTGACCTGACACATGAAACAAGTAAAGTTAAATATTTGGTTAAATTAATAACACTTCATCACTACGTTTTGGTAGAAACTAATAAGAAAGAAGAAGCCGGACACTGATTTTCAAAAATAAGCAACACTACAAGAAATAAACTGTATCCTGTGCCCTATACAAAAAAATATATATTTTTACGACGGTGTCACTGATTGCCGTATGTTACGGTAGAAAACAAAATACAGACGCCAATTAAGTCTCTAATAATCAGCTTTCATTAATCACAAATAAAAATTTTTAATTAACAAGTTATTCAACACGGTTATACTCGTACAATAATTAAAATAAAAATTGTCCACACGCTATGATCATTTCAACTAATAAAGACTGGCACAATAATCACTTTTCACTCATAACCACTTGACAACGACTGAATAAATCGCCCAATGTAAACTAAAAACTAAGCGGCATCTGCTGCCTATTTATAACCTGCAGGGTTCCATAATACGCGTTCTTAACAAGCACTCGAAAACTGTAGAGGATACTTTAGTGCGGGCTTGGCAGAAGCACCCACTTGCTGGTTTAGCCGAGAAAAGCTTAGAGCGACACTACCCATTATTCGAGAACGTTCCGTAATTGCGTAATAGTATTAAACAATTATAAAATCACTAAGTAATTTCTGCATTGGCTTACGAGTCAAGTAAATTTAAGTGA
The DNA here is from genome assembly GCA_034769895.1 of Magicicada septendecula. Lineage (NCBI taxonomy): Eukaryota > Metazoa > Arthropoda > Insecta > Hemiptera > Cicadidae > Magicicada > Magicicada septendecula. Next base: position 355,348,215 of record CM068371.1, on the reverse strand, counting down.
AAAAACACAATGATTTTTTTTCAACAGCGGGAAAGAGAATGAGACCTTAAAAGACGTTACTCCTAAACTGAAAAGGTACGGATGGAAAACAAAGGTTTTACCTACCACGAGTACATAGAAAAGTTTAGATAATCTCTACCTATTCATATTCAAATTTCTATTACCGTAACGTTTAACATTTACCAGCATGAATGGTCTGGGTTATCTTAGTGATGGAGAGTCGGTTTTAACTGAATACCGTACAGAAGTACGGCCTCTTTCTATCCAGCGGTCTGTATACAATGACACTCATTATGTATTAAACTTGGCTATGCTTATATCCCTGACCCTGAAAACATACTTTACCGTTTTACTCTATACAGCTAGTTTTAAACAACTTATGACCTCAATAACTATTTACAAAATATTCTAAGGCATTTCAAAGTCATGAGGAAATTTTCTGTTTTATTTCCCCAAATTTATAGATATAAAGCAAATGCATATTCATAAACCTAACATTCATTTGCAATATACAAAATCTATAATTTGTGCAAATGTTTTATTATTGTATGTGTATTAAAATCTTCTCTTTCAAGTAGACAGGAATGTGTAAATTTTTATTTGTATAAGTAATTTTTTGTGATACTATATTAATTTTGAAAACTATTTTATAAAATTTCTTCATTTTTCTTTAATCTCATCGTTGTCTGGCAAAATGTTTTGACATTAAATGTTTGTAATCCGCATTATTACTGTACCCTCATTTGGCTTGAAAACGGTTTAATTTGACAGATACATAATAAATTAATGTAGTCAGTAATTGTAATTTATTAATATAAACGAGCTATATTCCTATTCGTAGGCATAATATTGATTATATAAGAATACTAATTATTCATTACCAAACCTATTAATATATTTATATACATATATTTTTTTTACGAGGGAGCCTGTGGAAAACTTATGTTCGCCGCAGGAGAGTTCGCACTCCTACGGTGTGTGGGACTCGCACCCACCAAAACCACAAACCGTGATGTCCACGGCATGGATCCACCTTGGGACTCAGCTTTCGCAATACTTCAAGGTGGCGCCACTTGTACTTCATCCTGTAGACGTTCATCTGTTTTAACCCTTCAGCGGGTCCACGTTACCTGTTTCCTGCTATTCTGTCAGCGGCCTTAGCAAGACCTTCTTCGGCTTCCTTCTTTTGCCTTAGTACCTTCTCTATATAAGCAGCTACCTGGCCTAATATTGTTCGCTCTCCAGCATTATTCCGATTATATTTTCAGGCGAGATCTGTCCCACTACATTTTCCAGTGTTTGCCTCTCTTCTTTCCATCTATCAAGGTGAAAAACGTGTGATTCACATCGTCCAATTCTTGTTTGCAGAAAATGCAATCTGGTCTGTCTACTTTCCACATCCTATGTAGGTAAGCCCGGAACAGGCCGTGACCAGTTAGAAAATGTGTTATGAAATAATTAATCTCGCCATGTTTGCGATCAATCCACTCAGGTAACTGTTTTATGAGCCTAGCGGTCCAACTTCCCTTCGTGTCACTGGCCCATCTTTCCTGCCACTGAGCCATAGAACGAGCTCTGGCCTCCTTGTGAGCTTGTATAGTATTTACTTGGCCCTTCCTCTTGTAAACCAGTTTCCATTCCTGTGCCAGCAGATCGATTGGGATTATTCCCGTGACGACAAGGACCACCGACTCCGAAACCGTGCGGTAGGAGCAAGCCACTCTGAGCGCGCCGCTTCGCTGCACTGCCGACATACGTCATCTGTATGTCTCGAGCTTGAGTGCATCAGCCCACATCTCCGCACAATAAAGCAGTATTGAATGCGTGACCGACATAAGTAGCCGTCGCTTCGAAGGTTTCGGCCCACTGGTGTTTGCCATAATTCTACTAAGTGCCGCGGTTATAGTTGCAGCCTTCTCAGCCACACGTTTTATTTGTGGCCAAAACATAAGCTTCGTGTCCAGAAGTATTCCCAGATACTTAATTGCGGTTTTTGTGTGCACCGTTTCTTCTACGACCTGCATTGGCAAGATGCTGGGGAGATGCCTCTTTGTGATCAGCACGATTCCTGTTTTGTCAGCTGCCAGTTTTAAGCCGTGGTCTGTCATCCAGGAACTGACTCGTCGCATAACCTGCCTTAACCTGATCTGACCTCTGCTAGGCTATATCATCAGCGTACTCCACCAAGAATGTATTTTCGGGCATTTCCATCCGAAGAATACCATCATATGCAGCGTTCCACAGGTCTGGCCCAAGAATTGATCCATGAGCTGCCCCTGCTGTGACCTCTTTAATCCGACATCCTGATGTAGTGTCATAAAGTATTGTCCTGTCACGCAGGTAATCCCTAATCATCCGCAACAGATATGTGGGTAACCGAATTAATATGAAACCTATTAATAATATTAATAAAAAACCTATTAATATTAATTATTTATTATAAATAAATAATTAATTTAATATAGCATTATTGATATTAATAATTTAATTCAATAATACTAATTAATATTGTATCTATAAAAATTAAAGTTTTAGTATAATGTTTGTACTCAATGTATTCGGACTCAGTATTTTGTTGATGTGTAATAAACAAAAGTTAAATAAAATTGTTTTTGTCTCGATTCAAAACTTCCGAAGTCATGTAATCATTTGCATTGCTCTGTTTTAGTCTACAACAAAATAATAATAATAAAGCATATAACGTGATAGAAAAATTTTCAATTGATTTGTTACCTTAAGTTATAACAAAACCGGTTGCCAATGGTATCAGGAATACTTAGTCTGATTTACTTGCCTTTTCACAGGGCAGACCAGCAACTTGCTGTATTTTTCGAAAGTGGAACATATTTCACCAACTTATGTACATACAAAGTGCTATATCGTACGGTCTTTTAAAGCAAATTGAGAAGAGTTCATTAAAATTATGGTTAGCTATTAATACATATTTTCTTTTTGTCAGGATAATAAATGTAAAATATGTTTGTGCTATTCATGTTGTAAATATGTCTCATGTCTCTATTTACATCGTAAATGCAAAGCCATAAACAAGTATTATATAAAACAAAAAACTCAATTTACAACTACACTGAGTATTTAGTAAACTAAAAATTTCAGTAAACTGATTTTTTCAACCTAAGTGCTTTTCGTTTTAGAAAATCCTTTTTTATATCGGTTTAGTAGGATGGGTCTACTCCAAAAGTTTCTATTTTTTGTAGGTAAAATAATTGTCCGAAGAGCTACTAATAATCATAAACTAAGTTTGTATTTTTTGTGTTAATTTATTTAGCGGCAAAGTTAACAATAAATATAAAAGTTTAGTTTTTCACAAAGAACAAATAAAATTATTTATAATCAGATACCAAAAGAGGCTGTATGGTACTAAATCTTGACCACGAGGACAAATATCAATCACTCACTTGTTTTACACTCAGTGACGATTACAAAAATGATTTATAGAAATAAGTTTCAAGTTGTTCTTTCCTTGTATTGAGTAAGTGTCTAAAACAAATTACGTCTATCTTAGACAGGTTTTGCTAATGCACGAAAGGACAATTATTTCTTAATTTTTGAGTTAAATGCTTATCAATACTGCAGTTCCTAGGTAATAACATTAAACTTTCAGTTACTTCAATGTTAAACAAAATGTATAATTAGTCACATATTTTAGATTTGAAAGAACAGCACGAGATTCACGGAAGCCGTTTCGTCTAGGATAGCTGAATTTCATTTTATTACCTCTATGATTGTATGCGTGAATGTTTTGTTAATGCCGTTCCTACATACACGTTGACAAAAGCGGTGCGTCTCTTTTACAGTTTATCTTGAATATTTTGCTACCTTTAATACCTAGAATTCAGCACTATATAATTTTTTCATAAAAAATTAATGTTCATCATACGTACTGCCTTATTCCTTTTTCTAACCTTAAAGTTCTCGTATTACTGCAGTTATTTAAGAAAAATGGCTTTATGTTTACCGGTTTATTAATGTCAATAAACATTCATTAAGGCCACTGAGTGCCTTCTTCTTTTTGTGGGAATTTACCTACTGCATTATGTTCTGTTATGAACAATTTTACATTTTATCTAGTTCGTGAGAGACAAAATTTATTGCTGTTTAATTCTTACTAACCACTTGGTTAATGTTATAAATATTTTAATTTTATTCAACAAAGTTCCATGAAGTCGGTTTTTGTGCCCCGTTAATGCGCTAATTTTTTTTCTAATAAACTACCCCATATTCGCAGTCAGTGAACTCGGATTTCTTGAAATCGGGGTGACGCACAGAAGAGGTCAGATGAGTTTGGTCACCTTGTCGGCAAATATATTACTGCGGACTTGTTATCAGAACTGACAGGATATTATACTTAAGTGTTGGTGTTAAAGGTAGCTTTTACGGAGAACGGCTAACTTTAGATGTGGTTATGCCAAAGACTACTGCGTTATCTGAGTACTATATTAATACAACTTACACGTCATGCTACTTGAGACAGGTTTTGCAAACTAAACTAATACGAAGAACTTCTTAAAGCTTTGTTGTACTATGTTATTGGGCTGTTATTCCAGTATGCTTTCATAGTTAATTATAATCAGCTTTATTTCACGTATTCGAATATATCAGTTAAAGAAACTTTTATAATAGATGACTACATCTAGTCTGTGTCGTACTGTGAACACTATATGTAATCTATTTTGTACTCGTCTATGCGTTAAGTACGAGTATATACAGTATGTTGTGCACTTTATGTTACGTATCCGAGATTTTATCGTCTGCCTTGTTTACTGTGAAAACTGCTGACATAATTGAATCCAGTCTGGTGATAGTCAGATAGCGATAATCTGTTCTATATAAGGTTAGTAATGTATGATGCGAGAACACCGAAGCGCAATGGTTTTAATTAACACATGATAACATTACACCTGATAGTTTATAATCCCTCTCAAATCTGCCGGTGACATAATAGGCTTTGCAATATATTTCATTGATGTACTAAAACAATAGAAAATATCTACTGTTTTGTTTCCAACCAACTGTTTTTATGTTTAATGTAACAATACTTAAATTTACATGATTAATTTATGTACGTATACTCTTTATCTTGGTCGCGTTTCTGCAAGCAGAAATCATAAAACCTTTATGTGTTGTGAGAACTCTTTAGTTATGAACTCTTGAAGAAAATTGTTATCACTTTTAGAACTCCAACCAATTCAGGTTACAAGAATATTGATGGATTAATTAAAACAAAAAAATCAGGAGCGAAAGCCATTGTAACATAATGTTAACAATAGATGTAATTCACTCTGGACCGTAAATAAAATAATAATATAACACATCAGATTGGAATTTAATAAACTCCGTGACATAGTACATAGTATTTTACTAAATAACGTTTAATAGTAATAAGAAATATAGGTCTTTTATATAATACAGATATTTAAGAAGAATAATAGAATAAGTGGTTGTTAAAGAACGCAATAATAATGAATCAGCTTATATTTTTTAATGAAGAACGTTGTGTTAGTGGTTAAAATCACAAACAGAATTATCACTGTTGCACACCACTATATAAAAATTATTCCGATTAGTGGTGTACAACAGTGATAATTCTGTTTGTAATAACTTTTAGCTTTCTATTAAATGTATCTAAAATAAACACATGAGTCCTGGTAGTACAGTACACAGCCTAATGTTCATATCTAACCTTTTAATATCTTTTTTGTAATAAGAAAAAAAAATTTAGTAAATTATAAAGCAAAAATTAAGTCCATAATTTATGCTCATGAAAGTTACAAGTTCGCGCCGTGAACGTTTCATGTTCTATTAAAAATTTCATATAATAAACAACATAAATTTAATAAATATAATCTAGTTTTTCAGTTATTAAACTTTAAGTAAAATTTATATAATAATAATGTTTCACTCGATTAGTTAGTTCCAAAATACAAATTAAAGTCCCATATATTGAAGAAAGGTTACAAGAAGAACAGACATACAGTATAGTGTAAATGTTACAAAATGATTGGCGTAGCGCTAGGTATGTACATAACTAGGTATTACTAGGTAGCCCGTTTTCCTTTTCGCAGAAAAAGCACTGACAACATTTAAGATATGTCGTGTAAGAAGAAATATTTGTATGGTTATAAGTTTTACCGCTTTTTTGCTAATATTTCTGCGAAATCAAATACAAATAGGTAACTCAATGATGTAACAGAAGGAAAACATTTTTTACCAGTATAATCTGGCTTTTGCACGCTACAATTGTGCAGCAGTATTTATAGCATTTTTTTAGAGTGCTAATAACGTATAGACGAGCCATAACAATTTATGTTACATATCTAATAAAATTCAGTTAACATCGTTATAAACCTTTACTGTAACACCACTTGCCGTAGAGAGCAAATAGTGGTTCTTCAATAGAAACATATTGGATGACTGGTAATTGAGTTATAGTAAGTATAAAAATTCAATTAGTTATTTACTTCTCTGTTACGTATAACACATGGTTAGTGTGTTGTGTTTTTCTCTTAGTCTTCTGTATTAAACTAAGTAGTGTTTCATATAATAAGTGTATAAATAGATGTACACGATCTGTTAGTGAATAGGTAGTCCAAAGTAGTAGTCATATGGTCATAATACTCATCTACATCATTGTCAACATGAATTAAACAAAAACTAGTTTATTCACTTCCCAACCAGGAAAATTTTAGATACCGTTGGCTAGCTAACGTTTTTTGAACGTCCAAAACCTATCCAAACCTTCGGCTTAATATTCAGTAGGGTTTTTAGACCTGAAAGAGATCCGTTTGATTAAAACGTCCAAACATTTAGTCGCTAATCAAACATTAATGAAATGTAATCAGCAGGTTACGAAGTCCACTTTACCGATCGTACACAAACATGATAAGAAATTAAATATGTTAACTACAAGACAACATCACGACAAATTCACTGGATGTAAACATACACTTTATACCCAAGTCTAATTTAACTGATATTAAATTCGACGCACAAGAGATTAATATACTTAATAAAGGTTTCAAGTACAATTTACCAGATTTAAATAAGAATCACGTAACTAAAGAATTGATTATAACCGAAGCAGCCATAAAAAGTGTAACAGATTCACAGACACAAAACGAGTTGAGAGTTACAATCACCAGAAAAATAGACAGACATATACGAACACATGGCAACAAATTTAAACCATTATCTGACAGTTTAAAAAAGAAATACGCAAGTGAAATGAAAACCACTAAACAAATTAAACATAAACTAAACGAACATAAGGCCTTATCCACTAAATCAGACAAGGGCAACACTATGGTTATTTTACCGATAGACATGCATCAGCAAAAAGTATATGAATTTATCCATAGCAACAACATAAGAGCCATAGATTCCGATCCCAAAAAGAAGTATATAAAATAAATCAACCAAACGATTAATAAATGCACACACCTTTTCGATGAAACTACATGCCGCCAGTTTTGAAACCCATAAACGCACATGCACCCATGTTCAACGTTTTACCTAAGATCCATAAACCAGGTATACCGATAAGACCTCTCGTTAATTACACAACAGCCCCGGGTTATAAATTATCTAAGAAATTGGTCCAATTAATAAAAAATAACATAACCATAGACAACAATCATTCTATAAAAAATAGCATTGAATTTATAAAACTAACTAAAGACCTTAACATTAATAGTCAGCATAAGTTAATCTCCTTTGACACAGTAAACCTCTATACAAGCATCCCAGTACAGACAACCTTGGACATTCTAAAAGATAATTTAATAAGAACAGGAAAGTTAAATCTACAAGAAGTAACAAAATTGTTACTTTTACTAGACGTAATATTGAAACAAAATTATTTCACATTCAATAACACAATTTTTATTCAAGAGGAGGGTCTTGCAATGGGTTCACCCTTATCCAGTTTGTTGGCTGACATTTTCCTGAATAACTTCGAAAATACATATTTGCTATCACCACATAATAAATGGCAACGTAACATTACATTTTATAAAAGATATGTAGATGACACATTTGTTATCTTCGACGGGACAACGAGACAGGCAAACATGCTGTTACATTACATGAATAACATCGCCAAAAACATACAGTTCACACTCGAAATAGAGTCAAACAACGCAATAAATTTTTTGGATTTAACTTTTATGAAACACAAATTTTAATACAGGATATACAGAAAACCCACCACAACTGATGCTGTCATACATGCCGATTCGTTCCACCCGCACTCACAAAAAATGGCCGCGTTCAACAGTCTGATACACAGACTATACAGTGTACCTTTAGATCCAACAAACCACAAGGAAGAAATAGATATAATTAAACACATTGCAATTGCAAACGGTTACCGCAGCTCATTAGTTGAACACTTGATGCTTAGACACAAACGCAGAATTGACAACCCTCACCGTGTCACGATAACAGTACGATGACAATACATTTAAAAAACATAACATCCATACCACATTTAGAACAAATAATATCCAAAAAATGTTAAATAATGCCACACGAACATCAATTGAAAAAAGAACGGGTGTATACAAGATGATATGTGATGACTGCGACATGCATTACATTGGTCAGACTGGCAGAGGTTTTTTCAAAAGATATAAAGAACACTTACCCACGAGCATTTCAAATACAAATAAATCAAATTACGCTAAACATCTCGTTTCATTAAATCATAATTACAGAAATTTTGAGGCAAATTGCAAACCCCTACACATTTGCAAAAAGGGAAGATATATGGATGCAGTAGAAGAGTTTGAAATTTACCGGGCCTTCAGAAATAATCCTAATAATATACTAAACGAACAGTTGGCATTTAAATCACATACAATATATGATAGGATTATAGATAACATAACCATAGAGTACACGCCCCAACACAACAATAGATAACATGATAACGTAAATAAACTGTGCAGTACGTCGTCAACCGGTGTCGAGTGCGCACTCACATCCGCGTACGTCGCTGTGTTTGTACAACATATACATAGATGTATTTTAGTGTCTTTTTAATGGTTTAATGTTTTAGCGAATTCAACTGACGAATTTTTACTCTGATGATGGATTAAACCTAATCCGAAACGCGTTAGAAGACAGAAACCAAGCGGTCACAGTGACGGATTAAGGTAAAAAATTTTAATTTTAATAACCTGCTCTAGAACAACACTAACTAAAACAATTTTAGCTTCATGAAAAAGCATCAACTTGGTTTTTAATGTAGAGTTCTGTAATGGGAAATCCTTGCACATTAAGTGCAACGACTGTACAGTAACCCGAATGCCGCCTTTCCGAGTTAGAGAGGATAGCCTGGTCATCAGCAAAGAACATCGGGTAATCTGCAGAGTTGTGAATCGTAAAATGCTCCGGACGTTCAAAATATTAATTATGCAGTCATTGTCTATATTTTTAATGACCTGGGCTACTGTGAAGTTTCAATCTAAACATAGTCTGCCCTTTCTGAAACCATTTCGGGTCTCCATGAGAATGGTTTCCTCTATTGGATTCAACTGTTTACAAGGATAGATCTTCACAAGTTGTAATATATCAGATAGTGTCTTCATATACTACACCACACATCCGTGTAATAAATGTGTAACAAAATAATAAAGTACTAACTTATTTTTCAAAACACTCGCTGATAATGTCTGCTGTACATGTGTTATATTTTGGATTATAAGAGGATACGGTTTTAATAGAGTTACTAATTACAACTTGAAATTTACAACATATCATAAAATTTACGTCATAATTTTATTTTGTTAAACACCAAAACATATTATACTATACAAATTCAGCAGACAAAATGAAAAACAGCAGACGAGGCGATGAGAAGAGTAGAGGAGTGGGCAGGTAGTGTCGGAAATCCGTAAACAGAAGATCGGACGAGAGAGAGAGAGGGAGAGAGAGAGAGAGAGAGAGCGAGAGAGAGACAGAGAGAGAGAGAGAGTGTGAGAGAGAGACTGTGAGAGAGAGACAGAGAGAGAGTGAGTAGGTGAGAGAGAGGTGTAGCCACCTGTCACAACATCTGCTTTATACTGACTACTAGCAAATCCCACTCATATAATACTTCCTATCACTCAGTGCTATTTTATTTTATAATAGTAAAGTAACTGTCCCACATTTAGTGAAGTGTAGATATCTGAGAAAAGCTCTACACCATGTTTTGCATCAATAGCTGCTTTTAATTAATAATCGTTTTTTTGCAGTTATAAAAACACGACTATCCTGAGTAGCAATTTCAAAAATAAATATTTATAAATGGTAACTATAAAATATTCGAATCATGACTATAAAATACATATATTTTCTTTCCTCTTTATTATCAACATTTAAATGATGTTTGCCATCGTTTACATCGACATCGTAATCGTATTGACGATTAGAGGTTTCTACACTGTTAGAAAATATTCTACATTTTAAAATAAATTTTAATGAGTTAATGGGTGTAAATAAACTATTATAATACAATTTTAGCAGCAGCCTCTATTTAATTAGAAAAATTTATCGTCCACAGGGAATGTTTTGAGATTTGGTTCAATGAATTATTAAGAAAGCTCAAATAAATCAAACACTAATTGCATACGACTATGTCTGAATTGTGTTACTAATGACTATGTGTTGCCGCAAATGACCAGAAGCGATTTGTTACTTTGGCAATTAATGTTGTAGATAACAATGGTATCATTAGGCGCCGACAAGGTAATATTCGTGTGGCGCTCTGTGTTTATAAAATGAACATCCATTGGAAACGCATTTACGTACATCACGAACGTAAAAGTCGCGTCATTCTTGAAAAGATTGTTTGAAATTGATTTTAATTTCTGTCATTCTGAAAATGAAAACAAAATATATCTACACTGAATAATAAATCATTGTTCTTATTTTCGCATAACAAAACAACAAATCTTTACTTTTACTTTTAAAAAATACAATTTTTCCTAAAAGTTGTGCAAGAATTTGTTTTTTATAAATGTATACAGTAAAAACTGACAATTAAAAACACTCTAAGGTAAATGTAAAACTAGAAATGTTGTTTTTGGAATAGTCATTTGATCAGTAAAATAGTATTACACTACTTTATGTTTATGTTATTACAACCTAAAATAGAAAATGATGTACATAATGTAATATCGTTTTAATACTGCCGGATTTATCGAAAAAATTTAAGTTTCTGTTTGCCGGTCAATTTGTCTGTCGAATTTCTCCTCAAGGCTCCTTATTCCCCTTCTCCAAATCTCGACTGCCTTCAGTAATTTTCACACACTTTTTCTGTTACATTTCTAGTTACGGAATAGTAACAAAGAATAAAAAAAAATTAATGCTTTTTAAGGAACTCAGTTTTTAAATTTTTATAGATTTCACCATACTTTCCGTTCTCTGTGATGTTGTGACGACAAGTAATAAGAAATAGTATATAACTAAATTAAAAGTAAAAAAAAATTTTTTTAACTTAACTTTATTTAAGAGAAAATAGATATAAACAAAAATGGGAAAGTTAGAAGAGCAGTTTCAGATCTTTCAAGAGAAAACATAAATTAATAAAAACATTTATTCTACAAAAAATAAATAATCCAGTGTAATTAGTAATAATCAAACTTAATAGAGATTTAAAGCTGTTAATACAAGGCTTATGGGATATATTTATAAGCTGAAACTAATAAAATTAATAACCAAAAGACTAATAGAGTTATAAATCTGTTTAATACAAGAGTTACGAAATGTGTATGAGCGTTTATGCTGGTAAACACGTGTCTTGTAAATTCGATATTGAAATTGTCATTTATATGTAAAAATTGATACCCGTTAATGGAGATACCAATTCTTTCAAAACAGTACCAAAAGTCCAAAATTATTGATTATGAAACAATTCATTAAAACAGAAAGAAATCAAAACAACAGTTGGTCATAAAAAGTAACTACTTTTGGGAATTTCAATGATGAAAAATGTATAGTGACGGTAGGCATTATTTGACAAAACACACTTTATTTCTAAATTTTACAGTGAACCTTAAAATAACATGATATTGCAAATTTATTTGATAAATGGATGGAAAGTTTGGATGATTACACATGAAGGCTTGTATTGCATTTGACGTTTTTATTTTTTACACTAATAAATTGTCAATTTTTTTATTGGAATTAATTTTGCTCGTGTGTGTGAGTGTGCGCGTATCAATTGATACGTGCATTGTTCCTATAAATGTGTTGCCCCCGTGAGAGTAAATTTATGGAAAGAAATTTAATCTATAATATTTTGTGTAACCTATAAATATGTTATGATAGTCGTATAGCTGTAAGGTATTATATAATTTGAATTAGAGTTCTGATAAAACAAGAAGAACGTTTAATTTTGAACAAGGGTTTTATTTTCAAGTACAATTTTTTAACGCAATGTTGATCATGTAATGTAAAATCTATAAACGATTCACCATTCAGGATACAGATCGTAAGTCGTTTTATTAATCGTAATTTTAAAAATGTAAAAATTTCTCCATCTTAACAGTCAGACATACACGTGGAAACCTACACGAACGATTGCTATTACCACATTGAACATGCGTTTAGTGTAGGCTACATTGTTATTTGCTTGGAATCTCGCATGCATTATTTCAGTACCTTTGGAAATACGCATTTTTATTAATTCATGTACATTACTATAATGAAATGTGTGTTATATTTTCTTACAATAATCGTTATTTCGGTTGTCGTTGTTAGCAGTTATAAAATATGATTTTATAAAAATACCTTAATCTACTTACATATAATATATTTCCTCTTTAGTTTTTCTGTATAACGTGGAAAACGATTATATTTCACTTTTCTTGTAAATTAGAAGTGTATTTTAAATTAGTTTGTTGTTATTTCACTTACCAGTTGACACATTAGCATTATATGTTACACGTTTATTTTAAATACGTGAAGGATTTAGGGACACTTTTAGTAACTGCTTTGTTTCTACTTTATTGGAGTGAAGGAAAAAAGTAGTATTTGGTTTGATGGCACTACCAGATTTCAATCTGCAAAATAGCAATCAAAAGTATATGTGCAACAAAAGTTCTGATATTATGTATACAATTACGTAAAATATTTACTTTATTAAAAATTGTGAAGAAATAAATTTTTGATTAAAAAAAAAAATACTTTGAAGAATTATGGTACATATATTTCCGTTTACTTTAGTTGATTTCAGGATAACATTAACTACCTATTGAAAAATATAAACGTTGTTCTAACTTCATCTTTTTTAACAAAATGGGTATAAGTCGATATTTTTCTTTACTTTTCATTGTGTTTGATGTGAAAAATCCTATTTGATAAGTTAACTGATTCAATGACCCGTCGAATCGTTGCACGTTCCTTAATAGCACAACACCTTACCTTTCTTTAAAATAAAAAACGCATCCAAACCAGTCCACTGCTATTGCCTAAACTCTGCAAAATGCTCAGCACATGTATACTTACAAATTACGTGTTACGTGCTGCTTTTTTTAAATATACGCTCTAAATGACATGTATATTTGTCCTTCAGAAACGTAAAGGTAAATACAGCAAAAACGATATTAACTTGACACAATTATAATTTCTTGTATAAGGCAAAGGTTACTACTCTTTATTAACTTAATTATTTATTTTTGATAGATTCTTAAATACAAGCATATAATTCTGTCCGTTCACACGGATCACACAGAAATTTTAATATTTCTAAATAAAAACTAAAAATAGGATTATTAAAATGGTTGTTCATTTATTAATTATTAAATATTATTTATTTATATTTACCATTTATTACCAATTAATAATTATTTTACAATTTATTCATAATAAATTATAGATGCATAGTTATAAATTATTTTATAATAATTGTTTATGTATTACTTATTAATTATTAATTAATTTTAAAATAGGTTAGATACCTGATATTCCTTCATGCAACTTACTTTGGTCGCTATGCACGACGCGTTTCAGGATCAAGGTCCCATCTTCAGGTGCTCACTTGGGTCGAGCTCGTCGGTTCATAAAAACACACACATAAAACATAAGAAACACTGAATTCAAACACTCATACTGCGCGAGAGGGGACGATGCGCGTCGTCGAGAAAGTAAACGTGCACTGGCCGTATAAAGTCCAATGCAGAGATAAGTTGGTCGTACTCCTCATGCCTGTGCCAGTTTTTGTATCACAGTATCGAAAAGCGCGTTGGATTTGAACGACACTATATCCGTTCAACAGGCACTCTTTCTGTGACTTGGCGGCTTTATAAATCTCATACTCTTCTAATCCATTCATATATCGGCCCTTCTTACAAAAGTGTATGGTTTTTAAGATTAACAGAGAAGTTAGTGAAACTGTGATCACAATCAATCAGGTTTTGGCGTAAGTCGATTTACTGTTTATCACATTCTTCATGGGCATGTGTTCCTTGAACCACTCTTCAAAACGTCTCCCGGTCTGGCCGATGTAAAACATGTCGCAATCATCACACACAATTTTGTAAACGCCAGAGCGTGTCTCTACGCTTCAGTGTATCTTGGGGAGCATTATATTTTTAATGTTATTTTTTGTCCAAAAGATAACTGCGATATTGTATTTCTTAAATTATTTTTTATAATGTTAGGCAAAAAAGGTATGTACTCTACCGATATATATCTGTCAGTATTATGCACCGCGCTGTTCGGAGTGTCAGTTTTGTTCTTGCGCTTGGAGATAAGTTTATCTATTATACTAGCGTTATAACCGTTGGATATGGCGATGTGTTTTAAAGTGTTTACTTCGTTAATGAAGCAATCTTGCTCTAAGGGTACAGTAAGAAGTCTATGGACAAATGCATTGTATGCCGCCATTTTTTGGGACCACGGGTGATACGAATGAGCGGGTATTGTGGTGTCAGTGGTGGTGGGCTTTCTGTAAATTTTTAATTTGAAAGAGTCCTGATATTTAATTATGGTCAGGTCAAGAAAGTTCAGTTGGTTATTCTCCTCTGTTTCAAGTGTAAATTGTATGTATTTGTTAACACTGTTCAAGTAGTTTTTCGGAAGCTCAATTTGTCTTAATGTGCCATCAAAGACGATAAATGTGTCATCGACATACCTGTAATAGGACACGATGTTTTTACGGTATTTATTATTACTAGAAAATAAATATTCAGTTTAAAAAAAAATTAAGATAAAGGTCAGAAAGTATCCCGCTTAGAGGAGATCCCATGCTCAGGCCTTCCTTTTGGTTGTAGAATGTATCGTTGAAAGTGAAATAATTTTGGCGCAATATTTCTTTAAGCAACATAATTAGCTCATTTACAGCCCGTGGGGTTTAATGTGGGGTTGGCCATTAAGTTTGTTTTTAATGTTTCAACAATCTCGTTAACGGGTACATTTGTATACAGACTCACTGTATCGAAGGAGGCTACCTTGTATTGTGGTTTCGACTTAACGTCTTTAATTTTACTTACGAAGTCAGAACTATTTATAACGCTATGATTATTATGTAGTATTTTTGTGGCTCTGTAGCATGGCGCTTTTGTAAAGTTAACCAATGGCCTAATGGTAATGTCATTTTTATGGATTTTTGGTAAGCCCGTAAGCAGCGGGGCTTGTGCGTGTATCGGTTTCAAATAACGGCGTGTGCGCTCATCAAAAAGATTGGTACATTTATTAACAACAGCGTTCAGGTCTTTAACGTAAATGTTAGTGGGGTCGTCAGTCAATATATCAATGTTATTGTTGTTATGAAGTCCTGTAATTTGTTCACATATACATGTTTGTGTATACGGCAGTATTACCCTTATCGTCCTTCAGTAATATAATATTATTGTCAATTTACTTCTTACGTAAGTTACTAATTACTACGCGGTCATTACGATATTTACGTTCGAGATGTTGTGTCTGTGTATTCATATATAATAGCCTATTAAGTATATTGTTTATCATTACTCTGGCTTCATTTTGCGTATTATCACTGGGTAAAGATTTAATGGTTGCTTCAGCGTTAATGACTTCATGTAATAAATGATTCGTACTAAGTGCGGGTAGATTATATATCAGTCCATTATTCAGTAAACCTTCCTCGTAATTTGTTAGGTTCATATAGGTTTTTACATCGGCCAGATCGAGAGACGCGTTGAAGAGAGGTTCAAGGAACACCTGCCCATGAAGAATGTGATAAACAGTAAATCGACTTACGCGCAACACCTGATTGATTTGTGATCACAGTTACACTAACTTCTCTGTTAATCTTAAACCCATACACTTTTGTAAGAAGGGCCGTTATATGAATGCATTAGAAGAGTATGAGATATATAAAGCGGCCAAGTCACAGAAAGAGTGCCTGTTGGGCGATATAGTGTCGTTAAAATCCAACGCGCTCTTCGATACTGTGATACAAAAACTGGCACAGGCATGAGGAGTACGACCAACTTATCTCTGCATTGGACTTTATACGGCCAGTGCACGTTTACTTTCTCGACGATGCGCATCGTCCCCTCTCGCGCAGTATGAGTGTTTGAATTCAGTGTTTCTTATGTTTTATGTGTGTGTTTTTATGAACCGACGAGCTCGACCCAAGTGAGCGCCTGAAGATGGGACCTTGATCCTGAAACGCCTCGTGCATAGCGACCAAAGTAAGTTGCATGAAGGAATATCAGGTATCTAACCTATCTGAAAATTAACCATTGCAACTTGGTGACCATACACACAATGAAAAATTATTAATTTATTAATTATTAAATGGTTGTTTAGTTTATTAAAAACAAATAATCTAGTTTTCTTTTGGGAAGTCTGCGGGAGAGGGACACCTGCCTCTCTAACCCTAACCATCTGGTACTGACGATGCACCTTTCGGCGGATACATGTTATGTGCAGAGCAAATGTTGGTTTAGACGGATGATTGTTATTGCCCGATCGACTATAACGAGACTTCTGCGACACACTTACAGCTGTAAGCAACAGGCTTTAACTTTAAGTGCCCTTTGTGTGTTTAATGTTGTTTTGATTTGTTTGTCCACCTGTTCACCGTTACGGTTACAGGTAATAACAATGCCTCACTGGTAGCTGGTAGTATCGCTTGGAACACCCTATCCCCAGACTAGTCTTCACATATAATCTGCAAACACGTTACACCATAAATTGTACGGATCATTTTAGAACCACTGTTAATAGCTTTTGTAAAGTTCAAACTCGTCACCTTAAAATCTTATTTATTACTAAATAGAATAATTTTTAGCTTAACAACACTCTGATAACAGATTGACTAATACCAACAGAAACACTTCAAGGCTACACTTCATGGCTTCGACACTCAGCTAGAGACTTGTGGTATATTATTTTCAGTTTACGAATAGAAAATAAGACTTTCGTCCCATCTTCCTTATCTTCTCGTTGTTCATGCATCTCAATACACCTCTCTACTCTGTGTCAGCAGCTGTTAATTTATCTTGCAAATTTTCTGAAGACGTTCCGCTGCTATGATTGTGGCCTTTCCTTAGTTCCTTGCTTCTCATAAAACCTTCTCCTTTTCATGGGTTCCTTTCATTTAGCATCATTTCTGTATATCTTGCTAATCTACAGGCGTTATTGAATTTATAAAAATGCGATACTTATGCAATTGATTCACAGTAGCTTAGACTTATTCGTACAGAACCCTTATACCAATTTACGATCCCGTATCTCATAATTAAAGTTTATCGTCTAGGTACCGTTCTTCCCGTAAGCAGAAGGCTATACTTTCCAGGCTATACACAGTATTTTGTGTACTTTGTAAATTCAAGAATCTCCCCAGTCTTATCTATGAACGTTCAAGTTTCAAATCCATTCAAAACTACTAAACGTATTGTTGCCCTTTACACTTTGAGCATCCTAATCCGCTTCAATATGTTATGGATATGCTAGACACTTTTCCGCACAACCTAATAAACGATTATAATCGAAAAAAACTTGAGTCATGAAATATAGACACACCGTATACAAAGGTTGATAATTAATTATAAAACATTCTTTGAATTTTACCAACTATTGTCAAAATAGCAGTGTGTAAATTAAAAGACACTCTTCAAATTCAGGAAGGAAGACCTTCATTTAAAATTAATAAATTTTGAAGCCAAAAGTTTATAATTACTATTATAAGTAAGAGCCATTAAGAAAAAAAACAACTTTGATCCACATGAGAATTTAATATATTAATTTGTGTGTGTGTGTGTGTGTGTGTGTGTGTGTGTGTGTGTGAGTGTATTTGATTGTATTACGACATAAAGGATAAAAACAAATAGTGTACTTCCAAATGGAACAGAAAACCCCGCTGAAAATGTTAGGAAAGATCAGGCACAGGAATATTCCTTACGTCAAGGTACAAATGATAGTTAAAAGAAACTAATAATTGCGGAAAACTAATAAAAGATCAAATTTTGCCACAATTGTCACAACAATTTTGTACTATTAACACATTTGTGAGAACAAGTAAATTTATAGAAACACTGATTACAGAAATGCATTCATGTACACGTATCCATTAAAAAGTGTGTAACATTTAGGAAGTCAGTACGTTTCAGCAATATTCATCACCCTAAAAACAGCCTGTGTTTTAAGTTTACTGAAAATATTTAATTTTATGAATTGCAAAGATACATAAGCGAGTTGTAACATGTATCCCTAATGAGTTGTAGCATGTATCCATATCTTTCTAACATCATTTTGCATGGTGTCGAAATAATTTCTAAAAAAATGAGAATTTTTATAAATTTTAATGTCAGCCTAAATTATAAAAATATTTCCTCTTGAATGTTACAAAAGATCCCTTCACTTCCTAGGCTGAAAATAACATTTAATTACAAACAGACACATGCACATGCGCACACGTGCACACATAGTTTGCACATCTTGTAGTTTCCCATGCTTAGTAAGACAGTGCAGTCAAAGCGGCTTGAACAAATACAAACTGTTCAAATTGTCAGTACTGTGACACGGTAATTAGAGAGAGGTGACTAGTGCAACTAAACCGGAGTATTGATTACAGCTGACTTGGTGGAAGGTGTTAGATAAAGATAGTAGTTCTTTGGTCATATGTTCATAAACTTGCAAATAGCACATAGTTTATTAGAGGAAATCTGTGGTCTAAGCGTTTATCAGGAGCACGTGATGTAAACATATAAGTATATGTGTAAATCTAGAACGTGATGTAAAATAAAGTTCTAATACCGCACAAGAAAATACAAGCTGATTGTTCAATTATTTTAGTTCTGTATCAAAACTCGTATGATAATTTTATATTCGACGCAATGAGTCGAAATTAAATTTACTCAAATACATAAACCTCATATTTGTAAACTTTGGTAGACTATGAAATAAAAGAATATGTAACATGCTTATGTTGAGCCTTTATTTTATTATTAGAACAATTATTTGTAATATTATTTATTAGGGCAATTATACGAGACGGAAATCGTTTTGCTGACGAACCAGTTAAGGGTGAGACCTCCAAACATTGGTGTGTGCCAAGGCTTTTCATCGCTAGGTGCGTCAGTCAGTAAGGTCTACAATTTTGAGATCTGTGCCAATTTTGTGTAGCCATTCGTTGAGGATATTTCTATTGACGTTTTGTAGGCATATTCGTAGAAACTATGAGACATTTGTGGAAGGCTAATTCATCGAAATTATGTACAGGAATATAACAGTATACACGTCATTTCGTTTCCAAAAATGTTAGGGATATTATTATGTCTAAACAGCAAACATAGTTTTACATGTCTCCAAAGAACGACAGGGTTTTGCAAATGTTGAACACACAAACGAAACAATGTTGATCTGTTATTGACCGACCTCAATATTATCAGGAAAAGTAGATTCTACAATTTCTCCCACTGAATTAAATAATAATTGCCAATTAGCAATATAAGTACGTTGAATTTATGATGCTCATAATGTGGCAAAAAAATAAGATACGTATGTTTCGACGTCTCACACAGAGGCAAAACACTATTATTATGTATATTTCCTATGTTCATAAAAGAAGTCGTATCTTTAAACTAAAAGCGAATGTAAAAAAATACATTTCTCTCTACCGACATTATTGTTTAAGCTGTAGTTTTGCATACAAATATTCTTTACATTTAAAATTCATGTAGGAGCTTCCATACTGTTAAAATATCTTCTTCTTTAATCTTAGCGTAATATTATATCTTCTTCTTTCGATTAGCATCTTACTTACAAATATTTCACATATATATTCCTTACATTTTTACAAAATTTCAAAATTTCTATATTAAAACGTGATCATTTATAATATTCGTTATTAGTACCCTTTAATCTCTAATAGTTTTACGGAAAGTGATCATAACATCAAATCAGTGAACTGGGAAAGAAGATAGAAAGCGCACACGTGCAGATCTCATTAGTTCTGTAGTAAATTATTTTATTATGGCTATTTTCATTAACATGATTCCATAGAAGTGTATAAATATACGACTTCTGTCTACAAGCAATAACAGTCAAATATCAAATAGTACCTCTGAATTATTAGTTGTTATAATATTGTTTTATTAAAACCCACACTTTTGAAAGCAAATTGTACTTTGCATCAGTACACATATATTATACCTCACCATTACATTGTACTAAATGATGGTGCAAATATAAGTCAGAAAGAACACTAGTCACTGAGGAGCCCTACTGGAGTAGAAGCTATGCTAACTGGACCGCCATCGCTCGTCAGAGAATTACCACAGAAAATATAGTTGCTTTTTCGACACGGTTCAACATCTAACATTGGTAGAATAATAGGAATACATTATAACTTGCTCTGCGTATTAGTATTCTTTGTTAATATTCTTAAGGTATTCTACAGAGAAAACAAGTCTACTAAAGACTATAAATTTCTATTCATCCCCAATAACCATCATCTGTAAACATTCTTTTACACAGTTAATACAATTTGCAAAACTAGTGTTTGCATTTTAGTAAACAAAAAGAGCAATAGTTTCACAAAATGGAACAATAAAGAAATAATGATTATCTCTTATTAAAATTACACTAATCCATTATTTGCAGTCGTTTGATGGTTTTGTGTAGTCCTTTAGCCCCTATCCCTCAAGGTTAATCTCCCTCATATCCTACTAGATAACACAGTTTACCATTCTCAATTATTAGTTTTATCTACTCCAATCTCTTACTACTCTTAAATTTCTCCACCCCTACTACTCACTTCATTTCCTATTTTTGAATCATGAATATCTTGACCGTAGCCCAACCAACGTACCTTACCTTCTCCTTATAGTTCTCAACAAACGTCTCTTCTCTCCCATAAAGTCTGGAAACTACTATCATGTTGCTTTCTTAATCCATTTAAGTCTTATAGTTTTCCTACATTGCCGCATTTAAAATAATTATACACACGTAAAAAGGATGCTGTTAGTGTGCATCAAAATGTATCAGAAATTGTTGCACCATACGCATTCACAACTCACGAGGAATATGTATAAATTTTAAGAATTAGTGAACTGCGAGAAAGACTTCAAATATATGTTTTAGATATGACATCATGTAACCTATAACACGAGGCAGTAATTTGTGTTGTTGGAATTTACTAAGCTAAAATCAACAACGCTAAACACTACGCTAAAATTAATGTCACAGAACGCTTTTAATTGGAATTTGTGTTCAACACTCACATCCACGTGGCTTTGGTTTATGTGTTTCTGTTACGTATGTTTTATGTTTCTACATAACAAGTACATTTATATAAAACCGAATATTTTTTTATAGCAATGACGCCATAAATAAACGACCAGTGCATATAACAGAACACATAAAACAACTTCTACAATATATTTTATACTTTAATACCATCTCTCTGTGTATCAGAAATGTTGTTAGGTACTGTCGTAGAAACAAAACATATTTATATGTGAGACAGTTTTTATAACATTTATAACATGCAAGCAGTTTAAACCCGTTATTACTCTTTATCATACAGTATGTGTAAACTTACGGGTACTTGAAACGTGTACACAGTATAATCTATCTATGATACGCCACGAAAGTTCTAAGAGCAAATAAACTGCAATAAAGTTTTTTTATTGCATCACAGAATTTATTTACAATTTATTTATATGTATCAATAAAGTTACTGCCACCGTTTGGCTTCACTGAAACAACACAAAAATATCATGTGTAATATTTTTGTATAGCAGGAAATGTAATAGTTAGATTTTAGTGAGTATATAAACCTACAATACTTAAATTTGAAAAAATGTTTTAGAACTTTCCCCTAATATATCTCATTTGAAGGCCACTCTGAAAATATAATAAAATGTATATTATATTCATCGTTTTAATTTGGCTTCATATTATTAGTACATCTCGCAGGCACTATTTCCCACTGATAATATATATCTTATATTACTGAAAACAGTGTCACATTTAACTTAATCTTTCTTCTTTCCATTTTGCATCTAGATGCAAATTGTTACACGGGTTTAATAGAAATCGAGTCAGTAATCTTCAAGAAAGTAGTTGTTATTCTTGTGAAACGAAATTGCTATTTTAAGAAATATTATTTAACTAAAACCAATTTTACAGTACTTATATTTGCATTGTAACAGATTTATGAAACATTTTACACTACAAGTAGAAATAGACGTAATTAAATTTTCATTGTTATATATTAAATATTATGTTCTAACAGGAATTCAGCTGATCAGCTGACAATTATGTTTCCACTAATGTCACTATTAAACTCAGTTTCTAAAAGTGTTTAATATAGTGACTACACTGTAAGTCTTAAGAGCTGAACAATTACAATTTCAGTTGGGAGGTGTTGCTAAATTAAAACTATTAAAACTAAGATAAATTGTGTAATTTATGGGACTCTGTTAAACTTTTTCGGGTTAGTCATCTTTGGTTGACTGGTTTGTGCCCTCAAAGTTTCGACAGCCCCCGGGTCAGCCATTACTGGTATTCTAGATTAAGCGTTAATGTCAGGACAACTAGATAGATTACAACGTCTACGAACTTAATCCAACCGATCGTTTATTAAAACCTGCTGTAGGCTAACAGAGATAGCTGCCGTTGTGAAATCATCTATTGACCCCATTCACCTAGAGTTCCTTCCATGAAATCATTCTGCAAAGGACATTCACTTTGTTTGAAACAGTCCATACAGTTAATGAAATATATATAATCTGATAAGCGTTCATAACAAATATGGTGATGTGCAGAAAGCAAGCGATGTAACTCTCAAATTTTATTTTAAATTTGTATCTTCTTTATCAATTAAGTTCAAACTTGCATAAAATATATCATCGGCCTACGTAAACAAGTTTGTTTCTGTTATTGACAAAACGTTTCAGATATTGACTATATAAGCACTATCACATACAAACATTCGTACACTCTAATGTTAACTTATCATAAAATTAGTTAGAAAATTTTATTATTTTATAATTATATAGTTTTAGTATTAACAATAATACCTTTTTTGTGATGTATGACGTTTATATTGTAAGGCGAACGAGATTTAAAATAACCAATTTATAATTTTAGTAAAGTACTAAATTTTATTTAAGTTTTGTATACAAAATTCTTAAAAATTATAACCTTTCTTAGTGTATTTACACTTTTGGCACTTGAGATCGTGGAGGAGCAGAATTCATGAAATGGAGAACCTCAAACTTGGAAATCTATAACGAGTTATTAACGTACGATTTCCATTCCACGATAACTCCACACGGTAACAGGCCACACCCTAATATCCAGCCCTATCTATGGTCCCTGCGGCAGGAGCTCTACTTGAATCTCGGGACGCAGCATACGAGCGGGCGAGACGGGCATGCCCTACGTCCCGCACAGCCATTAGTCGTCAATAACTCCGTTATGCTAAATGACCCATAAAATTCCTAAGAAACGTCTAAAGTGATAGATGAGTTATTAGAAGACCACTGTGCAATGTGTGCCAAAACAAGGTGTAGTATCAAATAAACGAATCAAATTTGTAATGTATTCAAGGAAGAAAAAGAAACGTTGCTCAAGCTAAAAAAAATTTAAAAAATTATGATGCAAAATAAAAGCAGAAGGTCGAAAAAAGCTAATTGTTTGAAAGGAAACTGTGTAGGCGCATTCCTCTAAGCCTAACGTTTTCTATGTATTGAACAGCATACTCGGGTTTAACTCCGATTTGTCTGCAGATTTGCAATAAACATTATTAAGTTTCTTGAAGAGAAAACTTTGTCTCATTAGCATTTAAATATTTTATTATTAAATTTCACTTTTCATTTCCATTATTAGAACACCAGTTTATATTTTGAATTTCTGAAACTATCACTTGCAAATCGTTTCTGTTTATGAAAATAAATGTCTGTTCATATATTGTATATTGAGAATTTTATAACTATCATTTTAAATTGTTACTTTTATGCAAGGTTAAATTAGTCTGTTATAAATATACATTTAATATAAAAGACATTTTCAACATAAATTTTAAAACGTCACTGTCACTCATGAATAACAAACATATTGCTTTTTACATTCACTTCAGTGGCTAGTTTTAAAAGATCGAATTAACGTAGTTGACATACCATTTGCTTTGTTGTTTATTTGATAAGTATAACTAATAATTTTTGCCATAAATTACATAATGTTACATAAATATTGTCAAGCGGATAAAATGAGTAATACCACTCTGATGAGTGAGTTCGTGATTCCGGGTACAAGACACCACGCAAGACGTTTACAGGTTACTCTGGGCAGCAAAGTTGCGTGGCCATCTGTATGCTTCTAGATTTCCTGTGCGCCTTCCAGACGCTTACTAGATTACTCTACCAGGATCCAGGCCTGCTACACTGCAAGGCGGCGTAGGTATAAGCGGCGTGGTCACTTACAGCTGCCTACTTATTCAGTGCAGATCAAGTGATTGATGCGGATTAGTGGAAAGCGATTAATATGTTAATTCGTGCAAAAGGTTAGAAGCTGGTATTTATTTTGTGTGTGGGACGATTTAACTAGAATTATTGTATACGAGTGTCTTTGTTGATTTCAAACTTTTCTTTATGTCAAATTAAGTTGGTGATTGGTGACTTAACATTAAAGTTGACATTAGTCAACTGCCCCCCTTATCCCCCGCCCCTATTAAACCCCTTATTCTGTTTCCACTGTACCCAAAACAATACGTTGTGGCTGTTGTACGGTGTGAGACTGGGAATAGGTCCGTTATCAGTGGAAACAGAGGACACTTTGTAGAAAAGTAGTGTGTGTAGTAATTTATTAAAAAAAGGAATGCAAATGAAAGGATAGGATCTTTATGAGCATGCTGCTGCAGATAACGAAACGACGCCGACGGAAAAGAAAGAAAGCAGAAAAACGACAAGACGAGAAACGACGCTGACGGGAAGCAGACGAATGAGTAAAACAAAATGACGTAAAACGTAAGCTTGAAAATTAAACCAGAAAGAAACGAACAAAAGAAGAATTTTACCGTCAAGGACAAGACGTGAAGGAATTCGTACAATAGGATGCCAATGAAAAATTTGGTGTAACGAAATGTGAGAAAAACAAACAATTTTGTAGAATATGTAAATATCTATCTTTAAATAAAATAAAACATGAACTCACTAAACAAACACCATACAGACCTTGGTGTAAAAACCCTTCCACTAATGATAATAGAAAATATATCAACTTTACTTATCACGGAAACATAACTCGTAAACTAAGACAACTTTTTAAAGATACAAATTAAAATATCTTATAACACAGATAACATTATATATAATAAAATAAAACCTAAAAATATTTTCAACATTCTTAATAAAAAATTAGTTTACAAAATAGAATGTCCAGATTGCAAAAAATGTTACGTAGGCCAGACGAAGAAAAACTGTGCGAGTTTTTATTTTTTTATTTTTATTTTTTATTCAACATCGCAATGCGTATCTCAAACCTAATATTTACAAACCTAATTTAGCCACACACTGTTTAAACAATAAACATAAATTTTCAGACATTCAAAATGTCAGATTAATTAAAAACGCACAAAAGTAACAAAATTAATATCTGGAAAAATCTTAATATTTAAAAACACAATAATAATAATCTACTAATTAAAGAACTAATACAAATAAACACAAAACACGACGATTTATTTAAAACCATACATTTATTAGAATAATAGAATAAACATTATATATATAATAAATAGCTACTACATAAACATTGAATCAAACGAAAATAGAATCGAAGTAAATTCGATTATCCATTAGCTCTATTGTAAGCGAAACATTCAGTTACATTTCAAACAAACCTCAGAACATACAGAATAATTTCTGTAAAACGTGCGTCAGGTGAAAATAAACGTAGGTGTAGTGTACTTATTTGAAGTATTATATAATTACACACACACACACACACAATGTATAAAATCAGGATTTAGAAGGTACTGAAAACTATAAAAGTTCTAAAGAATTATTTTGCAGTAATTTGATATTAAAGAGTTTGGCCTCCGTTACGTGATTCATCTAGAGAAGAGTTTAACGACGTACAAAAATGTCCTGATAGGCAACCCAAGGTTCTTCAAATTTGAGAATTTTAACAGGCATGTGAGCGCTTCGTATAACTCTAATAAATTTAATGGGTGTATAAGTTAGAAACTTGCACCTGTAGTACTTTTTTACAACATAATAACACTTTGTTTGAAAACAAAAATTTATTTTTTACATGAAACATCCAGTTTTCTCTTATACGAGTAAGATTAAGTTTTGATTAAGTTACAGGGATTTTTTATTAAGCGTATTCTGTAAGTGTCTTATGTGAGGTAGGTTTTAGAACATCAATACACCCATCTTTCCAGATTTTATTTGGCCATATTAGTCTAAGCTCTAACAGTGACATTTTAAATTTGTTAACGTTTTCTGTACTGTTTATTATTTTTTCTGATTTGGACGAATGACAACTCATCGTGTGAATCTTCCAAATTCACACAGTTTCAAATGTTTTATATAATTGTATTGTGTCTTCAAATTTACATCAAATTTACATTATATTGCAATATAAATATTTCATGTGACGTGTTTCTCTCTGGCGGTGGTGTTTTCCCTATTGTACTACAGCTGCAGGGCGTAACAAGTGTATGGTATATTAGATGGGCCTAATGTATTATGTTAGAAGGTACTGGTAATAAATTTACCTCTAAGTAAATCACTTATAA
Organism: Magicicada septendecula; assembly: GCA_034769895.1. Taxonomy (NCBI): domain Eukaryota; kingdom Metazoa; phylum Arthropoda; class Insecta; order Hemiptera; family Cicadidae; genus Magicicada; species Magicicada septendecula. The sequence goes on along the minus strand of CM068371.1, from coordinate 355,320,989 downwards.
AAGACATAGCCCATATTTAATTTAAATTTTATAAGAACGTATAATTTTATTTTAAAAGGCATATACGTTTTTCACGTGAATAAAATATATTTTCATAACCGAAGGCTTTTCGTTGCTAAAAAACAAGATTGATTAAACCGCATTTATAATTTACACTACAGGATGCTGATAACCGGGCAAAGCAGATAAAGACTCTAGTAACAGGGAAATATTATAGAACTGATAAAAAATACGCTTATAGATATTGTTATATATTTCATATTTGTCTACGTTATTTATATTTTAGAGGAACAAAAAACTATAAAACAGAAATAAATAATTAACTTTTATTAATTTTTTTTTGCCATTTACATAATACCGGCAACAAAAATTAGCTGCTTTCAAAGTTTTACTAAAGTTTAGTATAACGTTCTTTACAAAGGCATGTGACAGGCACATTTATTGATTACGTAGAATTAATATACAAAACAATTATAATCTTTTATTGTTTAGATACTGTGTACGAGACACGTCAGTTGGCACAAGGAACACTGTTCCCTAAGAATGGTAACTGCAAAAACCAGTACCTCAGGAAAAAGACTGCAGAAATGTTTCAGAAGAACACAAAAAGACGTTATCCACATAGATTATACGTTATCCACTATATTCTATTAGGCTCACGATGGTTTAAAATGTCATAAACGATTTCTAACTCCAAAATATTGACTTCTTGCATGTACACGTTGTTCTTAACAATCTGCCATAATAGTAAAGAATAAGAATTTTTAAACAAATATTTTCACTGTTGTTATTACCAAAACCATTTCTCATTATAAAATGAAAGCATGATGAAAGAATAATAAAATTTGTTTTAAAATTAAGTGCAAAAATCTTGGTGACATTTGTACGCAATGCATCGGTTAACGTGAAACCAGTGCTTGCACGTCCCTTTTTAATGGAAAGTTTTAAGCTGAGTTAATAGAGTTGTGTGATTTGCATTCACGAAAGAGTAAACAAACCCACCCACTGCTCAAGTATTCATGCAATCAACTGAAACGGGGAAGCCTCCTGGTCGTAAGCATTCCAGATTCTCTGGTATTATGTATTCTAATAATTACAACCATCTGTCTTGCAGAGAAATTCAACAGAGGCTATAATTAATTATTATCCTAAATAATTATTACACATAATCCTTTGAAAACAAATTATTTTATGAGCAGTGTAATAAAATAATTTAAGAAAAATACAATATTTCCCGTAAAAGTTTTAAGCATTATAAATTATTAAACTTTGTAAAAACAATGTTTTTTAAAAGTACCCGTAAGCTGATTATTTGAAACTATATTGTTTAAGGTTGGAAGACGTTTACAAGTTTTCAATAAAGTTGAACTCCGTTTAGTGTACAGGAGATATTAAGAAATTGTAATTCGTATAATAAACTAGTTACTTGTAAACTTAATTAGACACTATTTAAGAAAAAAATTTGTAAATATCGCTTTATATAAACCATCAGCCCTTAGTTCGTTTGTAGTAAAGATGAATCCGAAACTGTCAAACAATTTTACATGTTATATTTTCTTGAATCAGAGTCGGCATTTCCCTGTTGTATAAACTGTAACAACTCACACATCTGTTTAACAGTGTACACAAATTTGCTGGTAATGATTTAATTTATATGTACTATTTAGTTTATTAACCCTTAAGATAAAACATTAATTTCAAAATCGGCAATTTAATGAAATACAAACTTTTAAAATAGAATTTAACATGTTTACTTGTAACAAACGCTTATAGCTCTAGAGAATTGCAGTAGAAACAATTAAATATAGTATAAATATGCTACCAAGTAGTAATATTTATGTAATGTATGTTTAAAATATATGCGACAAAACACACTGTATATGCTTTAACAACTAATATAGTTTACTTTTATGTCTTCTTAAGATTCCGTTTCTAACGAAGAGTGTACAGAGATATAAAAATTATTAGGAGAAATGTGTTTTTTTTTAATTTTTTGGTTCCTACTTTTAAGTAAAAGCAATATTTTATAACATGTATCTTTTCATTTGTTGACATAATTTATTTTTCATCTCTTAAGAATGATTTGGTGTATCTATCTTTTAATTTGAGTGGTTTCAACGTATTTAGAAGTTTTAGATACATGTCATGTTGCCATTACTGAATAAAGAAATCAGCTGGTTAACAGACGATTTTCAAAGTGAGGTTATGTTATGTTTTGGTGTTATATCATTATTTAATGTTGTTACAAGTTACCAGGAGGCTTTTTGTGGAATTTGTACAGATTTAGCGTACATTTTCACAACTTTTAAGTTAAGTATTGTACTCTACAGAACTTTGTGAGTATTTTGTTATAAATTTTTAGACAATGGGCAAGACAAGTGATCTTTCTCCTAGAAACGTGGCTCTGGCCAAGTGTCTTCTGCAAGAAAAACGATATACACAAGGAGAAACAGCTGATAGGTTAAAAATTTTGCAACCATCTGTGTGTAGTTTGAAGGAGTCTTTAGACTCTGGCTCTGATTATGAACCCTCTCGTGTAGGAAAATGTGGTCGGAAGAATAAATTTAGCCCAAGAACAGTTTGAGAGGAAACTAATTCACATTGCAAAGAAAAACAGAAGCGTCACCTGCAAAGACCTGAAAATGATTATGGAGCAGTATGGAGTGAATGCTTGTGATTCTTCTATACGTCGAAGATTGATCGCTGCTGGACTCCCTGCACGCTGTCCTGGAAAGAAGGCTAAAATCACACCTGCTATGGCAAAGAAGAGGCTTGCTTGGTCGAAAGAAGTAAAAGAACAATTCAGAAATGACTAGAGCAATGTAAGAAATATTAAGTTTCATTTAATTAATCTGTAAATTTAAAGTTTCACTTTTTCCTAAAAATATGCAAAGAGTATCGAAAATTTAAACATATTTAAAGCGGTCCAGGTCACTGTATGATAATTATATATAATTTACCTTGTATTTCCGTCCAGTGACATCAAGCCTAATTTGTATTTGGTTACGCGTTTCAGGCCATGTGGCCCATCATCAGACCATCACTCCGAGAGGAGCTCGTTAAACAATAAAAAATTTACATAAAACAAACACATAATAAATAAATACAAAAATATATTAAAACATAAAGGCGTTCTCTTACACGAAACGGTGCACCGCGTGTAGCCTGTCTGAAATGTAGTAGCTTGACTTTTATGAGAACAATTACATCCTTAACAATAATATCTTCGCCAATAATATTATCTTATCTGGCCGATACGTTGATGATACTTTTCTAATTTTTAACGGTACTTTACGCCAAATCGGTAATCTTAAAAATCATATGAATACTGTTACCCACAATATTCAATTTACTATGGAAACTGAAACCAATAATGAACTCAACTTTCTTGATCTTACTGTCACCAGGCAACTTAACAGCTTAAATTTTAAAATTTACAGAAAACCTACCACCACAAACATGACCATACATGCAGACTCACACCACCCTTTTTCTAAAAAATTAGCGGCCTACAACAGTTTTATTCACAGACTTTTGATGATCCCCCTAAATAATGATGATTTTGAGTGTGAACTCAACATAATTAAACACATAGCCCTGGCCAACGGATATGAATCCCAAATGATTGACAATATTCTTAGAAAACACAAATCCCGTCGTTCCAAACAGACACATGATAATGCACCTAACAACAAATACATCACAACCAACATACACTGAGTTGATGCCCAGGATCCTTACATCCACTTTAAGTAAATTAGGTTATACTGTCATTTTTAAAACAAATAACCGTCTACGGAACTTGGTTCGCCCAGTCGTTCAGACAAACATTGAATCCAAAACCGGTATTTATAAGCTTATATGTGACGATTGTGACCGATTTTATATCGGCCAAACGGGTAGACCGTTCATCAAAAGATTCCGCGAACACACACCACAAAGCCATTTTAACAGGGGTAATTTTCCCATAGATAATATTAAATCTAACTTTACAAGGCATCTGATTTCATGTAATCATTCTTATAAAAATTTCAACAATAACTTCATACCCCTACATTATTGTGCCAAATGCCGTTATATGGATGCACTTGAAGAATTCGAAATATATAGAGGTCATAATAACCCTGGTGTGTGTGACGACATACTTAATGATAAACTTAACTTCAGGTCCAACCCACTGTATGATACCGCGCTGCGATCGATTACAGATAATAATAGATAATAGGTTCCACTGACGCAGTTCAGACAGGCTACACGCGGTGCACCGTGTTCGTGTAAGAGAACGACTTTATATGTTTTAATATATTTTTGTATTTATTTATTATGTGTTTGTTTTATGTGGATTTTTTATTGTTTAACGAGCTCCTCTCGGAGTGATGGTCTGATGATGGGCCACATGGCCTGAAACGCGTAACCAAATACAAATTACGCTTGACGTCACTGGACGGAAATACAAGGTAAATTATATATAAGTATCGAAAAGTATTGACTAAAATTTTAACAGCACAGCTCCCTTAGGTGGTTTACACTGTACTAAAGGAAATTTTTTATCATTAAGATTTCTTTTTCTGATGAATCTCTGTTTGCAATATCGGAAGAAAGCAGCCAGTAGGTAAGGAGAAGTCCTGATGAAGAATTATCGCCCCAGTGCGTAGCAAAAACGGTCAAATATCCTACACAAGTGATGGTTTGGAGTGTAATGTCAGCTCAAGGTGCAGGACGTTTATACATTGTGCAGGGTATGATGAACAAGCATCAGTACAAAAAAGTACTTGAAAATAGGTTATAACCACAATTGAAGGACTGGTTCCCAAAAATGACTTCGTATTCATGCATGATGGTGCACCGTGCCATAAAGCAAAGTTTGTTACAAAGTTTTTAAGTAAACACAATATAAAAATCCTGCCATGGCCCAGATATGAACCCTATAGAGAACCTTTGGTGCATTGTGAAGAGGTGACTCAAGAAAATTAGCATTACAACAAAGGTCGATCTTATACCGAAACTTATAAAAATTTGGCACCATAATGATGAAATCAAAGACTTTTGTACGAAACGTTTGGAAAGCATGCCAAATAACGCATTGAATCTCTCATAAAAAGCCGGGGAATGCATACTAAATACTAAATGTGTCATTAGTTTTTACATAAAGGAATACTTCATTGATGTTACATGTTTTTTTTCAAACATTTCCAATTTTTCTAGTCAGTTTTAACATATTATTACATTTTTAACTTAAAAATTGTAAACATTTACGCTAAAACTGTAAAAAGTGCACAAAACGTTTCCTGGTAACCTGTAACAACATGAAATAATGATAACATAACATACCTAACAAATAACACCAAAACATAACATAACCTTACTTTGAAAATCGTCTGTTAACCAGCTGATTTCTCTATTCATTGATGACAACATGACATATTTCTGAAATTTTTTTTAAATACGTGAGACTATTCAAAATTAAAAAAATATTGTTACGACGGTCTACTTGATTGTCGTAGGTACAGTGGAAAACAAAATACAAGACACCAATTAAGTCACTAATTACCAGCTTTAATTTTCAACGTTAAACAGTTTGTAATTAACAATAGTCTCTTACAACAAATCAAATAAAAATTGTTCACACGTAATACAAATGTTAACTAATATTAAACACAATTTTATTAGAATTATACCTCCAGATTATAAAATGCAACACTTCACTAATAACCACTTGAACGCACACAGTAATATCGCCCGATAATAACTCGAACAGCACTGTAAATATATCGCAACTATAACTGAAACTGGACGCCGTTGAGTACTGGTATTGTAACCCCCCCCCAAAATACTAGATTATTCCACATATTACGTAAGATGCTCTACATCACAACGTAATTGATTGCGGCCTTGACACAGTTAGCGAGCGGCCGCGCGAATTCTGCCACAGTCTAGCAATTGCGTCGAGAGTCACGTACGCCTACGCCACACGCATTTCATTCCGGATCCCTCTGGAACGTTCGATAAACACGTAGATTGTTCTGTGATGTCGTAACAATATATAAACCAAATGATTCTTAAGAGATGAAAAATGAATTATATCAACAACTAAAAAGATATATGTCATATAATTTTGCTTTTACTTAAAAGTAGAAACCAAAAAAATAAAAAATTACAATTATCCTAATTTTTACACCTCTGTACTATGTGACAGAAAATAGTACCTCTTGCGGTCTGTTGTTTTACGAGATTTTCTGTAACGCATAAATAGCACCAGTCTTGTGAACTGTAATGATCCCTTAGGCTGGTTGCACACACATCGATTTCGATCGTACGGTAAAATATCGTACGATCGAATTCTTTTAGTAGAACGAAGAAGAGCATGGGAGCTTGCACACGGTACGATCTCCACACGGCACGGCACGATCCCGTTTAGCTGCCGTCCATTGCCACTGCAAGAGACGGTCGCCGTGCCGTGTCCGTGAATTCAGTGGCGTACGTGATAGAATGAACGCTTGCACACTACACGATTTATATTCGTACGGTAAAAATCCGTCTTCATTTGACTTGTTGCTTCTGACCAAACTGGAACCTATTTTATAAAAGTAAGTAATATATTAGCAAATTTTATTAAATAATAATATTATTTTTTTCTGGTTTATAAACATTTCAATTAAACTCTTAAAATCCTTTACTAGTAAGCCTATTATTAGTTTAATAATGAATAGGTTCTACCGAGGTTACATGTAAAAACGTGAATTTTTTTAACGGATAGTTAAAAGTGATTATTCTGTATAGTATACAGAATAGTATAGTGTAGTGTACTATAATATTCTATAGTATTATGCTTGTTCCCTTTTCTCGTTAACTGGATGAAACCAGTAAGTTCGTTTAATCCTACGACGCCTGAGACGACGGTACACCGACCACACAGCAACAACACGTTTTGGGTTCATTTTCCATTACAACTGTGAGTGATCTCGAGCTAAAACGACTGCACTATACACGGAAAAAACCGTGGTGTGTGAAAGCAACGCACACACGATAAAATGTCGTACGATATTTTTCCGTACGATCGAAATCGATGTGTGTGCAACCACCCTTACTGCTTTTCTGCTTTTCTGAACTGGTAATCATAGGTCCGATAAAGTCTAATCAGCCGATGTAGATTATGTTTTAGTTATTTCGTTTTTACAATTCACAATTTGCATAACATCATTTCTACTGTAATTACAGATTAAAATTGAAAATTTTTAAAGCGGCAGGTGATTTCATATAGTTTGAATTGTGTTTTAATTCCGTGTTATAGTTACAACACACCTATATCCATTCTTTTTATAGACATAGTTTTTAAGTCTTTAACAAAAACAGCTAAACTGTGAAACGTTTTCAAAAAGCAATCTGTTGTGTAACATGAAGCACTTGGTTAATTAGTATGTTGAACGTTTGACATATACTGACATGTATTTAAAATGATTCATATACTGACATATATTTAAACATTGAATGGCTATACACCGACACTAGTAACGTCTAAGTGAGAACACAGTTCTTCGATTTAAGTGCATTCAGTAAAAATAAACATTTACATGTCACACACACACACTGTGCAGATAAAATACGATAACGATAACTAGGATAGATTAAAAAAAATGATCTACTGAAGGTAAATAATAAATAAATTCTCTACGTAAGGCTTCCAGGGCCGGCATTAACACAGTTGGAAACAAAACTGACTAAACTCTGGGCTACTGGGTCGCGGTCTACCCCTGTTGTTACTAACTCTGGGCTTCTGGGTAGTGGTCTACCCCTGTTGTTACTAACTCTGAGCTACTGGGTCGTGGTCTACCCTTGTTGTTACTAAATCTGAGCTACTGGGTCGTGGTCTACCCTTGTTGTTACTAACTCTGAGCTAATGGGTCGTGGTCTACCCTTGTTGTTACTAACTCTGGGCTAATGGTTCGTGGTCTACCCCTGTTGTTACTAACTCTGGGCTACTGGGTCGTGGTCTACCCTTGTTGTTACTAACTCTGAGCTACTGGGTCGTGGTCCACCCCTGTTGTTACTATCTCTGGGCTACTGGGTCGTGGTCTACCCTTGTTGTTACTAACTCTGGGCTACTGGGTCATGGTCTACCCCTGTTGTTACTAACTCTGGGCTACTGGGTCGTGGTCTACCCCTGTTGTTACTAACTCTGGGCTACTGGGTCGTGGTCTACCCCTGTTGTTACTATCTCTGGGCTACTGGGTCGTGGTCTACCCCTGTTGTTACTAACTCTGAGCTACTGGGTCGTGGTCTACCCTTGTTGTTACTAACTCTGGGCTACTGGGTCGTGGTCTACCCCTGTTGTTACTAACTCTGGGCTACTGGGTCGTGGTCTACCCCTGTTGTTACTAACTCTGGGCTACTGGGTCGTGGTCTACCCTTGTTGTTACTAACTCTGGGCTACTGGGTCATGGTCTACCCCAGTTGTTACTAACTCTGGGCTACTGGGTCGTGGTCTACCCCTGTTGTTACTAACTCTGGGCTACTGGGTCGTGGTCTACCCCTGTTGTTACTAACTCTGGGCTACTGGGTCATGGTCTACCCTTGTTGTTACTAACTCTGAGCTACTGGGTCGTGGTCTACCCCTGTTGTTACTAACTCTGGGCTACTGGGTCATGGTCTACCCCAGTTGTTACTAACTCTGGGCTACTGGGTCGTGGTCTACCCCGGTTGTTACTAACTCTGGGCTACTGGGTCGTGGTCTACCCTTGTTGTTACTAACTCTGGGCTACTGGGTCATGGTCTACCCCAGTTGTTACTAACTCTGGGCTACTGGGTCGTGGTCTACCCCTGTTGTTACTAACTCTGGGCTACTGGGTCGTGGTCTACCCCTGTTTCTACTAACTCTGGGCTACTGGGTCATGGTCTACCCTTGTTGTTACTAACTCTGAGCTACTGGGTCGTGGTCTACCCCTGTTGTTACTAACTCTGGGCTACTGGGTCGTGGTCTACCCCTGTTGTTACTAACTCTGGGCTACTGGGTCGTGGTCTACCCCTGTTGTTACTAACTCTGGGCTACTGGGTCGTGGTCTACCCCTGTTGTTACTAACTCTGGGCTACTGGGTGGTGGTCTACCCCTGTTGTTACTAACTCTGAGCTACTGGGTCGTGGTCTACCCTTGTTGTTACTAACTCTGGGCTACTGGGTCGTGGTCTACCCCTGTTGTTACTAACTCTGGGCTACTGGGTCGTGGTCTACCCCTGTTGTTACTAACTCTGGGCTACGGGGTCGTGGTCTACCCTTGTTGTTACTAACTCTGGGCTACTGGGTCGTGGTCTACCCCTGTTGTTACTAACTCTGGGCTACTGGGTCGTGGTCTACCCCTGTTGTTACTAACTCTGGGCTACTGGGTCGTGGTCTACCCCTGTTGTTACTAACTCTGGGCTACTGGGTCGTGGTCTACCCCTGTTGTTACTAACTCTGGGCTACTGGGTCATGGTCTACCCCTGTTGTTACTAACTCTGAGCTACTGGGTCGTGGTCTACCCTTGTTGTTATTAACTCTGGGCTACTGGATCGTGGTCAACCCCTGTTGTTACTAACTCTGGGCTACTGGGTCGTGGTCTACCCCTGTTGTTTCTATCTCTGGGCTACTGGGTCGTGGTCTACCCTTGTTGTTACTAACTCTGGGCTACTGGGTCATGGTCTACCCCTGTTGTTACTAACTCTGGGCTACTGGGTCGTGGTCTACCCCTGTTGTTACTAACTCTGGGCTACTGGGCCGTGGTCTACCCCTGTTGTTACTAACTCTGGGCTACTGGGCCATGGTCTACCCCTGTTGTTACTAACTCTGAGCTACTGGGTCGTGGTCTACCCTTGTTGTTACTAACTCTGGGCTACTGGGTCGTGGTCTACCCCTGTTTTTACTAACTCTGGGCTACTGGGTCGTGGTCTACCCCTGTTGTTACTATCTCTGGGCTACTGGGTCGTGGTCTACCCTTGTTGTTACTAACTCTGGGCTACTGGGTCATGGTCTACCCCTGTTGTTACTAACTCTGAGCTACTGGGTCGTGGTCTAACCCTGTTGTTACTAACTCTGGGCTACTGGGTCATGGTCTACCCCTGTTGTTACTATCTCTGGGCTACTGGGTCGTGGTCTACCCTTGTTGTTACTAACTCTGGGCTACTGGGTCATGGTCTACCCCTGTTGTTACTAACTCTGGGCTACTGGGTCGTGGTCTACCCCTGTTGTTACTAACTCTGGGCTTCTGGGTCGTGGTCTACCCCTGTTGTTACTAACTCTGAGCTACTGGGTCGTGGTCTACCCTTGTTGTTACTAACTCTGAGCTACTGGGTCGTGGTCTACCCTTGTTGTTACTAACTCTGGGCTAATGGTTCGTGGTCTACCCCTGTTGTTATTAATTCTGGGCTACTGGGTCGTGGTCTACCCTTGTTGTTACTAACTCTGGGCTACTGGGTCATGGTCTACCCCTGCTGTTACTAACTCTGGGCTACTGGGTCATGGTCTACCCTTGTTGTTACTAACTCTGAGCTACTGGGTCGTGGTCCACCCCTGTTGTTACTATCTCTGGGCTATTGGGTCGTGGTCTACCCCTGTTGTTACTATCTCTGGGCTACTGGGTCGTGGTCTACCCTTGTTGTTACTTACTCTGAGCTACTGGGTCGTGGTCTACCCCTGTTGTTACTAACTGTGGGCTACTGGGTCGTGGTCTACCCTTGTTGTTACTAACAGACGATTCGGAATCTCCTCTGGAGGCATTTGCAGTATGCGAAAACATTTCGCTAACTGATACGGTGTTCGTCAGTTAACCACAGTACCCTGACAAAAGTAACAAACTTTTGTCCGGAGCTTAGTCAGTTTGTTCCCAACAAGTACATTTTTGTTAGAAGTCCAAGATATAATTATTTCAATACAGTTAATTTAAAATAATAAAAAAGACTAAGAGAATTTCAGGTGAACATAACATACATTTTAAAATACACGACGCTTTCATTTAATTTATACAGTGCAAAATGCAGTATTTGTATTAAGTGCAGTCGTACAATAGATACAAGGCCAAGTTGGTGAAATCGCGGATGTAATCGTGAACAAAACTTTTATTCTTATTTAGAAACAGTAGATAAAGTAGATAATTTGTTCTTAACTGACGTGGAACGAAATAGTAAAACCAATATGTTGAATACAAGCAAGTTAATTAAATATGCATAAAAAGTTTAGAAAGCATTACAAAAAACACAGAACGCTTTTTATTAATAAAAGAAGAGTATTAAAACCTTTAAAAAAATTAAAGTGAAATACTCTCCGAAGTTTGTTCTTAACGTTATAACGAGTATGTCAATAATATTGGTATTTTTACACAAGCTTTGCAATAATATTGTTATTGATATTGAAGTTGGTAAGGCACGAGAAAGTACCTGACGATTTATGCAACTATTCTCCTGTATACTTTTCAAAGAATTTTTAATTTACATTTTCTAATAAGCTGTTTTTTGTAATCTAATTGCCTGACCTTATACAATGTGCCCCTGTGTGTTATAAAATATATATGTAAAAAATGATTTATACAAATTAATTGATGTTAAATAAAAATTGATTTTAAGCAAATGTTTTCAATTATACTGAATTTGTAATTGCAGTTTGCAATGTCGAATGTCAGATGTTGCAGTTGAATAGAATTTGGAAATGACGACTATTAAGAAGCCAAAGTTTCTTCACCACCATCACTACTCCAAGGATTAGGCCCAAGACCTACTCAAGAACCCATCTCCTCCCCGGTCTACCGACATCTCTCTTCCCAGTAGCGTTATAACCCAAGGCAGCCACGGTATGACGTATGCGTTTCAAGTGTTTACACCTTCTGTGGTCTTAAATCTTCTGGCGCAAAGATACAATGTTTAATTCGAGTCTAACATCCTCGTTCCTTTTCCGATCTAAGCGTACCCTTAGAAATTTCAGTTCAGCTGCCTCAATACTCTGTACGACCCTTTTAAGAAGATTCCATTTCTTACTAGCGTACAGGAATGTGGGGACAGCCACCGTTTTCTATAATTTCATTTGGGTATCCATCCGTGTTTTGTCACTTACTTATGAATCGTTCCACAGGTGCGCCTAAATTTTGTTAGCTTACTATTCCTAACAATACCGGTTCTATATGATATACCTCAACCCAGGTAAAATGACTAACCTGATCCAAAATCTGATTATTCACGACTATCTTAGTTCTTATAGGATATACCTGTCCTTAAATGGCATCGTTTTAGATTTTGTAGCAGAGATCTGTAGCCCATTGTCTTGTATGATGCTATTGAACATAAATATCGGTGTTTGTAACTGGTCTTCTGTTTTCTGTATCACTACTTGTCATCTGCATAAAGCAATAAATTCACATGAATATTTTGCCGAAGTGATATTCTCGAGTCAACTTTAGCTCTCCGTCGCCAAAATATGTCGTCCATGTAGGTATTAAGAACTGTCGGTGAAATATGTTACCCTTGTCACATTTGTACTCTTTATTTGTAGGAATATCTTATAACAATAAGTGTTTTTCCTACTTTGTAAGTCATAACATGCCTACCATGCACATCATGCATGGTACTTGAACAAAACTATCCTATGACTGTCCTGTCCCAACCACTGTCTGACAACCAGATTTGCCATCTTCCTGGCAGCCTTTTATACACTTTTTCTTTTATTTTCATGTCCATATTTTCAGACCCCTTCATCTTCTAAGTCTTCTTTTGACTCCTATTGCTTCTTTGGCTGCTTGTGTTATTATGTGCTTGATATTAGCCCATTCCTGTTTTAAATCATTAGTAGTAGGTAACCAACTCAAATTCCTACTCATTCTATCTTGATAGAATCGTCGAATACTTTCTTGTTCTAATAAGTATATCTTAAATACTTCTTCATTTCCTGTCTGTTGTCTGTTAAATGATGTAAACTTTTTCAGGCTTATAACAGGCTAGCTTAGGAAAGATTAATTAAATTTCAAAGTCTGGTTTTTGCACATATGGATTGTACATTAAACACTAAATGAATATCTCCTATCCTAGAGTACTATACCTTAGTTATACAATTTATGAAAATTCCAAAAAAAGTAGAACGGTTTAAGGTCTAATTTATTAAGCTTTGACTTTTTAGTTGTAAATCTGTATAAACACAATTTACGCTTGAGGGATTATGTAATTTATCAATAAAATGTTTATGATCATTGTATCGTTGTGTCTACTCATCTGAAGGGAATAATGCATATATGATTACGCTACATTAATTTAGTAGTAAATTTTTGTGAGATTTTATTAATTTTTTAGCGTGTATAAAAATGTAAATTGTAATTTATCATGACGTTGTTGACAGCCAAAAATGTCGATTCTGGATAAAAGAAAACTAATTAAGAACACACTAGAAGTAAATGGGTGTAACTCTTATTACATAGATGATATTTTAAAAACTTTTAAATAATAAAAGTAGAATTACAGAATTAAATATTTAGTTGCAACTAGGTTACAGTAACATTATTTTTAATTTAGAAACGTTTCGCCTAACTCGCAAAGTGGTACGACATTAGCGTCGTACTATTTTATGATCATCATCAGTTCGAATAGTCGAAGGGCTACTCGATGGGCATTCCACGCAACGATCCTAAGACTCCTAGTTATCCAGAGGAAGATGTGGAAAGAGGGTAGAGAGGGATTGAAATATCAGGGCTAGAACCGTGATCGTGTCAGGAGCAGACGAGATTCTGACAGCTAAGTTTTCGGCCAGGCAGTCAAGGGATCAACCGGGGCCGGGCGGAATCCCGAGATTCCGGAGGACATGCCTGGATTAGGTTGGCCGTGGTTGCAGACGTCGCAGGGCTTTGGGACTGACACGTGGTCTGCTCGCAAGAAGATGAAGGAGAGACGCCTTGTGGTTACAAGGTCTGGGAGAGGGCAAGGCCAGCTGAGGTTTGACAGGCAAAGCCTGTGAATCTTGTCGCCTGCGGCGAGCGTGCTGTTAAGAGCTTCGAAGAGCGGGAGGTTAGACAGGTGAGGCGTAAGAAGAACCGGGCGTTCCGGCAAGCGCCGGGATCGGAGTTGCCGCAGGCGTCTCCGAAGCGGCGTCTGCAAGCAAAGCTGGAGCTCCAGGAGCAGCCAGAACCACAGCTGGAGCGTTAGATAATGGTCCGAAGAAAGGGGGAAAGGCCTCTCGCCTGTTAAGAGGAGGACCTGAAACACGGCCTGCCTGCGCTTCAGGGCGAGCAGGAGTCCGCTGCAGCTTTATGGCAGCGATAAAATCTCGGCACAATTGCAGCAGATGGCCTTGATCTCTTACTTCGGCTTATTACAGCCTTGGTGGGTCTCGGGACATCGGACACAACGCGGAGCTGGTGACAGAAGAGAGTGGGGTGAATAAACCTCTGGCAGTTAAAAGACCGCGTGAGGCTAGGCCACGGTTCAAAAGTTCAGACTTGTACCCGAAGGTGTACGAAGTTTTAGAGACCATAGATCTCCTCGGAAGGGCCTACCCTTATACGTTTTGCAGGAAAGTTGTTGGCAGGTTTCCGATCATCTCCTTTCCAACGTGCAGTATACTCACCACCGTCGGCGCATAGTCTAGGGTGACGAACTTCTGCCTGATGTAATCGGGAGAAGTGTGGGAGGGGATTCCGGAAATCATCACTTTGATCTAACTTTCTGACAGGAGGACAAAATTATGTAAAGAAGTTTTTGCGCCCAGTGAATCTTGTAACAAAATAAAGAACCGAACTATAAGTAAGGTTGTACGCAAGGATTTGCTACTTTTTCTGAGATGGGCCTGGATGCCGATGTTTTAACTGTGTACAACAATCTTAAAGCAAGCCAGGAAAGACTGTAATCCTTTTCTCGCCAATGAAGTCTCAATTTCTTCGAGTTAAAGATTTTGTTTACCTATTATAAAATTTTCTTAAATTGAAATTATTACGCATATGTAAAGAAAAAGAAGGAAGCAGATACAAATATCAAGACGTATTTGTAACAGCTGAAAGAAAGTAAAATGCAATTAGACGATGCAAAATTTATTCACACAAAAGCACAACGTGCTAATCTTTGCGTAGTTTCCATTGCAATTTAGGTAATAAAAATTTGCTACAATAAACAAAATTTGAATTCAGTTAGTGTTGCACATACAATCAACTTTACTGACTTTAACAACGGTAGGCCCATAGTGTAACGACACACGTATTCTAAACACAAGCTTTAGGCCAAGTGAATGCGGGCACCTACGACTAGACCAAATACGTTGGCATGTAAATCGTTACTGGTAAGTTAAGAAGTCCATATAAAATTTAATCGGATTTTAAAGATTTTTCTCGAGTTCATGACGTTACTATTCTATGAAAAGTTTTGACTTATAAGATGATCAATTTAGAATCCCGCTGATGAATCCTGCTTGATTAGTGTTCCTAATGTGTGAAGGTACAGAAGGGCTGGCTGTAAAAGTACTACATATATATTAGGAGCGATATGCTGCAAAATCGTAGTTGATTTATTCTATAGCAAATATATGTACAAACGAAACAGAATATAAACGTGTATTGTTGGGTGGCAATGTGTTCCACTACTGCTCATCGGAACCTTAGTCGCATTACAGCTCCCCAAAGAGACCTTTCAATCCAGTCGTCTACCCAGCCTCAAACCACAGCCGTTACCTATTCCTGGGAAAGGCTAGGAAAATCCCCGCTCTCCATCTGCTGGATAGGTCAAGGAACGCTGCCTGAGACCTCTTCCCAAACGAGGCTAACGAACTTGGCCTTTGCATTATGCAAAGGCACGAATGTCTATACAAAACACAACTTGATCCAGGGAGCCTCGAGAAGGCACTATTCCTATGCCCAGACAAGCATACGATGTGGTCAGCCACCGCACTCGAGTCAGATGGATGCTCCGGTAACGCTGAAATTTCCCGATGCTCAGGGCAACGCTGAATTTCCGTTGGCTCCTCCACGGAGGACGCAAGCTTTATTCTGATCATCAACCCTAATACCGCCAAACATCGTGTAACCCGGCGCCCAGTAAGGCAGCGTGGGTGTCGCGGAAGAAGATGAAGCCACCGGTAATCAGCAGTATAGGCTGATCTCAACCATCCTGGGGCAAGACGCAGAAGCCCACTTGGCGTGGTTCAGACTGAACGCAGCCACGCGGCGTTACGCACTGAACGACCCTATCACACCAAAACACGGTTGCCCCGTGAAGGTTTCGCTTGCTACCACGGTTCACTTCACATGATCTCGGTAGGACCATGAGGCAGGGGTGGTTTCGTAGTTCTTACCATTGATATCGGAATCTGCTTCCCGTTCGCCAGACACTCACCTTAGCCGGATGTCAATCGGCCTCGATCCTGCCAAAATATCGGTTCACCCCCGGGCCGTGGTGTAGCGGCGAGTGTCAGGTGGGCAAAGACAGAGATCGGAGCCATCGGGAATCACTGCACCCTGCGCGCCCCCGGGGTTCGAAACCCCTAGGCCCCTACTCATGGGGAACAGAATATAATCAAACACACACACATACACACACACACACGCGCGCGCGCGCGCGCGGACACAACAACGATAAAATTGGAAAACATGAAAGAACAAAACTGGCTGAAAAGTTCGTCAGTTTTGCCAATGATATGTAGTACCATTAATAATGAAGATAAGTAGCTATGAGTATATAACAAAGATAAATAAATAATTGAATAAATTCATTATCAAATGTATCAGGCGGAATAATAAATTAAGGTTATTATTTACATTAATTAAATAAAAAACGTAGAGATAATATAAGTGTGTGCGCGCGCGCGTGCGTGTATTGTTTCGGGATCCGTCAGTGAATAAAAGTAAGTTACGTAACGCCTATTTATGAAAAATCCAGACAGTTCTTAATTTTAAATTAGTAAAATTACAAATTACTTGCAAAAGTTATATAAAAATTATCGTTGCCTGCATGGAATATAATAGAATCTAGAAAAACAAGTCAATTCAATGAAGAGGAAGTAATGAGGGTATTATTTTACCTATTTCAACTACAGAGAAAGTTGTTTCGTAACGATGGGAAAAGTTTAGGACAAATAATTAGTTTTCCTTCCTTTTTTCCTCACAATCTTCTAAACTTTGGTACTACAAAATATTAAGAAAACAATTTTATCCCCAGTGAAATTGTCTGCTGTGTTAATAAAGACAACGACTAACAAAATCTTTGAAATAGAATCTATTTCTTCAAGTCAGTTTTTTATTGTTTTCCTTAACGTATGCGTAATATTGTGTAATAAAATTATTAAAAATATAAAATTTCGTCTTTTTATACCGTTATTTGCTTACCTATAGACAAATTTACGACAAACACCTGCAAAGTTGGCCATTGAAAATCGATAACCTGTATTTTAATTTCCTTACGTAAACAGCAATATTCTTATACAAAATTTACAAGAGAATATAGCAAGAAAAATAGAAACGTCTTTTACCCTAAAATAAGTTAGCTAGAGGTAATTTATTTGTTGATTCTACTGACTCGTTTGCCAACATATCTGATCTTCATTTCCATCCATGTCACAATGTAACCTGTTGTGAATTAACAAACTATATGTATTTATTCAGCCAGATAGGCAACGAAAGATCCGGATATACCAGTGCATTGTCAACAAACAATTAATTTTTTTCCTAAAAATAGAAACTCATAATTTTCCTCTTAACGATCACTTAATACAAGGCAAAGATATGTTTCAAGAACCCAATTCATTCTCCATACCAAAATCTACTGGCGGATGATGTACGCTTTTATAAATATTTAAATTAACATGCCTTGACATAGAAACGCCTGTATTTTACAACTTCATCAACAGCAATTATAATGCGGAGTTGATGTAGCATAACTGTTGAAAATAAAATATGCAACAAAAAACAAAACTGGTACAGGAAAGATGGTCGGCTGTTGAAATATTTCCACAGAATGTAATAAACGGCTATCTATAAAATATTCTTTTTCTTTGTTTTCCAAACATTTTGTAGCGGACAGACTAAATTATCCTTCGGACAATTTAAGGATATTTAAATTTGCTAAAGTTATACCCACACCAGCATAAAATAATGTCAGTACTAGAAAAGCAAAAACAATTCATTATTTTAGGTAGTTTCAACGTTTTATTGGAAACTGCATTCGTAGTCTAAAGAAAGACTTTTCAACCACAAAGGGGTTGGTTTCACCTAAACGGGCAAGTAATCAATCAGGATTAGAGAATACTGGGAATTTTGAGATCCTCCATGAGGAGTCACTTATTTTCTAAATGTGTAGATCTGGTGTCGCCTATATGTTGACGAAAAAAGTTTACTGTAGACACAATCACATTTTCACACTATCAGGAAATAACAAGGCAGTTTATAAGCCCTGCTGGAGATTGTTGAACATGGCTGTTAGCTGGAACAATATGGAATAACTACTAATATGATGTTACTTTGTTAAACTTTGTACCTTTTAATAACTGCATATGTAAACAGCTGGTTCGTGCAGTGACGTCATCCCCCGGCTAAACTGCTACCAGCGTGTCTCATTACGCTCGTCGCAGTCAAGTTAGTTAACTGTTAAACTCTGACCGGACAACAGCCTTCATCGCCGCGGCTATGTAATTCTTTCAAATCGGAATATTCCACTTCAATTTATTCTTATACTTTTCAGTATTTAATTAATTCCTACTTTGGCAATGTATGCCACGCTACACTGCACGGGCCATGCAATCATTTTCACATAAATTTAAATAAACAGTTAATTCAAAAATACGGTCCACTTCGTTAGTTCATATTCAGCCTCACGTTGTAAGACCTACTCAAGAGATATTCGAGAGCGTCGAAGACGTAACATTTGGTCCTCCGGGCCGGATCTATTTTTCATTTAACAGGCCCAAATAACATTTTGGTCAATCCTGAATCTTCTCAAACGTAAAATTGCTGGCCGTGAGCATACATTCATTACTTTCCAAAAAAAAAAAACTTCATACATTCATACTTGGCCGTACAAGCTTCTACAGGACATCATTTCTAATACCGCAAGATATTCCACTTCATCGTCACTTGTCATTCGTCATTGAAGATCAGAACTTCAAGCCTGCACAGAGAGCTACAACTTCAAACATCACCCGACAAGCGGAAACAAGACTTGCGCCACCAATCCAAGGCCAGCCGGACAGGATCGCCAAGTAAACGATAGGCAACGGAGCCATCTTAAACCTGCAGAGGACTCTCATAATTCAAGTGACTATGACCTTATATTTCTCATAGTTTCTCACTTATATAATTTTATATACATTAAAAATGAGTAATATTTGCAAAATAATTTTTATATAAACAGAAATCAGTTTCAAGTGACTATAGACCTGTATTTTCATACAAATTTTCACTTATACAGTTTTACAAGAAATCAGTCAGAAAATTAAATAATGGAATAAATCTATAATTATATTTTTATTTTTAAATGAGTCATATTTTCAAATAATTTTCATATAACTATTTTTAAAAAATTAGTACATATTATAGTAAGGAATTAGATTAAGTTATATATCACTCACCGGCTGCCGCATTATATCAGAATTTGATAAAATACTCAAATTGCATTAATTGTTCACCTGTTCTGAATTTATTTATCGATTTCGGATCACCAGCTTGCAGTTCAATCATGACTGATGTGAAAGCTTTGATTAAAAAACGTGGCACAATCAAAGCCTCTATATCCCGTATAAACACCTTCGCGGACAATTTCGATCCTGAGATAAATGATCACCATGCTTTAAAAATAAAACTTCGTCACTTGATGGAGTTGTCCGCGAAGTACGATGAAATTCAGACCCAAATTGAGGCTGATGAATCTGATTTCACATCGGTAAGTGGCAGGGTTCAGACAGAGGATGATCTCTGCACTATTGAGTGTAAGCTGCACAATTTATTAGAACGTGTAGAAGAGGTGAGCAAAAAACCATTAAATCAAGCGGAAGTTACGCCAATTAAAGCATCCCCTATTCAGTTAGAGCCAATTAAATTGCCCTGCTTCTGAGGCAACATTATTGATTGGCAGCACTATTACAACATGTTCTTTGAGATAGTACACATCAGAAAGGACCTAACGGACATCCAGAAATTGCATTATTTACATTCTTCACTAAGGGCGAGGCTTTAAATGTAATAAAGTCTCTCCCAATTACCCATAGTAATTATGCGGTAGCCATTGAGCTATTGAAGGCCAGGTATGATAGTAAATTAATTGTCTCAGCGTATCATGTAAGGAATGTCTTGGGCATGAAGTCCATTCAGCAAGAGTCCATGGTTGGCTTTTCAAAATTTATTGACGAAATCACCGCAAATATAAACGCTTTGAATTCATTGAGTTTACCTGTAAACACTTTTGAAATTATTTTTGTTCAATATTTAACGCAGAAACTCGATAACCAGTCATGTCGACTATGGAAGGAAAGTCTATCCGACGAGCGATTCCCTAATTTCAACAATTTCATAAAATTTTTAAATAGTAGAAGGCAATTAATGCAAAACGTTGGCGCATCAACCAGTTCAGCAAACAGAACACAAGTTAGCGATAAGATTCCCTATCGCAAGACTATTAAACCCGTTGAGCTCACTAGGTCAACATTTCATACTAATATCAACAATAACATTTGTCAGCTGTGTCGCGGTAAACATAGACTGTCTGAATGCCCACAATTCGTGGCTACACCTCCCTTTGACCGAAAGAACATTTTACTTAAATACAAACTTTGTTTAAATTGCATGAGTCCAGGCCATGAGTCCTCACACTGTCCTTCCAAATTTTCTTGTAGAACATGTTCCAAACGACATCATACAATGATTCACATATCAGGCAGTAACACTTCAAACAGGGGCAACAATCAATTTTCCCTCAAATTACAAACAAATAAATCTATTCTGTTATCCACCGCTGTCTGCATGACAACGGACCAAGCCGGTAGGAAACATCCAGTAAGAATTCTATTAGATTAAGGATCTCAAGCAAACTTCGGTACCATGAGTTTCGCACGCCGCATGGGTCTAAAATTAACCAAGTCTCAACTACCCATCACTGGTATAAACAATTCCCTATGTCAAGCTGACTTTAGTACAAGGGTAAGACTGAATTCTCGTTACAAGAATTTCAATCTGTACGTGCATTGCGCCGTGCTTCCCAGTATTACGGATAATCTCCCCGCAGAATCTTTTAATATTTCATGCCTAAATATACCAAAAAACATATTCTTAGCTGACCCGCAACTAAACTTTTCTTCACAAATCGACATATTACTTGGTGCCCAGTACTATTTACAATTGATTGAACCTATTAAATTCATCCGCAGCCCACACTTTCCCATAACACAGGAGACAAAATTGGGATTCATCCTCGCTGGTAACCTGCCCTTTAATGTCGACATGACAAAACCTGTTTCATCATTTATAGCGTGCGAAGGTAACACTGCAATTTCCTCGCAATTAAAAGACTTTTGGCAATTGGAGGACGTTGCAGTCCGTACTCCCTCAGTTGAGGACTCAGAATGCGAAAGTCATTTTATCGCTAACACTTTCCGCAATAATAGTGGTAGATTTGTTGTGTCCCTACCTCGCAGGGGATACAACTCTCATTTGGGCGATTCTCTTCCCGGAGCTATTCGCAGATTTCAATCACTGGAACTTAAGTTCAAGCAGAACCCTGCTCTTCATAAAGACTATAGTAAATTCATGCAGGAATATTTAACTCTGGGTCACATGTCTTTGCTTGATTCTTACGATTTGTCAGTCAATAAGAGTCAGACACCTTCTACTTACCGCACTATTCGGTTTTTAAAGGCTCTAGTATAACCAACAAATTGCGAGTTGTTTTCGACGGCTCTGCCAAAACAACAAATAATTTGTCCTTAAACGACACATTTATAGTTTCTTTTATGGGTACATTGGTGTATAGGTGTGTTATGTCAAATGAAGCTAGTGTTGAGTTGTGTGGAATGTGGACATGTTGAGTTTTATTCACCAGATATAAATTATTTTTGACGGAGGTGTTTTTGTTAAATTTATGTTATTTCTGATTAATTTATCTAAGGGTCTAGCTATTTTGTGCAGGTGCTTGTGTATTGCTTATAAGTGGTCGGATGGAGATATTAGGTTTGTGTAATTTTGGTAGTGCATTCAGTGTAGGGGGTTTGGTTTATTTTTTCAGATATTTGATGTTGTCAGGTGAGATTATGAGTTTTGTGTTATTTATGATTTTATTTATTTGTTTGTGTTATTTTGGGGTGGGATCTTTATTTAATTTGGTTATGTTATTTTCAGTAAAAAATGTTTCGATTTTGTTATTTATCAATAACTACATTAGAACAGTTACTAAAACTAAATAACACACCTGAAACACACATTAAAGAAATCATCCATCTCACTAAAATTATCACTGAACAAAATTATTTCTTACACAATAACATGGTTTACACACAAACAGATGGACTACCCATGGGCTCCCCTATATCAAGTATACTAGCGGAACTATTCGTACATACCATAGAACAAGAACACATATTAAACAATAACAAATACACCAATAAAATAATATATTGGCACAGGACATTTTAATCCTATACAACGGCAACTAAAGACAAATTGAAAATTTCCACAAATACATTAACACTATACACCAAAAATTAAAATTCACACTTGAATTAGAACAAAAAAATAGCATAAACTTCCAGGACCTTACAATTACCAAAACAAACAACACACACATACAAAATATACAGAAAACCCACCACATCAGACATGGTCATACATAACTCATCCAACCATCCAACTCAACACAAACATGCAGCTTTCAACTACATGCTCCATAGGATCACTTCAATACCCCTAAACACACATGACTACCAAGAAGAACTCAACACAATCAAATATATAGCAGTCAAAAATGGATACAATCCCGATTTAATAAACAACCTACACAAACGCATCCTAAACACAAAAAGTAAAACACATAAAACCAACAGCACACAACCCGCTAAATACATCACACTCACATACTACAATTCCAACACACACAAAATTGCTAACACATTTAGGAAACACAATTATAAAGTACCCTACAGAACTAACAACACCATCAGGAAACACATAAGTAATACTAACAAAGACACAGACACATAAAATAAAACAGGGGTTTATAAATTAAACTGCAACGACTGTCACCAGTTCTACATCGGCCAGACGAGAAGATCTTTTTCCTCTAGATATTCTGAACATTTAAAAGCCCTCACCGCAAACTACATACATTCCACATTTACCACACATTTACAAAATGAAAACCACAGTTACACAAACATAGACCACAACATGGAAATACTACACTACTTACCTAAAAGTAGAAAACTAAACACAGCAGAACAATTTGAAATATACAGATATCACACACTACAACCAAACAACATATTAAATGAACAATTACATTACAGGTCACACATACTTTTCGATACACTGATTCAAACACAAACTTTAAATCCCAGCGCCAATTCCCTCCCAGCAGCAACCCCCACCACACACACCTACAACCCATAACCGTTACTTTGTACAGACATTCAGTATTTAAATCCCACTGAGAAAGACGAACACCACGTCGAAACATCTGGGGAAAAACGAAAAAGTAAGAGTTCACAGTGAATGTTTAATATATATATAATAATTTAAAATTATAATAAAACTTAGACAATCTTGTATAAGTAGATACTATATATATATATATATATATATATATATATATATATATTGTAACGTACTGCTTTTTGATATAGGAGAGTTATATTATATGCCCCACGTTGTATGCGTCAATCTTGTAACGTCGCGGTTTTCTTAGAGGTTTTAGCGAAAACTTTGTATGTGGCTTATTGGGTGTTCGTCTTATTTAATTAAGCTCCCAATGTTGTTATGCGCCAATCTTGTAACGTCGCGGTTTGAGATATTAAAGTTTCCGCCTCTCCGCAGTCGCCACTTATGAATTATAATAACTGACGTTTTAAAAAATAAATAAAGGATTTTTTAATGTTACTCAATCTAAACAGAAACCGAGAGTGTGTGATTTGGGGTCAAGGAGGGAAGTTGTTCAGCCTTATGAGGAAGAGAGAGTAAGTACCAACTATTTACACTCGGTTTAGATGATTTCTGATTTTTCAAATTGTTCGCTGTGATTTAAATCAGCTGATTGTGAGACAAGTTTCCACGCCTAGTTCAACCAGCCTACACTATAGCAAAATCTGATCCGATGTGTTGATCTCTTCTGTTTTTGTGCTGAAATCTATTACAACTACCCACTACAAAAATTATAACACACTTTATTATCAATATCATTTTTAATAATATTATTTATTTATATTATTGGTTTTTGTTTCCTGCCACCAAAATACAAGTATCACAATTGATCTTTCCTTACATAAAACATAATATCGACTTCATCGAGTAAACATGGAATTGTCTAAAGAAAAAAACATATATGGTTTTGTTTACCAAATTTTACACTATTTTCAAAACATCAATTAATATATAATTCTTCATAATTCCCCAGGGTTAAGGGTAAGTTCTTTTTGTTATGAGATGGTCAGAAATGGATAATTACTAAGCCTTACAAATACCGAAAAAATATTAAATAAATTTGTTTATTTTTCGTTTAGTATGTAGTTCCAGGAATGTCCGTAAGAGAGCAGCGTGCGTTTGCTTACTTTAAAAACATGTGATTAAATTTGACTAGTTTCGTGTTCTATACCAACATTCGGAATGCGTTTTCTTCGTTAACTATTAAACGAAATGTTTATATTACCTCTCTTCGTATGGTTCTTACTGGAATGAAGCTTTTTCTCTGGTGAGGTCCGTCTTGAGTTATAATTTCATTACCGTCTGGCTCATATTCTATCGTCAACTTGAACTATGGCGAAACTAGGTTGAATCATCAGAAGGTTTTCTTTCACTGTTTTTTAAGGAGTATAACCATTTAATTTTGATAAATAATGGATGATTATATAGTGGTCATGTTGCTTTTTAATTTTGTACTAATTTTCACTCCTCCAAAGTTCCAGAAAGGTTGTTATATTAGAATTGTAGTAGCATCATTTTGTCAACTCTATGGTTTTATTCCAAATTTTTTTTTATTAACAATACTTGTTATTCTCGTCACTCTTAGTAACCCATAGTATTTTTATTATACAGGCAGTTTGTAATTATTATAAATTTATATTTTATTTACCATAAATAATTCTTTTCCATTCCGGTTTCTTTATCAATTTGGTTTACATAATAAGTTTTTGTTCATTTTCTTATGACCTTGTATCTAAGTATTTGATAATTTTATTATCTTTAAATAAATTTATATATATTATTTATTTAGTCTCTCATAGTATTCCTACACTACACTACTTCCTGTTGCCATTTCCCTCATAGTATTATTTTAATTTTTTATTATCCTCTGATATTTAAATTTTTTATGTCTTTTAAAACGAACCCTGGGTTATCTTATATTATAACACAAATATTTGAAAAAATATAACATTAACTTAGGTATAACAATTGGTTGTCCATACAATATAAATATTACAATAAATAAATAAAATACAGAATCAGTTAGTAGTATTATAGTCTACTCTCATAGTTTTATAATTCCCAAACCTACAGCACAACTCTGTAATAAGTTACCTTCACTTTCATTTTTTACCTCAATGGGTACACTATAACTAACTTTGCACCGTATATCACTCGAATTGTTTATCATGTTTAGTGATATACTTTAATTTAGAGCTAGTTATAGGTTACCCATTTCTGACCTTTATGTTCTTACATCATTTAATTTATTGGGACCGGGTTATGTAACGTTACAATATATATATATATATATATATATATATTGTAACGATGGTACTTTCGTTACGTCTTAGTTAAAGCCTCACTTCGGGTTCGTCAACTTGTAACGATAAGAATATTTCGTTACGTACAATGTTATTAGGAATATGTTACTTGTATTTTATGTTGTGTGCACTATTGACTTACATACACCGCCCGTTGGAAGTGTCAATTTATAACATAGATAAATAATGTAGCGACTAACTCGCACTGGAGTCGTCAATTTGTAATTATGAATGTGTTATGTAGAACGGCGAATGGTTTTGTAAATTGCCGCTTGCTCCCACTATACCGCACGTTTCCGTGACGTCACTCAACGTTACCAACCGTCGTGTCCGCTGCAATCTGTGAATTTATTTCCTAAATAGAACAGCAATAATAACGACACAAATTGGCATCAAACATATATCCTCATAGGAATCCTTTATTCAGAAAAAACACTGTTTAATTGTTCTTAAATTTGAACAGGATAATCACAATTGTGGCGCAAATTACAAGTCTTCTTTCTACCAGTTGGCAGTAGTAGCCCACGTTCAGTATTTCTTTCAGACCAAAACAATGCTTCGTTAATGTTTCTATTAAAAAATAAAGTATCTCAGGGCGTATATGGTTCGGGGATTACAATTAAACAAAATATTATTCAATAAATCAAAATACAAGTTTTACAATTAAAGGATATTACAATGTTATAGTGTAACGTGCACACAGGCAGTTGTATAGTGGTTATCAGTTCAAATAGGTTATGTCCAATTCAGGCTTCAATAATTATTATGTAAATCAAAGGTTCTTGTGGTGTTTGAAAAGGTGTCAATCTCAAATCGTGTTATTAGTGAGTGTTCTTAGTGTTGGTGTTATATTGTGTCTGTAGTTTTAGTTGATTAGTATTTAAAAAGTCGTGTATACAAATGTGGGTGTTGATGCACCATATAATAAGTTGTCAAAAATCACCAAATCCTCTTCTTTTATGGTTCTTGTCGAATACAGAGTCCTCGTCCACTTCAGATCTTCTTCCTGGTTCTTGGGTCTTCTCTCTCATATAATTGTTGTTCTTCTCTTAGTGTAAAAGGTTCGTGTTGTTTACTTCTAACAGTATTAATATGTTTGTATCGTTTTTTACACTATTTATTATATAATATGTCGGACGTTTTACAAACGCGTCTATCCGCTAAGCTCGTTGTCAAAGAAGTCTCCTTTTATTTATCCGAAATTTCTGGTTACTAAGGGTAAACTTGGAATCTGGTTGGCTAATTCGGATATACATTGTCATATACTTTCATTATTTCAAAGTCGAAATTTGTTCAAAATCTTTAAATTAACATAACTTTTCTGTACTGAATGGGAATTTAAAACCATTATCAGCATTATTTTGATCTTTACATTTGTTACATTTAGACACTAAACATGCCTATTTTTACTTAAGAACTACAGATGTTACAATTTTGTTATATGAAATTTTCTTAAATAACTTGATATGTGTTATTTTGTTTCTATATTCGTTTTGTACACAATTGACTATAAATATATTTATCCCTTCACATTTGTTTTACAAAATCTTTAACATTATTATTCAAAATTTACTAAAGTTGGTTTCACCTGGCCTATGTACTGGTGTTATTTTCATCACCATGTTTAAAATCTTTTTCAGTTAAATTATCTTTTAACAATTATAAAAAACTGTTTAACACATAACATTATTTTATCAAAACAAAAAATATACTATTCTAATAGTTTAAATTCATGCACACATGGCTATGATTTTACTGAATCCTTGAACAAATTAACTGGTTTTTTACCTAAACTGTATAATTGTTTGACACTTAGCCATAACACCTTTCATAGTCTATTCTGCTTTGCCAAATCAATTTATTACGGTTTAGCACCAGTTCTATGGTTATATTTGTTAACATAAAACATGAAATTAATATCATTTAATTGATATTCCTTTAGAATAACTGTTCCACCTACTACATACAAAAAACAACACAAATACTATGATAATAAAACAATGTGCTTAAACCTAATACCATGCACATTTATAAAACAAATACTGTACTAACTAATTAGTCTTTTGCCAGTTAATTTAATAATTACTCTGACACTGTCTATGTTATGCTTCACTCTTGTTATAACTGTTATAATGAACATGTCATTATTTGTTGTTTACTGGACAATCTTATGAACACTATATGTTACAATTACTTGTATGGTTTATGTATCTATAATAAGGTGTATTTATATTTTCCTTACATCAATTAACTTAATTATTTACTAATATTTCTTTTACATAATATTACATGTTTGGGCCTATTATCCCTCAATTTGTATTTTGATTATCTGGATATTATGATACATTAAATGAAACCATTTGTTTCTTTATAGTACTGGTTCATAAGCCGTCTGTCTTTATAATTCTTTATTTGGTCATTACTGAAAGTTCATGTCATAATTGGGGTTGAAGGTATTTTGCATCACTTAGCCTAAATCATTAGTTTGGGTACGGTCAGTTGTCTTACTAGTCAGTCTAAAATGGTTAGTTGTTCCTCTTCACTATCATCTTGGAAGATATTGTTCTCCTTGTTAGCTTCTTAACCAAAGTCTTCATTAAATCAGGTACGATATTAGTTGTTCCAAATGTAATGTTACATACTACCCTGCCACCAAATTTGATCATTTTAATAAAATATTGTTTTTGTTGAAATTATCAATTATCTTATCTTTCACATTATCATTTGTTATTCTTATTATGATCTGGTATACTTGTCTTTAAAAATAAGTGTTCTATCCCTGGAACATGTTACTTCCCTAACAAATTAATCACCATATATTCTGGAATCAGTCGGGGGGCTCTCTTGACCTAATACCCCGCTGTCCTTATAATACATAATACATCAATAATATCGATTGCTGGAGCTATCTCATCAGTCAATCACATTTAATAATCACTAGTCTATTCACGACTAAAATAAAATAAAATAATATAATATATTCTTGGGATTGTTCACTCAGTCTAACTTCTCAGATCTAAATATTTCTTTCCATTGATTCCTTCAGATGTTTATTTTCTTGTGGCGATATTAATAACATATTTTATTTTCAATTGGTACTATCTTCTTTCCTTCTTTATCAGTACTGCTTAATCTTCATTTTTTCGTTCACTATTTTCATTCAATTAAAACATAACAAGCATCTGTATCTTTAGTTGTTGTGGATTCTCTCACAATTATGACAGGTTATTTGTAGTAAATTCGTTTCTAGTCTTGTCTCATTTTCATCGTCGACTGTCTACATTTGTCCTTTCTTATTCATTTTATAGCACTATGGTTTCTTCTAATTTATGGATGTTGCATCTTTCTTTTATATTCCAATAATAAGTTCATAACTGTGTTTAATAAGAGGTGGTTATTTTGTTTAGAATTTGGAAATTTATTCCCAGTTGTTTATTTGCTTGATTCATAATAACATTATCAAAATGTACTGTAAGTTGTCCTTACTATTTATTGGAATTCTGAGATATTCAAATTTGTTTATTTGGCTTCATTTAAAATTATATTCTTGATTATCAAAGTTGGTAAGATGAGCTTACTATATTATTTGAATTTTGAGGTATTATAATAATAAATTCTTCAATTCCATATTAATTCTCATAAATAATTAGTTGTAAGTTGGTCTTACTATTTCTTTTTGAATTTGGTGGTATTATAATAATAAATTCTTCAATTCCAAATTAATTCTCATAAATAATTAGTTGTAAGTTGATATTACTATTTCTTTAGAATTTTGTTGTATTGTAATAATAAATTCTTCAATTCCATATTAATTCTCATAAATAATTAGTTGTAAGTTGTTCTTACTATTTCTTTAGAATTTTGGTGGTATTATAATAATAAATTCTTCAGTTCCATATTAATTCTCATAAATAATTATTTGTAAGTTGTTCTTACTATTTTTTTAGAATTTTGTGGTATATTCAACTTTGTTTATTAGGTTCATAATACATTTTTAAGGAAACTTGGTTGTATGTCCCCTTAATCTTTTTTGTTTCCACATCACTAATGACATAAGTATTATTGTTATTGTTTTTTACAATAATATATGGTCCATTGTACAATAATAATAGCTTTTTTGCTATTCCTTCCTTGGAACTTGGCAATTCGCGGTTTTTTAACAATACCTTGTCTCTAATCTTGTACTGGATCATTTTCTGCTGAATTATTTTATATTTTTTCCTTCTTTTCTCCACTTGTTCATTCAGTTTGCTGTGGAATCTCACGTTGTCGAACTGGTAAGCTGGGTTGTTTGGGAAATTGATTATTTCACTAATTTCTCGGGGTGGTAGTCTTTCATGCATTATGGTATATGGAGTATCTTGTATTGCTTCATGGTAAGCTAAGTTGATAAAGCTCTCTGTTTCTGTAATGTAGTCACTCCACTTCTGGTGTTTATCAAAACAATATGTCCTGAGTATACGGCCGACCTCCCTCAGTACTCTTTCCGCCGGGTTGCTATTTGGGTGATAGACAGATGTTTTATATGTCTTGACACCTAAGTCTAACAAAGTCTCCTTCCAGACCCTTCCTCGAAACTGAGTTCCGTGATCGGTAATAATTGATCTTGGAGCTCCTAACTCTGGTATGTATTGTTGGATCACTATTTGCAAAATCTTTTTTGTAGTTGCCCGATTAATGGGGTATAGTTTTGTAAACTTGGAGTAATGGTCGAACATGATTATAATAATTTTATACTGTTTTCTCCCTCCACTACAAGGTAACAAGGTCCACACACATCTAAAAATACTCTCTCTAATTTACCAGTTGATGTAATAGGTTGCATAATTCCTTCTGTTTTTTCGTTATTGCATTTTGCCAATTGACAGATGTGACACTGCCGAATACATTCTCTAACTCTCCTGTTGATATTCTTAATGTAAGTGTGTTCCTCAAGTGCCTTCATTACTTTTAATGCACCCATATGCCCATATCGACTATGGTAGTCCAGTATTAATTCTGTTTCTATCGCTTTAGGTATCACCACCTTCCATGAGCCTTTGTTATTATTTGGTTTGTAAAATAATATGTCTTCATGTAGACAGTAATATGCAGTGATTTTTTCATCCCGTTGGATCAGTCTTTGTCTAAAATAGTTGATTTTGGTATCCTCTGTTTGTTGTTGTGCAATTGATTTCATGATGTTTTCCAAATCTGACTTGTTTTTTATTATAGTATATACCTTGATGATTGTCTCTTTTTCCCCTTCAAAAGTTTGTTGTTCTATGTTAATCCGGGACAATATATCTGCAGCAATATTCTGTTTTCCTGGAACATACTCCCAATTTATATGGTACTCCTGTAGTGCGAGTATCCACCTTGTCAATCTCCCATGGTTAATCTTGCAATTTTTTAGGAAAGATATTGACTTATGGATCGCTCCTCACAGTTATCGGGTATCCAAGAATGTAGGTTCTGAATTTCCCACAAGCGAATACAACGCTTAATAACTCCTTTTCCGTTACACTATAATTGCGTTCACATCCATTAAGTATTCTGCTTGCAAAACTCACCACCTGATGTTCTCCCTCACTATCTTCTTGATATAATACAGATCCTAAACTTATATCACTGGCATCACAGTTCATGAAGAAAGGTTGATTGAAATTAGGATGTTTTAATACAACTGAACTTAGTAAATTATGCTTGATCATTTGGAGTAAATTGTCTTGTTCCTGTCCCCAGGACCATTTGTTCTTAGAGGATAATTGTGGGGAAAACTTTGCTGTCATTTCAGAATAATTTCTCTGAAACTTCCTATAATAATTGCAAAGTCCCAGAAATGATTGAAGTTGCTTTTTATTTTTAGGACTTGGGAACTTCTGGATAGCTTCAATTTTTTCAATGGATGCTGTTATTCCTTGTCTTGTTAGGTTAAAACCCAGGAATTGTACTTCACTGGCGATAAGCTTGGATTTTTGAAGTTTTAGGGTAACGTTATTGTCTGATAGTTTTTTTAATACTTGTCCTACTCTGTCACAATGGTCTCCCCAATTCACTGAAGTAATCAACAAGTCATCAACATAGACTGTGGTATATGGAATAGTATCTGGACCCAACACCTGGTCCATACATCTTACGAATACAGCTACTGAGTTTACCAGTCCAAACGGTAGTCTCTTGAACTGGTAGTTCCTTCCTTCGAAAATAAAGGCGACGTACTTTCGACTATCTGGGTGTAACTCCACCTGCCAATACCCACAAACCGTATCCCAGGTGCTAATAAATTGTATGCCATTGAATTTTTTCAATATCTGCTCAATCTCTCCGGGAGATGTTCTGTCATTAACTATGATCTTATTAATCTCTCTAGCATCCAAACAGAGTCGTACTCTGCCATCTTTCTTTGGAACTGCTATTAACGGACTGGTATATGGGGAACAGCTATATTCAATAATATCTTCTACTATCATTTTGTCTAGTTCAGTCCTCACTGCTTCTTTTAATGCATAAGCAACGGGATATGATTTTTTATTAAAATTTACAGGCTCCTTGAATTGTAGTGTAAATTGATAATCTTTTACTTTGCCAGGTATATCAGAGAAAAGATAGCGGTATTTATTATATATTGATATTAACTTTTCTATTTGTTGTGTGGTTAAATTACATTCATTTTGTTCTGATCGAAATTGTCGGATCTCTTCTAATTTTTCCAACCATAAACTGTCTTCACTCCCCAAGTATTCCCTCCTTACATTCCATGACTCATCTTGATTATTATTGAATTTTCTTATACTATTGCATGAAGGTACATTTTTATTTTCTACTAATTTTGCTGTCCATTCTATATTATCCACTTTTAACGACACTATGGCCTGTCTCATGTCAATTATTGCTGAGTATTTTCTCAAAATATCACAGCCTATTAGTAGATTAAATGGTAGATTACTAGCTATTAGAAAAATCATAGGTATAGCTACATTTCTGCTGGTCACTGTTAATGATACCTGTTTTCTTATTGACTTGTTTTGCCTTCCAGTGGCTCCGATTAAAATTATATTTTGAATTGGTAAATTTGGTAAGATGGCCTTACTATATTTTTGAATTTTGATGTATTCATTGTTGTCGATTAACGACACGTTTGCGCCCGTATCTATCATGCATCTTGTCTCTAGTCCATTCACTTGGGCGATGATATAAACGATCTCATTATTTGAACTATTTTGCGTTATCGTGTCTTCGTTCAGTAGTTCTTCTCTAACATTTTTAAGAAGTGATTGTGCACTTTCGTCAATGTATCGTCAGTCATTTTGTCTCGTCCTAGTAAGTACCCAAATTGCCGGTTCAGTGATGGGACCTGATGGATTTTCACTGCCGCGGTCCGTTTAAATCAGGGCTGATCTCCTCAGTCCTGTTGTCTGATTGATTGGGTCTGTCTCTACTCTGTGACTCTTGTACCTCAATGGCGTTATTATTGAACGTCACTGAGTTCCGGTTATCTCTGTTGTCGTCGCAGCTTCTACTTCGCCGATGTTCATCGCGGTAGTGCTGGTTACTCTCCTCCTGAAAACTTCTTCCACGGTTCCCATTATAATTTGCTCGTCCCTGGTACCAACGTCTTCCCACATCTCTATCGTCAATGGTTACATAATTCATTTGTCTTCGATATGTTTGATTTTGATTGTTATTATTGCCGTTATTATTATGCCTGTATCGGTTATCATAGTTGTTGTTATAACCTCGGTTGTTCTGGTACTGGTGGTTTCTGTCATTGGCACGCTGGTATCCATTATTGTTATTATTTGTAGGAGGGCTACGGTAATAGTGGTTGTTGTTATTGTTGTTATTATTCGCATTATTTCGTGGATAGTTGTTAGTGTTATTATGGTTTTGGTACCCGCGTTGATAGTGGTTACCGTTGTTGTTATAACTATTGTTCGGTCGTTGCCCGTTGTTTTCATATTGGGCGTCGCGGCGACCATTATTTCTATTTATTTCATCGTTCCTTCGTCGGTACTGGAGGAAGTTCTCTTGTTCCATCTCCGCTAATAATGTTGACATCTCCTCGATGGTTTGTATGCGTCCGTTTATTCGGCCTCTTGTAATTTCGCCATCATAGTGGTAAGCTAATAGCCGCACTAAACATTCTGTAGGAATTGCAGGCTCTAAATGTCTGGCTATATTTATTTTGCCAAGAAAATATGCGGTTGGAGTTTGCTTGCCGTGCAGGTCATATCGGCCCAACCCTATGTCACTTCTTATCATGTGTTGCGTGGCATCAGACCAATATTTAGATTTGAACTGCTTTTTAAACTCTTGGAAGTTCTGTATACTCGGCCACATCGCCGTCCACCAATTGTCATATACTTTTCGGAACATCTCGTCCAGCATGCTCCTTATCACAAACCATCTGTCTTCTCCGGTTTTGGCTATCTTCTCTTCGACTCGTTCTAAGAATAGCATGGGGTTTCTTCTATAATTTTGGAAGTCGATAACTTCTCGATTTTCCTCGCATGTTGTATGGGCACCGGTACATTGTCTGTTTTTTAGGGAATTAATTTAATCTCTATGGGCAGTTGTTTGGTCTTGTACTCGATTGAGACTAGTACTCATACCTTCTAATCTTTCTCCCATCGCAGCTTGGTTGGTTCTTATATTTTCAACTCGGCCATTCGTTTCTTCCCGGACGCTCAGTATCTCTTGGTTCATTCGCTCCCACTTTTCCTTGGTCTCGGATTCCACCCTTTTAATTTCAGTTACCGGTTCTTCCAGCTTCTTGTCCCATTCTTCCTGCAATTGCCGGTTATTAATTTCCATCTTGTTATTTCACTCTTCTTTTAATGAACCTTTGTGTTCATCCAATTTTTTCATGGTCTCTTGGTAATTTCCCTTCAATTCCTCCCTCAGTGCTCTATTATTTTCGTCTATTTTCTCCTCCATTTTACTGCTATTCTCTTTCAATTCTCGGCTCAATTCCTCCTTTGTTTGTTTATTATCACTCTTTATTTCCTCCATCTTCTTACTCAAATCTTCCTTCAATTCTTCCTTCAATTTTTCTAAGTTCTTATTACTCTCCTCCGTAGACTGTTTACTGTCCTCTTTTAATACCTCCATCTTTTCTTCCATTTTCTTACTACTCTCCTGCATTTTTTCTTTCATAGACTGTTTATTGTCCTTCATTTCGTCCGTCAGTTTCTTACCAGTTTCCTGCATTAATTCCATCATACGTCTAATCATTTCTTGCGTGTTCTCGCTTTCTGTTTGTGTGGGTTCCTCTGGTTGTTTCTCCGGATCCTTCCTTGTTATAATTTCTACTTCCTCAATCGGCGTTGCTTCCTTGTCTTCCATGTTTAATTCGTCTACTTTCTGGGTTTCGGCCGCTCTTTTGCGTGATACTTCTCGCTTCCTCATTTTGTTTATTTTTGTTTATTTGTCTATAAATTATAATTTAATTTATATTAAATTACACGCCTCACACGTTGGTTCGCCAATTCTGTAACGATGGTACTTTCGTTACGTCTTAGTTAAAGCCTCACTTCGGGTTCGTCAACTTGTAACGATAAGAATATTTCGTTACGTACAATGTTATTAGGAATATGTTACTTGTATTTTATGTTGTGTGCACTATTGTCTTACATACACCGCCCGTTGGAAGTGTCAATTTATAACATAGATAAATAATGTAGCGACTAACTCGCACTGGAGTCGTCAATTTGTAATTATGAATGTGTTATGTAGAACGGCGAATGGTTTTGTAAATTGCCGCTTGCTCCCACTATACCGCACGTTTCCGTGACGTCACTCAACGTTGCCAACCGTCGTGTCCGCTGCAATCTGTGAATTTATTTCCTAAATAGAACAGCAATAATAACGACACAAATTGGCATCAAACATATATCCTCATAGGAATCCTTTATTCAGAAAAAACACTTTTTAATTGTTCTTAAATTTGAACAGGATAATCACAATTGTGGCGCAAATTATAAGTCTTCTTTCTACCAGTTGGCAGTAGTAGCCCACGTTCAGTATTTCTTTCAGACCAAAACAATGCTTCGTTAATGTTTCTATTAAAAAATAAAGTATCTCAGGGCGTATATGGTTCGGGGATTACAATTAAACAAAATATTATTCAATAAATCAAAATACAAGTTTTACAATTAAAGGATATTACAATGTTATAGTGTAACGTGCACACAGGCAGTTGTATAGTGGTTATCAGTTCAAATAGGTTATGTCCAATTCAGGCTTCAATAATTATTATGTAAATCAAAGTTTCTTGTGGTGTTTGAAAAGGTGTCAATCTCAAATCGTGTTATTAGTGAGTGTTCTTAGTGTTGGTGTTATATTGTGTCTGTAGTTTTAGTTGATTAGTATTTAAAAAGTCGTGTATACAAATGTGGGTGTTGATGCACCATATAATAAGTTGTCAAAAATCACCAAATCCTCTTCTTTTATGGTTCTTGTCGAATACAGAGTCTTCGTCCACTTCAGATCTTCTTCCCGGTTCTTGGGTCTTCTCTCTCATATAATTGTTGTTCTTCTCTTAGTGTAAAAGGTTCGTGTTGTTTACTTCTAACAGTATTAATATGTTTGTATCGTTTTTTACACTATTTATTATATAATATGTCGGACGTTTTACAAACGCGTCTATCCGCTAAGCTCGTTGTCAAAGAAGTCTCCTTTTATTTATTCGAAATTTCTGGTTACTAAGGGTAAACTTGGAATCTGGTTGGCTAATTCGGATATACATTGTCATATACTTTCATTATTTCAAAGTCGAAATTTGTTCAAAATCTTTAAATTAACATAACTTTTCTGTACTGAATGGGAATTTAAAACCATTATCAGCATTATTTTGATCTTTACATTTGTTACATTTAGACACTAAACATGCCTATTTTTACTTAAGAACTACAGATGTTACAATTTTGTTATATGAAATTTTCTTAAATAACTTGATATGTATTATTTTGTTTCTATATTCGTTTTGTACACAATTGACTATAAATATATTTATCCCTTCACATTTGTTTTACAAAATCTTTAACATTATTATTCAAAATTTACTAAAGTTGGTTTCACCTGGCCTATGTACTGGTGTTATTTTCATCACCATGTTTAAAATCTTTTCCAGTTAAATTATCTTTTAACAATTATAAAAAACTGTTTAACACATAACATTATTTTATCAAAACAAAAAATATACTATTCTAATAGTTCAAATTCATGCACACATGGCTATGATTTTACTGAATCCTTGAACAAATTAACTGGTTTTTTACCTAAACTGTATAATTGTTTGACACTTAGCCATAACATCTTTTATAGTCTATTCTGCTTTGCCAAATCAATTTATTACGGTTTAGCACCAGTTCTATGGTTATATTTGTTAACATAAAACATGAAATTAATATCATTTAATTGATATTCCTTTAAAATAACTGTTCCACCTACTACATACAAAAAACAACACAAATACTATGATAATAAAACAATGTGCTTAAACCTAATAACATGCACATTTATAAAACAAATTCTGTACTAACTAATTAGTCTTTTGCCAGTTAATTAATAATTACTCTGACACTGTCTATGTTATGCTTCACTCTTGTTATAACTGTTATAATGAACATGTCATTATTTGTTGTTTACTGGACAATCTTATGAACACTATATGATACAATTATTTGTATGGTTTATGTATCTATAATAAGGTGTATTTATATTTTCCTTACATCAATTAACTTAATTATTTACTAATATTTCTTTTACATAATATTACATGTTTGGGCCTATTATCCCTCAATTTGTATTTTGATTATCTGGATATTATGATACATTAAATGAAACCATTTGTTTCTTTATAGTACTGGTTCATAAGCCGTCTGTCTTTATAATTCTTTATTTGGTCAATACTGAAAGTTCATGTCATAATTGGGGTTGAAGGTATTTTGCATCACTTAGCCTAAATCATTAATTTGGGTACGGTCAGTTGTCTTACTAGTCAGTCTAAAATGGTTAGTCGTTCCTCTTCACTATCATCTTGGAAGATATTGTTCTCCTTGTTAGCTTCTTAACCAAAGTCTTCATTAAATCAGGTACGATATTAGTTGTTCCAAATGTAATGTTACAATATATATATATATATATATATATATATATATATATATATATATATATATATAAGTAGTAAAGTAGGTAGGTATGTAAATTCATTGATTTATAATAAATTGAATTAAATTAAACAGGTAATTTTTGTCTTTAATCTTAACTAGTTAATTAAGTTAGTTACTTAATTTGTATTTAAGTGTAATTTATGCAGTATACTAAGTATAATAATAACTTGCAAACGTTTAAATTAGTATTTTATTCAAAAAATTTTATTTTTATTTTTTAGTTTGCCGTTTGAGTTTTTAGTTTATCGTGAACTGACGCGTACGGTTTGAGTGTTCGAATTCTAAGAAGAATACTCACGACTTAATCACATGCGCCAATACGCTCGTAATGGAGGGGCCTCTGAATCCAGAAAGGAAAAGTCTCAACGACTTAGACGAATGTGTGAGCGTGTCGCATCAAGCGTGCTGTAGAATCTAGAAAAGAAAAACATCAACGATTTATGAGCATGAATGAGCATGCTTATAACAAACGTGCTGTCGAGGCTCAAGACGAAAGATTTCAGCGCACTGCAAACATGCCTCAGAGCATGTTTACGATATTCGGTAAATGGATTCAGAAGTGTGTAGACATGCTCGTATTAAAGAAATTCGTGAAAACGCACAAAGTACACGCCAAGAATTTCACATAATCAGTGGCATGAATTTGTACAGCCAATACAAGAGTTTAACCGTATTTAATGTCTAAGCTTCGAAAAATGGTTTATAGTCTCGTGTCAAAGGGTCATGATAATTTAAATACGTGTGGAATGTTGTCACAAGCTTATTGAAACGAAATCGACGACTTAGAGTTATCAGATTGTATCAAAAATCTATCAGGTGTCAAGAAATATTAGTTCGCCGTGTAGTGTTTTTTTTTTAATCTGTGAATGAATACTTGTTTTAGCTTTGTTTAAAGCATGACTAGTTCTGTTTGCACTAGATGTGATAGAAAATTTCTGAACAGTTGCCTCTTTCTTTGAACAGAACTGGCATCGTTGTTCTAAAAACCTGTAAATATTTTTAAATAATAATTGCCACATCTTTGCTAATCTTATATCTGTTTTATTTTAATGTATAATTCTTTGGTTCAAATCAGGAGCATTAATCGCACATACGAGTAATAAGAGTATATTAAATAAAACATGTGAAATAGTTAATTCAAAACAAATTTGTCAAAAAAAAGTTTACGGAAAACGATGGAAGGTTTCCTTTATAACATGACGAAGGGTAGCACATTCGTGTGCCAATCAGACAACGTTTGCTTGCGTGGTAGACGTGACAGTCAGGTTCATCCTGTTGCATGGGAAACCGTAATTACCTCAACACGCCAAGTCATTTGTCTCGCTGCTTGCCCTGCTTTCGTGCGCCGACTGAATTTGTTTTTAGATTAAACACATTCTGATAAACGATACTACCATGACAGAATTAATTTGAATGAAGTACACAAAGAGAAAAATAACTATTTCATTTACTTTATTTCAGGTAGTTCTCATTTCTTCTTCTTCTGATAGTTTCTATCCGTTTCGTATATTGGTTACCATACGGACTATTTTAACTTTTTGTACTGCTGCACGGAATAAGTCAGTTGTATTTGTGCCAAACTAGGTCCTTAAATTTCTCAGCCATGAGATTATTGGTCTCCCAACGCCTCTTTTTCAAGTACTTTTCCCTGTAGTATGGACTGCAATAAGTAAAATCTCTGTTTATTTCTCATGAGATATCCCAAATACTGAAGCTTTCTTATCTGGTTCACCTTTAATATAAGTATTTCAGTTGAGTTTTGTTTACGTTTCTTTTAAAGAAAGTAAACATTTTTCATAATTGTAGTTTTTGCAGCTGAAGTTTGAGCAGTTACGACCGTCGTCCGTTTTTGGTTTACTTTTCCGCAAAAAGATTCGTCATCTGCTGTAGTCAGTCTCCATTGCCTGATTCGATGCAGCAACACTGGAGATTTTTATAGATTAGGTCGCTGTTTCTTGTATATCTGTAACAAAAGTTGCTGTATCGGTATCCATATACAATCGGACACTGCTTGTATACTTTACATAAATACTATATTTCTATAAGAAAGTGCTTCTATTGCATTTTAAACTTATGGAAGCTAAAATGTAGTTCATTACGTTTAAAATGTATTTATCCGTCTCTATCGTCTTTAACACCTCGCAAGAAGATTCAAAGTTTATTTTGTTTACTTTTATAGTTTTAAAACATGTACAACTATAAACGTTAACATCGATTTATGTTTAAGTTTGACTAATATGCGTGAGTGGCAACGTGTGACTATGTTTCGGATACACCAGAAATAAGTTTAATGCATAAACTTAAAAGTTACGTAAAAACTAAGCTATTAATTCAATAACTGCCACATTCGATTTACACTAAACAGCAAATATACACAGCAATTAACAAGTATAGGAGGACAACAATATAATTAAAAGAAGGAATTTCTCTCATCACACTACTGATGGAATCAGACTACTCTCATCAGACATAAAGCACACAAACATACATAGGGTGCTTAACAGAAGGACACTTGATTGTGGCATGAAAGTACAGGAAAACTTGCAAACGTTCGTTTATTCTGTATAGTGTAGCGTGACAGAAAATCCACCTTGTTATAAATTAAAAAATAATCAATTATAGAAAAAAATAAAATGGCTTAAAGGAAAATTCCTATAAAAATTATTCAAGGACCACAGTAAATTGAAATCATGGTTTCGAAGAAATAAAGTGAATTAAAAACAACCATCCAATATATAATAAATTATAGGAAAATAATGATAATCCAATGTATAGTGTAATTATACCCAGGTAGAATAGGAGCATATAAGGAAATACCACGGATAAACAAACCTCCATAATAAAAGGATAACTTTTGGAAAAAACAAACACATATTATAAAAATAGAAACCCCCAAAAAGATTAAATGTCCATAAGGCAAGTACAATACAATAAAATAAGAATAAATGTATAGTAGATGTAAGTAAAGTTTCTAGACATATGATTAACAGTGGACCAGTGCAATTTATTTTTATGATGACAAGTAAAATCTTTTTCAAATCTTGATGATCCCATGTAGCCTA
This sequence comes from Magicicada septendecula, assembly GCA_034769895.1. NCBI lineage: Eukaryota > Metazoa > Arthropoda > Insecta > Hemiptera > Cicadidae > Magicicada > Magicicada septendecula. Next base: position 355,279,873 of record CM068371.1, on the reverse strand, counting down.
AGTGATATTTTTTATCTTACAAGACTAGATAAAATGAATAAAAATAAGATAAGAGAATGCAGTAAATAGTGAAGTGAACAAGGGTAAATCCCTAAACTAAAACAAAAACAGTAAAAGAGTGCATAAAAATTAAGTTTAAAAAATATTTAAATAATAAAATAAAATAAAAAAGGTGTTTTCTTGATGTTAACAGTTCATTGAACTCAAGGCTTGGATGCTTGAGATTGAGTCTATTTTTTTCTATAATATCTTTATTGTGTTTTAATGATATCAATTAATAATAAACATTATTGTAATTAAGTAAGGGCAATTTAGTTAAGATTTTATAAGAATTGTATGTCAGGAAGGGTATTAGCAAGCTGAAATAATAATAAGCATTGTAATTGAACTAACATGAAATATAGGACAAATGGTAAATATCACCAACCTTATAATTAGTAATTAAGTTAATGAAATTAATTAAATTGATGAAAATTGTTTAATGTAAATCAATAAATGTGTATAATAACAACTGTAACAACACTTTGTGAAGGTATTAAAGGAATGTATAAAATATTATTAGAAAAAATGCAAGTGTAATAACCCTGGAAAATAAGGAAAAAACTAAATTGAAGATAATATTCAAATTAGTTAACCAAATCATAAAATTACTGAGAATTAAAGAAAACAAACCATAATAATTAGATCAATGATCTTGTTCAATGATAATTAGAATATAACAGAAATTGTGAACCATTTAATGTGGAAGAAATATAGTGGGTAAGGCCTACAACCAAATATACAGTAAATATGACTTTTTGAGTTAAAAAATACTATAAAAGATATCATGTGTGGAATTAAATGTTTCAGAATTAATTAAGGAATTTGATTATGTAATTAGTATTTAATAAGAATAAATAATAAGCAAAATGTAATTAATGATACAATGTAAAAGTCAATTATTTAGTTCAACATATAATTGAAGCTGAAGTGTCAGTTGATTAAAACAATGTGAATTTAATATTAAATCAGCCAGGACCTTTTGTATGAAGAAGAAAGAGAGTTAGTTGATTGTTAAACTGTGGGATGAACACATCGGAACGATCTCACACAAATTAAAAAATTTGAAAAGAGAAGATATAATTTTGAATACGAACTGAACCTATAAAAATAAGAAAGAGAAATTTAAAAATATGAGTCATCAAGACTGAGTTCAAATGAAATGAATAAATTAGTCTATTTATGAAGATTGGAAGGCGTAACCCAGACTTTAGAAAAATGTAATCGTTAATTCAGTATTTTATCGATACGGAATTTGCCATTGTAAAACCTTATAACTATTGGAAAAAGAACACATTTCAACACTGATTGCCGAGGCAAACAACGAATCACTAATCCAAAATAACTACACTGTTATGAAGAGAAATTAATCACTACTACTATGATGAGGAACACATAAAGAATTAACATTTATTTGGAGGAGAATCGAATAGGATCTTGGTGTAACTTCGTAGCAAAACGGCGGCCATCTTGAATACTATACCTCGAGCATCAGCTGTGATGACGTCAGGCTATGCAGAGCTGTTGGTTCGAAAAATTTAAATATTACTAACATTTGTATATTAAATATTATTTCTATTTTATAATTAAGAACTTTTTTATTATAAGTGTTGTACTTTTTCAGCGTTACCCTTTCTCTGAATATTTTAATAACAGCTAAAAGAACCTGTAATTCAACATTAATAATTTATATAACGAAACCAATTGCTCTGAGCTATGAGTTTGCAACCTGTGGATTAGCAGATCGATTCAAAGACGATTAATTGCGATAACTTTAATAAATTCATTTAATATTATAATTTTGAGTTTTATTTCTTGGTAAAAATATGTATAGAAAAATTTCAGGTAATATTTGAAACCTGGCCTCCCAGAAAAGAAGAGAAGAACATTGCGAAGGTGTATAATCACTGAATAACTGAAAACCACTAATCGATTATTACATTTTATAATCTATTTAACGTTGGAAAACAATTATTTCTATTCTAATATAATAAATCAAATCGATTAGTAATTAAAGTAATTAAGGACAAATAAATAAATGAATAATAAATAATTAATAAATTAATAAATAATAAAAAAAGAGAAATTTTTTTTTAACAAAATTTTTTACCAAGTAATACTATAATTTTTTGTAACTCTGAAACCCGAAAAATGCTTATCATACAATAGGAATATTAAAATATGTACTTAGAAAATAAGGTAGAACAGAGTAATTTTTATTAACATACCTGTAATGGACAGGTATATCCCAAATAGTAAACAAAATAGGCTATAATTTATATACCACACACAAAATATAACAAGAAGAAAAGAAAAATTTAAGCAGCACTTGAGGAAAAAATAAAATATACTACAATTAGGTAACCACAGTTACAAATGCCAACCTTTCATAATTCTTGAAACTGAAAAGTTGTAATTCCTATAACCGGAATATAAATTAAATCAGTAAAATGCGAAAGAAAACAACACAAAACCCGTATAAGAAACAATGATACGTCGAACGTGCTACCTAAAAACACCATCGTCTAAACCAAGCGAATCTACTATGATGTATAATGCAATAATGTGATTAGGTGTAGGCAATACAGAACAATCAACAACTTATAGCTAATTTATACAGAAACAACCGTTGAGCTTTTATTAAGGGAAGTCACAAAGTTTTAAGTCTGGTACACTGATTACCCTGTTTCTGTACCTGTGTGAAATTTCTCAGGCACTTAGCACGGTACAATCTTCGAAATGGTAGAAAAAATTAAAAAATTCAATGTGAGCAGTGAATATTGTGAGTATACTCGGTAAAAGTGGACACTTATTATAGGGTACTCGATTCTTATACTTATTATAGGGTAACACAGTTGGTGCATCTTAACCAAATGGATAAATGCCGCGTCCCAAACATCTATTGAATTATAAGCGAAAAGAACGCAATGTTGTGGGACGTTCAAAATAGCATAGAAGAGTCTAGGTCTAGACTATCTCCTTATGACCGAAGCAAACCACTTTTTGTTTAATCCTTTTTGTAGGGGGTAGTGAGATACTTCTTTGTTTGATATTTTAAGAAAAACCACTTTAATATTAGTAACAACCGGAAGGAACTTCTGTCTAGAACGTAATGTAATATGACAGACCTCATGACTCTCGCCATTTAGTTATCGTGTACATGTATACACTACACCGACACCAATAAAATGTTAAATTCCATACACGACGTAGCTGACATTAAACAATGGAGAATTTGAATTTTCAGTACTAAATACTTTACTGAATGCGACTGAATATTTGGGGCTACACTGATTTGCATGTAGTATCTTGTAATGTCTAATCTTATATCTCTTAAATAAATTTAACTACATATAGCATTTGCGTAACCAGTCCAATGTATTACATTTAAAATGAAAATTTAATTTTTTAGGTAAATAGCGTAGGACATATTTAATACTTTTCCATCAGTAACTTAATGTAAGTATTTAACAAACGCTGATCCTGTGATAAAGAAAAAGATAGAGAACGAAATAATTTACAAATGGGTAGACATTGTCTATCAATGTGTCAATATTCTCAATGTGTCAATACAACACATGAGAGAGAAGATAAAGAAAAATATTTTTGTAGAAACGTTCTCAATCGCCTGCCAACTTTATCAACATCCTTGTTCAATAATATTGCAGTTGGTGTTGTCATTCATCTTTCCTTTCCATGTTGTGAAAATACATTCACATTCTTCAGCCAGGAAAGTCTAGTATTTATGGTAAAGCTCTTTCCTCTATTGTATTTATAGACTTATATAGCCGTGTAGAAGTGTTTGGTAGTTCTGAAACTGCCAAATATACCTTCCCGATTATTACAATGCTGTTTACCTTGGCAAGACAGTATATGTATTAGAAGTGCGGTCATCCTAAACAGTATTCTGCATTTAACAAGTTGATTTGTACTCGTCTCAAACTGCTAACTCAGGCTTAGACCTTATTACTGACGCGCTTGTTTGCATATCCACACATCTCTGTCGTTCGGGCTTATAATTCAGTAGCTTCTTGGGGATTCGGCAGCTGTCTCGACATTAGAAATTCCTCAACTAATTTAACTGATATTGATTAACACTATCTAACATAACGTTGAACATTACACCTGTCATCATAGAGAGGGTATTCAGGCAAATTTCGTACCAGCTGCTTCGATATGAGTAGTCTGGTCTTCGTCAAAGTCAAATTCTCAGAACTAAAAGAGGTGTAGGTACAGCGTTACCACTTGTCGTTACCACGTGTTTCTATTCTTGCCAATTACAGAGTTCTCCTGATAGTCCCTCCACATTGTACGAATGCGTGAATCTTATTATCCACATCACAATTCGTATTACGAGAAACATTTATTACCTCAGGTAATAAAATTTGCTTGCTTGATTCATGACAGTCCCATTCAAATTATTTACCCATACGGAATCAGTTCCCTTTAAAGCCATCACTTTGTTTTCACTGTTGATATCTGCAATCTAGAGTCATTAACAATTCTATTTAGTTTGCCTACGTTTATAAAATTTATCAGTTTTAATTAGTGTACCAGTTTATGTACCTTTGATGTTTTAACAGATTCCTGATTTCAAGCTAGAGTTCATTTCTATCTGAGTAATTTCCATGAATTATTTTTTACTTCCATGTTCCTTAAGGAAATGGAAGTATGGTGATGGCAAAAAAAAATCATGTTCGAGATTATTGCAGATTCTGATTGTACTACCCTCAAAACATGAAAAAAGTCATTTTTCGAAAAGTGTCTCTGTGTGTGTCTCTCTGTGTGTCTGTCTGTAGATTTTCTTTTTCTATGGCAAACGATAACACCCGCACATTCAAACAGAATCAACGACTCTTTTGCATACAGCCCTGAATTGTAGAGTTCTCAAGTCCTATTGTTTTTGGTGAAGATCGGTTAAGGGGAAGGGGTAGTTTACCAGCAACGTTTTATGTTTAAACAAGGGTATTTTATATGGCAAATGATAACAGCCGCAAATTCAAACAGAATCAAATGATTATTTGCATACAGCCCTAAATTGTAGAGTTTTCAAGACCAATTGATTTTGGTGAAGATCGGTTTAGGGAAAGGGGTAGTTTACCGGCTACGTTTTATGTTTTAAAAGGGTATAATTTGGCAAATGATAAGAGCCGCAAATTCAAACAGAATCAAATAATGTTTTGCATACAGCCCTCTGTAGAGTACTCAAGACCTATTGTTTTAGGTGACGATCGGTTAAGGGGAAGGGGTAGTTTACCAGCCACGTTTTATGTTTTAAAAGGGTATTTTTTATGGCAAACGATAAGAGTCGCAAATTCAAACAGAAACAAATAATGTTTTGCATGTAGCCCTGATTTGTAGATTACTCAAGACCTATTGATTTTGGTGAAGATCGGTTAAGGGAAAGGGGTAGTTTACCGGCAACGATTTTTTTTTAAACAAGTAACTTTTTTTATGGCAAACGATAACAGTCGTAAATTTAAACAGAATCAACTACTCTTCTGCATACAGCCCTGAATTATAGATGTCTCAAGCCTCTTTGGTTTTGGTGAAGATCGGTTAAGGGGAAGGGGTAGTTTACCAGCAACGTTTTTCTATCGGGGGTAATTTTTTCTATGGCAAACGATAACAGCCGCAAATTCAAACAGAATCAAATAATGTTTTGCATACAGCCCTGAATTGTAGAGTTCTCAAGTCCTGTTGTTGTTGGTGAAGATCGGTTAAGGGAAAGGGGTAGTTTACTTGCAACATTTTATGTTTTATCAAGGGTAATTTTTACTTCCATATTTCCTTAAGGAATGGAAGTATGGTGATGGCAAAAAAAATCGTGTTCGAGATTATTGCAGATTCTGATTCTACTACACTCAAAACATGAAAATAAGTCGTTTTCCGAAAAGTGTGTGTGTGTGTGTGTGTGTGTGTGTGTGTGTCTGTGTGTCTGTGTGTCTGTGTGTCTGTAGATTTTTTTCCTATGGCAAACGATAACTGCCGCAAATTCAAACAGAATCAAATAATTTTTTGCATACAGCCCTGATTTGTAGAGGACTCGCGACCTATTGTTTTTGGTGAAGATCGGTTGATGGAAAGGGGTAGTTTACCTGCAACGGTTTTTTTTTATCAAGGGAAATTTTTTTTTTTGGCAAACGATAACAGCCGCAAATTCAAACAGAATCCAATAATGTTTCGTATACAGCCCTGAATTGTAGAGTTCTCAAGACCTTTTGTTTTTGGTGAAGATCGGTTAAGGGGAAGGGGTAGTTTACTTGTAACGTTTTATGTTTTAACAAGGGTATTTCTTATGGCAAACGATAACAGCCGCAAATTCAAACAGAATCAAAAGATTATTTGCATACAGCCCTGATTTGTAGAGTACTCAAGACCTATTGTTTTTGGTGAAGATCGGTTGAGGGGAAGGGGTAGTTTACCAGCAACGTTTTTTATCAAGCGTATTTTCTATGGCAAACGATAGATAACTGCCGCAAATTCAAACAGAATCAAAAGATTATTTGCATACAGCCCTGATTTGTAGAGTACTCAAGACCTATTGTTTTTGGTAAAGATCGGTTGAGGGGAAGGGGTAGTTTACCGGCAACGTTTTTTTTTATCAAGGAAAATTTTTTTTTGGCAAACGATAACAGCCGCAAATTCAAACAGACTTAAATAATGTTTCGTATACAGCCCTGAATTGTAGAGTTTTCACGACCTATTGTTTTTGGTGAAGATCGGTTAAGGGAAAGGGGTAGTTTATCAGTAACGTTTTATGTTTTAACAAGGGTATTTCCTATGGCAAACGATAACAGCCGCAAATTCAAACAGAATCAAGCGATTATTTGCATACAGCCCTAAATTGTAGAGTTCTCAAGACCTATTGTTTTTGGTGAAGATCGGTTGAGGGAAAGGGGTAGTTTACTTGCAACATTTTTTTAACAAGGGTATTTTCTATGGCAAACGATAACAGCCGCAAATTCAAACAGAATCAAATAATGTTTTGCATACATCCCTGAATTGTAGAGGTCTCAAGGACTTTCGATTTTGGTGAAGATCGGTTAAGGGGAAGGGGTAGTTTACCTGCAACCTTTTACGTTTTAACAAGAGTAAAGTACTTGCAAATTTATTTAAACTTTTTGAAACAATGGTAATTGTTAAAAATAAAATAATTTTGTTGCCAGGCAATAAAATTAAAATTTTTTAATTTTAATGTAATATAATATTTTTCATTTAATACGGCAATAAAAAGGCAGGTAAGACACAAACACACAATTCACGTTATTTCTGGCCTCACTCATGTTTATTTTCTTACGTTTGCACGCTTTTTAAATGGAAAGTGCCGAAACCCACACCAACATAACGCGTGCAAGCCGAAAAAATGGACATCAATTTGCTTACTGGCGAAGCTAGTAGTTAATGAATGGATAGGCAAAAATCTTATCTTAAATTTTTTTTAAGGAATCACTAAAAGGACGGTGGGTCAAATCGGACGCTGAGGTAGAGTTGCTGTAACTGAATGGTTCCACAAACAGCCGTAAGAATTTTACTAGCAGGGAATCTACAGGTTAGCGCAACAGTGGAACTCATGTCTTAATGTTATTGGAGACTTCTTTTAAAATCGTTGAATAAAAAATGCTTTACAGCTCTATACGTGTGTCCATTGAACAATCCTTGTATTAGTCATACACAATAATACAACTGATTGAACTTCAAATTTTTAAACTTTATTAGTTTCTATATATATGTTTAATGTTACAAATAATTCAAATAACAATCTTGATCATCTGTTAGTTCAGCGGAATAACAGTGACACTTTTAATAACCGCATAAAATAAACACTTAGAAACAACACAGGCGCTTTAACTTAACTGTTTGGACCACAGAAGTGAGGCATGCCTCAACGCTCTATGTGTACAGCGCGGGACAATCCCCCCTCCCTACACTTCCCTATCACACCACTACATTGCTTACATACGATGTATACAAAAAACGCTGAGGCAAGTTCAGGTTGCCTCATTCGCTTTAAACGAACTATGCCGAATCTCACCTGTCACCATCTAGCGGTCGCTCAATAAAGCACGTTTCGGTTTAATAAATTTGACAGTCCCAGTAACAATGTATAATCTTTACGTTATGTAGTTCATACGTATTTATAATTTTTATTCTACAGAATTTGTTAGGGTAGGCATTGCCTCAATTGCCTCCATGTAACTTCGCCACTGATATATATGTGTACAACGTTATCGGCAACAAAGAAGTAGTTTTTGTTAAAATTCCTTCCCGGGATATTTGGCCGTAGTCCAATGTTTTCTACAAAACCAGACGTTTCGGCAATGCCATCGACTTCCATCATCAGTGAAAATCGAGTGCGATAACGTGAGGTGGTATACGTTAGTGACCACAGTACTGTGGTTAAGGCTGAAGCAGTAAGTAGAAAGAAGTAGTTTCTATGGTAATATTTCATTTCGAAAATGATTTTAAATATAAATCTTAGAATATGGAAGTCATGTATGGTTCTCCATACCGATATTTATATGACGAACGATAACTGTCGCACATTCAAACAGTATCAAATTTTTTTTTGCATACCTTTTTGAATTAAAGAGAACTCAAGGTCTGTTGATTTTGTTGAAGATCGGTTAAGGGAAAGGGGCAGTTTACCAGCAACATTTTATGTTTTAAGAAGGGTAATTTTTTTGCGAAAGATAACTGCCGCAAATTCAAACACAATCAAATAATGTTCTGCATACACCTCTCAATTGTAGAGTTCGCAAGATTTGTTGTTTTTGGTGAAGATAGGTTAAGGGAGAGGGGTAGTTTACCGGCAACGTTTTATGTTTTAACAAGTGTAATTGTTTACATGACGAACGATAACTGTCGCACATTCAAACAGAATCAAATATATTTTTGCATGCGTCCCTGAATTGTTGAGGACTGAAGGTCTATTGATTTTGGTGAAGATCGGTTAAGAGAAAGGGGTAGTTTACCAGCAACGTTTTATGTTTTAAGAAGGGTAATTATTTTGCGAAAGATAACTGCCGCAAATTCAAACAGAATCAAATAATGTTCTGCATACACCCCTCAATTGTAGAGTTCGCAAGAGTTGTTGTTTTTGGTGAAGATCGGTTAAGGGAGAGGAGTAGTTTACCGGCAACGTTTTATGTTTTAACAAGGGTAATTGTTTATATGACGAACGATAACTGTCGCACATTCAAACAGAATCAAAATTTTTTTGCATACCTTTTTGTATTAAAGAGAACTCAAGGTCTGTTGATTTTGTTGAAGATCGGTTAAGGGAAAGGGGTAGTTCACCAGCAACATTTTATGTTTTAAGAAGGGTATTTTTTTTGCAGAAGATAACTGCCGTAAATTCAAACACAATCAAATAATGTTCTGCATACACCACTCTATTGTAGAGTTCGCAAGAGTTGTTGTTGTTGGTGAAGATCGGTTAAGGGAGAGGGGTTGTTTACCGGCAACGTTTTATGTTTTAACAAGGGTAATTGTTTATATGACGAACGATAACTGTCGCACATTCAAACAGAATCAAATATTTTTTTGCATGCGTCCCTGAATTGTTGAGGACTGAAGGTCTGTTGATTTTGGTGAAGATCGGTTAAGAGAAAGGGGTAGTTTACCTGCAACGTTTTATATTTTAACAAGAGTAAAGTACTTAATTTTGATAAATAATGTATCCTAATAAGAAGCTCATAATAATCAACTGTAGAAACGTAGATGAAATATCTATAAATGAAGAGGTTAGGTGAACGGGGTTGGGGTAATTTTCTATTAATGAAAATTATAGTTGATTGGGGAGGGGAGAAATTTTTATATGTGTACTACGTTATCGGCACCAAAGAAGGTTCTTTGGTGAAATTCCTTCCCGGGCTGTTTAGCCTTAGTCAAATGTTTTCTGCAAAACCAGAATTTTCGGCCGTTCATCGACTGCCATCATCAGTGAAAATCGAGTGCGAAAACGTCAGGTGGTATACGTTAGTGACCACAGTACCGTGGTTAAGGCTGAAGCAATAAGTAGAAAGAAGTAGTTTTTATGGTAATATTTCATTTCGAAGATGATTTTAAATATAAATCTTAGAACATGGAAGTCATGTATGGTTCTCCGTATGGAATCGGTATCGATATTTCCTTTTTTCCTTAAAACAAATATTTTATAATACTTTCATCGCGGAATGAGGATGTTCCTGAATGTGGAAATCTCAATGATATATTGAAGTAACTGACAAACACCTTTCTAGAATGATCATAAGACAGTTTGAAATGTATTAGAGATTCACTTACATACTTCTTTCGTATCTTGTCTCTTTCATAAAATTCAATGTCATGGTCATGTCATCCTAATAATTCCTAATCCGTTTGGGTAAACTACAGCATTTTCCAGGTTACGATAGTATTGTGGATTGGAGACCAGCTCGACACACAACACACAACATTTTTCTGCACAGGGTTTAAAACTCAACCTCTGCTCAAGCAAGAACTATTTAACAATAATGCTGTTGACATTGATTTAGGTCGTGGTGGTAAGAGTCTATTTTCTTTACTAACGATTTGAAATTACCCGTTTCTATTTTAGTGATTCTATTTTACTACGTGTTAAGATTAACTATAGAAATTATTATCAAGGACGTTTATATTATTATTAACCAGTAATTGTTATGTTAGGATTGGAATCAATTATTACATGGGGTTAGACAAGAATACAAAATAGTAAACTTATTTTTATAACTAGGAAATATGTAAAACTATATCCTCCCTTTGGTATTATTAAAGACGATCACTGGTAATTTTATAAAACTGTCTAACGTGTTTTACTAACTTTTCTTTTATGCAAGTGAATGCAAGTGAAAATGAACAATTATAGTTGCTAAAAAAACTATGCAAACGAATAGGATAATGGCTTACATTTAATATCTTTTGCAAAAGTAGAGTACTTTGCTATGAGTTTATATAGGGTAGTCTTTGGGTTTACTTATTTAAAATTTACAAAAATACCTCCTTTCAAAATTACTGTAAAGTACGTTTGAATTTATGTTTCTGCATGGCATGTTTCTTTAGAGGGGGTTATTTATTTTCTCATTTGGCAATAAAAAACACACCTAATGTTCACTTTTTGCGTTTGTGTATGCTTCTATTGAGCTTTACAAACACACTGATGAATAACAAAGCTATTTGTACAGAAAATTTATATTTTGCGGTTCGTTCACCACTATGTTTTTTCACTAAAATCGCAACCATATCTGCGCAGTGATAATCTGCCAAAATACTACTAGTACTGAATAGCAATTTGGAGAATATATGGTGTTAGTTTCACATTTGAAGAAAATACATTATTATCGTTATTTTTTTTCTTTTATTCAAACAATGCAATACAAACAAAATTCATGACAAAACAAAAACAGCTGTAATGACAACTACAACAAAACTACTTCTACTTCTACCACCAAAACCGCTTGTTCCTTGTGAATCCGAGTTTATCCCAAAACTGTTTCTGGTCTGTTACTGTATTTTGTTGAAGCCTTGGAAAAATAATGATGACGTCCTTAAATTTTTTTCGATTTCCTTGTTACTCACATTGAGTTTTCGAGTTGTCCTTTTCAGTTCGCATTCGCATTAAATATTTATTCAAATATTTATATTTATTTTAGGTTTATTTCAAAAAGTACCTTCTCCACTACTCTTTTGCTTTTATATCATAGGCTATAGAATGTTCATAGGTAACCTATATATTTATAGAATATTATCTTACTTTATTGTACTTACCTGATTGGAATTACCTTTTCATCGTAGTGATTCATTACGTGCGTGTCGTGTAATTGGCTGTAATTTAATACATGTAATTACAATAAAGTTTCTTTTCCGAGGTTTATGTTGGTTCTATGCGATGACTAAATGCAGTATGTGAAGTGGAGTAGTGTTGCAAACACCTAGTGTTTAAAATTTATAAACGATAAAGTTCCTCATTCTGAATCTTATATGAACGTGTTAATAAGAGCCTTTAAACCTACAATCTAATTACAGTTTTTGTACGACTTATATATGCTTGTACTGGGAAAGGAATGGTATTCTGTAAGACTGTAAAAGAAGAATTTACTGATATATTTTCGTCAGTTTTGGTTTTGTACAAATCTTTGCTCAGTGCGTGTGTGTGGTCTTTTAAAACAACCTTTTTGTCACGTGTATGTTCTCTTATTATGTTCTTAACTATCTAGAGTAAAAGCTTAAAATTAATTATTTCTTATGAATATTTCTTAATTGTTTTGCATTATAAGGTCTAAACTCTTTGACGTAAGTCGTTCTAAAACAAACACGTAAGTTGGCTTAATCCCTTCATCATTGTTTTCATACTAATACAAAAATTGTTATTTAACGAATTAGTTAGGGGTAGTGTGCCAAACAAGTTTTCTGTTTAGCAGTTTCCTAATTAAATATATCACAGTAACTTATAAAGTGTTACTGTAATTCAATCGACGTTGTTATATAGTAATTCATTACGGGTGTGATTCTGTGTTAGTCTCAGCCTGGGGAGCACAAGTGTTACTGTCACTTGGTTATGATTTACAGTGGCAAGATTTTGTTTTGTTATAATAACATTGTCGAGTTGAACAGCTTTATGAATACACGATGTAATCTTTTCAGAATAATGTGTTAAAATATATCATAAATTATAAGACTATGCGAATATAAGGATAAATGTGTAAGGTGCAAAGAGCTAACATGATTTTGTTATCCCTATATATCTTACAATTTTTCTATGTAAATGAACATTTCTCCGCTGCTTATACATTAGTATCATGGATTACATTTTCCTGATAGTCCATAGTAACTATTTTTTTTTAATCTACAAATTTTATTAGTGGTTAAATAAATTTATGCTACACTCTCTTGTTGCACTCACCACTAGTCACTGTGACCCCGATTAGCGCTTTCGAACGAACCCGTTCATCATCAGATCGTAACTGCCACACTGAGGCACGTAAGGTAGCAGTGACGATCTGATGAACGGGTTCGTTCGAAAGCGCTAATCGGGGTCACAGTGACTAGTGGTGTGTGCAACAAGTGAGTGTAGCATATATTTTTTTTTTTATATCTGTTACGAGTAATTTCTACCCTACCTTGTGTCTGGTTTTCTTTGCTCTCTTGATTAACTCAATTATTTTTTCTTTCCGGTAATTATACGTAGAAAAAATATATGTAAAAAAAATTATTTAAATTAAATATTTATACTGGTATGAAAAAAGGTATAAAGTTAAAAATTGTTAATAGATAGCTTAATAAATAAAGTACAGCTTAATAACATAAATAATGTGTATACTAAAATAATTCAATAATAAAGTAATACAAAAAAAGAAAAATTTATTTTTATATGTGTCTGTCTAACATATAAGCCAAATAATATAGACGCTTCGTTTCCTTAAAACTACACAAACGGTTAGCAGTATATGCATGATTATTTCCGTTGTTGGTGTTTTCATCCAGCAAAACAAATTTATATTATTCAATTTTGTGTGTAATGCAATTTTTAGATTTCGTTATGTTTTTTGTGTATTGTTTTCTTCTTTCCTCATTACTTTAAGGTATCTGAAGAATCATCACAAAGTTTCAACGTTTAGCGCAAAATAATAATTTAGAAAACTTTTTCAAAAATTAGCAAACTAACTTAATGGTATAAATTATGTGTTTGAATATTTTTACACTTCAGAGTAACAGACATTAATAACTTTATTGGCAATTCTATAAAACAGACCAAGTCGAATTTTAGTAGTTTCTATTAACAAGTTACGCAATTATGAAAAACGTACTTAACACTAACGATAAAAGCTATATCAAACTTAATGAGTTAGGTACAATAGTCTTCAACAAAATAACAATTAACCACACGACGTCTTTACAAAACAAAACTTAATAGATATTCTATCCTAATACAACTACAAAACACTCTTAAACTATAAAACTGTCTTAGGCAGTTGTCCCGTGTCACATTTACTTAAAAAAACAACGTCAGTGGTAACAAACGTTTACTAGAAATATATCCATAATTCTCTACGTCTGTCGGCGAATGCGTTTAGCTGGACTTCTGCAGCTATATACCGTATGTGCAGCAACAAAACGATTGAATCATCTTAGTGATAACGAAATACATTTGAAGCGTCATGTGGACTGCACGTTATTTCATTCGCATCGCAGTAACAACCTAAAATTTCTCTTTCAGCATAAATATTTTACTTCAATCATGTTGACATAATCATTTGTTCAGAGGTGGGAGAATAAAAAAATGTTAGCTTATGTGGAAATCAAAAGTGAATATCATAGGAACGTGGGAATAAAATGTATTGTATGTAAATGTTTAATATTTCGTGTTCATGGCTACGAAAGTATTATCTATTTTGAGGGAAGGTAAGTATAGTGGAGTGTGAGAAAAATGTGGAGAAGGTTTGAACCTGTTCTAATATAATATGGAATAAGTAGAAGCGCCTAAATCTTCAAGAGTGCTCTATATAATCTCTCTACTTCATTCAGATTAGACTGAAAATATTACTTCATTTCATACTACGTCCTATTATTTTTGAATATTTATTTCAGATATTTACTTTATTATAGTCGTTTTCTAATAAATAAAATTACTTTTAATGCCTCAAACAATTCTCATCTCTATAGGCTAGTCCGTAAAGTGTACAGAGTACCCGAGAGATACTGCCAAACTTTGGGAAATGATTCTACTCATTAAGATGAAGTCGAAATATCCAATACACTTATTCAAGTTTTTTTTGTCCGTCTGTCTATGTGTAAGGTTTTTCAAATTAGTTCCGAATAAAATGAGATGTAAAAATGAAATTTGGTATACACAGTACTTTTATCATTTTATATAATCATGAACCAAAGCAACATCTTAAAACTTTTAATAATGAAGGCTGGTTTATTTTATTATTTTATAATTTGCAAAAAATCAACACTTATAAAAAAATAACATAACACTTAAAATATTTACCCAATAAATTATAATCCAATGATACTTCGTTTACGAAATTCATATAACAAACGATAGAGATATTACATGTTATTTTTTATTATAAAACAGGCCAAACAAAAAGGTCAAGGAAAATTGGTCAAATATTATACTTAAAACGTGTTACTTGAGATGGTAATTTTCATAAAAGTTAACTGAGAGAGTGAAGTTATATTTGAAATTTAAATTTGGGGGATTAAAATAATTGTGAAATAAATTACCAAGATAATTTTAAAATATGAATGAATTTTTTACTAATTACAACTATTGCTTACATGTAGTAAACAAAATAAAAGGTATGTTTATTGTTTAACATATAATCCATTGTTTAGCCTTTTGCACTACTTGATGAATAATGTCGAAAATAAGTAGTTAACTAATGCTTAATTTTTAGATTACCTTGTTGGCAGCTTCAACATTACTTTCCAACTTTGAAAATAACTAATCGTGAATAACTATTGAACTTCATATTACAAAGTTGGGGTACGTGGAAATATAAAATTATCTATGCATTGATATAAAATATAAGTCGGATTGATCATGAAATTAATTACAAGCATCGAATTTATATTTTAAATATGTACTCTATACTTTTTAGTTTTTATGGTTTGACAGATGTTTCATTTAGTTGAAAACAAAAATATATAGGGCAAAATGAAAACGTTTGGCTGAATTTGTATGAACATTTGCCGAATGGATGACCAAACCATCTTTACCGCATCCTCAAACAACTATGGAACTATAAGCCGAAGGGACGGAGAGGCGTGAGACGTCCAAATAAGCGCAGGATTGACCAGCTCTAGACTCTTTGAGTGTTTGAGACCGGAACAAACCATCATCGCTTTACTCCTTGAAGATGTTGATGATGAAAGTAAAAATGAATAAATGCCGAAATAAATACTTTGTATCAACGTATATTACTATGTAGGGCCGGGAATCTGTTATAATGTTTAGGAGTGTGGATCACATTCATTCATTTAAAAAAAGAAAAAGGAGTCACCTTGTAGTACGGTGTGGCTGCAAATTATACGTTATCATAAAATACACTTAGTGTTCAGCTAAGAATTTCTCATTTACTCGCTTCTTTATCTCTATATCCTCATTTACTCACTGACTAATCTTTAAACCTGACGAAAAAAATTATTTTATAAATTTATATAATCCAATAAAGAATTATTATAACGACTATATATCTCTAAGCCTTTGTACAAATACGACTACCTAAAATATAGTTTTATTCTTAATAAAGCGTAATGCAGCATTTTTTTTTTATCTCCTTTGATAGAGAGAGAAGCAGACTGAGACAGACTAAATCGTTGTTAAACGCAATTTAAAAAAAGTCAAACGAATTAATAGACAAACAATGTAATACTCTCATTTTTATACTACATTTGCATACAAACTTGCATATATAACTTGCACTATACTACACGGTAATAACGGGCGACATGAGTATCTGTGTCGTAACTATAAAACACTGCTTAGCCCTTCAGTAAATCACCTAGCAAGCAGGACCTAAACCAATTTAAAATGGAAGGGCAAAAAACTTTCCATTGTTTCTTGTTTGTTTGAATTTTGAACGTAATTGAAGAAATTGAAGAACAATTTTTACAAAATTTAGGGAGCAGTTTAAAAAAATAATAATATGACTTAGCCAAATATAAGTGTTTTGCAACGGTAATTTTTATAATAATATTTCTAGCAGTAAGCATTCTATTTTTAAAAAATTATCAAAATGTATTAACTATAATCGTTATTAATTTAATCATATGCATACCAAAAAATTAACTTTTTCTTCACAGAAACGTTGTCATAAAATCAACGCACAATAAGTTCTTTACCTTAATTTATTTCAAGAAATAATATTACACGTTTGTAATACAACAGTACCAGTACTTTAAAAAGGAATAAAATACACACGCTCGGTGCGCTATGCCCATTTCAGAACGAGGCTTTAAGGTTAATTCATATAACGATGTGTGTGTGTGTGTGTGTGTGTGTGTGTGTGTGTGTGTGTGTGTGTGTGTGTGTGTGTGTGTGTTGGCCTGCCACTTTTTGTCTACGGAACAAGCTTGTACAAGAAAATGTAAAACAATGACACGGGCTCAAAGCATGTCAGTGAATGTACGATATGAATATAACAATAACCATTGAAACATAACTACAAATGTAAACAAGCGTATTTTTTCTATTAATTAATAATTTCAGCCTCATTTTCTTAGTAGTAGACGAAAACCACGTGATTGTGTAGTCCGTAAACATTTCAATAGTATTTCTGAACATGGCTAGTTTGGAGAATTTTATGAAGAATACACCAATATTAAGACTATGCTGGAAATCGTTTTGAAAACTTGTTTAATATGTTGTTTATTCTGTCTAAAGGATAAATAAAAATTGATATTGTAACGTAACGAAAATATGGTCCCCTTCGTTACATAAATAAGTTTATAAGTTTTAAAATAAAAATAAAAATAATAATTATCCATACTAGTAAAAGATCAGAAACACAACCCATTAATGAATAAATGAATGGTTCCACAATAAGAATACAAAGTAGAAAGAAAAAATTAATAATGTTAATAAATACAAACTTCAGTGTTCAGTGAAAAGGTGTAAACGATAGACGATTATAAAACCTAACAGACAATTTTATAATAATTGATGATATAAATGGGAGGAGAATGATTAATTAGTGCATGATTTATTTAATAAAAATGTACCTGTTATTACGTAGTATCATGTTGCATTATTATCATGATAGTTACGTTGTTTTTGTGTGTAGCAAGTGGAGTAATTCTTTTAAAAGAATATCAATTAACTGATATTAATTTCATGTATTGTGTTATCAATATATCATTATAGAGCTGTTGTTAAACTTTATATAGTTAAATGTTTGTATACATGTACTTAGTTAGTATGCAGATTATAATTGTAAACTTGGCCAGAAAGGCTATAATTATTAATGAGATACAAAAGGGTTTAGTGTAATCATATAATAAACAAATGAAGGATTCTCTAATAATGCAGGTAGTAACAAATTAAAATCAGAAGTAGATTTGTAATGACAGGCCCTAAAACCAGTAACATTGTATAGTAAGTCAGGTCAGAAAGGTTAGGTAACGAAATTTGTAAAAAATACTAAATAGAATATAATGAGTTAGGAGAAGTTAATAATAATTGCTGATAGCAGATAAATAAATTCAATTTAAATAAAATCTCAAAATGCAATCGTGCAATGATACCGAACGGTAATATTTTGTAACATAAAAATAATACTTGTTAGAGTAAGTAGATTAAGAGGAAACGACAGCAAAATGTATTAAATTTAGTAACAAACAATATGTAAAAGTATAATAGGATATAATGTAAATTTAGTAAAGGATTATTTTAATGAGGGCAAGGAGATTGTATGAGTATGGTTATAGTATAATATATATACTATCCAATAAGAGAAGAAAGGATGGTTGTCAAGGACGACGAGAGATATCAAATTTGTTGATTCGATTATTGAATTATTATCCATGAACGAAGACGGATTAGTTTAATGCACTCAGAAAAGCATTGATCAAATTAAATTAAAAAAATACAATTGTGAATTAAATTAAGTAATAAATAACCATAATATGTTTCACTGACATTCGACAGTCTTATATAACCGAATAATAATAAACCTACACGTCAAAAGTGACGAAAATCTAAAGGAAGAACTCTACCAAAAAAGCCCAATATAATGAGTAATCACTAACTTAATTAATAATCCTATGCAGAGAAATAACTACCTGGATAGAGTTATATAATCCAGTATTATAAAGAACGAGAACAAAACACCAAATTATACTTGAACGTCATCTTCCACAATTCAATAGAAAAAGCGTAGTTGGACACGAAATACATTGAAACCCGTAACCACAAGAATCGGACATTGGTGAACAAAAGGAGCGGCATTTCTGCATCATCCCAGGACCAAAACATCCACTTTTATTTCGAACTTGGAGTGAAGACTGGCGAGGATTAATTCATCTGTATTCCGTTATTGACCAACACTGCGACGAGGTTAGCTGTACACGGCCTTACCAAGTAACGATGTCCAGCGGACGGTAAAACTCCACTTATTTTAAATAATATTTAATAAGAAATTAGTACTATATTGTGATACCTTCTTATCCTATTTATGCATTTTCTGACCTTACTAATAGTTGAAAGAACCTTCACTCCCTGTGTTTAAAGAAATACCATAATAATTAAAATAATATATAACCCTGAATCCGATCGATAATCGATTACTTCTAATACGATCGACTTTTGTATCTCCGTAAAGGAAGAACTTTGTTGTCAAGAAATATAAAAATCATAATAAAGAATCATTTCTGAATTGAACGATATCTTATCATTTATAAAATATTTAGTGCAATATGAACAAGTTGTAATTTATGTAGAGAGTGTAACGTAGGAATTATTGTACGCGGATAACCTACACTAAACCTAAAACCTACAATTTTCAGCTGTCTGTGAACCACAGCGCTACCTCGCGGACCGCTGTTGAATTAAAGAGAACGAGAAACAGATAAGGATTCCCTCTCCTCTCTTCCAACGCGGACTAGGCTTGAATGAGAAAATTAGAATTACACACTTAATACATAAATTTTAATAACAAAAAAACAAATATTATATATACGAAATAAGAGAAGACGAAAGGGTTAAGTTATAAATTGGCGAACCCAACAGTGGAGTTTTAGAAGATAGTGATACGGGAGAAAAGACGCTATACGCGATAAGTTATAATATAAATAAATAGCGCTCTTAGCAGCTCGATCTTCAAAAATATAAACTATCAGGAAGATAAAAAGCTGCAAAGCTACTTGTATTTTGTAGCCATACGCAAAGATAAAAATCTGCAAACCTTTGTGAGTGCATTTTGTGTTATTCAGTAAGAAGAACGGGACATCATACTTTTTTGAAGGACATCCAATTGGCTTGTAAAAACCCTAAGGAATACAATATGAAAATAGTGGTCAAAATGTCTGTAAAACTTTAAAACAAAAATTGCTTAAGTAATATTTTAACCTTTATGATAATTTTAAAGATGACGTTAAAAATTGATTAGCACCTGTAGTGAAATAATACATAGATTGTGAAGTGATCACATAAGACATTTCTGTTACAAGAATAAGTAATAACACGGCATCAGCGAATTATCTTTGTCTCAAGCACACAGAAAGCCACTATGGAAGAATGAAATCTCCCATAGTCAGTTTTATAACCAAAGTGTTGCTGCTAAAGCACTGAAAGATTCTGGGGTAAAAACGTTACTTCTACTCAGCTTGGCTGCGTATTATTGAGACAGTTATTGCTATGATCACTTTGAATACTTGATGAGTTTAAAGATAAAATTGCCATGGATTATGGACACTCATTCAGGACCCGATTCGCCTATTTATTTGTAAGTAACCCTTCAAAATATACAGGTTTTGGTATGTATAGAGGGTACTAACAAAGAAATGCTAAAACCAGGTACATCGCACAGCTTACACCAGCACATAGAATGAAAAATAACCTGTAAGACTGTAACAAATCGGCTTAATACTTTGCAGGTAGACATCTATTTTGGTCTATGTAAAAGTTATTAAAAAAAGTGAAACGTTCTGTGTTTAATAACAGTATACTGTTATACAATTTTTACAATCAGTTTCATATAGTTTTTATATACAAGGTTTGCTCCACTCTTTATATACCAGTACTCACATCTTTTAATTTTTATAGTTTTTCAGATCAATAGTCAAAGACAAAATTATAGTGTCCGTTATAACCCAGTATTATATTTCAATTTTTAACAATGATACTTCTAGTCAACTGTATATCAGATATATACAGATATAAATGAAAATCATACAAACAATACCAGTCTTTGTGGCCTTACAAATCTTTCTTTCCACAGACATTTATAAAAAAGCCGTGATATAACAAAGAAACTTGTTATATTAAAATTTACCTCAAACAGAATTAACATTGTTGCACATTACAATAGAAAAATCATTTTGATTAGCGCTTTTAAGCTTCACAGCTCATCCGATCAGAAATATATGATCATATTTCCGATCTGATGATGAGCTTGTGAAACTTAAAAGCGCTAATCGGAATACGTTTTCTATAGTTGTGTGCAACAGTATTATTTATGTTTGTGATTATAACCACTAACACAACTTTATGAATTAAATAAAATTTATCTATCATAAAGCGTGACTGTAACAACGTACGTGAGCCAAGTACAAAATGTGTTTGTGTAGTAAGGATGCGTGAAGTCACGTAATGACACCGTGGTCACGTCGGAGACATCACAATAAACTCTCCCGGCTGACAGGCAAAGCCAAGCAGTGGCGGCTGTAAGCGTGTTGTCAAATATAGCATATATTTAGACTTACCATTTTTTAAAAGGATATATTACTGCTTCCATTTGTGTGTCGTTTGTAACTGTTTATATCCCTACGTATTTCTGTCGAAAACATATTTTCTGTACTCTTGCTTGCAGTGCATTTATTTTGGAGATGTAAACGGTTGTACGGTGACATTTTTTATGGCCTGACCAAAGTTACAATGTCTATAATTTAAAAAGTAGTTCAGCTGTACTTATTGCACGTTTAGTTTATTAATTCTGTGTATTGATTTATTTGTATTTAAAAATTGTTAAATTCTACTACAAGAATGCAATATTCGTAGAAATAATAAATGTGCTTTAATAAACACGATAAACACAGATTACTAGAAGAATCTATTTTGTTTATTACTTACAGATCTTATATAAAACAGTTTTTATTAGCAATTAAAATGTCTAATAGTGTTTCACTTTATTATATTTGTTGTAGGTAAATGCCTATACTAAATTCGCTTCTAGATTGTAAGTTGTAAATCTTTTTAATACATTTCAAAAATTATTCTTACAATTTTTAGTAACAAGTGAAGGGCGTTGTTTGATTGGAATTACGAAAAATTTAGACTACTGCAGTTGTAGTCGTCATCAGAGGAGCTGCTCCAGCTTATCTCTAGCGGCGACCTCGAATCTGGTGCAATTATATAAAGGTCTATTCTCTTCTCTATAGCAAGGCAATAGTATTTTTGTTATGCAATAAAACAACACATACTTTATTGTCAATAAAGCGCTTGTGATAAATTAGGTATATTACATGATTAAATGTTTCAAGTACTACAAAGTTTATGGACAACCAAATTTGATCTAAAGAAATGGTAGTTGTACTAGCTTTTATATTTTTTTAACAAAGCCTGTGTTTCCAAAGTATGTTAATGTCACTGTGCTGTAATGATGCTTTCAAGTTTTAAAATGTATAATAGATTATTCATTACAAGGGGGAAGGAATAAGACTCAACAGAAGTTACGACTTTAATATTTGACAGGCAAGTTGATCACTGAAAATCATAGAAAAGAAAATGATAGTATTCTATAAAAGTATAAAAGTAAGTAATACAACAGTAGCATATTTAAAATGCTAGAGATAGTTTGGATATAGCGTAGAGTAATTTAAAAATAACAGAAATTTATTTTCATAACTTCGTTTGCACTTGCAGTCAACACTACACATATTTACTAAATATTGTTTGTATAAAATATGAATTCATTAAATACTTCTAATATCATACTGTATCACATTAATATCGTGTTACAAAAATCGTTACCGAGCTCCAATAGAGAGATAAATAAGCAGCAATTTCTAAATCCGCCCACAACAATAAAACAGCTTGTTGAATTCTCATTAAGACTTTGCAGAAAGTATCAAGAGAAATTTTCCTCTTTCTCACTTTCTTCCTTTCTCTCTTTTTCTTGCCCTCTGCCTTCCGTCACCGTCTTTTGTTAAAATATTTGTGAAGCTCTTTTCCGTGTTAAAAGTTAGTGTTTTTATTTATATCTCTACTAGGAAAATATTATTAATTAGGTAATATAGTTGCAGACCTGTCTGAACAACTGTGTTAGTAAATCTACATTTAGTAACATTTTGTGATTTTACTGTAGGTGGTATTGGTGAACAACAACCCTACTTTACGCAAGCTGTACCATTGTCAGTATCTTTATCCCATACCTAAATTAACGTCGACGAATAATTACTTATTGAGCTTATTGAGTAAATAATCTCATTTACTAATTTAACAGTATCAGAATAGTAATAATTATCATGGCAAAAAATTAATAAAGTTTGGTGTTTTGTAATTTTAGAGGCTGTACTTGAGACGTTTTCACTAATACATATCTTGATGTCAACTATTCTTTACAAAAGTTATTGTTCCAGATTGTTTATGTAATCTTCCATAGATAACAAAAGAAAAGGAGTCATTTTTATATGTACGTTGTGGCTACAAATTATATGTTATGATAAAATAAGTTAAACATAGAAATCTAGACACCTTTACTGGTATTTTTGAAAACTTTGAAGTTGTTATATTCAAAAGCAACTGAACAGACAGATGTGGAGCGTCACAGAATATAAACTGAAAAAATTATTTGCTGCATTCAAAAAGTGAAAAACGTGTTTAAAGTTATACATTGAGGTAAAAACCAGTATACCGTTCCCCTTTTCTACTTGTAATGTTACAAGTAGCAAAATGTAGTTCATACTGACAAACGCTTTTACTACTCATACAATTGTTGTCATATAACATCCTAAAACAAAATACTATTTGTATCTTTGCTGCATTTAACATAACACAACATTATAAAGTTGAGCATAACATATAATTGAACAATATCATTAGAGTAATTAACATATGGTTGCTAGTAGTAATTATAATATCGCATCTACTTGACACTGTGGTATGTCATCACACAACGTAACGTAACTACTCAATATAATGTGGTGAGAATCGTTTAAATGTCAGTTGATTATTTGCATATACATTACTTGAACCAAATAAGGCCACGTTAAATTTTGTACCATGATATTTTACTGCCTTTGAAGGTAAAAGACTAAACAAATCGTACGAGTTTTAAAACATTAAATTAACTCAAACACAAACGGCATTCTGTGTCAACTGTAGTTCAGTAGTGTTTAACGGTTCGCGGTCGACATTGTACGTTTTGGTGTTGTCGAAAATTCAACGAAGTGACCGTTTTTCTTATAATATTAGATATACAATTAGTCTCAACATACCTTTACACTCAAATTCTGCGGTCAATTTAAATTTTGCTTGTTTCTGATGAAAGCAAGCCGTCTGTATATCCAGATTCAAAGCATAACACTTGGCGAATCAATGACTGTTAAAGACGTAACGGCCTCTTACACGACTAAAAGTCCGTTACAATAATATGTTCATGTTGTTATGAGTCCAGTGATACCTTTCGTTACTGTAATGGGCTTTAATAAGAATGAAACCTCATGTGCTTTTCTTCAAATTGAATTTATTGACCGTGTTGTATGCCAAAAGTAACTTGGACATGAACTTTAATACTGCTTTATCCAAAGTTTGCTGAATTGAATATGGTGTATTACTTTTCATACGTGAAAAGCAATCAGTTATAATTTATTTTTCTTAATAATGACTGGCAATAATAACATCAAGATGGGATGCCGTTCTTTAAAACTGAAGAGCGTTTACCAGCCAATGTGTAGGTTGCAAAACGTTTATGCTAATATGCAAAAACAGCTCTTGATATGGAGGCTTTAACACATATGTAAATCATAGTCGCTGTAATCATTTTGTAGTATATTGTACCAATCCGACATTAAAGAGAACCATCAGAAGAATAGGAGACTCAATGGCAGAAGCACACGCTCCAAGGGAAACCCTGGGAGTTAGGAAGAGAGCTTTTTTTATACCGCTTTGATTTAAACATTTCTGTTATTTATGAATAGTTAACGTGACTCTTCTTTTATCTATGTTACATTGTAAATTTCAATTTTCCAATAATCTATTTTTTTATAGAATATTTTGTATCTTTTGCAAGTCGTAATTTGCTATGATTGTTGTGTTTTATGATGCGAATGGTGTTGATGATCTGAGCTTTTTAGTTATTAAGTTCAAGTTGTCTTCGGAGGAAAATGGTTAACATAAATGCCAAGCAATATTTAGCACAATATTTTACGTTACAATATTTTACTTAGTGTCACCAGTTGCCAAGTTTGTGTTGAGCTGTATCTACCAACAGTAAGTGATAACACAACGTATTTACAGAACACAGTAGTGAACACGTAAACCTTATAGACGGTTTTATTCATTCACTCAAAACAATTTTATAATTTTGCAAAAAACTTTGTGAATGTTCTAATTTTAGTAATTGGAAGTTTAAAACATTTAGTCAAGATTAATAATCTCAATTGTTTTTCAATTTACTTTAATTAAAATGCACTGTTTGTACTTAAATGTTGTGTAAGTTGCATAAGTATGCAACTGTTATATGCACTATTTACTTTTCGTAAGTTCCATGGGGCATACAGTAGGACATAACAGAAAATCCATATATTATGAAATTTATTAAACGTACATTCGTACTAGTAATTTTCTGTCTCGTCTCTTACGTTCTTATTTTCTTTTGTGAGTTTTGTAAGGTATAACAAGAGCGATAGCTAAATTTAGTCAATACGTTACCTCAGTATTCCTAATACACAAAAAAATTGTTACTAGAGTTTTGTACATTTGCTTATTTTGGTTTAAGTTTTACCGACGAAACATACGAAGCTTTCACAGACCCTTCTGCCAGATGTAGCATTTGGTGGGAAAACACAAGATGACCAGTGTCTCCATTTTCTAACACTTTCAAAAAGCTAATAAATCCAGGTCCTTGTAATAGTAGAACATAACTAAAACTAATACATAAGGGTGAGCCTCCATCAGGTTAGATAAATTTTGCTTGTGTCAACTAGAAAGCGGTTAGTTTATTTTCAAAAATTATTTCACGTTTCCTTTAATTCTGTAAAGCGTAGAAACTGTTTCCTATTTAGAAAAGTTACTTCCGTAAAATGGCGCGTTGAAGCCTTTTTCCCCTGCCGCTGGTCGTGTAACAACCTTCTCGAATATAACCATATTTTCAGAAATTCGATAGTACAATGACCTTTTCCATTCCTTTCAAACATTAGTAGCGCTGTTTACATACTTAATCGTGTTTATTAAAGTATGTATTATTGTGTCAATGGTAAGGGTGGTATTGTACTAGAATCATTTGACTACAACCTAATAACATGTCCTCATTTATTACATGGACTCAATAACATGGACGTCGACTTCGCAGATTCGAATTAGGGTCCAAAAAGTGACCATCTTCGCTACTGTTGTGAGGTGTCATTCTTAAAGCTGGGTGTATGTCACAGTGTTTATACTATCTATTAATAGTTAGAGAAGTAATTATTAATTTGGAAGTCTTTCGGTGCTTGAATTTAGACTAATGTAACTAGTAAGTCGATGCTTGCTACAAATTCTGGAAGACTCGTGGTAAGCTGCCATCTCCGTTTGAGCTGACACTGCGCAGATTCCGGTCCCTGAATTTCACTTCCAGAACGTCTATTGAATCACATTAGACAGTATGCTTTGTAAAAAAACACAGTTGCCTTATTATGACTACTGTTGATTATTTGTTTAATAAGTTAAAATTTTCCGCATCAGTCTTAATCTTCAGTCCCACTGTTGGGTTCGCCAATTTTGTAACAAAACTTTATTTTCCTTGACGTTTTGTAAATTTGGGTTTTGGAGTTACAAAAATTAAAATGTTAGTTATACAACTTGGTAAAAAAAATTTGTTTGAAAATAAAAAAAACTTTTTTCTTTTATATTTTATTATTTATTAATTTATTAATTACACTGTTTACTATTTATTTATTTATTATTTTTGTCCTTAATTCCTTTAATTACTAATTTATTTGATTTATTATGTTAGAATAACAATAATTGTTTTCCAGCGTTAAATAGATTATAAAATATAATAATCGATTAGTGATATTCAGTTATTCAGTGATTATACTCCTTCGTAATGTTCTTGTCTTCTTTTCTTGGAGTCCAGGTTTCAAATATTATCTGAAATTCTTCTATATATATGATTACTAAGAAATAAAACTCAAAATTATAATATTAAATGAATTTATTAAATTTATAGCGATTAATCGATTTTGAATCGAACTTCTAATCCACAGCTCGAAAACTCATATCTCAGGGCAAATTGGTTTCGTTACATAAATTATTAATATTGAATTACTGGTTCTTTTAGCTGTTATTTAATTAGTCAGAGAAAGGGTAACGCTGAAAAGTACAACACTTATAATAAAAAAGTACTTAATTATAAAAATAGAAATAATATTTAATAGAAAAATGTTAATAAAATTAGATTTCTCGAACCAACAAATCTGGGCGAAGGTTGACGTCACCACAGCTGGCTGGACTGATCCGTTTCAAACAAAGATGGCCGCTTCCTTGCTGCGTATGTACGAGAAGTCTTCACGACGGAATTCCTTCAAATAAATGTTGATTCTTTATGTGTTCCTCATCAGAGCAGTTGTGATTAATTTCTCTTCATAACAGTGAAATTATCCTGGATTAGTGATCAGTTATTTGGCTCGGCAATCAGTGTTCAAATGTGTTCTTGTTCCAATAGTTCATAAGGTTTTACAATGGCAAATTTCGTATCGATAAAATTCTGAATTAACGTTTATATTGTTCTAATATCTGGGTTACTCGTTCCAATCTTCATAAATAGACTAATTTGATTTATTTCATTTGAACTCAGTGTTGATGACTCATATTTTTAAATTTTTCTTTTTTATTTTTATAGGTTTAGTTCGTATCCAAAATTATATCTTCTATCTTTTTTTTTAAATTTTTGTGAGATCGTTCCGATGTGTTCATCTCAAAGTTTAACAATCAACTAACTCTCTTTCTTCTTCATACAAAAGATCCTGGCTGATTTAATATTAAATTCACATTGTTTTAATCAGCTGACACTTCAGCCTTTATTATATGTTGAACTAAATAATTGACTTTTCATTATATTATTAATTACATTTTGCTTATTATTTATTCTTATTAAATACTAATTACATAATCAATTTCCTTATTTAATTCTGCATGATTTAATACCACACATGATATACTTTATAGTATTTTTTAACTTAGAAGGTCATATTTACAGTATATTTGGTTGTAGGCTTTAGCTACTTTACTTCCTGCCACATTAAATGGTTTACAATTTCTGTTAGATTCTAATTATCATTGAACAAGATCACTGGTTGAATTATAATGGTTTGTTTTCTTTAATTCTCAGTAATTTTATGATTTGGTTAACTAATTTGAATATAATCTTCAATTTAGGCTTTTCCTTAGATTCCAGTGTTATTACACTTGCATTTTTTCTAATAATATTTTATACATTCCTTCAATACCTTCACAAAGTGTTGTTACAGTTATTATACACGGTTATTGATTTACATTAAACAATTTTCATCAATTAAATTAATTCCATTAACTTATTTATTAATTATAATGTTGGTGATATTTACCATTTGGCCTATATTTTATGTTAGTTACATTACAATGCTTATTATTAATTCAGCTTGCTAATACCCTTTCTGATATACAATTCTTATAAAATCGTAACTAAATTGGCCTTACTTAATTACAATAAGGTTTATTATTAATTGATATCATTAAAACACAATAAAGATAGTATATATAAAAAAATAGACTCAATCTCAAGCATTATAATATGCATAGACTCAATCTCAAGCCTTGAGTTCAATGAACTGTTAACATCAACAAAACACATGTGTTTTTTATTTAAATAGTTTACTAAATTAATTTTATGCAGTCCTTGGCTGTTTTTGTTTTACTTTAGGGATTTACGCTTGTTCACTTCACCATTTACTGAATTCTCTTATCTTATTTCTAGTCATTTTATCTAGTCTTGTAAGATAAATAATATCACTTAAATGGGATTATCATGAGTTGCTTTTCATCATAAAAATAAATTGCACTGGTCCACTGTTAATCATATCTCTAGAAACATTACTTACACCTACTTTACATTTATTCTTATTTTATTGTATTGTACTTTTCCTATTGACATTTCATCTTTTTTGGGGGTTTCTATTTTTAATATGTGGTTGTTTTTTCCATTAGTTATCCTTTTATTCTGGAGGTTTGTTTATCCGTGGTATTTCCTTACGTGCTCCTATTCTACCTGGGTATAATTACTCTATACATTGGATTATCATTATTTTCCTATTATTTATTATATATTGTATGGTTGTTTTTAATTCACTTTATTTCTTCGAATCTATGATAATTTCAATTTACTGTGGTCCTTGATTAATTTTTATAGTAATGTCCCTTTAAGCCATTTTATTTTTATTTTTTAATAAACAGGGATTATTTTTTAAATTATAACAAGGTGGAATTTCTGTCACGCTACAGCTTATAGGCAATGCCTTTTCTAAAATATTTACGGCGTAACAATTAGAGACAAGAATGAATAAAAGTTCTTACACTCCTTCTGATTATGTGTTTAACACTGCGGTAGCTGCAAAGCTGCAAAGACCATAAAACCCTATGAATTTATCTATCAAATGTTGGCATTTTTGCATAAACTGCCAATGGTACTGAGAGAGGTAGTACTGCTTCCTCTGCTTTCTGTTTTTATTTGCTTTTTTGTTATTGGGATTGTATACTCAATTACTTGTTTTTGAAACATATGACTATGCTTCAATAATTGTTGGAATTAAGCTTTATTTATTGTCTTTTATCGTCAAAAATTTCTTTCGTACTTTGTAATACGTCGTACTTTATACATCTACATCATATATAATTCTCATATATCATCATATATAATTCATATCTTTATACATCTACTAATTCTATGTTTAGAAACGACGAAATTCACATCAGGTACCACGCAGGAAACCCAGTCTTTAGTGGTTCGTTCTTTGCTGTTGTTACAACGCTTTAAGAATTTATGATCTACGTTTATTCATCTATCCTTCCGCTTCTATTGTTAGCCGCAATGTCATTCTGGATCTAAGACTCCTTTTTCATTGCGGGTTCTAATAGAGTCCCTGCTTTGCAGTGTGTTCATCCGTCCGTCTCAGCATTGCCCTATTATGTCAAAATTCTCTTTTTTTTCTGAAGGAATGGACGTCTGCTTGATCCTTTTCAATAGCGTAGATTTGAAGATGACGTTTGGCTACTTAAATCCCAGGATGGTTCTCAACCATTGATTAAGTAATACCCATAGCTTATGGGTCAGCTGCTTCGTCAGTTTTCAAGCCTCACACCCGTAGAGTAGACCAGACTTCACAATACTTTGAATACTTGCAGCTTTTCTCTTTATCTTCAGTTCTTCAGTTCCAGATCGAACGAAGATTTTTCAATATGCAAAGTTCCCATAGCTTTGTTATTGCGGTTATTCAAATACTCTTATGCATTCACTGTATTTATAGCCTTATATTATCTTAGAGGAAATGTTGGACTCCGCGCTGCTTAAGAGACACGCAGTTATCACAGGAATTAGAATGGCAAGAACAAATAAATTGACCGTAGATTATAGAGTATATTTATAGGCTACAGTATATTCAAAAATGTTTTTATCCTTGTTATTTAATTTTTTTAACTCTGAAATCGACTACAGTATTTTGAAAATAATTATCTCTCTACGTTATATCCTTTATAATGATAATAAAATTATAGGTTACAAAAAATTGTTTAAGGTGCGTTTATATTATTATATTCACAACTCTATTACAAGACTTAGAAGAGACCAAACAATAATTAATTCTTATACATTTTTTGGTTATCTATTGTTATATTTCTTCTTAGCAATGTGGTAAACACTGCATGAATTAAGTGTAAATTATATATGTTTAATTCCAATTAGTCTATTATGAATTTATTTATTATTTTCCAATTGTTTGCATTCTCCGCTAATTTTGTTCGAAGTGATTTCCCAAGCCACCCGTTAGGGCAGATAATTCGATTCTGAAAATTCAACTGCATAGTTTTTAATCACGGTTAAGTAATTATTCATAATAATAAAGAGGTTTTTAAAGAACCATAGAGGTAATATAAAGGAAAATTAAAAAAAAAATTCAAGAATATGATCCCAATTAGCAAAACAAGTGTCTTCGTCAATAAAACATAGCCTGTATAGCCTGAAACCATCATAGTCATTGTTTCAGTCATAACTGTTAACAATGGCCGACGATAGGGACATGGTGCACACTAGACTGTGACGCGGCGCCAAGCGTCGTAATAGTTTTTCAACTTAATGAAGATACGTTTGTGGTGTTAAACCTTTTTAACGACTTCTCCCGAGGCACTGATGTTTGTCTTTACGACTTCATGATGAAGATTTATTTTCAAAACACGTTACAGTAAATAATTTTAAACAAAGTCACAAGAAGAACAATAATCCGGTGTTCATATAGTTTTATATACACGTTGAAATTAAAATTTATAACAGTATCTAAAAGAATAATTTACTTTTGTTTAATAAGTTTTTGTTTTATGTACTGCTTTTACTAAAATATTTTATTTCAGCTGTTGGCCTTAAAGAAATTTAAAACAATTTTAGTGTATAATAATTAGAAATTACGGTATTAGTACTTGCCCAATACATGCGTAAAAACACTTAGCCTATCTATGTACAACTCGCAATATCACATTAAAACAAAATTTATTTTAACAAGAAGTAAACGTAACTGGCTTCTTATATATAAAAAGGAAATTCATAAATCATTTTTTCTTTAACGACTTGATGTACATATTTGTTTCTGAAGTTGCTACTGTAATTTTAGTATCATTAGACCAGAATATGTTTCAAGTGGACATGAATATTTCTCCACAAAAACACAATTGTGTCATTAAAACTTAATATGTGTTCACGAAAGCAAAGAATAGCCATTTGATAGACTTTTAATAAATAATGTTAATTTAAAATAGTTTGAATCGCTAAATTTGACTTGGCTACTAAAAAAACCATACTCAAGCATTAACACCATAAGAGTAATGTGTTCTTTCAATAATCTTTCTGCCGCAGAGATAACTGTTTATTATTAATACTGGTTACTGCTACAAGTTCTTATTTCTTATTCAATATAGATTTCTTTTTGTATACTTCTCGTTTATCTGTGAACAACTTTGTAGTCTGTTTAGCGTTCATTATTTTTAAATATAGTATTAAGTATATAATTTGCTGTTTGCAAATTCGATACATTGTGTGTTCCTATACAGTTTTTTTTATTAAATATAATTAACTCATTACCGACTCGGAACACAACACAACTCGGAACAGTTTTTTTATTGTTTTGTTA
Organism: Magicicada septendecula; assembly: GCA_034769895.1. Classification (NCBI taxonomy): domain Eukaryota; kingdom Metazoa; phylum Arthropoda; class Insecta; order Hemiptera; family Cicadidae; genus Magicicada; species Magicicada septendecula. The sequence continues at coordinate 355,247,539 of CM068371.1, read as the reverse complement.
AAAGTTACCGTTGTATAAACTTGGTAGTTATGAAAACTTAATTTTTGGTTAATAAGTGCCTAGGTTAATCATGTCTTTTAAATTAAATGTATTTGTATCTAAAGTCCGCATATTACAAAAACTGTAACAATTATTTTTTACCATCAATTATGTCTTTCCAATTCATACTCTATGTTAATATATAATTTGATGAAACTTATACATCTAGTTCTTGAATTGTAAAATTGTTAACACTGAAAACTCAGCCTACTGTATACTTATATTTCATAAATAGTAACTTTATAAGGTCAATCTATTTCCGTTAGAATAAAATTCTAAATGAATTTTTACGCTCCAAGCAATTTGATCATATTTTACAGTTTCCTTTAACATATGAGATACAATTTTGTTAAAGAAAGATTAGGTTCTGATAATACGAGTGCCAGGTAACATGACTACGATATGTCCGCATATAAAAACGAAGCGAGTGATGATGGAAACTGACTGTAACGGGAAGTCTCCATGGCGCTGAGTTTATGAGACCCTATGAACAGATTCAACGTGACGCTGATGAAGACTCCGTGAGTGTGCTACTACAATGTTCATTGTGTGGTACCGAAACAGACACTCACTGAGAAATATCATAATTAAGTGGTCATTTGTCAGAAACTCACGCTTATCACTCTGCTATTTGCAGAAATATTGCAACAATGACAGCAATGCAAATTATAAAATTTTACGTGTTATACACAAAATTTGTAACGTATTTTAGTAAACAAAACATGTTGTACGTAGTTATGTTATTCGGAGCGTTATAGTTTTGAATTAAAAATGTATTACTTTTTCTATAACAATAACAATTTGTTCTACTTATTTTTATAATTATAGATTATTGTAAATGGAATTGTAAGTATTTCTATAATATTCCTATACTGTAGGTGATACATAACAAGGTCATAGGATGTGGTATCATCATCAATTAAACAGGTAACAACTTTAATTTCTTTGGTCGTGGTAATTCACCAGTGCCGTAGAGCATATACAAAACGAGTTCCGTACATAAACGCAGTTCAGACAAAAAGAAATATAATGATTTTAAGTAGCTTAGCATAGCCCATAAATAAGCAAAATTTATTAACTATACACGTCATATATTTTGTTTACGAGGCTTTTGATTGAGCACACGTCAACCTATTGACAAAAGGTAGAAATTTGTTCATTGTGTTTGTGTATGACATTGCATTATACTCTATTTTTGGCTCTGTGTTCATGGTTTTCATGCAAACCTACTTTTCTGCGTGCTTTGTATAAACATGTACTCATTTATCTTTGATTTTCGCCACGTTTTAGTTTTGTTTCCAAATAATAATAATAATAATAATAATAAAATGTCTGCCTACAACTATTGTTTTAACAAAAACAGTAGAACAATAAAATGTAGAAAATATAGGAATATCACTGTTATGCTGTTCTACTTGCAATACCTGCAGTATATATTAATTTTTACTGCTTTCTAATTGATACCACCACTACTACTCAGTGGCGAAGCGTGACAAACTAGTTTGGGTAGACATAAAAATACCAGCCAAAAGCAACCTCTTACAAAGATTGTTGACGTTATTAATGAACCAGTGAAACTATGGTAAATAGAGTTAGAGCTATGCTACCTGTAGTAGATAATAGCTAACTGACTGTCTGAAACACACGCATACCTTATATAATTTGGCCTAAATATCAAGAAAATGCTATCGTATTGTTATTGGTGTCGTTTACGAGACTTGATTAGAAAATATTGCTAGAAAAATATAAATTTTATTCCCATTTTTTAATGATGACAAATTCGGATTATTGTAGGCATTACACAACGTATCATATTTTCTTGTAAATGAGTTCTGCAGGCCGTGTCTCATTCTTTCTTATTTTAAGCTATAGAATAAGCTCCCGAGAGATTGCTGTGCAATTTTGAATCACCCTGTACATGTTCTTTCATGTAAGACTCTTCAGCTGCCAGAAAATTTAAATTTTCTAAATAATTGTCCTCATTAAGAGATTGCTTATTTTCCTTAAGCTCCCTAAAAGGTAACTCATTCCTCCCTAAATAACAAACATCTATCAAACGGTCTACTATCCTCCGATTTCGAGCCACATTTTCATTGTGCTGTACTGCTTGATTTCTTAGATTTTCGGACAAACAATTTTTAATTCTGTTACGTTCTAGCATGTGAAACATCTCAGAATTTGATATATGAGTTTTGTTACCAGCATGTTTAGGAGCTTTAGCTTAAACATTTTTTATAGTGCCTACTCCAACTATGCTCCCGTGGTTCCTCTCTATTAAATATCAAACAATAATAATAGTGTAGAGTTTTGTTTCGATTATAACCAGAGAGCCAGCTATATTTACAAAACCGAACTTTATGAAATTTTTGACAACGTTTCCATCCTTCTGCGATAAATCTAAAGACGCCCGTGATATTTTTAACTTTAGCAATACCTTTTGCTCTAAATGTAACGTACCGGTACGGATTTCGTAATTTAACAAAATTTCTAGTGAATCAAAGTTGTCAGACTTTATGTCAAATACTTCTGTGGTAGAACTGGTACTAACTGTATTCATTTTGCTCCATTAAACCAAATAATAGTATGCATAAAGCACTTAAAGGACGACACTTAACAATATGTATTAGTGGTTGATTTCTAAAATTATAGGTGCCGGAACGCGTCAATTCAAAACTTGTACACACAGAAATATATTTATTACTTTATATTAGCTTGAGATCTTGTTCACTAAGCAGACTGTTTTCAATAGATTTTTTCAGTGCCTCATAAAATTTTTTCAGTGTCTCCGGGATTATTGTTTTTCCTATCTTCCTTTTCTTGAAGCGGAACTCCGAAAAAATTTAAATTTTGTATTGCTTTCAGGGCCATAGAATAATGAAGGCCTGGTACTGATTTCCTGCTTTAAAATAAACGAAGCTGTAATTTTCAGCTTTTCGTTGGGAAAAATCCAGACCAAAATTGCGATTTTGCAAAAAAAAAGAACGATAGTACAGTAGCTAAGATAAAGATTAGTGCTGGTGTTTGATTTTGACGAATGTTTAGTTTTGTAGTAGGGCTGATGAGGGGCACAATTTAAAAAGTAGTAATTTTGGTAATAATTAGGTGTTTCTTATCATATATTTTTTCGGTAATTTATTATTGGCTCCAAGAGGTTCCGGAACGTCGTTCCGCCGCGTTCCCCATGAAATCAAGCCCTGTGTATTATTAAATAATTAGTACGTAAGTGATTACACACTTCTTAGTCTACACCACTATACACAAAATTAAAAATAATTTGTAAACTCAACAGAAACAAATATTCACTACGCGAGCACATTGAAACAAACAGATTGCCAGACGAGAATTCTGTGCTCTTGAGTGTGAGGGGGACGTGCCTTCTGATGTGATCTACGGCTCACATTTTTATCCTGCGCGCGCAAGTCCCCTCGCATTGTCGCCAACCGAAACCCTCCTCACCACCAGCCATGTTAAATAGACATTTTAAGTAACGTCTACCCTTATATTCCGCGTACAATTGCATCGCACAACAAGGTTCCATGGCTCACGTTCGCGTCATGTCGCGTGACATTTAAATTCTTAAATTATTTTTATACCCTTTCAGAGTAACTTACGCAACTTAATTCATAAATAAAAATTAATTATTTTATGAATAAATTATTTGGGGAGACACTGTCTACCTTGTCTCCCCTGACGCTTCGCCACTGCTACTAATACTATTACTACTAGTGCTACACCCACCACTACTACTACTACTACTACTACTACTACTACTAGTAATAATAATAATAATAATAATAATACCACTTCTACTACTACTACTACCACCACTACTACAACAACTACTACTAATATTACTACTACTACTATACTGCTACTACTACTACTACTACTACTACTATTACTACAACAGCTGCGGCTGATACTATTTAATGTTTTGATTCTTGATGTCAAATATACGAGAGGCATAAATTTAATGTATTACGATGTTACGATTTTATTATAACAAAGTTCATCTTTTACATTTATTTAATGATATTTAATATTCTTCCTTTCCCACTTACCTTCTCGTTCCTTCCTATTCAACAGGATTCCTAAAACTATTTAAGTTGTACTATGCTGGATTGGGAAGAGTATTACTCAGTACTTTTATATTTTGAAAATTTTTATAAAGATATCTTTAAAATCATTCTTAATTTTTTTCCATCCTACTTAATTTAACGCGTTATTAGTTTCATTTCCTATGGTATAGATGTACTGTGTTTACTTATAACAGTACTTCTGAAATAATGGGAGGAGAAGGGATTGCATTTGTATACTACTTTCGGCTTGTGTTTATAGTTCTCTTGTTGTCAAGATATGACAACCTAAAAAGTCACTTTTAACGTTTTAATGAATATCTTACAAAAAGTATCCTTCAAGCAGAGTACACAATACTTTGAACAATTTTTTCATACCTCGTGCTTAAACATGGTTCTTGGTTTACGTTTATTACATTGCTCACACTTATATTGTTTTTTATGGTTTGGTAGTGTTAACAGTTTTAACAAACTAAAACGTATCTCGGAGCGTAGCCACGTGTTTATGAAAACATTGTTTCTTTTTCTCTGTTATAGAAATTACATAAGCGCCTTTCCGCAGACTGTTAATTACATAAGCAGGTGTGGGTTTGTTGACAACTACACTAAGCAAACTCCACGGAATTGTTATGATATTAAACCAAATTTTTCTATAAAGATCGCATTTAAGAAAAGTAAATTGTTATATGAATCAATAAACGCATGAACAATATTATAATATTGATATATACAGAACAGCAACAGTATATATCAAATAATTTAACATAAAAACCTTATGAGGTGAACAAAAAATATACACATTTGCAACACAATACGAAGCAATAATTATATTCAGTGATGAATACAGTATACTGCCCCTTTCAACAGTTTACATTTTATCCGTGTAATCACTAATGGGTATTTTAGTTTTGTAATTAATAAATAATTGAATATCAAAAACGTCTTGGCGTTATAGTATTTTACCTAAACCAGTCACACATTCATAGCGTTGGAAGCTAAGCGTCTCTCATAAAACTAAGAATTCCAGGAATCAAGCGAGCATACATGGATTGAGTATTTCCCTTTTCCTAGCAAAAGCCACTGCTGTTGCTGCTGGAAATAATTTGTACACGGGAATGTACTGATAACTAACATTCTTTTGACATTACGCAGACATGTTGCTTTATGAAGAGGTTGGTAAAAATGTTACGTATAAAAATGTTTTAAATAATGTCAGAAAACTGACGTTTTTCTAACTGATTTTGGTTAAAACTGAATTGTGTTTTTGTTTGTGTTTATATGTCTATGATTTTAGTTACATAAATAAATTTATTGTCTATGGAACATGTACATGAGTATTCTGGAGCTCCTGTTTAAAATTGTATCTTCTCTATACACATCTTATATGACTAGTACAGGCCCAACGCAATCACGTTTCCAATCAAGTTACCTCCAGTCTGTAGGTGGTTTACCATTCTAAATTATACAATATATCCTTTTCTATTTAAGGTTATAAAATAAAATGACAATTCAGTTAAACGCGTATTCCTGAATAATTTACAGCAATGTTAGTAAATAAAGACGTGAAACAAATAGTGTGGAAAATTTTACTTTTTTCATTTTCTGTTGTAGAACCATTACATCAACTTAACATTACAGCAATTTTTAAAAGCGCTGTCAGTTTTAATGTCACGGTTGAATGACACTAGAATAATCTGATTATAAAAGAGATTTGTGCCGTCTACATTTTTGCAAACTACAACCTATACTTTTCATTTAACTGAAGAGATCCGCACGAATTTTTGCGTGAAAAGAAACATTTAATTCTTAATACTTAGGCTATTATAAAAATGTTACTTGAAAAAACAGCGCTGCGTATAAAACATTTGTTTTTGTTGTTGTTTAGTGTTGTGTATAAATGAATGAATGCCTAATATTTTAATCCTTAAGATGAAATAACTGTCTTTTAACATACACACATTTATCATTTATATTAAAAATATTTCTAGGATTAATTTTTATCTTTTTTAAATTTAAAAATATCAGCGCTGTCCCTGATATTTGTACGTTAAGCTCAGTTCAGAACATGTTAGCATGTTGAAATAACATTTATCTTTGTGTTCGAAGCGGTTTCTAATAAATTATTAACTTAAGAATTTTTTACCTTGTATAATCCACTATGCGATCTCAGTTTTTTACATACAACATGTTTCAGGGACTAAATCCCCATCTTCAGGTACAGTAAAAAAACTGAGATTGCATAGTGGATTATACAAGGTAAAAAATTCTTAAGTTAATCATAATAGCGATCTGGAGACTGGAAAAAATGTATAATAAATTATTATTGTATCCTGTACTTTGCTTAATGATTTACGTAAATTTGTTAAGAAAATTAAATTTCTTACAATACTATGCTCCATAAGTAATCATTACATCATGTTTGTATATGCAAATATGATCTCCCTTTACTAGGCTTAAAAAACGTTAATCTAAAACACTGTTAATTAAATGCCTATAATTTTTCGTGCCTATGAGTAACCGACAGACACAACTAAACTAAGACCGAGTTCTAGTACCAAGTTCTAGTATGCTTCACCCTCTATAATGAAAATGCCTCTGTTAGTCACTTTAATTGTGTCTGCAAATGACCTGTAAATGTACTTGTAAATTACCTCAAATACTTTGGTTTGTACAACACAAAACGTCTTTAAGTGAACAAGGATTGTTATTGAACTTTTCACCACCTTTGTTCGGAAATGTTATTTATCCACCTAAGGTAACAGTGAGTGTTAATTGTTGTTTAGTACTGTAAAACAGGTTGTGTCAATACACGCACGTGTAATTTAATCTGGTTTGCGTTCCTTATATTCTGTTCAAATGCTATACTGTATACTTTCTCGTTGCTTACTATGACAATAACAATAGTTCTCTCGGTTGGCCAAACAACATCAATGTTTTAGGTGAAACACCAAAATACCCCAAAGACAAGAAGAAGGAAGAATAAAATTTGTGATCAGGAAGTAAACAATACCCTGAAACCTTTAGCGAAGAGCAAAGTCAGTATCAGTAAATACATTCGATACTCCAAACTAAACATCAGTCGAGATAACACGGAGTACCTTGGTTTACCCAAGAGTGAAGAATGAAGACAAGAAGACAAGAAGAAGGAAGACCAGAAGAAAGACAAGAGTGAAGACAAGAAAGAAGATAAGAAGAAAACAAAAAAGAAAGAAGACAAGAAGAGAGGAAGAAATAGTATGAAAGAAACACCGTTATAAAACCTATTATTAAATACCATCAACCCCAAACCCATAGAGACAATTAAAAGGAAAGTATAACATCCCAAAATCCTATAAAAATTGTAATTATTAAGAAATCAAAAGTGTTGTCTAGAATAATAAGAAGTGAACCAACTAAAGCTATTGTGTGATAAAGAAAATAAACAAGTCTTAACAGTCCATGATTACTAAAGGTCTGGTCTGAGATAATAAGACTCAAAATATCAGAACCACCAGTGAAAGTGAACTTGGGCAAGTGTTTTTGGAAATAAAATAAACTTAAAGTTAGTGATACTATGACTTATCAATATGCTATATAACAACTTTTATATTCAATAATACACATCATCATAAAATAATAAAATGGAAGATTTCCAATATTTTATTATTTTAATGTAACTCTGTTATTACAAGACATTTGTAAAAATGATAGTAACTAGAGTATGGGTGGACATGTTTACTGATGAAGGAAATAATAGATAATAATGGTTTAGACCAGAAAGGACTGGCATTCATTTATATTCATAGGTTTAAATTGTTTAAAATGTTTATTTGTTCACAGCCATGAACTCAATAGGTTTATAAGAATTTTTAGTAAATAAGATTTATATGTGTTTAAAATGAATTATGTTTGCCAAATAACAGCATACATACCATTAATAATGTTTCAGTAGGTACGCTGTATTAATTCAAAAAGAATTAAATGTATGTTTTCAAACCATGTCAGCAATATGTTCAATTGTACAGAATGCTAAATATTGTTCAATATTATTTTTTGTATAACAGTAGTATTAATCAGATACTAGACTTCACAATGGGTTTGTAAAACGTTTTATTTTCATGTAATAATAACTATGTAAAGTCAGAGGAGGAGTAGGATTAAATTTATTTGAGAAAGACAGAAATGTAAAATTCTAAACTCTAGGCCATGTGGTGAATTCACAGAAGCCATATAAACCAGTTAATTCTCTTATAATTCCTGTAAACTAGCAAGATCTAGGTAAGGTAAATCAGTTAACCACTACTGTGAATGATCCTATGAGTTAAAGTGATAATAAGGAAATATACATTAAAATATTATAAATTTTCAAAATATATAAATTAATTAATTTTAAAGAGCAATGTCAAATTCAGAGATTAACATAAAAAACCAGTTCAAAGGTTCAATTTATATGTATTTAAGGAAAGGAAGAGAACTATGACTAACTAAAATTTATTATAATCGTATTAATAACAATTAAGATGGCAGAAAAATTATATGAAGGCGGAAACCAATTTTTGGGCCTAGATGTCCAAAAAGAGAGAAATTTGGTAATTTCCACAAAATGTCAACAGATATGGACTATAATATATCAATTTAAAAGGAATGAGATGATTAAACCAATGACAAGGTTCATAATTCATGAAGGTGACGAATAAAATAAATAAATTCCATATATAATGTATTTTAGTATCATGTGTATGGGAAATCGAAATACTTTAACAATACTTTTTCAAAGATTAACTGGGCCAGATTTTGACTAACATGAAGGAAGTTAGTTTAGTCTTTTGTTGAATATCAAGCTGAATAGTTGTGTAATATAACGTTCCTTAAAACCGTGTAGAAAATGGTACTACGGTTACCTACTAATACCAGTGAAGCGAAAGTTAAATGAATTAAACACTTTTCTAACTAAACCTACAGAAACTTTAGCGACAATAGTGAAAACTAACACCAAACTTCATTATACTAGTGATATAAAACAGTAAAACAATGTATTTGTGATAATTAACGCTACAAATCATAACCACTTTTCGAGCAGCTAACCCACAGAAGTGAACACATATCAAATAACATAATTAACACAAGTATACACGGAACACTTCTTCAGAACACACCAAACAACCTATTAGACAGATTACACCAGTGCGGGGACATTTAAAACATTTATGAAGGTAATTTTGCTGTGAGATTTTAACACGACGGCATTCCAATAACTTCGCCATATCTAGGAGCGGCCATCTTTGAAAAATACGAATCTCTGCCTCCCGCATCGAGTGACGTCAGCAGCTACATATGGTTTGATGACTCAACTTTTTTAAACATTATATCAGAATTATTTAAATATTGTTAAATAATAATTATTGAAATTACTTTAATTGTTAATGTTATACTTTCTCGTTGACCCTTCTCTGACTATTAATATAATCGCTCCAAGAACCTTTTTTATATAATAATTGTAATAATTTTTTCCACTGTGTGAACGAATCGATAATTCCCTGAGACGGAGTCGATAATTGCTCCCAATCGATTAAAAATCGATTATTTATTAAATTTGTTAATAAATCCATTTATTTCAATTGTTTGTATCTATTATTATTTCACATGCTAATTTAAGGTTTATTTATTAATGCAACGAGACTTCAAGAAGAAGAAAATATTAATTAACAGTGAGATATTGGACCAGCACTAAACGTCATAAATCGATTGCTGACCGGAGTTAATCTGATTAACTCCAGACTTGGTTCAGATCTTCCAGAAGTGCTCAATAATTAATAAATACCTTCTTAATTATTAAAATTTTTAACAGAACATTAAAACAAGATTATTTCACAATTACAGACATTGATTAAAACATAAACAAATTTTTTTTATTATTGAACATTTTTTTTTTAAATAAAATTTTCTCTTTATTATCTTTTTTTGTAAAGACCGCATACAGAATTCTTCTTACAAAGTGGCGTCCAGCTTAGAGGGCTGGATAATTTAAGCCTGGCAGCGATTAATTTATAGAAACAGAGAGAAAAATGCAAAGACGAGCTACTTCGAAGAAGAGGGCGGCAGAGGCCGAAAAGAAGTTGACATGGGGGATAAGGAGGCAACACCCGTGGAAGATCCGGAAGTGCAAGTAATACCACAAATGGAACCGAAACAACCTGCACCATCAGAGGAACCACCTGAAGTAACAACGCAAACAGGGGAAGTCAATCTACAGGAAAAGGAGGTAGAGAAAGCCAAGGTAACAGAAGAGAGCAAATTCGACTGATTCATGTAAATGTTCTGGCAGAGGATGGAAGGAATGGAGAAGAAAATGGATTCCACTAACAAGGACATGGAAGAAAGTAGTAAGAAAATGAATCAGGAATTGAAAGAAGATTTGAGGGAAGACAACCGATCCACAAAGGAAGAATTGGGCCGTAAAATAGAAAACACTAACAAGAGGATTGAAGAAACCAGTAAGAATTTGGAAGAGAAGATGGAGGAAAACAACCAATCTTTGAATAAGAAGATGAAAGACCTGAAAAAGGACAACCAATCCTTGAGTAACAAGATGGAAAAGAAAATGGAAGAAAATAATAAGAATTTGGAAGAGAAGATGGAAGAAACCAGTAAGAAAATGGAAAGTGACATCCAACAATTAAGGGAAGAATTGAGAGAGGACAATCAACTGCTTAGAGAAGAACTAAGGGAAGTTAACCAAGAGAACATGAATAAGTTAGACGAGAGGTTTGAGTTAGCTAAAGAGGAGTTGAATATAAAGATAACAGAGACGAAGAAATCCCTCGTTAAAAAGTTAGAACAGGAAGTCGTGGTTGTTAACCAGCAGATCAGGGAAGTAGACGAAAGATGTCGTCAGACAGAAAACGAAGTGCTGGAAGTCCGGGAGGTAATACATAAAGACATTACACATGTCAAGGAACAACAGGAAACGAAACTGGAAGAAAACAAGAAATTTGCCCTGAAAGAAATGAATAAAGTGCGGACACATGTAATGAAAGATGCGACGGCGTGGAAGCCGCTATGACGAACATCACAGGACAAGTGCGTCAGAGCCAGGAGGAGATAGAATTGATAAGGAACAGACCAACTGGTTACCATCATTTCCCAATGTCAGAAAACAGAGAATGGCTGAATTGCCGGCAGTATAAACGGAAGCCCATGGAATTCTTAGCACGCATAGAAGAGTACCTAGAAAAACATAGAGGGAACCGGTGGGTCCAGAACAGGGAATTCCTAGACGAGTCGTTTCGGGAGGTGAATGACCATTGGTGGATGGCCAACCGGAGCGACATCGATAGTTATCAGCAATTTAAGAGCCTCTTCAAGGCGAAGTACTGGTCGGAGACGACTGAAAACTTGATAAGAGATAATATATGCCACGGCCACTACAAACCACAAGTCGGTAGTTCGATGACAGCGTATTTCCTCGGCAAGGTATGTATGGCCAAGCATTTAGAACCGGCCATACCTGAGGAGTGCCTAATAAATAAGTTGTCATACCATTATGACAAAGAGGTAATACGAGCGAGGAGAGGCAGCCAAATAAAAACGATCCAGGCAATGACAGAACTCCTCGAAAACTACGAAAACGAAGACTACTACCGACAGAGCCGGAGAAGAAATGATGGGCCCGAACCAAGGACGTATCCGAACAACAACCAGGGTACGAACAACACCAACACTGGGTCCCAAGGAGGCCGGGCATACCCGCAGAATAAGAGTTTTAACAATAATAATAACTTTAGCACTACTAATCAAAATAATAATAATAATACAAGTCCAAACCGTGTGAACCCGAGTCGACCCTCTAATGGTTATCCGGGTAACAGAAATCCCTACCCTCATAACCAGAATAGTCAGAGAAGCCCCAATTATGGTAATGATCGTTACCATAATAATAATAATCGTGCGGGTCCAAATAATGGTAATCCCGTTAATAATAGGTTTCCCCGCCCACGAGTGAATTTCATACGAGCCATAGATGGTCGTCAGCAAAGATACAACCACAATCGAGGAAACAGCTACCGTGGATATGAAGACAGGCGGAGGAGCCTAGAACGGGACCAACCAAGGTTCTATCCGGCGAGAAGGAGTAATAGTTTAGACGATGCTGAACGGAGGTCTAACCACGAACGACCGGAAGACAACAGGACAGATCGACAGGGGCCCACTCTAAGCATCCCAATTGATGCTTCAACGAGTATGGCACAAAGGAACAACGATGTCGAGCCTTTAAACGGGCACAGGCAGTAATAAATAGCCAGAACCCGTTACTGCTACTAAATACTGGGTATAATCATAATAATGAGTGTAATAGTATAAATAATAATAATCGTATCACAGTCGTAGGGTGCAACTACCTAAAGGACATCCGACATGAGTTATTGGAAGAGGATAACAGTAATCCCACCAATAACTTTAATAACGAAATTCAAAAACAAAGTAAGATCAACTTACTACCAAGGATTTGAAAACAACTTTTTGAGGAGATAAATATAAAAAGAATTTAGAAACCCTCAAAATTCTAAAAATAATGTAATTCCAAATTACATACAATTATTTAAAAGAAACATTTTGGAAAGAGAAGGAAAAGAATTTAGAAACCCTCAAAATTCTAAAAACAATGTAAGACAATTACATACAATTTATTTGAAAGAAACTATTTGGAAAAAAGAATATAACAAGAAGAGTTTTGAACAAACCCTCAAAATTCTAAAAATAATGTAATACCAAATTACATACAATTATTTAAAAGAAACATTTTGGAAAGAGAAGAAAAAGAATTTAAAAACCCTCAAAATTCTAAAAATAATGTAATACCAAATGACATACAATTATTTAAAAGAAACATTTTGGAAAGAGAAGAAAAAGAATTTAGAAATCAACTAAATTCAAAAATAAGGTAATACCACATTACATACAATTATTTTAAGAAAAACTATTTGGAAAGATGTAAGAAGAAGAATTTGGACTTAATAATCCAAATTCTAAAATAATTGTAAGATCACCTTACATACTAAGCATTTGAAGAAAACTTTATAGAAGGATAAAAGGAATAGAATGAAATAATTCAAATAAATTCCGAACACGTGTAAGATCACCTTACTAACTAAAAATTTGAAAAACTTTATGACAAGAATATAAAAGAAGTATTTTGACTCATCCAAATTTTAAAACAATGTAAGACCACATTACTAACCAAGTATTTGAGAAAAACCATTTTGCAGAAATATAAAAAGAATTTTGAATTGAAAACAACTAAATTTAAAAAGAAAGCAAGCCCACCTTACATACAAATTATTTGAGAAAACTATATGGGATAATATAAGAAGAATGAATGTTGAATTGTGTACAAATCAAGTTTCCAAACCAAGAGTAAGTACAACTTACCGACCAGTTATTAATAAAACACTTGGGTGAAATAAACAGAAAAGATTTAATACCATATTTATGGTAAGCATAAAATATATTTACCATGTTTATAAAGGATCGTAATGGGGTGAATAAAGGAAACAGACTTTAGAATTAAAACAAATAATTCTGGAGAAATATGATCATGTCTAATTTCAATATAAAGTGTAAAAAACTTTCCATAAAATGATACAGAAGGAAATAAACCGTGTGATACGATTTGAGTGATTGAATATAATAAAATACAAAAACTTATGTGGAATTATGAGATAATAAAACTTTGAAGAGGTATGAGGAGAAATTATGACCTCATTATAAAATTAATAAAAAACATTCATTCGAAAGGATAATAACCATGACAGGAATAATGTGAGAATAATATCAAAGATATATGTAATTAAACGAATTAATATAAAATGATTTATGAATTAAATTTCAATTGTGATAATGACAGTTGTAAGAAAGTTCTAGAAAATAGAACAAGTGGAAATAATAAAAACAGAGCAATACAATAAAAATGTCATAAATATATGCTACTATAAACAATGCAGATTATAATAAAAAACCAGAAGGTAATAAAGAATTTATAACCAAAAGCTTTATATGATAAAGAAAGTTGAAGAATGTAATAATAGAAGAGCTTCCTACCATAATATCAAATGAATGAAACATCAAGTTAAAGAGTCAGAAGAACAACTGAGATAGGAATATTAAAATCTCTGAGAAATATAATAAGTAATAAGTGAAGTATCCCAAAGATATTTTTTTTTAAATAGTAACAAATGTGTACTATTCTGAATAATTTTGTTAAGCTGTCTGTAGATAATTCCAGCAGTATTAATATGTTTTTTGAGCAGAGATGATTTGCCTCTGTACTCAAATATGTGTGAAGTATTGGACAGGAGAGGAAGTAGCGTACAGTGCCTCTCTGAACTGAACCAGCTCACAAAGTAGGGAACGATAGGGAGGAAATATCCCAAGGAGAAAATACTAGGAAGAAATATGAAAATGAAATAATAAATATGAAACTCAGATGACTAGTACTATCAAGGAAGATCAAGTGAGAATGAGAAGAATATAAGCTCAAATAAATATAAGAAAATTTTTAAAAATGGAAGGAAGTCAAGAATAATAACAAAACTACAATAATTATCATAAGCAATTGTTTCAGACAAAGCAAGTATAGTCTGAAAAAATCACATCTGGAGAAGGGTATTCTGTAGCGTGACAGAAAATCCACTACTTATTAATTCATATAAAATAATAAAAATTAATTACACCACATATGTTAATATAAAATCGAATGAAATTGAATGAAATCAAAGGAATAAACAACAATAAAATAAAAATTCTCATTACATTATATAAAAACCACTGTTAAAAATCAAAGAAATTATTGAAAGCAACTCATATTATAAAATCAGGAATTTACCCAGGAAGCTAGGAGCAGTAGACAAATTAGAATACACAATATCATGAAGAGAGAATCAGTTTGAGAGTGGTGAAACACCAAAATACCCCAAAGACAAGAAGAAGGAAGAATAAAATTTGTGATCAGGAAGTAAACAATACCCTGAAACCTTTAGCGAAGAGCAAAGTCAGTATCAGTAAATACATTCGATACTCCAAACTAAACATCAGTGGAGATAACACGGAGTACCTTGGTTTACCCAAGAGTGAAGAATGAAGACAAGAAGACAAGAAGAAGGAAGACCAGAAGAAAGACAAGAGTGAAGACAAGAAAGAAGATAAGAAGAAAGACAAGAAAGAAGACAAGAAGAGAGGAAGAAATAATATGAAAGAAACACCGTTATAAAACCTATTATTAAATACCATCAACCCCAAACCCATAGAGACAATTAAAAGGAAAGTATAACATCCCAAAATCCTATAAAAATTGTAATTATTAAGAAATCAAAAGTGTTGTCTAGAATAATAAGAAGTGAACCAACTAAAGCTATTGTGTGATAAAGAAAATAAACAAGTCTTAACAGTCCATGATTACTAAAGGTCTGGTCTGAGATAATAAGACTCAAAATATCAGAACCAGCAGTGAAAGTGAACTTGTGCAAGTGTTTTTGGAAATACAATAAACTTAAAGTTAGTGATACTATGACTTATCAATATGCTATATAACAACTTCTATATTCAATAATACACATCATCATAAAATAATAAAATGGAAGATTTCCAATATTTTATTATTTTAATGTAACTCTGTTATTACAAGACATTTGTAAAAATGATAGTAACTAGAGTATGGGTGGACATGTTTACTGATGAAGGGGATAATAGATAATAATGGTTTAGACCAGAAAGGACTGGCATTCATTTATATTCATAGGTTTAAATTGTTTAAAATGTTTATTTGTTCACAGCCATGAACTCAATAGGTTTATAAGAATTTTTAGTAAATAAGATTTATATGTGTTTAAAATGAAATATGTTTGCCAAATAACAGCATACATACCATTAATAATGTTTCAGTAGGTACGCTGTATTAATTCAAAAAGAATTAAATGTATGTTTTCAAACCATGTCAGCAATATGTTCAATTGTACAGAATGCTAAATATTGTTCAATATTATTTTTTGTATAACAGTAGTATTAATCAGATACTAGACTTCACAATGGGTTTGTAAAACGTTTTATTTTCATGTAATAATAACTATGTAAAGTCAGAGGAGGAGTAGGATTAAATTTATTTGAGAAAGACAGAAATGTAAAATTCTAAACTCTAGGCCATGTGGTGAATTCACAGAAGCCATATAAACCAGTTAATTCACTTATAATTCCTGTAAACTAGCAAGATCTAGGTAAGGTAAATCAGTTAACCACTACAGTGAATGATCCTATGAGTTAAAGTGATAATAAGGAAATATACCTTAAAATATTGTAAATTTTCAAAATATATAAATTAATTAATTTTAAAGAGCAATGTCAAATTCAGAGGTTAACATAAAAAACCAGTTCAAAGGTTCAATTTATATGTATTTAAGGAAAGGAAGAGAACTATGACTAATTAAAATTTATTATAATCGTATTAATAACAATTAAAATGGCAGAAAAATTATATGAAGGCGGAAACCAATTTTTGAGCCTAGATGTCCAAAAAGAGAGAAATTTGGTAATTTCCACAAAATGTCAACAGATATGGACTATAATATATCAATTTAAAAGGAATGAGATGATTAAACCAATGATAAGGTTCATAATTCATGAAGGTGACGAATAAAATAAATAAATTCCATATATAATGTATTTTAGTATCATGTGTATGGGAAATCGAAATATTTTAACAATACTTTTTCAAAGATTAACTGGGCCAGATTTTGACTAACATGAAGGAAGTTAGTTTAGTCTTTTGTTGAATATCAAGCTGAATAGTTGTGTAATATAACGTTCCTTAAAACCGTGTAGAAAATGGTACTACGGTTACCTACTAATACCAGTGAAGCGAGAGTTAAATGAATTAAACACTTTTCTAACTAAACCTACAGAAACTTTAGCGACAATAGTGAAAACTAACACCAAACTTCATTATACTAGTGATATAAAACAGTAAAACAATGTATTTGTGATAATTAACGCTACAAATCATAACCACTTTTCGAGCAGCTACCCACAGAAGTGAACACATATCAAATAACATAATTAACACAAGTATACACGGAACACTTCTTCAGAACACACCAAACAACCTATTAGACAGATTACACCAGTGCGGGGACATTTAAAACATTTATGAAGGTAATTTTGCTGTGAGATTTTAACACGACGGCATTCCAATAACTTCGCCATATCTAGGAGCGGCCATCTTTGAAAAATACGAATCTCTGCCTCCCGCATCGAGTGACGTCAGCAGCTACATATGGTTTGATGACTCAACTTTTTCAGACATTATATCAGAATTATTTAAATATTGTTAAATAATAATTATTGAAATTACTTTAATTGTTAATGTTATACTTTCTCGTTGACCCTTCTCTGACTATTAATATAATCGCTCCAAGAACCTTTTTTATACAATAATTGTAATAATTGTTTCCACTGTATGAACGAATCGATAATTCCCTGAGACGGAGTCGATAATTGCTCCCAATCGATTAAAAATCGATTATTTATTAAATTTGTTAATAAATCCATTTATTTCAATTGTTTGTATCTATTATTATTTCACATGCTAATTTAAGGTTTATTTATTAATGCAACGAGACTTCAAGAAGAAGAAAATATTAATTAACAGTGAGATATTGGACCAGCACTAAACGTCATAAATCGATTGCTGACCGGAGTTAATCTGATTAACTCCAGACTTGGTTCAGATCTTCCAGAAGTGCTCAATAATTAATAAATACCTTCTTAATTATTAAAATTTTTAACAGAACATTAAAACAGGATTATTTCACAATTACAGACATTGATTAAAACATAAACAAATTTTTTTTATTATTGAAAATTTTTTTTTTTAAATAAAATTTTCTCTTTATTATCTTTTTTTGTAAAGACCGCATACAGGGTTTACTTACAATGTACATCAACATCAATGCATAACATGAAGTAGTGTATAAGAAAAACAAAATCCATGTTTATTATGCTGTAATTGGCTAGTTGATAAAATCCACTAGTTATTGCAATACATGTTTTGAATAATAGCTGTTGCAATTTCACATGTCACTTGCATTTTAGCACTGGAAAAAGGGTATAATCGATATGGGTGTACCAAATTATAAGCTAAACAACAACGGAATTACAACTCCGCATAACGGTAAGCAATTAAGCAAATTAGTTCCTAGAAAAATAGAAACAGCAAGAATGTAAAAGCAGCAAGAGTAATACAATGAGAACTCAACAATTTAGATATATCACAACGGGAATTCGTTTAATAATTTTAAGTCGAATATAGTATAAATACAAATGTAATAATTTTCTATTTTACTTAGTCATGTTTATCGTTGAAAATGACATCCCTTAAGTGACGCCCATTTACACGTTTACATTCTTCAAGTCAATTGGGAAAGCTACCCATCACCCTCTAAAGCATGCCTTGCAGAATCGTCCGAATTTCTTTGGTGATCTGCGATGATGAATTTAAACCTGAGTTGATTTAAATCACGTAGTTGTGACTGAAAACCTTAAGTTTAAGATAGTCTTACAAAATGAAATAACGCGTAGACAGGTCTGGAGATCGCGCAGGGAAGGCCAAATCCTGACATGAACCGATCTCGAAACACAGACCTCAACACATCCATCGTGTTTTGTGTAGTCTGTGGGGTTCCATACTCATGGAACCAGACCGACTCAGCATTAACCCTTAGATAATTTAACAAAAGTATAAAACGGTGACCGGTCTGAAAACGGTGACCGGTATAAAAAGTATGCCGGTCTGAGTTTACCCTGACTGAATTTCCATTAACTCCTTCAAAGAAGTACAGTTCATAAACACGAACGGGGAAAACTTCACACCAAACAGTGACTCGCTGTCTGTGAATAGGTATAGTATATTGCCTTGCTATCTACAGGTATGAATAGTCAAGAAGGGTAAGAATAGCTCCAATAGCGAATGTTTTGTTTAGTGACATTCCCGGAAAAATGAAAATGTGCTTCGTCTGACATAATCAAGTGTGCATTAAAGTTTTGTTCTTGTTTTTTAAATTGCAATATTATATTTAAAAAATTAACTCTTTTATTGTAATCACGTTCAAAGAGTTTTTGGGCCACTTGAATTTTGTACGGATGAAAATGGAGATCTTGGTAGAAAATCCTCCGCAGAGACTATTGGAAATCTACAGTGGAATAGCATGCTTCCTTGCAGATCTTTTTGGATTACGCGTGACAACGGTACATAGTTTTCACGTTTTCTAGCGTGCGCACTGTTTTCACACTTTCTCTAGTTGTTTCCTGTATCGAGGCAGTTATTCTACATTTTTTCCCCAGTTTGATATTGTTGAGCGATCTGGAACTCTTCTCTTCCATGTCTCCCAACGTTAAAATGGTTTCTGAACAGTCTTTGTGTTCTCCTCAAAATAAGAATCGTTAATTTTAATAACGTTTGTGTTTCAAACCACGATGTTAGACTTGCCATTAAGCCATGTTTACTGAAATGGTATAGTTTAATTAAGGTTATGAAACCATCTGTTTATTTATTGTTGCCATATTAACCAAACACGAGGCAACAAAAACTGTTGTGTTTTCATTTCCCTACCCTATAAGATTCCTACTGAATGCGCTAGTTTCGTCCTGTCGACGTGTATTTATATAGATACTCTCCCGGTGCAAGGCGATGACAAATCATCGAGTTTTATCCCATGACTACTTACCCATTCGGAGTCGGCGATAAATTGGTGTCTCACACACCTGTCTAACAATCTGTAGACACTACGTCCTACCCACATTACACACGATATATGTCCACAGAAATCTCCTACTGTTGTTCCAAGAAACACAGTAAAGTATCTTTCATTTTCACGTTCTTCTTCATCATCGTCTTTATTCTATTATTCTTCTTTTGTTGTTGTTGTTGTTGTTGTTGTTGTTGTTCTTCTTCTTCTTCTTCTTCTTCTTCTTCTTCTTCTTCTTCTTCTTCTTCTTCTTCACTGTTATTGATTATGGTCCTCTTCGGTTTTCATCTCACTACGCCTTTTCTGTATGCCAGCAGTTCTTGTTCCCAGTAGGTTTCTAATTTGTTATATGCCATGGAATTCTCCATGGAGTCACTCATTGTTGCACGTCTTTCACGCATTAAAAACTCCGACTCCTTTCTATCTCTATTCTATCTTTAAAATGAATGTATTGCAAATGATATTATAGTGTTACGAGAAGCGTACCGAACAATCCAGAACATTCTCCACTCCCCGCGACCAGTGTGGCTTGTGTTGCGTCATTCACGTAGGTGGTTCTCGTGAGTTCTAGGAACATTTGGAGATACGCATTAAGCCGGTGGCGTACAGTAAGGAGGCAAAGCTGTACTGCACCTCTGCGGGGCCGATATAAAGCCCATAGCAGCCGGATTGTCAGTTCAGTTACGTAAGCGATTTCCGCTAGTGCGGATTGAGTGTTGTCGAATAAAGTAGTATTGTGATAATAACTGTGTGAAACTCTGTTAACAGATATTGTTACTGCGTGTGGACAAATCTAACTAGAAGTATTGTACGAGTTAATTACAAACTGTGTAATGGTGATAATTAAAGCTGGTGATTAGTGACGTAACTGGTGTCTTGTATTTTGTTTTCCACTGCACCATACGACGATCAAGTAGACAGTATTCTGTTCGTTAATATGCGCTCGCTAACTCTCCGAAAAAAGTCGTCTAAATAAGTCCAATAAATTTTCCTTGCTTGTGATAACGGCCTAATGCTTTCAAATAGAGTATATGTATATGGTCAAAGAAGCTTTTTCTTAAAGCTAGATTTTTGTGGTTTTCTGTCCTGGTCTGCTTAGTCTCAATGCTGTTTCCTTTGTTTTTCGTATCGACCTCAGTATATAAACTTATTTTCATCTATCAAACGGAACTTCCAAAACATTATTTAATTAATTAAAGCAATATTATTGAATATTAATTTGTACTCAAATAGTATAAACTGCTTAATTTTAGTTACAAAATTATTACAAAATGTAATTTATGAACACCAAGTTCTTGCGTGTTCTTTGAATTATACTTCTTTGAATTAGTACAAATATCACACATAATGTAGTTTAGTGAGATTTATTTTCCTTAAAAAATTTTGTAACAACGGAGACTCATGAACCTAAAATTTTAGATATTTTAAATTCTGTCTAACTCTAACTTTTTATTGCGACATGCCCTAGAGGCATAAATCTGTCTTCCAGCACAAGGAGTAATTCGCAGCCAGCACCGTTATAATAATAGCCACAAATAAATTTCCCTCGTTACAATCTAGTTTAGAAAGTACTGTAACTTAGAATTGATAGTGTTAAAATCCAGGCAAAGCACTGATGTATTTAACAAGTTGTTTGTCTTTAGTTAAGGTGTACATCGTTCCGTGCAATAAAATCTTAACAAAATTTGAGGACTGAAATTTTACACCTTACTAGAAACTAGAACCCCTGCGGCTGTACATTTTGTAAAACAATAAACATTATCTACTGTTTTTGTCTAATTACATCTCGCTTTTAATTTTCGTGATGGTTTATACAAAAAGAACCTTTTAAGGAGCTATTCAGAATTCTGGGGAGGGCGGACGAATATGTTAGCCTCTACTTACGTAAGCGTCTCAGACAATTAAGACGTCACATCTACGTTGATCACCAACATATTATTAAAAATGTTTTGGGTCAGTAATATATTTATGTACTATTCTGAAGGCTGTACTAGTGTGCAGTCTTTGTGTACATGTGTGACGTTGTGAGTGATGTTTTTGTGTGTGAGCGCTCGCGTGCGCTGTGTAGGTTGGTTAGTTGGTACTTTATCGGTTTTGATATTTACTGTGTACATATTTCGGAAATCGGTGAACTGTAACGTTGGAATGAGAGATATATTTCCACCTTTTACACCTATGTCAATATTTGATTTGCAACATACGTGGGAGTTGGTAGAATCAAATCGTGTTATATTAAAATGTCGATTCTATGACTTAATAAACAACAATTTTGAGATTTACAATTTTTAATATTTTATTAGACTCTTTTCCTATTCAACGACGTTATATTTATTTTGTTTTGAAATATAGAAAGTAATTTGGAGCAGACTTCCTTTTAATCTCTAATTATAAAAGTTATTCTAATCTTCGATTATGTTATTATACTTTTGTAAAAGAAAGAAATTACCTGAACAGGTTATGAATACAACTGATAAAATAAAGTCGTTGTGTGTGTGTGTGTGTGTGTGTGTGTGTGTGTGTGTGCGTGCTCACGCGCGCTTTGTTTAACTAATATCTGGTCTGAACTAAAGTTAACTGTTCAGTTCAGAACAGCAATGTTTATAGATTAGGGAGGAATGTTCAAATGTTTTAAATAGTTCTGTTCCATGTTTACTAACTTCTTGCACTTAAATAATAAATTAAGTAATACTACATTAAGTTATTTTTCCATAGGTACCGTTATGAGACCGTTATTAACAAAGAGTAATATTTTACTTTCTGCAGGTGGTGAATTGCAAAATTGCATACCTTTAGTAAATAGTAATTTACATTTTTAAGTTACATAATTTAAATATTGAAGAGACACAGATTTTATTTATTATATTCTATAATATGTTTTATTACAAATGTATACATCATAAATATTAACACATTTATCGCTAACCGTGTTGTCATGTATTTATAAATTTAAAAATAAGTAGCATAAAACATTGTATTAAATTTGTTTTAATAATTTGTGTTAAACGTATATTTCTTTGTTAAACGTAACTCAATGTGGAACAATAAAGTTTTCCCTTACATGTACCCAGTGCAGAAACGCGTAATTCCTCGTACCCTCTTGTCTTTCTAGGGGTGTCAATAAAGTCATGCCGATGTAAAAACATCCGGCTCTTTTACCTTGGTTTACAGGAAAATATGAGAAAAGTACGTCAATCTACAGCATTGACTTATTTTTACATTGTTTGTTTCTAGCTTTAGTGACAAGGGAGAAGTTATGGAGTACAATATTACATGAAATATATCAAATTTTGTTAGCTGGATAATAGCATTCCTTTCTTTATAACTACAGCCTATATCAAATAGGCTACTAAATTCACGTGTCTAAACGAGACACATAAAACGTGAGCTGTACCCTTGTCTCTGCATCCGTAATTGAGACTTTATAGTACTTGTTATGACAAACCATTTAATGAAAAGGAAATAAATTGATTTGCCGTACAAAGTTAAACGTATCAAGACCTACACAAATGAAATTACAATTTTAAATATCAGCGTACTTTACACTTATTCCTAGGTTACTTCTGTTGGTGAGGAAACACTCACATCCACACATGCGTATAGAAAAAAGACAAAATTTTAGAAAACTATTTATTCTCGCGCAGGCGTCTGTGTGTTTGTGTGTGTCGAGGCCATGTTAAGTAAATATGATATATATGTGTTCCTAGTCCAAATTCGGAGCCAATGAAATATGAACGAAATTTTGTGGAAGACATCTTCATAAAAACAAATACAAAAATCCTCCGTTAATATTTAAGACAATGGGAAATCGCATTTATACGTTGTTATATTCCCGTCCTGGAAGACGCCTAATCCCAGGTACAACAAATGTCCGTAAACAAAAGACCTAGAATTTAGCAAAACCACCCTATCAGGTTGTGAATATAAACTTATTCCTTTAACTATGCTAATCATACCCATATAGAGTGATATTATGTTTCAGAGCTTGAATTTTACTAAACAAGTAAGGTACAGAATTATCTATCAATTTAACTCTACTTCCAGCTGGATAATAATTTGCATTAAATGCCTGGTATGTAATATTGATATCAGCACACCTCTCGCAAACGTTTATCACCATACCGTAATTCTAAAGCTTTTATTAACTAGGAATAGGTGTTCTGGCTGTCAGGTGGCACTTTCTGTCGTAGCTCTGCCGTAGGTCCTTTTACAACAAAAACGAGAGAAACTGCCTTGTCTTTCTCGGTCCAGTATTTCAGCAACACCAAAGACACCAAAATTGCTTAAAATACGTTGTGCACATATGAGCGCTTGCATCAAATGTTGGGACCTTGAGATGAACTGTCCCAACCGAAGACAAAGTGACTTTCCCTATTGTCTTATTTTCTATGTCCTTTTCTGCCTTTACGATTGGCACTGTCTCTTCAGCCGTTTGTTTCGAAACGCATCGCTGTATTCACTGTTCGATTTCACTTTTAAATTCCTCTTTTATGTTTGCAATTGTCTCTTTTATAGTTGAGATTCTACTTCATATACTTTATTTGAAATGTATATAGTTATCTTTACCGTTTTTTCTACTTTAGATATATTCTAATAATTTGTTTATTAAACTCACCTCGTAATAGACTGAAATTTGGAGTGGTATATTCTTGCACCAGCTTTTACTTTCGTCTGTGGCAATGCTTTGATGTCACCTGCTTCACGCTTATGTTCCTCTTTTTGTCCTTCTTCCAACTCTGGAAAGAGGTCTGTAATGTAATCAAGAAAGATTGTAATCAAGAAGTAATTTGTAATTTGTATTAATATGTAATTAATAACAAATATTATTGAAAAAGGTACTCATATACAATAATGTAAGTTAAATTTGTTTAACGTAAATAATAATGGCAAATATTAGAGTCCCGCACTGATTATAACACAATAATCACTTTTCACTAGTCCTCAACAACCACTTTATGCGCACGCTACATCATTGGCCGATGTAACTAATTTCCAATCCGGCCGCAAGCCCTTTCTGTACCCCCGGCTGAGTGTACCCAGCTGAAGTTCCAGAATAATTTTCACTTCTTTTGGTGACGTGCCGACATAATTTGCATAGTTAAGTGTGCTCAAACCGTCTCAAAACTACTTGAGTATACAGCCTTGACAGAGATACTGCACCTGCTCGGCCAGCCGAGACACTTGTGGAACACTTACGTAACTGCACTTGCCGACCGCACGAGAGCGTTACGTAATTTCGTACACTTTAATTAAAATGATTTTAAGTAAACCCGTAATATAAATGTGGTCGTAATATTCAAAATAGTATTTTATGACACAAATGAGAAGGGCATGAGAAAGTAAAGTATTTGCAAATGCAGAAATACTATGCATTGAGACTTGATTACTGAAGACTGGTAACAAAAATCTTCTGTTGAAGATAAAAATTCAATTTCCTATTCAGTTGATGCATTAGGTTATTACTTTCTGTGATACCATAAATGTGGAGCTGTTCGTCAGAATACATTTCTTTTAAACGTACTTTTTATGCCGTCTACCTTATGTATGTACACTTTAGTTGGGTTATCAAAAATCAACAAACAGTTTTTCGCGTAAAGTTTTCATTAGAGATTTATGACTCACCTGATGACACACATTCATTAACATTTAATTAATAATTATAATATAAACACCATTTTGGTTTATAATTTTACAATTAATAAATTGTTAATATATGAAAGAACAGAATATTCAGCAAATAATTAAGTATCACAAAACTGATAATGTAAAACTGTACTTGCCAAAAATACAGTAGAACACATATGTGTTTATAAATATGTACCTTGCAAATGTAAAACAACGCGAATACGTTTAAGCTCAAGTACTTGATATCTATTATCTTACTTAAACCATAACAATATGTCCTAGGTGACAATAGCCAGACAATTACGCGACCTTCCTGCTAGAGTTTCAGTCACATTATGTTCATTATACATTAACTAAACACATGCTCAATTAACGAGGTGTCAAAAGGACTATGCAGAGTCAAAAACGATTTAAGACTTACCATTAAATTAAGATATAAAATTTACTTAACACAAGGAAAAATAAGTAATTATTTATTAGCACGATTCCTTTCACGTACTATGTGCCATAAAGTATTGTAACGGGATATATGAAAGAATAATTTGTCAAGATGAATGGTTTGCATTCGTTTTTTTAATTTACATGCAATACTATGAATTGCATCACTACTTAAATACAAAATTAATGAGTACTACCCAAACATTGATTAATAAAGCAACACGATCCATGTTTGCTTGTGGAGACGCACATTCAACTACAATTGCACATACCTTTAATGTCATCTGTGCACTTACGAAAATACAAGTAAAACCTCGCCTACTTACTTTTTTGAAAGTTCGCTTCCTTACTAAGCTCATTTGTGTCTGGAAACTTGGAAAACCACAAACTTATTCTTATGTGACGTGCACTGCTAAATGAAACTTTACTCAAAGTTAATAGACACTTTGAAACAGACTCCTATTTTAGTGTTCACATAATAATTGTCTGTATGTTTAGGGAAACTGCATATGTAACGTGTAAACCAACTAGTCCCAACATCTTACATCAAAAAACTTTAAGCTCTCTGGTGTACACTATTTAATAGAATTCTATTGAGGAACTGACTACCAATGTGAATGTGAATTAAATAGGCAAAACAGCTGTGTCCTTCACCAATTTTCAAACAATAAAACCATTTTGCTGGTAAATTATACAAACTTCTTTCCATCGCGTCAAGTATACATTAACTAACAAATTTTTGCTTCTGTTTCCATTGCCCTTGCCTGTCTCCCATTCTAATAGAAAATCTATACTTTTAACATCTCATCACTTTATATTATTAATGATTCAAGAAAAAATTTCTTCTATAGGAAAAATAAAATATGTAAATTTCCTCTTAAACACTGCACTAAGGGCGAATTAAGCAATACTCTTTCAACATAAGTAACATTCAGAAACATTACTTTAGTTGGAGGCTTTCGTGGTCAAAACGTTTTAAAACATCACTTTATTTGATTGACAACACGTTTTGTTTTGGTTCAGTTACTAAACCTTTTTCCATTCTTCGATCTACTATCTTTAGTATAAGGTTGTGTTAACGATCCTGTAAGATGTACTTGTAAACAGGAGCGCATACGTGTTATCCAACAAAAGGTTACGTTCACAAACAATACAGCTTATTCCTTGACATAGGGAATAATTTACAAGGTAATCTACTAATTATAGAAAAGGTACGGATTATGAAGATGTATGGATTTATTGACGATAGTTAATTGAAGTGGCCTGGTGCTTATAAAAACTCAATTTTCTAAACACTTGATGTATTAAGGTATTCGTTCGTTGACGTCGTAAACGTAAACCTGATAACCAGTATACACTTCACTCAACCGTACTTTTATTTATGCCGTTCGTTTTATGTATTATTTTTAAATTCGTTATTATTGCATACAATATTTATAAAGTCATACTAGTTGGCAACTGTATTTAGCTAACACAGTTAATAAAATTGTGAATGAAACTTGATAGTGTTCTAACAACTTAAATATACGATTATGTACTTTTTATATGGTGTACGATGTGTACTCTACGATTGCTCCATGCACGATTTTATCTATGTCACCTTATTTGTTCTACGTTTAATTGTCTGAGAGCAGTTGTATTCAAATACATTTTTGATTAAGTGCTCAGAATAGTAACGATATTTAAGGTTACAAATTTTGTGAGTGCGAGAACAAGTTTATAAAATGGAACGTTATACGACTTGAATATTACTCAAAGTTTTGATTATTATATATTACTTATTATCATACATATGATTTAAGTAAGAAAGACGATGTAAAACTGATGAATCTGATGAATCATTAAGTAATAAGTTAAAAGAATATAAAATTGAGAGTTTACTGTGAATTTACCTTTCATTTAATAGAAATCTTAATAAAGTATTAATGTTTATAGGCATTGCCAATAATGAATAAGATCTAACAAAATTAAAGCTGGACAAGTTGAATGTTGTGCTTTGAATTACGTCCTTGTTAAAGGACGAATACAAGTACCGATATGGCGACATCTTTATTTAATTCAGAAAATAAGTATTTCTCTGCCAGAACATCGTTTTTACGTTTCGAAACTAATTTTGCTGGACGGCTAGTTAATGACTCAATAATACGCTGTTTTATCACCCATCCTGCCTATATGTCCATTCTGTGCCCTTCTTCCGTTTCATTGCCCATTCTATTACTATATGTATAGGCTTATATTATATATTGCTTATTCTAAACACAAATGTTAAAAAACTTGTTCTTCATTTATGTGAATTTGGTTTTCCTCAATCGCTTAGTCTAAGTAGCTTACAAGTTGATAGTGTAATAATCGTTACAATATTAAAGAAATAATAGAGGTTTTTGATACTTAAACCTGATATTATTCATCTCTTACTTTTCATCATTTAAAATCTTCGTCTACTTCCTCTGCCGTGATATCTAGTTTACTTAATTTTCTTTTACCTCCTCTAACCGGATTTATCAATTTTATTAACCTTGTGTTTATCTTACTAATTAAGGAATATATAGACAATGTATTTTGTTTTCATTAAAAAAATTAACAAACTACCGCCTGTTCGTTCATGGTTTATTACTTACAGATAAAAACAGTTTTCTTCTAAACGCTTTGGTCACTCACCGAAGACCTTTTTCAGTAGTAAAAAATGTTCGATCCGGGATGGTAGGACAAACTTACCCTGAAGTATAAATATTCTGTCTATCGATACCAGCTATCTCTTGTTTTTTAAGAAGTTCCCTTTGTTCATCTCTTATTTTTATCTCACTCTTTTGGCTAGAAAGTGTAGTACACAATTCCTTTCATAGTGTATAAAAGTCAAATTTAAATTATTCTGTACTTTTCCTCTGGTAACATTCTTTTAATTTCCTAAAACAAAATACCAAAGAGTTTATGACTCGTTTACACTCTTTCTAAAGTTGTCATACCTTCCATCACTCTATGTTAAATACGCATTTTTTCCTTTATGCAAAGTGTCATATTGCTTTACATAACCAAAGAATGTGTTTCCTCTTACATTTGTTCTAGGTTAATCATAACTTCTAATACATAATACATTACGTAACGTTAAGCCACACAGATTACATCTAATCCTCTCTGCCTTTCAAGTTGGTGGATGTCTTTCAGGATGGTCTCGATTCAGACTATGAACACATATTGTAAGAAACAATCTATCCGCAAATAAATAAAACGACTCTTTAAAAGTAAGTATTAGTGGGCTTCTCGGATTAAGAAAGTCATACTTTTACTCTTTGGATCTTTAACTGCAATATTTGTAATATAGAGATTAATAAAATATTGAAGTCACAGTCAAACTCATAAATGTAGGCTGCTAGAATGTTACAAATATAAAACTTACAGATAAGTTCTTTGCAAGTTTTTTAAACTAATTTACTTAACTCAGTTTAATTTAAATTAAGAATTTTACATTACTTTTGACAATTTTTATTTCAAATACCTTGCAGTTGACCAGATTAGACAGAGTTAACCGAGAAAGTAATAAGCTATGAAGCACACGGTTACATCTAGAACGCTTTTGTCAGCTTGGGGTATATAACTTACTAAAAAAATTCTCTTCAATTGATTCCCCTAACACACTAGTCTTTATTATTCAGTGCCAGTTTATTTAACCACATTTATGTTTTAAGATTTTTTGATGGTGGGGTAATAATTTGGTGTACAAACGTAAAAGCGAAAGATATTCACAATCTGTAAACATTATATTGTATTATTTTTATTGTTATTACGGTAAAGTGAAAGAAGAGATTATGTTAGTATTCACAAAATAAGTTTTACAATTTCTAATTATCTTTTGTGTCATTTGTTTACTCTTACTGATTGGTTCTAATTTCTCTTATTGTTACCTATTTTACCCGCACGTGCACATAAAATTTTAAATTACAAGTCTGTTGGCATGTTGTTGGCATATAATGAAAACTCAGTTATTTTCCTTAGAAAATAATAAAACTGGGACCGAAAATCAACACTGTGGAAAATATTTATGTTGTCTACTAGCAAAGTAGTTAACTATAAATCCTCATTCCTCGTGCGTAGCTGTCTTCATGCTTGTCTTCAGATACTGAAAAGAAATTAAAAAAAAAAAATGTTTTTGCTTCTTGCTTGTTGTGCTTATAATACGCTGACTTATTACGTGATGAGTAAAATGAAAATTTTTCTCAATAGACTGTGGGATGTATTGCATTACCTGTTCTGTGGGATGCAATAGACTGAGTTAATGCTGATTAAAATTTGACAAATTATTTAGAGAAAAGGTAATGTTTATTAAAATTTAAAGGCCAAATAATATTATTGTTCCGGAAAATGTTATTGATAGACAATTAGAACAAATATTATTATTATTTGGGATTTGGGCGTTATAAAATTGTTTAAATTATGCTACAACATTTTTAGGTTTTACTACGGTTACAGCTGTCATACCGCATGCAACTGAATCAAGAATGAGATCAGACTTCTCAACAATATTAAACCAAATGCCAAAGTCTATAATCGTTTACTACTTTAACGAGAATTGATAAATATGGGTGATAAAAGTATTAGTTAAACAATCATATTTTTGTGCATTAAGAAACTGGAAGTGAAAATATTCCGCTATGTTACACTGCGAAAGAAATATTGCAATGTGGCAAATATTACTATGTCTGAATTGGTTGCGGAATTTGCTCAAACTTTCTGTGCTGTTTTACATCATTATTAAATATTAACATCTCAACATTTTTATCTTATTGAGTTATCTCTTGTTAGTCTTTAATGTATCATGTTCAGTATAATAGTGATTTTCACCAGCGCACATTTTGGTCGATTTCCTAATTGAAATGTTTGTATTAAATGAAACGCTTACGTCAAACCTGGAAGCATTTTTCTTACAATAAATACATACTATATTTTACCTTTCTTGCATATTTATTTGTTGTACTTTGTGTTTGTAGCTAGCGTTTCCTTCTTTGATATTCCGTTACTTTTACCACGGTCTTGTGCGTTGGCGATTCTTGAGCTTAGATGCTTGAGATTACACAGAACTACAACTCCACAGGATTTCAAATCTTTTCATAGATTACAATTTAATCTTTGTTACCTTTCTTACGACCAGCCTATTATGGGTGTCATTCCCTAAAATATTATTTGTTTCATTTTGTCTATAATTTCGTATATACGAGTTTAACTTCTCGAAGCAATTTAACTACCTCCAATAAGTTACACTGCATGTACGATGTGTTCTCCATTCCAACATTCAATGTAAGCATTCCTTTTTTTTTTTACAAAAGGTTTATATAATGCTGCCATGTGTCAAGGTTAAGGTATGGTAAGCTACTTGGTTAAGTTATGCAAGGTTGAAGCCTTCAAATTTTTGCTGCTTTCTATTTTACATTAGTATTTTACTCAAGGCAAAGCTGGTTTTGTTTTTAGGTCCCTCACCTATTACTTTTATTGTACAGATTACTTCCTTACCTTTAATTACGTGGCTGTTAAAAGTTTATTAAAAAAATCAAAATAGTAAACTCACCGGTTATAAACGTACTGTGCTGTTCTATGGTGTAGCTTGCGTTTTGAGTCTTTTTGTAACATTACTAACAATTATACAAGATTTCAAATAGACAGTTACTTTAGTACATAGCTATTTAAGCCATCGTACGTTAGGTTCAACCGAAGTTTTATTCACAGTAACCCTTCCATTACATACATGAAATAAATAATTTTTATTGGAACGTTAAATGAAAGCGATGACAATTTTAACGTTAGCAGAATATAAATATTTATCATCTTGCTAATGGAACACAATTTGTTTGTCCTAATAGTCCATTAAGAGTTAATGTACCAATTCTGTGAGTACAGATTGGATGCCTGTGTTTTTAAAAAAAGGTCATTATCACTCAGGTTTATTGCCTGGAAAACGATCCGAATTAATTTTCCAAGCAATAAATGCCGTTGAAAAATTTTTATTGTTTTATATTCTTATAAAAGTTCTTATTTTGTCACACACATTTTGAACAATACGAACAAAATAATTTTGAGCAATATGGCAACTTGTACATTGTCTGTTACGTCCCTTACTCTTACGTCACAGTCAATAACTTTTCAGTTTGCAATGAATTCTGTTCTTGGTCATTGTTTTACCATGTTTGTTTCAGACATGTAATTGTGTTTTATCTATTTTAGACTGTTTTACTTTAAATTAGGTAGGCAAGTAAGCAGTTCTGGGAAAGATAAATAGACATAAATGTATATGAAATATTTAATTGGTTTAAAATGGGGTGGGGCTAAAAATTAATGTTATGTAGGAAAACAAAGGAAAATACTAATACAAATTATACAATATACTGGTATAAATACCATTTAGTAAGGAGAAAGACAGTGAGTGAGAGAGAGAGTGAGAGAGAGAGAAACACTGTTCTTTGAGGGTTTATTATTATTAGATAAAATAAGTAGAGATTTGTATCGTTCAATTTTTATAGATTATGTAAAATATATATAGACAACACCTTATTATGGAGGGAGAATTCTTCCGAATAGTAATGTTTTCCACATACTGGGATAAACAATACCAAAGAAAAATGAAAGAAGAAAGGTAAATCAGTCAACAAAAAGCATAATTTAAACTTATCGCCACTTTCAAATATAAAGGTACGCAGACAAAGAGTGCATACATATTGTTACGACTGACTCACTGTTCGTCATAGAGTACAGTGGAAATAAAATACAGACACCAATGAAGTCACTAATTCCCAGCTTTCATTAATCACGAAGAACAAATTGTAATCAAGAATGTACTCTCGTAGAATAATTCAAGTCAAATTTACCACCACGCAATAATAGTGTCAAGTAATAGAGTTCCACACTAATTGTAACACAATAATCCTTTCCTACTTCGCAAACGACTGACTAAGGCGGCCGCTGTTGCTTATATAGGTAGGGCAGGTGTTCCAGAATAAACTTCCGTTCTTTTTGCTGCGTGCCAGTATAATATGCGTATTACACCTGCTCATTAACAGTCTGGAAGGTACTTTTGTGTGTTGAGAGTGGCCTTGACCGAGACATTGCGCCTGCTCGGTTAGCCGAGAAACGTGTTATCGGATGTTCCAGAGCGTTCCGTAATTGGCGTAACACACACACGGGCTCGCGATCGCGTGTGTGTTTAGCTGGATACTAGAAAATAATCATTGAGAATCCTGAAAGTATGTGAGAGCAAATTTGTGATTTTGAACACGTAACGTAACCAAAAATATGTAAAACAATCTGTTAAATATTCCATTGTTAACTCAATACCTCGATGTAAGCAAAGATAGAGCGTTCTGTCGTATTACTTATAGACACCCTATGTAGGCTATATGGACAATGTAATAATACATTATTCTGAAAAGTGATTATTCAACTTCATTAAAATCTTCACAGGTTGTAATTGATTGCACGAAAACTGTGGCCACATTGATTAAGAATTTATAAAGTTTCCCTTCAGAAAATACATTTTTTTTTAAAGACTTATTATTTAAACAAAACTGTATACCTTTTTCATGTTTCGGCTGAAACAAAACAATAATTTAAATTCTATGATGCATCGACCAACTATTAACGCATTGTAGGAAGGAATGTTTGTGGAACGTCTCAAACAATAGACGATATTCAATTGGCATTGTTTTCAATATGAATTAATAAACAATACAACAAATAAAACGCTTTACGACTTGCGTATGTAATTATTATTGTAAAAATATTTTGTATTCCATGTGTGTCTTTGATTACGTACTCATATGTATGCGTATGATTACAAACGAGTTATCAAGATTGGATTTTTTCTAAACCAATGACCTAAATTATTCATAAGTGTGCTTGCACCGGTCTTTGGTAAAAATTAATAAAAAATTGTCATTTGCTTTATAGTTACATCACATTCTATTATTTAGTGCCTTCTGTATTCTGTTTGTGTGCACTTTCCACAATGATGGTTTTGAGTTAGCAATTGTATTTAATGAATTGCGAACTGTCTTTTTTTTAATTAAATAAGTAGTGAAATTAGGCAGACTTACGACTGAACTTTTCCACCATCTCTCCCAAAACTTGATAGTTTTTATTTCAATTTTTGTGTTTCCTTCAAATATATTACAATCCATACCATATATAACAGCTAACCAACACACAAGTGCCTCACAAGACTGAAAATTAGGAAGGCTGAAGATGGGAACATAAGGCTTCCCGAAACATGTTCCAAATAAGGAAAAACATCTTGAGGTAAAGTTTTTATAAATATTAAACATATATGTAATGTAAATTTTTCATTTTATATACTATGTGTTTCTATTTTCGTGAAGGACTGTTGTAAGTTACTTATCAGTTATGGTTGTAGCTTGTAGTTTATTATCAAATGGAAAAATTGTTAACGTTTGTAAACTAACAGTGTTATTCGTGTCTATGCGGTAAGAAGGAGACTAGTAAAAACTTGGTTGTAATTAGTGTGAGCAACATGATATTACTTTGTCGTTTTGTATTGCATTACACTATGCGTGTGTACACTGAACAACGTGGGGGGGGGGGTCACAAGTAGGTCAAAAGGCAACTGTGCCGGTTAACATGTTTACTGTTGTATGTTGTGGTTGTAATGTATGCAAGCTTGTGAGTCCAATGCGGGTCATTGTACTTT
Organism: Magicicada septendecula; assembly: GCA_034769895.1. NCBI lineage: Eukaryota > Metazoa > Arthropoda > Insecta > Hemiptera > Cicadidae > Magicicada > Magicicada septendecula. The sequence continues at coordinate 355,212,908 of CM068371.1, read as the reverse complement.
GTGTGCGGAAACGTGCTACAACTAACGTACGTGGCAGAGAAACAAACATCAGCATCCCTAAACTACTGTATAACTTCCGCACAGTACCCCTTATATTTGTACGTAAACAAACAGTACTTTATGATTTACAAATTTACGTAACGCAGATTGACCTAATTTTTAACTTTGTTGTATTTTATTGTCATGAGTATTTATAGCAACTATTTTTCACTGTAATTGAAATGTATTATATCGATAAGGTTTATTTACGTGTACTATATTAAACGTTAAAAAAAATACGCAATTCGTTGCTACAACGCTATTTCATTTAAATAGCGAAACTCTTGTTTTGATGGCGATTATCAACATCATCAATTTATATTAACAAGTTTACAAAATAACTCTTAATATAAATAAATGTTGTTTACTTTAGTGTAACACAAAGGGTCTAAATATAGAAAATAAAGTTATATAAAGTTTATAACATTTATGTGGCCATAACATAAAGAAGTATTTTTCATAATGGGACACAACAAGCACAAGCGAACAAACAGGCAAATAACAAATAATTTGGACTTTCAAATTTCGCGTGTGAGTGCGCGCGCGCGTGTATGTAAGCGCGTTGACGGGTATGCGATATCAGCACTGACAGAGTAGATAGTTTGGAAATCCGTAAACAGGAAAGATGAGGTGACAGAGATGTATGTTTCCACCCGATACAGTGTCAAAATTTGATTTCGTAGTTAGTCTGTGCCAGAATATAAAAGTACCTTAAATTAAAATTGTGTTATTTACATGATGTAATATTATCTATTTTATGGGTATATTATTATAACGCATTGTGTAATCTCCAGTTAGAGAAAAATGTTAATAACGGTGTCCGTTTCCTTTTATTATCCAGTAAATCATTTGACTCTTACTGATGTTATCATAATGATAGGCAGAATAATTACTAAATATCAACAAGTTTAATTAAATGTGTCAACAAAAAACCTTGATCTCTCTAGACAGAAAAATTAAAATTCTAGGGTGGGTGGATAAATTACAATCAGGCATATGTTAGCTATGGTAGTCAGTCACAAAGAAAGTCCATTGAAGTACTAAATAAACACCTTAATGTATTCACTTTAATGTATTTTTTTAGTCGCTTATTACCTAAAATCTGAATATTTTTTTTATATAACGTAATCATTTTTTGCATTTTTGAGCAGGTTTAATAGTTATGTCTTTTTCTGTGACGGTTGGGGCAGTTTTTCATCAATCATCTTACGTCACGATCTCATCGTCATTTGCATGACTCTGTAAAGCCAAGAATAAGAATTGTTTGCAATTTTTAGAAGGTAATAACACTAGTAAAAGTAATCTGAGCAAGAAGGAGAATAGAAGAAAGCATTTAATTTGATATTTTCAAACTGTTTAATGAGTAGGTCGGCAATGTCCGTCAATATATTGTAATAAAATAGGACGACACAGGAAGACAAAAACCCCTGCCAGTGAGTATGCTGTCTCCTTTAAGTTGCCGATCAAAGAGGCACATAGAAGATTGTCATTTGTTTAGAATAACGTGATTACCAATATGTCAATGATTAAACAAAAATAGGGTATATGCTGCAGCTTAGGACGATTTACAAAAGAAGGAATGTCATACATGTTACATTCAAGACTTTTCAATCCCTAGGATACAAAACTGTAACTACAAAGAACATACAGCATCCATTACTTATATAAATATAAATTTAATATTATGATCTATACATAATAGGTTTATAATTTATTATCTGCATACCTGCATATTACATGCCACAATCCTAAAGTACATCCAGTGATTCTTTAAGACAATTTCCTTGTATATATCACGTACAAAAATCACACACACGCGCGCGTATGAGAATCGCATAGAATAAGCAGTCGACATAGAGGTTATTGGAATAAAATGGATTTATTAACGATGCCATTAATTTATCAGAGAGTCTATTGTGTATATAATAAAATTAAAAAAAAAATAACCTAAATGTCTCTTGAATAGTTCATGATATCCGGGCTCTTTGGCCGTGGTCCATGGTTTATAACAAAACCAAACGTTTCGGCAGCTCCACTGGCTGCCATCATCAGTGGTATAAAAAATCCTGCACGCCGGGTGTTTAAGTACAGGCCCACAGTACTGTGGTATAGGCTAAAGCTGTCCTGCCATGCTACCTGTACTTATAAATTCAGCAAAGTCCCACGTACAGGTAAAAATGACACCATCAGCCAATCACAAAAAAGATGGTGCATGATTGGCTCGCACCAAGCTAAATGTCTCTGTTGATCTTTGTAAGACAAGTAAAATTTTATTTTTATATAATGAAAGAAATTACTATTTATACAGTTTGTTATGTATTATCTAAACTATAAAGTTTTTTTTTATGTAACTTGTACTAGAGTCTCTCACTTAAATTTATAAGTGTGCATAAAATATTGCAAGTTTACTTCCCTGCAATGTTTATTGCAAATACTTCAGATGATGGGTCGATATTATTTGGAGAAATAAGAGTCAGTTTTCTCTGTCTGGCCTCAGCTTCGCTTTTGGCCGTGTAAACAGTTTTCGCCGGCACGGTTACATACTACTTCACAATAATTCTGTACTCCGGCACGGTTACATACTACTTCACAATAATTCTGTACTGACTGTATGCAATTTTTCAACCTGCGGGTGTCACAGCCAGCAGATCAAACGTCTTCGACAATCGTAGTGTCTACTCGTTATCGATTTCGAAGTGAGAATAACTGTATGTTTACAGTCTGAATTTTAAATCAAATTTCTTGCAATTTGGTTAGTTATTCCATGACCTTTTATCCTTGATCTTCTTATAAATATCCCATTTACCTGTAAAAATACGCTTAGCAATAGAACAATACGTTTTCAAAAAACGTGAAATATTTTATGACCACTTTCATGAGCTATAAAACCTTTTGTATTTACTGGCATTAGGTACGTCTGTTTATTACGAGTATTTTGATATAATTCCAGTTTCAAAATTTTTCATATTTCGGTACTTATTAAAATTAACGGTTTTTTAAAAATATCTCATAAAATAACTATGTAACCTGGCACACGGGGACTACACACGCGGCTAAGTATCATTACGCACCATCTCATTGCAATTAAAGTTGCTTTACAAGTTTAAAGTTACTTAAAACTAACAATTTTTACAACGGTACTTATCAATTGCTTCACAACTTTTAAACCTACAATAACTAGTATTCAATTGCCTTCTTTATGTGCTCTCTTATGGCAATATTATATGCTACTTTCATATGTAATTAGAATGTCCTTTGCAACACACACACACACACACACACACACACACACACACACGCACACACATATTTGTTTTATATAGGCCTACATATTGCGTTATTACCATTAAAAATTCACAAAAAAAAACTTTTTATAGAAAAAAAAGAATTTTACCACGGTCTATTATTATCAAGTGTTCTAATACTTTAACTGAGTCTGTAATTACATTTAAAAAAGTAATAAAGTATATGAAAATAGATAGTTTAATGTGAAATGTAACGAAATGTAATATGCTATGAATTAAACCCAGTTACGGGTTCCGCTCAAATGTCTGGAGACACACTACGTCGAACAGTAAGGATTTAATTACTGACTATACGGCTGAAATGATACACTGCTCCCCTGTTTCAATTAAACGGTGAGTTAATTAATTATAACCACTAGAATACTGTACTCTGTAGATTTAAAATGCCTACCTTCTGTAGTTAACATGCAACACACACACTCGCGCGCGCGCAACTTGACAATAATATAATATTTTATAAATGGCGATTATGTGCGTTTTATTTTTTGAAACATTGTCAGCAATTTATTTTTTAAACAAAGAGAAAATTTTATTAAATACTTTAAATTTGACTTTTGTTGATCTAGGTTAAAAACCAAACTCTTTAGATGGTATGACTACAAAATAATATAAAATAGAAATAAAATTATCACTATCGTTAATAAAAATGCTTAATCAAACTTAAAACTATATCTAAATTTTTTTAGATTTCTTTGATTTTAACCAATAAACGTTTAACCAAAGTTTTAAAACTTGTATATTTGGAGTGTTTACATCTTGTCGGGAGTGTTTTCTCCTCTTTTCTAGATCTGCTGACCCCTTAAACCTATAATCTATTGCTGCCACTTACAACCTGTTCTAAGTCATGGGAACTGTTGTATTTTTTTACTGTTTTGTTTAGACGTGGTGTATTTACATTTTAGTGTATATCAGTGCTTTTTCCCTTTCTTAGTGAGTACATACTTCCGTACCAGAGTATGTTTCACAGTATTATAAGTAAATAGTAAATATTACGATAATTTTAGCAGATTTAAAAATTTTAATTCAAATTACAGTGTGTTTTTGTGACTGGCAGCATATGCAGTAATCAACAGGGTGCTACGAATATTAAATGCAGTGAACAGTTACTGGCTTTTTCTATAAAGAAAAACAAAATTAGTTACAATAAAAACATTTTGAATTACTTTAAAGTTAATTACATAGCTGGAAGAAAGTATACAGTAATTACGGTTGGCTTATCTACAAAAATAATGTGTAGTTCACAAAGTCAATTTAAAAAAAATATGTACCACTTGCCAAAAAAGCAAATGTACGTTCCAAGCTTATAGTATACTCTTAATAGATAAAGTAATATAAGCTTTAACATCGCCTGCTAACGAAGTGGAACTATGGATAGCGTCAAAGTTACAAATTCTTTGTTCGTGTTTATAGTAGAATGCATGTATAATCAGGAAGCCAAGGGGAATTAACAAATTTTTACTTTTAATCTGAAAAGGCCACAGCAGTAGCTTGTCGAATAAGAGTCTGCTTTCTGTGTATACTGAATGAATTAAGAAGTTCTGTAAATATTGTGACTCCAAATTTTGGTTAGTTATCATATTATAAACTTTTTTCTGTTGACCTGAATATCGCATATTTCGTTTAATAAATTAATTTTAAATGGCTGTGTTAGAACCACAGGAGTTCAATTTAAGTTACGTTAAGTTAAATGAAGTTAATGTAAGTTAGATTTAAGTAAAGTGTAGTTTCTAGTCCTAACAGTTTTAGTTTTTATAAAACAACATAGACAACTGTAAGTTGTAGCAATGTTTTTTCTTTACAAATTTGGAAGTGAAATTTCGCTGATTCGCTGTTGTCGACAAATTGTAGACAATCTGTAGACGTATTCCAGATACGAGAAGCGTAATACATGTCTTCTTATTTCAGTGAACAAAGGTAAGTAAAAGATTGCGCCCACTTAAAAGTTGGTAAAATAGAAGCATTAAAACAATGCACTAAAAATATCCTAAAGTTATAAATAATTTATAACGTCTGTTCTAGGTAACGTCTGTTTGTAACGTCTGTGTAGGTAAACCTCGAAAGAAATCAGGGAGTTTCCAGACCGACAGATGACAAATTATTGATTTCGCGAACGGAAATATTTCAGGAAAAGCTTTCCTTCCTACTGGGAGAGAAATTAATTTTGTTATGGGCATAAAACAGTAAACTCTGTTTTACAATAAACGTTTTTTCAGAATTGTAACCATATGATATTATAAGGTTACACTGTTGTTTGCGATACAGAATTTTAAGACAAATCGTCAAAATTGCCACGAGGAATTTAAAAATTCTTATGTGAGTTAACATGGCTGAACTCATGTCATTCAATGACATACAAGCGGATTGACGATTCAGTGTACAAAGGCAACTCTTCTTCTGAAAGGAGAACGGCTTGTTTTCTTAAAAGCTGATACACAAGGATGTATCATAACGCTATTTTGCTCTTAAACGCTATTTTAGCGCCCCAGGCACATGGGAGTAGCGTTTCGAACTGCACGATTTTTAGTTACAATGGCAGATTTAAGTGGGGTCGATAAAATGAAAAAGAATATCTCTCTTAGTACACAGGAGAACATTCCTGGATGCTGAAGTTGCACTGTTAAATTACAAAGCATGACACATAAAGTTTTTCATCGAACAGTTATTTTGGTTCGATGTGATATTCTACGACTTCTTTTATAAGTTTCTTTTCATAATCACGAACTAATTGTTTTATTCTAGCCTACTAACTTGTACATGTTAACATAAAATATCGCCGATTGTAACTGCACAATATTGTAAAGCCGACGAGTACTAGCGTAGTAGGCAGTATGTCACTTGTCCTTATTGTTGACGCAGTTTTGTAGAACCGCGCTGAAGTGACTCGCCGTTTTGTGACACCACCCAAAGTTTTCTCGTGACGTGACACAACTGTTAACTGTACCTGCTTATGTAAAAGCTGCGCGTCCGCAATTTGATGGGCTGGTTTTGAACAATAGTGAATACCTGATAAATGTGAGTAGTTCAGATTTACGACTTGGAATTTCAATCAGTGTTATTATTTTAGCGGTATTGGTGAATTTCATGAGTGCTGTTTGTATTGCAAAATATCAAAGTTGTTTTACTTGGTGAGTTTTAGAATTGTTTGTGCATAACGCAACCTGAAACATATGTAATTTTGAAAAGTGTTGTAAATATTATATTTCTGATTCATTGTAGAGGGAAGAAAATTTGTTAGTATTGACTTCTCTGGCGACGAATGCATTATGTGTCTGTTTTCAGATCATGATTCATGTGAACGTCGTAACACTGCTAGACAGGGATAATAATAGCGATCGTAACACAAGAAAGCAGCAGAATGTGAAGTGCTCTTGTAGTACTTAAAAGTGTCTTAAATATTTTTCCGATTTTGTAGAATTAACAGTTTTCATAATAATTCCATGTGCTGAAAGATTATTAAACATTATTTGTAGAGTTGCACAAATAGTGGCAATACCGAACAAATTGTTTGCGCGTGTGTGTGTGTGTGTGTGTGCGCGCGCGCGTGTTTTTGTGCTGTCCTAGCTACAGACACTGAGCACAAGTTGACCCTTCTACGTGTATAAATCAAAACACACACTTATGAGCTGAAATCTTGCACATGACTAATAAACATCCGCGTATTATAAAAAAAGATTGTTGTATCTATCTGACACAGTAATTTTAGCTGATATTGAGCAATCCTATTCAGAATACTAGTGATATTGAGTTCCTGCGGTGTATCTGCATTTATTCTGCGATCTTGATCTTACCTCGCGCTTGAGAAATCGCGTTCAGGTTGCTTGAATAGTACTCGTATCCCATGCGCCCCACGTAACACGATCACACATCAAGACGGAACATGGACTTTGGTAGCCAAACTAGCGCTTTGCGAACTCTGATAAGTACGGTGGTTAAAGGTGCCTAAAATAGGACGTTTAAACTGGTTTCAAAACCTGTCAAAGTAATGCAACGCGAATGGTACTTTCTGCATAACATGTAAGGGGATGTAAGTGTTTACAGTAAACGGGCGACAGCTACATTTTTCCTCATGTCGTCCCAAAACTCAGTTTCGGAACACATATATATTAAACCACTAAGGTAACCGATGTGATAATGTAGTGTGGCACAACTTTATCACTGTTGATAGTCTTCATGTTTTTGTAATTCCTTATATCTAGCTCGTTGGTTACAGGTTCATAATTTAAGACATGAGGATGCGAAACGCTAGTCCGGTATTACCAGGCTAGGCAAAAAGTTAAGTCAACAAAGTGATCTATAGCACACTTGCCTTCTACATTGCCATATAGCCTAGTATACAAATAAAAACGGAATTTTAAATAAACACATAGTAATAGAAGAATAGGTAAAATTTCATAAGACAAAATGCAACCTAGTCAGCGAATATTTAAAAATTAGTTATTAGAAAAGCAATTAGATGACCTCGTGAGACTACATATTTCTTGACCTTTAAGGAAAAAGAGATTAAATCTCTGTTTTATTCCTATAAAATTCGAATTCCTTAACTCTCCCACCGTATCATTTCTCTTCTAGATGCCATAAAAAAATTAAAAGTCTATTAAAATTAGTAAGTAATTTTAATGATACTTTTAAATACAGCTGTAAATTACGATCTGTAAAATACTCGTATATAATTTGTATTAGTAAAATACTCTTTTCTATCTAGACCGGTTTCGGGTATATACTAAAAGCCAACAGTGTAACCCAAAATAACTGTGTGTTATGAAATAAATTACAGTGTCTCTATCTAGCACAAATATTGGTCTTCTATAAATAAAGAAAGAAATGATAACGCGAGGAATGTGTTATAATTTTAGATGAAGCGCAAAATATATTTTCTCTTAATTCTCGTTCCATGATGTTATTCGTCTTTTCTCAGCACTATATCCTTCACTCTTTTGAAACAGGACAGTATGCCTCATAAATCCACTTAAATTTCTTCCCATAAATTCTATGTTTCAAAAATTGGCACCTGATAAGTGATCCTTTTTCCAACTTACATAATTTATTTTTATTTATCGCAGATTATTAATAAGCTTTTTAAATTTTTTACACGTTATTAAATTTAAAACACAACTATTTTTGTTCGTGTGTTGAATTAGTTTTGTGTGGCGTATAGTGGGTTTTAGAATGTTTACAGTAAGGTTTAAAAATTGTTGGCGCACACATATTATCCGAGTCTATACACCCATATTTTAGATAACAAGAAGGTGTAAGTTATATCGATTAGCGTTAGGCGCAATGGCTAGGTCGCGTGTAGGTGTTTGATAAGCTGGTGGTGGAAATTGCAATTACTTATCCTGTTACCTGAAGATAATTAACAGTTAAATGAAGATAGGTCACACGTAATCGGCAGTCGCTTATAAATGACTGACAAATTATTATCCAGAAATATTGATTATTACCTAATGGTTATGTAACAGCTTAAAAGTGAAGCATTAACCCTATCTAATTATTTAATAACAAATTTATTCAAACTTTATTTGTCTATTATCATGTGTATCATTTTCATTCGTAAATTACACACTACGGATTTTTCAAAATTTGTATCATAGGTACCTAGTAATATTATAATTACATATTAAATTAAACATGAAAACGTCAGCGTCCAAGACAATTTGTCTTCCAATTTTATATCTCTTAAGTCACGAACAACCGTGATCTTGTTAAAGGCAATAGTTAAAGACAATCTACTTATTAAAGAATCAAACAATCTACTTGAATTATTTGAACCTTACCGTTTAGTGGTTTCTGTGAATACATACTGTGTTTTTCTCATATCACCCTGATATTGAAAATTGTTACGACGTCACAGAACAATCTACGTGTTTATCGAACGTTCCAGAGAGACCCAGAATGTAAGCGTGTGGCATACGTGCTACTAGACGCATTTTGCGAGAATGTTCTCGACAGTGCCGGGCTTCGCTCGGGCGCTCCGCCTATGTCAAGGCCGCAGTTAATTACGTAGTTCACACGAGATATAAGACGCAGTTTGGAAGCTTCTGGTGTGTGAGCGGGACTATTAATACATGGCGGTAGCGGCCTTAGTTTTCAGTTTTAGTGCGAGATATTTACAGAGCGGTTCGAGAGTTATAGTAGCAAGATTACTGTGTACGCTCAAGTAGTTATTAGTGAAGTGTTGCGTTTTATAATCGGGCGGTATAATTACAATTTATTGTAATATAATTGTGTTAACATTAGTGACATTTTATTGCGTGTGAACAATTTTGATTTGATTTGTTGTAGTAGACTGTGTTGGTAATTACGAACTGTTTTACTGTAAAAATTACAGGTGTGATTAGTGACTTAATTGTTGTCTTGTACTTATTTTGTTTCCACTGTACTTACGACGATCGAGTAGACCGCCGTAACAGTGGTGTCAGAAGTGGGATAAAACGGTTAACAGTGGAAACAGTGGACACGTACAAGACGAGTGTAATTCGTAATTAATCGGAAACAATGGATGCCAGTCAGATGATGGCAAATTTCCAGGCGCTGCTGTTGCAGACAGAGGAATGATGACAACAGGAAGCGGAAGAAGCAGGAAAACAACAGGATGAAAAACGTAAGCAAGAAGCAGATAAAACGGAAGCTCTCTTTGAAGGTATGCAGAAACTAAGAACACAGTACCGCAGAATTGGGTCTCCTACGAGGTGAGCTTAATAAACAAGTTCCTAAAATATCGTAGTTACAAGAATCAATGACATTAAAAATAGCTGAAGTAGAAAAATCTGTCTCGATTGTTGAAGAAACGATGTCTACAAAAATATCTGACGTAGGAGAATCCATGTCAAATAAAATAGCTGAAGTAGAAAAATCTGTTTTGACTGTGGAAGTAACTATGTCCACAAAAATATCTGCAGTAGAAGACTTGATTACAAACATAAAAGAGCAGATTAAAAATGAAGTCGAACAATGTCTGAAATTACAACAAAACAACTTTGTGAACAGACTGTACCAATGATAAAGACATAAAAAGACGCAGAAATTAAGTCAATAGAGAAAGTAACTTTGCCTGCAGCAGGGACAGTTCATGTCAAAGCTCCAACCTTTGACGGAAGCAGTCACTGGGAACGTACCTCCGCCAATTTGAAGCTGCTGCATGCGCAAATAATTGGACAGAGAAAGACAAGGCAGTCTCACTCGTTCTTACATTAAAAAGACCCGCCGCAGAACTACTACAGAAAGTGCCACCTGACAGCCAGAACATCTATGCCGAGTTGATAAAGGCTCTAGAATTACGGTATGGTGATAAACATTTGCGAGATGTGTACTGCACCCAGTTGAGAGCAAGGCGACAGCATTCCGGGGAGTCTTCAAGAGTTTGAAGCAAGTAACGACAGACTAATTAGACTGGCCTATCCTGAAGCGCCAGAAGATTTCCGAACGAGTTTTGCGATGCAGACATTCACTGCCGGTGTCCGAGATAAAGAACTACAGCAAGTGTTACGAATGGCAAGACACCAGAACAGTGCGGACGCCCTGGTACATGCTTTGCAGTTTGAGGCCGCCAAATCAGCGTCTGGTTAGACAAGTCATAAGTGCTCGCGCTAAAAGATCGCGACGGCACAGACGATGAGAAAGAAGAACAAGGAACAGAGACTTGACGGTCGGCGCCACAGAATAAAATAAGAAAGAATGGAAGACCGCAGTGTTATAGATGTGGGAAACCTGAACATCTACAACGAGATTGTCGGGTTAGAATTCAGCAGCAGGGAAACGAGCAATAGTCGGTACAACGGGGCGTGTGCTGACTAACAGGAAGAACGAAGCCCCTAGACAATACGCAATTTCTGCACTTCAGAAAAACAGCGAGAGCTTGGTAGTTACCGGATTTGTTCAAGAAAGGCCAACCTCGATTACAGTTGACACAGGCGCAACAGTTTCTATTGTGCGCCCCGACGTGGTGAAAGATCTCAAGCCAATCTGGTGCTCTTGCAGCTTGCGAACAGCTACTGGACGGCCTGTAAAAGTGTATGGAAAAGTGGAGATACACCTACACCTTGGTCGACTTGAGTTTAATCATCAAGTACTTGTTGCAGACATTGTGGATGAATCAATTCTTGGTGTGGACGTTATGAACGCATACGGATTTATAGTCGACTTCAAGAACAATGTCTTGAGAATAGGAGGCGAAGAGGTAATGCTATCAACAATGACGACAGCAGAAAAATCGATGGACGTCATAAACCAAGTGGCCGTAACTGTTCCGCCAAACTCCGAAAAATCATCATGGTTAGAACATGAATTAGTATCATGGTAGATACTAGGGGCAACCAGTACTCTATATTCGAACCCCAGGACCCCAGGTAGTCAGCACACCGGGCATACTAATTGCCAGAGGTTTAGTAAAACCTGACGAAACCGGAAATGTACCTATTAAAGTGGCGAATATTTTGGATGAAGCTGTCATTTTACAAAGCAATACGCTCCTAGACAAATTGACTCCTGTGGCCTGGGTAGCTGGAATAACTCAACGAAGATCCAGTTCTTCGGATACTTCCAAATTACCAGAGGAACTGCAAGAATTAATGAACAGATCTTCTAACGACCTCTCAAGTGGTGAGGTAAAAGAACTCAGACAGTTTTAAACGAATTCAAAGATTGTTTTGCAGTTCGGGGACAGTCACTGAGAAGAACCTCCCTTGTGCAACATCGCATCAATACCAGGGACACAACACCGATACGCCAACCTCCTCGAAGGCCTCCATTATCTAAACAAGAGGAAATGTCTCGGTTAGTACAGGACATGTTGACAGAGGGTGTAATCGAACTTTCGTCAAGTGCTTGGTCTTCTCCTGTAGTGCTGGTAGCGAAGAAGGATGGTGGATTGCGTTTCTGCGTAGACTACCGGAGGTTAAATGACGTTACAAAGAAAGACTGCTATCCATTAGCTCGCGTTGACGATACACTCGACATGTTGTCCGGAGCACAGTGGTTTTCCACATTGGATCTGAAGAGTGGATATTGGCAAGTGGGTCTTCATCAAGAAGACAAGGAAAAGACCGCCTTATCGACCCGAAGTGGCTTATTCCAATTTAACGTCATGCCATTTGGACTCTGTAATGCCCCGGCAACATTTGAGAGATTGATGGACCTGATACTCCGAGGCCTGACGTGGAAAACTTGCCTCGTTTACTTAGACGATGTCATAGTGATCGGGAAGAATTTCGAAGATCATTTGGAAAACCTTAAGGAAGTTCTAACTAGAATTCACGGTGCACAACTGAAGCTGAGCCCGAAGAAGTGTTCTCTATTCCATAAAAAATACAGTATCTGAGCCATCTGGTTTCGGCAGCGGGTGTTAGCATGGATCCTAATAAAGTAGACACCGTAAGAGACTGGCCAGTTCCGAAGGGTAAACACGAAGTTCGGAGTTTCCTGGAGTTATGCTCATGTAACCGACGTTTTGTGAAAGCCTTCTCTACTATTGCTAAACTACTACATGAGCTAACAGAAAATAAACGAAACTTCCAGTGGTCGAGAGAGTGTTACCAAGCATTTAGAACGTTGAAGATTGCATTATGTTCGCAGCCAATTCTCGCTTTTCCAGCTTCCAAAGTACATCGTAGACACAGACGCAAGCAATACTGGTCTAGGAGCAGTTTTGTCTCAAGTGCAGAACGGTGAAGAGCGAGTAATACCGTATTACAGCAAGACGCTTTCTAAACCAGAGAGAAATTATTGTGTTACAAGGAGATAGTTGTCGGCAATTGTCAGAGCTTTGGAGCACTTCCATAAATACCCCTTTGGGAGAGAGTTTTCACTACGCACCGACCATGCCGCGCTTGCATGGCTCTTTAGATTTAAAAATCCGGAAGGACAGTTGGCAAGGTGGCTCAAACGTCTGCAAGAGTACAACTTCAAAGTACAACATCGACGGGGGCGTCTGCATGGTAATGCAGATGGCTTATCACGAAGATCGTGCCCGGAAGACTGCCGACATTGCCACAGAAAGGAAGAACAATACTCAAGCGAACATGTTCAAGCCATCACTGTAGATTTCCTGGCTGACGGCTGGATAACACAAGACTGTCGGCAAGAACAGACTGATGAAGACATTGGACCGATCTTGATAGCAAGAGAGGAAGGTCGCCGCCCGGATTGGCAAGATATCTGCCATGGTTCCAAAGTGCTGAAGGGCTACTGGGCACAATGGGAATCTCTCACCTTAGAAAACGGATTGCTGAAGAGGGCTTGGGAAAGTGCAGATGGACGAGACGTGGTCATGCTGTTGATAGTTCCCCGAAGTAAAGTGCAGTCTGTTTTGAAGGAGATGCATGATGGAACATCTAGAGGCCATCTTGGCGTTAGCAAAACCCTTGACAAAACACGGAAGCAATTCTATTGGCTTCATGTTCACCACGACGTAGAGGAATGGGTTCGGACGTGTGAAGTATGTGCTGCAAGCAAGGGCCCACAAACCAGAAGCAGGGAAAAAATGAGACAATATAACGTTGGACTACCTTACGAGAGCATTGCCATAGACATTGCTGGACCATTCCCAATTACTGACGATAGAAACCGGTACATCATTGTTGTAGGTGACTACTTTACTAAGTGGGTGGAAGCTTACGCAGTTTCAAATCAGGAGGTTACCACTGTGGCAAAGCAGCTAGTTCACAACTTCTGTTGCCGTTATGGAGCCCCTATGGAAATCCATACGGATCAAGGGAGAAGTTTTGAATCAGGGGTGTTTAAAGAATTATGCCGTCTACTCGGAATTCGAAAGAACAGGACAACGCCTCTGCAACCTCAGTTGGACCGGATGGTTGAGAGATTCAATAGGACACTTGAGCAACATCTTTCGAAGGTTGTTGACGAGCACCAAACAGACTGGGACCAACGTATATCACTATTCCTCATGGCGTATAGATCATCAGTAGACGACACAACCGGCATGACTCCAGCAAAATTTGTGTTTGGGCGGGAGATTCGTCTTCCTGGGGACTTAATGTTCGTCCTGAGACTCAGTCCCAAGAGCCGCAGAAATATACCTCTCAATTAGAAAACCAACTGCTAGAAACGAATCGCTTGGTAAGAGGACGGCTGAAGATTGCCAGTGATAAAATGAAAACTCGGTATTACATTCGCAGCAATAGTGTGGGTTTCCAAGAAGGAGATCAGGTCTGGTTGTTCGATCAAAAGCGCCGTCGTGGTCGCTCACCTAAGCTTCAGTCTAACTGGGAAGGACCCTACACTGTGAAAAAAAGAATTAACGATGTTGTTTATCGGATTCAACAGGAAGGATAGCGAAATTTCAAGGTCGTCCACATAGATCGCCTGGCTAAGTATAACTTTAGAGACGGTTTGCCAGTTTGGGATGAACAAGCTTAAGGAGGAGGCAGTGTTACGACGTCACAGAACAATCTACGTGTTTATCGAACGTTCCAGAGGATCCAGAATGTAAGCGTGTGGCGTACGTGCTACTAGACGCATTTTGCGAGAATCTTCTCGACTGTGCCGGGCTTCGCTCGGGCGCTCCGCCTGTGTCAAGGCCGCAGTTAATTACGTAGTTCACACGAGAGATAAGACGCAGTTTGGAAGCTTCTGGTGTGTGAGCGGGACTATAAATACATAGCGGCCTTAGTTTTCAGTTTTAGTGCGAGATATTTACAGAGCGGTTCGAGCGTTATAGTAGCGAGATTCCTGTGTATGTTCAAGTAGTTATTAGTGAAGTGTTGCGTTTTATAATCGGGCGGTATAATTACAGTTTATTGTAATACAATTGTGTTAATATTAGTGAGATTTTTTTGGGTGTGAACAATTTTGATTTGATTTGTTGTAGTAGACTGTGTTGGTAATTACGAACTGTTTTTCTGTAAAAATTAAAGATGTGATTAGTGACTTAATTGGGGTCTTATTTTTATTCCACTGTACTTACAACGATCGAGTAGACCGTCGTAACAATATGTTTTGAATTATCATTCTAATTTCAGTGGTACTGCAGTTGTACTGAGCCTCCAACTATTGTTTACTGTTGCCTTCAGCTGCCCTGATGTTTTGTATCCTAATGCTCGCATCTGAGCCAGAGAAAGTCTCTCGATCATTATCTCACCGGTGAGTAATATGTCTTCTACTCTGTATGGTTATCATCATCATCACCATTTATTACTTTTTAGGGTACTGAGTGTCAGTAACTCACTCTACATGTCCTGTTAATTTTGGTTATTGTAGCCTAATATAATTTAAAATGCTGATACCTGGATGCAGTTGTGTCAGTTCCTGATTACTGTCAATGATACGTAATCTGCAATTCCCTCTAATTGAACACAACGTTGGTTGTACTCGCCGTTAAATATGACCACCACCTCTAAAACATCCTGCTAAGTATTCAACATTTTGCACTAGTATGAGATGATGGATTGTATTATTGTTTTACATAAGTTTGAAATTTTATGTAATCAATTTATACCCTGTGTAAGCAAACAAAGTGGTCTGCTACCTTTGTCTATGTGCCAAATCTTTGTTAGCGTTTACTTTCTCACCCATGTACGTCAGAGCTTGGATATCCTGGATGCTGTCATGTCCGCTACATCTGTTCTGATTTTATCTCGTTTCCGTTCTCATTTCCGTCTTCTTGGTTCTTCAATATTAATTCTGAATATTGCTTCCTTTTAGTGGATTTTACGTGTTATTCTGATTAACTGGTAAATCAGACCTGCTTTAACTTGCTTTGACCTTTAAATTGCAATTGCGTCATCTTGGTAAGAGACTACCAGTCAATTTTGTTACACTTGATTCATTACAGATCTGTGGATCACTGCTTTAACATTCCTTGTCGGCAATGTTAAATGAAGTAAGTGGAGAGAATCATGTTGAAAGATTGTGTACTGTGTATTAAGTAGCCCCCCTTATCAGAATGGTTAGACTAGATAATATCCATAACCATCGTTAGACGTTAGAATCGTTAGACTAGATAACCATCGTTAGAATTTATCACAAAAATTTTAGACTGCTAAACATTCTGTGATCGCTTTCAGATGTACGTAAAGCTTTTCCTTCGTCTTCTTTACTTCAAGGAGAAGGCTTCCAGTCTGTTCCGTCTTCACAGCCACCGTTTTCTTGGTCTGCCTCTATCTTGTACTCCAAGAGGCTTATACTGGATTATCTTTTTTGGTATTCTAGAGTCACTCATTCTATGTATGTGTTGTATTAAGTTTTCTTTATTTTGTTTAATTTTATCGTTTATATTCATTTAAGTATATATTAAGCTCTTGCCTTATGTAAGTAGAACTAGTGCATTAAATATAAACTTACGACTATCCAAGATTCGTTTACTAATAAGCGTGAACCGTTTAGATACAAAATGAAGCTCCTCCAAAATACAACTAACTCCGCCCACCACAACACACATCGCTTTTTGCATTCATAATCCTGATCCTAGATAAACCGTTACTGGGCTGACTGATATAACTATTATATTCAGCCATAAAATATGCCTCTATAATATTTTTACGTTTAATCATCTACTTTCACTTACACCTAAAGACGATCACATATGTTTAGTGACCAAAACGTTGTGTGATAAATTCTGACGATGGTCTGTTGGGCCTAACCCTTCTGATAATGTTCACATACCAATGCAAGTTAGGCTTGAAGATCGCATGAACTATCCTTCTATGTGCTATTTTGTTTATGTAGGACCTATATGAACCTCTATCAAATTACATTTTGTTATCATCTACCCTGTGTATGGTACCTACTCGCATTATTCACTTGACGAACAGCATTGGAAACGTTATTTCCATTCGAATGCAACCACATTTTCTTGAAAACAAGTGCTCTGTAAACAGATACGGTTTTACTTTATTCAATGCGTCTCCGCATGATCACATCACTCAACCTTATCGTGTGTTACTGTAATTTAAATGGAGCATCCAAGTTTGCTACTCTAGAGGTCGTTCATGTGTAAAAATAACGACGCATTTTCATGTGTGTTGTACGGATTCTACGTTCAAAACAACGTTAATATATAAACATTTTTCTTGTTTCCATTACAAATACTATTTTATATGATATATGATTTTTTTTTGTATAATATGACAAGGAAATACTACGTAATAATTTTCATATCATTCGTACTAGTATGAAAACATGTACGCTTTTCCTGGAGATAACGATTGTATCTACTCGTACCTTATTTGGTTTCTCTATTCTCTAGAGCAATAATGACATATTTCATTTAAGTAGAAAAAAAAATAAATAGTCTACAGTCTCTCTTACCATCATTAACACGATTATAAGTACTTTGATTTACACAGAAACTTGTGAAACTCAGATTAGCTATCTCTAAATGTATGCACGAAGAGAACTATAAATAAATAAATCTCCCTTCTAATTTAATTCGTTACTTTAATTCATATCTTTAATACCTAATTCTTACTAAGTGTGTATGTTCTGGTTTTAATCAATTTAATAACACTTTTTATGCATGTAACACTTTCATTTTGAATGCACATTATATTAGTTTTGGATTTGAAGTGTGAAGGGAAGGTGAAACTTTCAGCTTACTACATATTTAAAGAAAAACAAACTTCTTTGAATCCGTCTTGTGACTTCTCTTTTACATTGATGACGGGCTTTGAACATATACTTCTTTATCAGATCTTAAAACAAACCTCGTAATAGGTCGTCATCGGTTAAAAATCCAATAGCATTTGTCAGTGGATGGCACCTATTCATTTTTGGGCGCCCACTGAGCGGTTTTTGGTGTCTATCTGATACAGTATGTTCAAGGCGGTATCATATAGCGGATTGGATTTAAAATTCAGCTGATCATTTTATACCAAACCGGGACTGCCTATGTCCTTAACGATGACACGGCCCGAGACAATGTTGCTAATAGTTTCTGATCCAGTGCTGTTTGGCCGTGATCCAGTGCTATAATTATTATCAGACCGTTCGACCGTGCCATTAATGGCCATCATGAGTCCAAATTGAGCTTCGTCTAACGTAGATGTCACACGTTAGTGACCACAGTACTTTTTAATTCAAATCAAATAAAGCCGAATTTGCACTGACGATGGCTGTCAAAGGCACGGTTGAAATGTCTGCTAATGTGTATAGCACTGGACCACGGGCAAACAACCCGGGATTAGAAAATTAATATTTTCAACAGGACTGCCTATATTTGAGTATGATTTTTAAATATGAAACTCCTCCAAAGCGTTCATGACTTGGCTTCTTTCACAAATATATAGTGGTTTCAAGCTAGACTTTAACTCCTTGTAATTGTGGTCGTGTGAGACCAAGTCACGGGCATAGTTAGACTTTAAGCATGTTGACGGAGTTAAGATTTTGTAGTTGCTTAGTTGTGTATTCAAGGAAACGTGTAAGGAGATCCCTCCCCGTTTGCCGATGTAAAAACAACTACAGTCATTACACGATTCTTTATAGACGTCTGCTTTTTTTTCAAAGGCGTATGCCTATTCCGCCTACGAGTTTTTAATATATTATTATTAGTTGTAAATGTTATGGAACATCTATCATTGTTTAATACTGAGGAAACAAATTTGGCAAGAAGTCTGCGTATGTGGTTGATATAAAATTTCTCTGTGAGTCACAATTTTTTCTGCGGGAATAGGTTTTTATTTTTGTTTTCTCAAGAATCGATTAATGGATGAGCTCATGCAACCATTGGCAAGAACGGTATATTTTACCGTATTTAACTGCTTACTGAAGTCATTTTCATAAAAAGGAATAGTTAGTAATCGGTGAATTGTAACAGTGGTTGTCGGTTGTTTATAAATTTTGAACTTTATAACCCCCCTCAGTAATTTGTGTTACTATGTGTAAATTATCCTTAAGTGTTGTCAATAAGGGGAGCTTTGCAGCAAATCTAAAATTTTAATTTAAGTTAAAACACATATGAACGTGATTATCTGGAGTTATCTGATTAGAGCTTGTTATATAACAGCGTGCCGTTATCGAATTGATTATCTCATCAAATGGTCTACAATGTGTATTTAAAGTAAATTACTTATACATATTTTTTGTAAACAATAGCAAAAAACTAGTACTCTTTTGAACGAATGTAGCACTCGTTTTATAGAAAAGAGCCAAAGTTAACATTATATTTAATAACGTCAGATAATTACTTAAGTAATTACCAGAAGAGACGTAAGTAAATATATAAGTGATATTCATGTTACATACATAATATAATTAATTTATTGCCATTATATTAATTCTACAATACACTAAAAAATGTAACTGCATCTAATAAATGTGAACCTTTCTTTTATATAGCTATCAAGTTGAGCTGGCGATCAGGTAGTTTCACACAAATTTCTGTCGATTAATATGCAAATAAACAACCAATCGTTTTGAAAGTTGCCGCTACATAGTTAATAGTATTGTTAACAGCCAATTTGTAACTTCTACAAATCTTATTAAAATAACAGTCGACACGTAAACAATATATCAACCCTGTGAGTTATAAAAATATGTTAAACACCCCATCTTAAAGTTATGATATTAATTTATACTACTTTACTAATTTAATTTATACTAATTGCTTTTAGTTTACATTATATATTACACTTCAGCTACTTTAAACGCGATTGTAACAGAACTTTTTATTGTTTTAAATCTAATGTTGTTTTAGTCTATACTATTATTTCCAAGAATTAAATTCAAAATCATATTCTTTATTTTGACCACATCGTGACACAGGAATTACCTGGACGAAGGCAGATGGCCACACGAATACGTTGAATGTTTACAAGAAAGGCGTTATGGTAACTGAGTATGGGTCTCAGTCTCAGAGAAAGCAGCCGATTCCACGAATTTTTATTAAACAGGAGTTTTCAGTTTCAGGCTAAAGCCCCGTTGCTATGATAAGACTTGAAAGTTTATATATTAAAAATATAACTTTTTATTATTATTATATTATATTTATTATTATAAAAATATAAATATAATATAATTGTAATTGTATACAAACCACTATGTTGTATTTGGTATTGACGAGCGCTTTCGGCAGTCGAGCGCTTTCGGCTTCAGGTCATTTACCAACCTAAATGTTGGTAATATTTACCAACCGAAATCGCTCGTCAATATCAAATACAGCATGGTGGTTTGTATACAATTACTAGTACAAATATTTGAGACCACTAACACTCCAAAATAACAATAAATTATAGAATAAAGTAGGGAAAAATTGATTTTTAGATTTCTAAGCTGGAACATTAAGTTGAATGGCCGATAATATGTATACTAGTCCGGCGTACACTCTCTAGTTACAAATATAAGTTGAGATCAGACAATAAAGTTGTGAAATTAAGTTAGAAATATGTGACAACGTACTGTCCTTTTTCAAACAATATACGTCCTACTGAAGTGTTTTAGGAGTTGTCAATATTATGGGAAACAATAACTTACTTATTGGAAGAGATTTCGTGATTAAAAGGTTATGATACTTTCTAATACAAAATATACTGTTATTTATAAATTTAGGCTTCTTTGTTGTAAATATTACTACAAACATTGTTAAACTCTCTACACTACGTTTCTAATAACAAGTACTTCAATATTCAGTACATTTAGTTTTACTGATAAATTACTGCTGAATAGTCAGTGTTTACAGGTATATTACTGATCACTTGCGTAAACTGTATCATTTTAAAAATCATATTTATAATTCTTCTAGTGTGGCTTCAATGCTCAATATTCGTCTTGAAATTTTATTTGAACTATAATTTTAATTCGTCATACCTATAAATAATTCATTTAAAACTGACAGTTTTATCTAGGCAAACCTCCCTGATTAAACTGAATGATTTAATTATTAACTACACAGTCTGTAAATAACAAGGTAAATTAAAGTACTAATATTAAAATTAAAACTAACATTAAAATACATTTTATTACGACGATGTAAGTTTCAATATTGCAGCACTACTATTAGTTTGCTCTGAACGAATCTTTTTGATGACTTACCTTTTTCAAGTTCTACTGCATTACCATGCTGAAATAGTACTTCACACACTGGAGACAACAATTAGACTCTTCCATTACGAAGCGACTAACTGTACTGTTTTGCCAAAATTAAAAATATTCTGATGTATACATTACGATTTACCATTGGTAGTAATCACTTTGATACACCACATTTTATTTGTTTCAGAACGTTGACTTAACAAATAAAAGATTAACCTTAACGTTAAGATAACTAAGATTTATAAGAACAAATGTTCAATTATTTTATACGTATTATTGGTTTTAAAAATACATTTAGTTATAAAGTTAAATGTAATAATAAATATTAGTTATAATTATAACAATTAGTATGATTCTTTTTATTTTTTGCATATGACGCCTAGTTTTCAATTGTTTATTTAGCAAAAACTTAAAAATTTGCATTGCTTAGTTAGGCTGTGTTAATACAATTACCCATTACTAATTACAAACGGCATATGTAATATCTTTTTCACATTCAATGTTTTTTAATATATCTGTTTTCAATATAACCTTTACTACATTCATCCTGCTAACATTTAATTTCATAAATACTAACTAACTGTATAAGTAAAACTGAATAATAAAAAGGAAAGAGTGAAAAATATTCTAAGGAAAACAGACACGCCATGTAATCTGTAGTGACAGAAAAAGTGGGTCACAGATGAGAACGAAGAAAAGTTTACTCTCATGCATCAGTCTTTGTGGGTGCCCTAAATTCAATAAAATATTGGCACAAACATGACATAAATTCAGAATGCAATTTGTAGAATCACGAGAGAGGTTAAATGAACTGAATGCGGAAACCAACTCAGACACAAGTTTACGTATACAAAGAGATACGGTTATGAAAATATGTGTCCCTAAAACAAATTTACTCTTTCTATCATATTCAAATACTCTTATACAGCAAGTATTTATATACACATCAACGTTTCCTATAATTTCATCTATTTCTTAAGAAATTACGCATACAACATTGTCGTTATGTTTCCAAAAATATCAGTATGTATATAAAGATTTAATTTCACTGTGATGAGTTTGGTTGTTTCAAATTAAAATGAGCAAGGAATCTATCACTATAGTCTTTTTTACGGTTCAGTATTACTTTTGTGTAACTTACACACTTGTAAGTGTATAATTATGTTTTACACATAAGTGGTAAGAATTGCTTATTCGCTTATGCTACTTTACCGTTACAATTTGGTACGTGGTGAACTAGTATCTGTCGTCCACTTGAAGGCAATAGTCCTCAGTAAGCCTTCACACATTTTAGA
Source organism: Magicicada septendecula (assembly GCA_034769895.1). Classification (NCBI taxonomy): domain Eukaryota; kingdom Metazoa; phylum Arthropoda; class Insecta; order Hemiptera; family Cicadidae; genus Magicicada; species Magicicada septendecula. Next base: position 355,190,290 of record CM068371.1, on the reverse strand, counting down.
TTCTGTGTTTCAACTAACTAGTTATGTCCTGATTGTCTCATCATCGGTTGTAAGTCTGCATCTGATTCCTTTGTCTTCTCTCACTTCTGCTAAACAATTTTTACTGATCATTTTGTTATGGCTTACGGGTACAACATGTTCAGCCAATCTGTACCTCAGTTTAGCTTTATAGTATGCGTCCAGTCACTTGCTCTGCTGTACAGTGCTATTTTACAGTACAATCTATTAAGACCCTTATGACAGTATTTTATAATTAATTACGCTTCATTCTTAAAATACCCGTGTACTGATGAATAAAAGTATATTTATGTGAGTGTGTGTGTGCGTGTGGGTGGGATTATTAATTCAGGTTAGCATAACTGCACTTCTCTCTGAACATCTGTGTCAGAATTTGCGTCAAATATACTTATTAGTAATTAATAAAGGCATTTGTATTTCATAGCATATGATCTACTATTTACGATACTGCACATCTTAGTAGAGGAAGAAAGTATTACAAGAAAAACTAAAAACCCTTATTACCTAACCTCAAAAATGAAAACAACACGTATTTTCGCTTTACACTAAGAAAGAAATCTCTCTCTCTCCCCCTACACATGCGCGCGCGCGCGCATAAAGAATTTCGACGAAACCGAAACATCGAAGCATGATAATATTTTGTAAACAAAAGTTTTCTAGACCGTAGCGTGCTCAGAGCGCCCGTGTTCTAAGCGCCAACGCTGCAATCGTGCTCTGTGCGCCGAGACTGATAAACCCGTGTTCTGAGCGCCGAGCTTATCTATGCAACATTAGACGCGATAACACCTTGCTATATATCTGTCTATTCGCTGTTCGCCAACTCCGTAACCAACACTATCGGTCCTCTGAAAATTTCTACAAATCATTGCTAAAGACATTATCACAGCACTAGTAGGCTCCCGCAAATTTACTTTTCGCAGATATACGTAACTGATAGCAATATATAATTTTTTTTTTTAAACAGCTTACAAACTTTTGAAAGCGATCCAAAATTTGTAAGGAGTGTTGAGAGATATTAATTATGTCAAACAGATCTATTACAGATCGCATTTTGTATCTGAATAAAATTTCTCAGTTGATTGTCTCATAAACTTTTAAAATTTTATTACAATTTTGTGTTCAATTTTTGGCTCTTGGTGCTCCAAATCAAGAAACTTGTCGTAGCAAAGGTTGCATTAGAATTATGGTTAACATTCCATTCAGGCTAAATTCGGCAAGATTTTACATTTCTGCAGGCAGACAAATGCCAAACGGTCGACTTTAAGCTGAGACTGCTTCTCTCGTTCAATTACATACAAATTAAGGCATGGTTACTCGACTTAAGGAATGGAAATGGACGTTGAAAGGGAATTTTTAAGTTCCTGTCTATTCTGTAGTTCACGCAAATCTAAACATTGCTCTAATATTCTGTACCGGTGCTGGATAGGTTTGAGCGTCTTGTTACAAAGGTGATTGTATAGAACATCTCGCTCAAACTAAACAAGTTCTTAAGCGCAGGTGTGTTTAAAATATTTTTTTTAATTCTAAAATTAAATATTCAAATAAGTTTTTAAATATTTCTTTCAGTTTTTAGTTTTTTAAATTAGTTATTTTAAATTTTAGGCAGCTAGTTGTAACGTCGTGTTTTCTTTCTTTCTAATTCTTTTCTGATTTTGATAAAGAGAATTTCAGTTACTCAAGTTCTTTTCTGTCCGCAACACCTACCTCAAAAGTCGCGATTTGAGCTGTAATTCTCTGCTTCAGTTTTTAGCAATTTTAAGTTTTCCTCTAATAAATATATATTAGAGGGCGTAGAAATGTCTTCTTACTAGGACGTAGAACACTTTCACCTTTCTCTAAAAACATTCTATAAATAAAGCAATAATCTTGATTGTTCAACCACTTACGACACGACAGAAGCCAAAACCAACATGCGTAATTCGGACACATTTCCACAATCACAAACAGCAGTACGGTACTAAAATATCTAAACCGAATTGACAGCTATGGCTGCAACCTTCCTGCATGTCGAAAGTATTTCTTCACTTTCTTTATAATTACCGACGAAGCGTACATTTTGAATTTTGCTGCAGAAACATATAGTTGACATTATACCAGTTCCTTCAGAACAGTAAATTTTTGAAGTTAAGTTTCGTATTATTTATTTTGTAAGCTAACACACTGTTAGATAAATAGTCGTTTCAGTGGCTTAACTCTAGTATCCTTTATACATTGGGTGTTCAGTTTCGATAAAATTTTATAAGTTCCGGCAAGGTAATGAAAAGTTTAAATCTTCAGAAAAATGTTCTGTCCCTTTCCAAACTTATTGTTACTTTCAAAATTGGTGATCAAAATTGTGTTCCATAAGAGGTTTCGTAAGAGTCGTTGAGGAAGAATTCTTGACTGTTAGCCTGATTCTGCATAGTTCCTAGAGCTTTTCTCAATTTTTTACAACGATTCACTTTGCGGTATTGTGGTTTGGTACTTTTTTACCATATCGAGATCCTCATTAGAAACTGATTGGAAATTCTGCCGGAACCTGATGAACATCTTCTTGCGCTGTTTTTATAATGCATTTGCTACTTCTGGTTCTGTTAAATTTGGCGCACAACGACTGCTCCTGTGAAGCCACGATGATTCCGTTCCTTGTTCTGATGAGCCCTCGTTAACCTGATGTTTTTTATTTCGTACACAACGAGAATGCAATATGCTTGTTTGAACTTAGCTCTGTATTAATAGCCCTCACGATGAATCAGAGGTTTCCCTTTAGTTGATGTAATAACCTCCATTTAGATAAAAAAACTTCAAAACTGACCACAAGTAACATTACTGTGCGTACAACCAAATGTCAAATTACAACTAATGAAAGAGTGAGAATAACAATAAGGAAAGCGGTTAGTCAATACTCTTCAGCAATCTACGACTCCACTCAGGTAGTGTGGTAGAGATCAGTGACCGAACAACTAGGCCTATAACGCTACTGACTCGAGTTTAGACTTATAAACCATTAGTCTAAATTTACACAAATTCATGTAATGTTATTTACGGTTATGTAAATACACAATATGTCCCCTTAAACACGTATTTTTAAGAACCCGTAGACCAACCTGTGTGTAACGCAAAAATATGTAAGTACTTAGTAATATATGTTTAATTACCTTCAAATAATCTTGGTGCATTTCTACATCGCACTCTTTTTAAAAAGACTTGTCTCATTAATGTAAACAGACAGCTTACGATGTCGTATGTAATTTTCAGCTACAATTTGTATTGTCTATGTCAATTAAAAACACATGGGGATCAATTAATGCTGGATTAGTAAGCTTAAGTAGTAGTCTATTTTCAGCTTTCATAGCATGGGCGCTCTAGCCACGGGACCGAATAAACAGTTTTAAAACAGTCTCAACGTTTTGGCAACACTTACTACCATCATTATCATCGTCATCATCATCACCATCACCACCATGTGTGGGGTACGGGCAATACAAAATTAATTAATATGTAGCCTATAATGACCATTAACATGTGTCGGATGTTACAATTGTACAATATGAATACGCATAATAACAATGGTATGAGTAACCCATTACGTATGAGTAATTATATTAATCTTTATGTTGCAAATACGCACACATTCACAAAATACAGCACTCAGGTGTAGGGCAATTAATCCCTTTTGTATTGATCGTATTTAAGTAGGCCTACTCGTGATTACAGTAAATTTTGTCTAAACGTCAACTCAAATGTCTGGTAAATAAAAGAACCTGACAAAACCTTTAATCGCTTCCTGAGTCATAGTCATTATTAAACTCGACATAACTACTTGTGTTACGTGACTGATGTACGTGTTAAACGATTGATGACCCATGTAATAATACAAATGATATAATAATAATTAAAGTAACATTAGTATTAAATTATACTATACAATATTTATTGTCATCATCAGGACCTGTGTATGAATACAAAAGAAATATCAAACACAATAGATCAATTATTTGAGTGAACGTGTTTGTGTATGTGAGCGTGTGTGAGTGCGCGCGCGTATGTGTGTATCATTCTATATGTGAAGGAGTTGGAACAGTTTGTTTCAACTCTATAACAGTCTACCAGGTAACAGTCTACACTGTTATCTGGTACATAACTCTCTAATATATGTGAGTAGGATAGTGTAAATAGAGATGGGAAGAGTGTTAGAGTGCCATTGCAGAAAGAGACAAAGTGAGAGAGGGAGAGAGTGAGAGAGAGAGAGAGAGAGAGAGAGAGAGAGAGAGACAGACAGACAGACAGACAGACAGACAGAAAGTGAGAGAGCGAGTGAGAGGGAGTGAGAATACGAGGTAGAGGGAGAATGGGTGAGAAAGAGAGTGTGATTGTTGACATAGGCCTATTCATAATTTTAAAATATTCTATAGTTCTCTGTATATACCTGTATATACATAGTTCTCACAAAATAATAAGTTACTATGATTATAAGTATTATCCATTTTCACTTGATAGATAGGTGTACCATAAACTTGTGTTTGTAAAATTATGTAAATTCTCTTGTGTAAGTTTGTAAAGTTCTACAGTTATTGTATTGTGTAATTTAGAATTCTCTAAATTAGTGACGGCGTTTTCAATACCAGTAGTGAGTGAAACATAATAAAAATAACTTTTAATAATTTACATAATTGAACATCCCTATAATCTGTATTTAGCTATATGTTTACTATGCTATATGTTGACAGGTATATGTATAAACGTTTTCTGTACCAATTCTAATACAGTATATAATTGTTGATTACTGCTTTTTATCAATTACAAGTACCATTACATTATGAGTAATTTAAATTGTAATTCTGTAAAAATTATGTTCTGGGATATTATAATTGTCTCGTTGTATTTACGGAAAACATTTGTTGATGTTAAAACAAACTGTTTCAATTCCTTCACATATACAATGATACGCACATACTCCCGCACGCGCGTGCACACACATAGACAGACAGACTCACATACACAAACACGTTCACTCAAATAATTGATCAGTTGTGTCTGACATTTCTTTTTTATTCATACAAAATTGGTCCTGATGATGCCAATAAATATTGTCGAAATGTCGACACAAATAATTTAAAATTTATGTTATACTTTTTGGCCGATCCTCACAAACTCTTCACCGAAAAAATTCATTGATTGACGATCACTACGAATTTAAGAATTTTTTAGAATTAAAAAATAAAATTGTAAAATAACATACAAACAACAGAGGTAGTTCTACTGTAATTAATTAGGAACTCAAATTTTATACATAGAATATTAATTTTATTAATTTATTATTATACTTTAAATGAACTATAATATTCTTTAAATCTAGACTACTGTACGAGACATTATAAAAATCCACATTGTGTATCTACATTTATTTTGGTTAATAGAGGTTCTAATGTGTACATAAGATTAGATGTGGAGTTTTATTCGGTGTAAGACCACTCAGCGCACGCGCTCGCGTAATTTGTGTATAATAAAAGCACGTAATACCCATGGTCAAGATTATCATCATCAACCGAATTGACACAATGAGACGCGTGACGTCAGATGTGACCAGAGGCGCCCTTAGATGTGCTTCGGGTGCGATCGTACAAGGCTCGAACTTTTCGGAATCTACGCGCTCATTCAAACAACAGTCTCCATATTTTTCCTGCATTCTATGAATAATTTTTGCAGGAAACGTATCACATTTCTTGCGTGACGTAGTCAGACAATGGGCCATTCATTTTAAATTGATTTTTAAACCTGTTGTAAACTGATGATAATAAAACAGTACTTTAACCAACGGACGCTGTGAGCTTACAATCTGTAACAAACCAATCAGTGTTGCCGTATCCCTAATAGGGGTACGCAGATTATTATTTCGGGCGGGGTTCAACAAAAATATTGAGGGGCTAAACCTTATGTCACGTATATCCTAACAATATTTATGCACAAACACCGAATTAACCATAACATGCAAAGGTGTGTGGACTGATGCATTATTATGGTGTAATTTCCACAGATCGTCTTTTTACTAATCTTGCCGTTGTGCCGCGTTTTGGAAAACGCGGCGATGTTCCTATATCTATATTGTGCATTATTAAAATTACGTATTTGTCGACGCGAGGGAATTTTCCTTTGATACGCTCAATCGGACTTTGTCATTGGGATCTACCCCTCCGCCGGCCGACTCGCGCGCGCCCTAGCTCTGTTACGTACAGTTTTTTCAAGAGCCAGTTTGTTCAGTTCAACCTTGGCTCTCGGCGCTTCACATTCTGGTCCCCGGCTGACAGAGTAGATTGCACAGTTTTTCGTCTTACAACTACCTCTATGGATAGGTAGAAGCCTACGTGACCTCCGGTAAGTCTATTAAAATATGTATATTAGTTATTTATAAAAACAAATTGCTTTTAATTGTTATTAAAGTGGATGCGTTACGATATATATTGCAGTCAGTCTTTAGCACGTGGCGATTATCAGGTTATAATTTGTTTTATGTATGCTTAATCTCAACCCTGGTTAATTGATTGTAACAGTAATGACATAATTATGTTCTGTATTAATCTAGTAATGATTCTACTAAATTAACTAAACCAAGATTACTACGTAATCGTAACTACGTACTACGTAAGTCAGTAATTTTATGAAATCCGTGTATATCACGGACTTGTTAAAAGTTGCTAATTCCTGTAAGTGCGTCATGAAAACTTTTGCATAACTGTTAATTAAAATTATTATTATTATAGAGTGATTATATTTGGACATATTATATATTAAAATATTTAATAGAGTTAATTTCGAGGTGATTTACTACAATTCAAGGGGTTCTTTACTTAGTCAATTTTCGGAGTTTATAAACTGGACAGGCCATGCAATGTCAGCGGGTAAATGTGGTAGTGTGTTTTATGAACTTATGAGTAATCCCAGATATAATTGTGCAGGGTTTCTGATGTAGACGGAAATCTGCCCCGCTCCGGAAGGACGGCCGAACAACTGCCTCAGATGCTGTGATTTCAAACACTTTCGTCAGCTGTGTCAGCCGGAAGCATGGACTAGACGCACCCCAACGGAACCCTCAACTCCACACTAATAACCAGGTGAAATTTAACCATATTAACCTAAATCTTGTGGCCAATAAACTTTGTGAGACTTTCATGTAGACGCTCCAGTTTGGACAGTTATTTCCGGACAATGGGTGGCATATATTATTTTTAATTTGTAAGGCTTACGCCTCCTATATTACTGTTATCTCTATCTCGTTCTGAGAGTGTAAACTCGGCCAGGGTCACGCACCGCCCGGGTCGAGGGGAGTTCGGTAGATAGAGTTGAATCTAAATCTGTTTCTGTTTTAAACATGTTGGGATGGTTATGTTAACGGATCTTTTGGTTCAGGTGGGCATGTATTTTATTATTCATTCATGATCTGGGAGATGTTTTAACACGTGGTCGACTCCCGTAGGAGACGTCCACTGCAGGTCTGTATGTGTCAGATCTTGCTAGATCTCGCCCGATGCCTGACCCTGCCGGTAGTTAAGTTTTTTTGGAACACTGTGAGCTGGTTTTAATACCTTCATGACTTAGATTCCGTTTTACAAAATTCTGTTCCACTGGTTAGCTAATTTGTACACTTTAAATTTACCATTGTCACAGTTTGTATTTTACCATAGTAAACTTTGTAACGATAATTTTTATTGCTCACTATAACAATTAATTAACCATTAAACAACACAAGATTAATCAGTTTCAGTTGTCAATATTCATGGTGGTCACGTTCCACTATTTTTACAAATTCTGTTTTGAAAGTAAAAGGAAATATAAAATGCAGTTAGGCAACCAGACGTCCATGTTAACCTTGTGATACTACTCTTCATTATTGTCATTGACGTGATTCAATTTGATAATTAAACATCGACATGGGATTTGTGCGCAGGCCGGAGGGCTTACATAGAACATTCAGTTAATACTTATCTTATTAAAACTTGGGGCATGTCTGCTCCACTCCTTGGGACATTTTAATTGAGGTTTTGGGGGTTTTAGTCACCTATTAATTGAACATAAAAGGGAGCCGGATACTTGGTCAGAATACGGGGGTTAAGGGTGTTGAACAAGATACTTATATACGCTGATAACCGGGGTGAACATGTGATGGGTTATTTAGCTGTAAATGTTTGTTGATGTAAATTATATGTGTGTGTTTGTTTTACATGGTTGTTACATTGTCATATTGATTATGCATGTGTATATTTCTGTATATTTATGTCTTGTTAGAAAATGTGATTACTTGCAGGTCGAGATTGTGTGCCATTTTATAATTATATTATTGTCATTTATGTAACTTGGCACGATTTACTAGTCAATGATTATTCAGATATTAATACTCATTCAATACTTAGTGCTGTTAATAGTTATTATTCCTTGTTCAACTTTTGGCAAGGCCCATATTAATGAAATTATATTTAACAATCAAAAGACTTAGTTATCTTGCCTTTAGGGGCTCATATGTTGTACTAGCCGAGAACAATAAATTGTTGTTGTTATCTCAAGATCAGTGTTTCATTTGTAGGTCTCATCATACTGGACCCAGCACAATTTTAGCTTCTCTAGGCCCTAGCCTAGTTCTAAATAACTTGTGGCCTCTCTTTCAAAACAAATAAGCAAGAAGATAGAAATTTAAATATAAAATAAAATCAAATAAATAAGAAAAGCATAGAAAGGAAAGAGAGGTTACAAATGGTACCGCAGAGAGTGGTTTATTAAGTCGGACACTGCTGCAAATGGTAGCAGAGAACGTGGTTCATTCTAGGGTTGAACCCTTGGGTTCGTTGGTGTGATGGGGCTTGCAAACTTGGAGATAGTCTGACAAATATAATCGCACTTAATAATTAAATGGCACTTAATAATTTATTAATAAATAAATGGCATTTAATTAATAAATTAAATTAATAATTAAATAATAATATATGTACTTTTTATGAATTATGGTTAGGTGTTTTGAATTGTAAACCTGAGGCCGCACACGGGCACGTGTTGTAGTTGGGTTTTGTTGTTTTGAAATTTGACATTGCCGGAGATCGCGTGGGGACGGGTTCCCGTATTTATTTTATGAAAGTAATTGCGCGTGCGGTTAGTGGGATGCGGTATGGCCCGACTGGAAGTCGGTAGCGTCCGATTGTAATGATGACAATGTTGTAGTCGAAATGTCGTATATTGTGGTTAGTGTTTGGTGGTGTGGATTGTATGTTGGTGTTAGTGTCTGATGTTGTTTCTTCTTTGAGTCTGGCGACTGACGGAGAGTTAGTTCTGGAGCGGGTCAGGTTTTCGCAGCGCTAGGAAACCCGGAGGTCCACTTGATGGAAGCTAGAGTACTCAAGTTTTTCTTTTGTAGGTTATGTTTGTGTTAGGTGTTTAGTGGGGATTTGTTTTATGATTGTTAGTTTTGAATTGTGCAATTCTGGCGGGGATATGCTACGAGAAATTGCCTCACCCTCTTTCAGGCGTTCTCCAGAAGTTTCCGGTGGTGAATGGATTTGATGAGGACCAGCTGCTGGTTTTCTTGGACCTGGTCCTGCAGGTGGCAGATTTCCCGGGGGTGTCCGATGGGGAGGTCTTGTCCCTTATATACCCGTATTGCCGGAGTACGTTGGCTGATCTGGTCACCAAGGCTCTGCGTCGGGGTGACAGTGTTGATGCTTTCCATGGTGAGGTGTTGAACTTCTTCCTACCCATTCGACGACGTGCCAAGCTTGAGCTTGAAAGATTCTATCGCCTACAGGCCAACGGAGAGGCGTTAGGGGACTTCGTGCGCGATATACGGAAAGCTGCCCGGGTGTTAAGATTGGGGTTGCCCGAGACAGAAGTGATACAAGCGATTCTGGAAGGACTGACTCCCCAAGAGAGATCTCGTTTGGCATTTGCGGACCGTCCACGTTGTTTTGCGGACCTTGAACGGCTGTGTGTGATTTCAAGAACGGTCCAGGAGGTTGATGAGTCCCGGGGAAGAGAAGCTGAAGATGTCCAATACTCCAGTGGTTCATCAGGAAGAGCCAAAAGGGACAAACATGGTGGTTGGAGGAGAACACAAGAGACGGTCAGAAAGCCTGAATATTCCGGAAGTGACGGAGGCTACAAGGGGGTGGCAAGTGTGAAGACGGTAACAACAGCTACAGCACAGAAAACAAAGAAACATGAAATTAACAGGGGAAAAAGAAATTATGTTAGGGAACAACCATCGGCAAGTAGGGAGCCTGTACCAAGGCGTTATTCCTATTCGGAGAAGAAGGAAATTTTAAAGGTTCAAGAGGAAGTACAAGTGCCTAAGAGAGTAGCGGATGAAGAAGGTGAAGCAGAAGTAGAAGAGCGGAATTACTTCGTGGGATCAATACAAGAAGACAAGAAAACGTCTGTTGATACTGAATTACCGAACTCAAAGAGGACGTCATGGTTGAATCCAGAGGCCGCAGAATTTGTTCCGGTATTTCCATCTCGGTTCGTGAGGGATCCGGATCCGATAATATCGTCATCGTCCACGCAGGGATATGAGAAGTCACTTGAGAGTGTCGCTTTACCATCTCCAGTAGAAATTAATTTAGTCATTGCACATGAACCTGGACAGCTGGATTCCAGGGTGGAAGATGTTGAGGACGTTGTAGTTGCTGAAAGTGGTCAAGGAGTGGAATCGACAGAAGAGGCAGAAGAGCGGTCTGCGGATGCTGCACAGGAAGGTATGGTTGTAGGTGTTAGGGAGACTGTAGAGTCTGAAGTTGCAGAGGGACACAGGGATGTCCGGGCTGCAAGTGTTTCTGAGGTTGTGGATGGACAAGGGGATGTCCATGCCGCAAGTATAGTGGAAGTAGATGAGCTAGAAGTTGAGGAGAAATTTGGTGGCAGCGTTGTAGAGTTTGTGAGTGAGAGTGAGGTAGTGTGTGAAGATGTGCAGACGCCTTCTGTAAGTAGGGTTGAGGATTCCGAGGAACGGAGAGAAGTTTCATGCGGACCAGGTGAGCAACTAGAGGATGAAGATGTGCAGTGTTCAGATGGTGGTAGTGGAAGTGATGGCGATGACGTTGATGATGAACGTGTTGATGAAAATGAGATCAGAGAAGAGGTTAGTCAAGAAGTTCGTGAAGGAGCTGGCGATGCGTGTGAGGAAGAAATTGGTGAGGAGCTGAGGGAAGATGAGGTTGAAGATGGATCAGAGGAGCAACGGGAAGATGCTGAGGAGGTGCAGTGTCAGGAAGTTGATTTGGATTATGTGGACGAAGAAGGGGAAATTGTAGAAAAGAAAGAAATTGTAGCAGAGGAGTTAGACGATGAGCATAATCCAAAGCGGAGTGAAAGTAGTGAGGTAAGTTGCCTTGATTCTGATTCCGAAGAAACCAGTCAGTACAGCTCAACACGAGATAATTTCTTGGAGAGTGGTGTCCGAAAGGAGCGAATACCTAAGGTGCGCCATAGAAAGGTAAGAGGAAGAGGTTAACGGGTAGCGGGTAGATGTGCCCCACACTCCCAGTGGTGTTCATCTATTTGAGGGTTGCGCCCCTGCCCACGCGAGCCTTGGTTTCCTCCATTCATCCTTATTTTCGGGGGGGAGCCAGGTCCTTACCCTTACTCCTAGCTATTGACCCTTTAATGATCCTTGCCCCGTTTCATCTTCCCGATTTTCCTACCCCTCCCCTTAGTAAAAAAAAAAAAAAAAAAAAATATTGATAAGGAAGTTTAGAGAGACTTGCCGGAAGTGAGTGGATTGTGGTCTTTGAGATCGTCAGTTTCCCCTAACGGGAGAGGTTAGATGAAGTGATGGTGTGCTGTTGTTGGTTGTTAATAGTTGTTGATGTTGATGTTGTTTATTGTAGGGTCGGTCCATGCCGCATTCTCCGGTTGTTTCTCAGGTGTTTTTGTTGAGATAGAGGGTTGTGTGTGTATATATATATATATATATATGGTGTATCGACGGTGCTGTGGTGAAGTAAACCCCCCCCCATGTAGTTATGGCCTTTTTGGTGAAGTTGAGAGGAGATTGATGTTCGTGTGCCCTTGGTGCGGTCCTCTCTGTCTGGCTGAGCGGGGCCGTCCGCCCTTGTGTAGGGAAGTGGCCAGCCACATGGCGAGGATGGAGATGCCTTGTGGGTGCATGTGGCTGGTCGGTCCAAGAGATGGACGAGGAGTAGTTCGGTCACTCACATGCCAAGGAGTGAGATACCTTGTTGGGTTTTAGGACGAGTATGTGAGTGGGACCATGGAGACTAGGTGATGGTCACCGGAGAGGGTGACGTGTTGGGGCGGTCCCGTGGGGTTGGCATAGCGGAGAGGGTCGCATGGGGATGTCTGTTCTCCTGGGAGCAAGTGCCGCCGGGCCACCTTACCCACGATGTCCACCAGAGTATTTAAGAAGGGGGTACACTGCAGGGTACTCTCCCGAGTTTCAGAGTGAGGCAACCGGGTTGCCCTTTTGGGATGGGGGTGTGCCGCGTTTTGGAAAACGCGGCGATGTTCCTATATCTATATTGTGCATTATTAAAATTACGTATTTGTCGACGCGAGGGAATTGTCCTTTGATACGCTCAATCGGACTTTGTCATTGGGATCTACCCCTCCGCCGGCCGACTCGCGCGCGCCCTAGCTCTGTTACGTACAGTTTTTTCAAGAGCCAGTTTGTTCAGTTCAACCTTGGCTCTCGGCGCTTCACATTCTGGTCCCCGGCTGACAGAGTAGATTGAACAGTTTTTCGTCTTATAACTACTTCTATGGATAGGTAGAAGCCTACGTGACCTCCGGTAAGTCTATTAAAATATGTATATTAGTTATTTATAAAAACAAATTGCTTTTAATTGATATTAAAGTGGATGCGTTACGATATATATTGCAGTCAGTCTTTAGCACGTGGCGATTATCAGGTTATAATTTGTTTTATGTATGCTTAATCTCAACCCTGGTTAATTGATTGTAACAGTAATGACATAATTATGTTCTGTATTAATCTAGTAATGATTCTACTAAATTAACTAAACCAAGATGGGGCGTCAGTCAGTAATTTTCTGAAATCCGAGTGTATATCACGGACTTGTTAAAAGTTGCTAATTCCTGTAAGTGCGTCATGAAAACTTTTGCATAACTGTTAATTAAAATTATCATTATTATAGAGTGACTATATTTGGACATGTTATATATTAAAATATTTAATGGAGTTAATTTCGAGGTGATTTAATACAATTCAAGGGGTTCTTTACTTAGTCAATTTTCGGAGTTTATAAACGGGACAGGCCATGCAATGTCAGCGGGTAAATGTGGTAGTGTGTTTTATGAACTTATGAGTAATCCCAGATATAATTGTGCAGGGTTTCTGATGTAGACGGAAATCTGCCCCGCTTCGGAAGGACGGCCGAACAACTGCCTCAGATGCTGTGATTTCAAACACTTTCGTCAGCTGTGTCAGCCGGAAGCATGGACTAGACGCACCCCAACGGAACCCTCAACTCCACACTAATAACCAGGTGAAATTTAACCATATTAACCTAAATCTTGTGGCCAATAAACTCTGTGAGACTTTCATGTAGACGTTCCAGTTTGGACAGTTATTTCCGGACAATGGGTGGCATATATTATTTTTAATTTGTAAGGCTTACGCCTCCTCTATTACTGTTATCTCTATCTCGTTCTGAGAGTGTAAACTCGGCCAGGGTCACGCACCGCCCGGGTCGAGGGGAGTTCGGTAGATAGAGTTGAATCTAAATCTGTTTCTGTTTTAAGCATGTTGGGATGGTTATGTGAACGGATCTTTTGGTTCAGGTGGGCATGTATTTTATTATTCATTCATGATCTGGGAGATGTTTTAACCCGTGGTCGACTCCCGTAGGAGACGTCCACTGCAGGTCTGTATGTGTCAGATCTTGCTAGATCTCTCCCGATGCCTGACCCTGCCGGTAGTTAAGTTTTTTTGGAACACTGTGAGCTGGTTTTAATACCTTCATGACTTAGATTCCGTTTTACAAAATTCTGTTCCACTGTTTAGCTAATTTGTACACTTTAAATTTACCATTGTCACAGTTTGTATTTTACCATAGTAAACTTTGTAACGATAATTTTTATTGCTCACTATAACAATTAATTAACCATTAAACAACACAAGATTAATCAGTTTCAGTTGTCAATATTCATGGTGGTCACGTTCCACTATTTTTACAAATTCTGTTTTGAAAGTAAAAGGAAATATAAAATGCAGTTAGGCAACCAGACATCCATGTTAACCTTGTGATACTACTCTTCATTATTGTCATTGACGTGATTCAATTTGATAATTAAACATCGACATGGGATTTGTGCGCAGGCCGGAGGGCTTACATAGAACATTCAGTTAATACTTATCTTATTAAAACTTGGGGCATGTCTGCTCCACTCCTTGGGACATTTTAATTGAGGTTTTGGGGGTTTTAGTCACCTATTAATTGAACATAAAAGGGAGCCGGATACTTGGTCAGAATACGGGGGTTAAGGGTGTTGAACAAGATACTTATATACGCTGATAACCGGGGTGAACATGTGATGGGTTATTTAGCTGTAAATGTTTGTTGATGTAAATTATATGTGTGTGTTTGTTTTACATGGTTGTTACATTGTCATATTGATTATGCATGTGTATATTTCTGTATATTTATGTCTTGTTAGAAAATGTGATTACTTGCAGGTCGAGATTGTGTGCCATTTTATAATTATATTATTGTCATTTATGTAACTTGGCACGATTTACTAGTCAATGATTATTCAGATATTAATACTCATTCAATACTTATTGCTGTTAATAGTTATTATTCCTTGTTCAACTTTTGGCAAGGCCCATATTAATGAAATTATATTTAACAATCAAAAGACTTAGTTATCTTGCCTTTAGGGGCTCATATGTTGTACTAGCCGAGAACAATAAATTGTTGTTGTTATCTCAAGATCAGTGTTTCATTTGTAGGTCCCATCATACTGGACCCAGGACAATTTTAGCTTCTCTAGGCCCTAGCCTAGTTCTAAATAACTTGTGGCCTCTCTTTCAAAACAAATAAGCAAGAAGATAGAAATTTAAATATAAAATAAAATAAAATAAATAAGAAAAACATAGAAAGGAAAGAGAGGTTACACCGTTCCCTTTGAATAACTTTAAACGTGTAACATAGCATGCCCAAAAGTGGTCGTTAATCATCATAGCACCCAAGGATAAACATTCTTCGAACACTATACCACATTATTCTTTTTGTTATTCATCTGCAGTTTCAACTCATTCACGACTATCTTTGAAGCGTTGTAACATTCATAAACCTCTCGTTTATACATGATAGATTTACCGTAAACTTTTGCAACATTTTCATCATGTCACACCACTTTACCTCGTTTTTTAAATAAAACTGGATCAAGTTCTCTAATTCTGCATTGCAAAATGTTCAGAAATGCAAGCAAATTAAAACGCAACTCACTCAAATTAAACCTACTCATCCAATATGGCTATAATTTTTGTCGATTGTTACAAAACATGTGTACCAATGTCATATTTTTTCAAATCAGACTATTTTAATGTGGGAAATTTAAAAATTACACGAACTTATTGATCACGTTCGCGTAATACGCAATATTAAAAAATATAAGGAGATTATTTATTTAAGAAAAGTAAATAAATTATATTATTTATAAATAGCACTGTGATATTATTTTATTTCACACTGTTGTTAATACTGTTTTTACTTACCTTGACATCAGTTCGTACTAAGAACGTTTATCCCCTTACCTAACAAGCATTATGTTAAGTCATCAAGAATGCAACTAGTTGTACGGTTCGATATCTAGGGAATGTGGTATGAACATTTGGTAGAAGGCATTCTCACAACACTAAACTGAAAAGAAAATATATCAAGTACATTTGACATGATACTCTGATACACAGAAAGCCTGACTGTTAAGCTCAGTCTTGGCTATAGCAATGGAATGGACACAGAATAGTTACGGTAAAATTTTTCTCTACGTAGTTAAAATGAATCCGAACATTGGTATGAATATTCCATACCGGATAGGATCTCAACCTGCGCTAACATTTCATCCAGGCTCGAGTCTGGCTATATCAAAGAACCCTGCTTAAACGAAGATCTTAAAATATCGAAGAACCTCGTGTAAGCTAAATAAGATTCTTAAACATATGCCTGTTTTCAAGTATTTTTCTTTTTTTTGTTACAATTTTTTAATTTATTTTTTAAATAAATGTGCAGTATTTCGTTGAAAACAGAGTTCTGCAGCTGCGAGAGCTTATTGTGATAATGTCCATATACAATGAATTTTGTACAAATTTTTGTAGGACCACTAGTGTTGGCTACGGAGTCGGACAACAACGGATGGACAGAGATATGCAGCCAGGTGTTACCGCGTCTAATGATGTATAGATAAGCTCGGCGCACAGAACACGGGCTTATCAGTATCGGCGCTCAGAGCACGATTTCATCGTTGGCGCTCAGAGCACGGGCGCTCTGAGCACGTAGCCTTCTAGACTGTGGTGAATCGAAAGTGTGGAAGCGTCACATTTTTCGATGACGCATCACGTATTTTGTGGAATGACCCCCAGCCTAAGAACACTATCATGTTAAAATATCCTAGTGAATGTATTAATAAAAATAATTATATACTCATAACCTAAACAAAATTACAGCGAACTCACAAATCGCATTCAGAAGATTATTATTTTACGGAATGTTTTCAATTATTTCAAAAAGGTCACTGTTCAGTATTGATTACAGATTATTTACATATTGAATCCTTCACATCAGGAAATTTATATTTTGCAGTCATATATATTTATTATATGGTTACAGCATATGAAATAAATGGAGGAGGACTACCTAAGGTTGCGTTTCAATATAGACCCTTTGGTGCAAGAGATGTAGGAAGACCGGAAGTGAGTAAGAGAGACACTCTGTAAAGACGGATCAGGAAAAGTGCCTACTCCATGAGGTCCAGAAGAAAAAGAGATATTTTCAATTATTTTTATAATTAAACTTTAAATGAATTAACGCATCTCAAGCACTTATTTGTGTCTTTAATGCGATGTTTCTAGGTTTGCATTTGTCTGTTAGAAGAACATATAAGTTTGCATATTCTTTACACTTATTTGTAAATTCTTGCGCGTCTCAGTCGTCTTGTCATTCTTAATCTTGACTTTTTCTTGTTTCCTTTTTTTAAACTGGCCCCAAAAAAAACAATACAAGAATGCTGATGACATTGACACTAAAGTGAAAAGCAGTTGAGGGAGGTTTCTAAGAATTGGTTACAAGAATGTTTACAAATACTTTATGAATCATGGCAAAAGTGTGTAGCTACGAAAAGAAACTGCCATGAACAAAAAGTAAAATTCTTTATGTACACAGTTTTTATACAATAAACTAATTGTTGGAACTTTTTGTAGTTACCTCATATGACAAGTGTGAATTGTTTTACTGTAATACTATTCTGAACATATTCTAGTAATACTGTTATGTAACTCTAAGTAACATTACCAATATAATTGATAAAAAATCACCACCAAATACAACACTGTAATGTGGTACTGAAGAAAAGGTCAAGTAAGAATCTTGAAATAATTGGAATGAATTCCTGATAAATTAAGAAAATTAAAACAAGAAACACTAAAGAAATTTTATGAAACACTAAAATAATTTAAACTAAGAAGCATAATAATTTAAAAGACTGCAGTATTTAAAGCATCTAGTGATGACATGAGTGAAAACTGACAGACAATGGCTATAATGGCAATTCAAACAACCTCTGAGCTGGTTGCCACAAGGATAGAAAAGAAGGAAAACCTTATACAAGCTGGTAAGATAAATGGTAAATAAAAAGGATTAGGAAAAGTTTTTTAAGAAACTTCTGGAATTAAGCCATCACTTTCCAAAATAACAGCTGTTTACCATAAGTATTCTGTTTCATCTAATTTTGTGTTATATCTCAGCATGGCATTGTGATAGCACTGGCTTGTACATATGTACAAACTGAAGAGTGAAGAAAAACAGGTTAACATGTTATATCAATGTTAGATTCTTGGATAAAAGATTAGAGACGATGTTGAACTGTTGAACAGACAACAAAAACAACAAAGTAAGATCTGAAACATCCAGGAAACTTATCCATACAAATTACTGCACCATTGTCTTACCACTTACCACTACTGCTTTTAGTGAGCCTTAGCCTCCTATACAATCCCCCACCGCACATACCTGTCCTTAATATTCTCACCCCATGCCCTCATTTTCATTGTCTTTCAATCTCCCAATGCACATTCCACCCATTATAATCATGGTATACCCTCCTTCTTACATGGAAAACTTTGGCCTTCTCTTAGGCATAAACTTATCACTGCTTCACTCGTGATTGTAGCCTTTGCTTTTGATTTGAGCTTTTGCAAACTATATTCTCTTCCTTCATTAACGGAGCCAACTCTTGGTTATAGTAACTTCTCCTATTACTATTCTGGTAAATTGATCCAAAGGTTTATTTTGAACTTTTCAATCAAACATTCTCAACATTTGTTGGTCACTTTCTGCTACTTATTTCATGCCCATAAGTAGTCATAGGTCATATTATGACTCTATAAATTTGTAATTTGGAAATTCTACTTAATATTTTGCTTTATAGCATTCTCACCTTAGCAATGTATGCACTACTTCCTGCCTCTATTCTTACCATAATTGTACTCCTTAATTTACCCTCATTATCATGGCATTTTTTAATATATTGTTTACTTCATCTTATCTTTTACTTCCTACCTTTAAGTCATACAATTGTTTTTCACCTTTCAATGTTGTCATGACAATAGGGATACTCAGATTTTTCTACTAATAGTTAAACCAATCTCCTTATTTTTTTCATAAAATTCTATAATCCGTTTTCTTGATTAGTAGCTACAATATACAAATGTTACAGCATATATCTGAAATTTATGTATGTTGAACCTTGTTCAAACTTCTTAACTTAGAACTAGAATAACCCAGAACTATCTTATAAGATTACGTCCCTCTCTTCCCCCTCACACAGACACACGCGCGCGCGCGCACACATACACACGAAGTAGAAAAGAATGTTCTTTATTTAATTTTTATTTGACACCACTGTACACTATGCGCAATTGGCTATTAAGTACAGTAAAACGCCGCGAATCCAAAATTTTGGAAAATCCAAACAGGTTTTTGAAAAATAAAATTTAGATGAAACACAATAGTATGCACAACTTCATTACAGCAAATCAGACGAAATTATTATAAACAGAATATTATATACAAAAACAGTTGTACAAGGTAAATAACGATAAGTGTATTTAGGCCTACAATATAAATCAAATAATGTGTACAACAAAGAATAATAATAATTGAAAATAAACAATAAAGTAAAAAAATTATTGTAAAAAAATACCAAGTCGTTTTAAAAACAAAATCAGCCAATTTCTTCTGGCGAAGTTTGGACATTCGGGACGATGCAGCAATATCTCGCCAGCGCTTCTTAAACATGACTTCAGTTGCCGTAGCTTTGCTGTGCTGTTCAAAGTTTTGTACTGCCACCTCCAATGCTGAAGTTTCTTCTGTATGTGAAGCTGGTTCCGACTCAGGATCTGCGTCATCACTTTCTTAGGAGTCAGCTTCTGCTTGAACATAAGCCATGATATCACTATCTGAATAGTCCTGGTGACCTTTGTCAACATTAACCAAATGAATAACGCCATTTTCACCACTTTCTTCTCAACCCAGTACCTGCTTTGCCATTGGAAGAATAGATTCTGTTTCACTTATGTCTTCCATTGACATTCCTTTTAAGGTAGGGATGTGAAACACGGACTCTCCAGCAAAAAGATATTTCCAAAATACCGGCGTCGGAAATGAAATTTTTTAGAGCAGTTAAGGAATGTAGTTTAAGAGATCGTTTAAAAAACGACAACATAAGAAAAGGCCTGAAGTTCTAGTCGGTTTTGGAGAGAATAAAGGAATACTGCCAGAATTATAAGTCTCATGTGGAACACATGGTAGACACGCGTATTCTTAAAAAAGCGTTTGAATATATGCCAGTAGGGACGAGAGATCCTGGAAGACCCTTGAAAAATGGTCAGAGTCTGTGAAGTCAGAATGAGCTATAGAATAAACCAAGTAGTGAAGAATAAGAAAAAGAAGTAATTTAAAACACGTCCTGAATATAAAATTTATTTATGGTAGGTATGCTAGGAGCAAAGTCTTTAGTTACTACGTCTGCTCTTTTATAGTTTCTCAACAGAAACCACAAGATTTTCAGAACGTTTGTTTGTCTCTACTTTACGCCCTCTGCTTTATCTTACGTAAAGGCAATTAATTAAATTATAAGTGTCCACAAGTTCATTGTTACTCAAAAATTTAATCATTGTAAAACTCACAGAAAGGGAGTTGGCTATGCACGAGTATACTATCTAACGTACAAGAGCTAAAAAATGATTGAGTCATAAAAGTTTTTCTAAATAAATATTTTACACTTAAATCCGTAAATTTTATAATATGGAAAACAAATTGTACTTTCATGATTCTTGGTACAAAAACATGCTAACGTCGTCTTAGTGATTGTGTGGATTGCACAAACCATACTATTTTTAAAGATTGCAATGATCATAATCTTAAAACTGTAGAAAGATTTTGTAAATAG
This sequence comes from Magicicada septendecula, assembly GCA_034769895.1. NCBI lineage: Eukaryota > Metazoa > Arthropoda > Insecta > Hemiptera > Cicadidae > Magicicada > Magicicada septendecula. The sequence continues at coordinate 355,169,605 of CM068371.1, read as the reverse complement.
TACGGAAATCGGCACTTATAGTTTCCAATTACAATTTTATAAAACAATATTAGTTGTAAATTCAAAATTACGACTAAAAACCGGGCTGTTAGTATTTGGTTGGTTGCTATTAAACGCCATCACGTCGGCAGCGTTTCGATTCCCCGACGGGAATCTTCTTCAAGCCGCTAAGAAGCAACAGAGAGTAAAAACACAATAACGGCAGATGTACGCCGAACACTACCCACTACTGTATCAGGTAGAAGCAACTATCAGGAATCAAAAGTTGCCGACGTGATGGCGTTTAATAGCAACCAACCAAATACTAACAGCCCGGTTTTTAGTCGTAATTTTGAATTTATTGACACTAGCCGTGTGAGCTTCAGACAAAAGTTAATATTAGATGTATTAAAATAGTTCTCCTTGTTATAAAAGCATTCAGTAAGCATTATCACAACAAGTAATAAAAGTCACACAATTATGACAGTGGGACAAAAATTATGATAAGTACATTTGTCTTTGTCTCGTGTTGGCAAATGTGTGCAACATAAGTCATTTTTATTTGCAAAATCGTTACGGGCCATTCTCAAGTAGCTAAGTGATTCCATTGTTACTGTAGTGTCATTAAACATGGCTATATTCCTTCTACAATTAGCATAAAAATAACAGTGTTCTATGACTTGTTTGTTTGTGGTCTGAAGATTAGAGTCAAAACTTTATGGAAGATCTTAGCCAAATATGGCAGCCGAGCTTCTGTCTACGTTTAAAACTCACAACAAGGTTGAGTGCATACGATTTAATTATGGTTAATTACGTTATGTCAACAGACGTTATGTTTTTTGGAGTGACTTATCGTATAAAATTTACTCATTGTTGTGCACTTTAAGTCGTTTGTATAACTTGGGTTTCTTAACATCTGTTCAAAATGGATCCATAAACAAACGCAAACTATTATAAAAGTAAAAAATGTTGAAAAGCAAACATGAAAGTTTTAATCGCTATGCCATTCCGTTCAAATTATTACTTCTTGTACAGAATCATGACTGTCAGCAAAATATGGATTGAGTATTACAAACCGGAGAATGCATAGATATATCGGTATTCAATTTTTTACAATCACTTATCAACAAAAAACTCAAACGCAAGCCGCCACCATGAAAATATACATTTAACAATTTAACTTTTTAACTGTTAACAGATTATTGTAAATAACAGATTTTATATCTAGAACAATATCACGAGCGGGTTTAACTATCTAAGTGCTTGTTAGAAAGAAGCGCTTATTGACAGGCTAAGGCCTGCAGTTCAAAACAACCCTGGACCATTATTATCGAAGACTTTTGCATACAAAGCGCGTTCATATCCTCCTTTTTACGTTGTTAACAACTTTTAGTGTCTGACGTTTGAGGTATTGGCACCACATCCCCATACAGTCTAATATAGCACTTTTAGATTCTTATGAGAGGTTGACGAAAACTGAGGTTAATAGGTCATAGTTTTATCTTTAAATATACAGTAGAGCATTGATTATCCGAAAATCTGTTAACCGAAAGATCTATTATCCGAACTCAATAAAAAATACATTTATGTACTGTACTGCCCAGTAACGTATTGGACACGTGTAGGCGTACTGGATATTTATTGAACATAAAAAAATGTATACTATAAAATTATTACAGTACTCGACAGTAATAAATAAACGCTGTAGCTATACAGCCTTACAGCATATGAAGACGGCGAGAATGGTACTAATAAAAAACCACGACGGTAGATAAGGTTTTGACGGAATTGAGACTGTTCTAAAGAGCCGGAACGGAAGACGAGATAGATTGTATCCAGATTATGAAACTTAAACGACTTCAGTCTTTAGCAGCGAGAAAACGGGGTACCGCTTTGAAGCAGACAGTGATAGACAATTCTTCAAAAAAGTGTAAATCCATGGTATTGTATGTTTTGTTTTGTCTTTTAATTTTCAAATCCTTTTATAGTACAGTGTTTTTCATTAAACTCTAATTTTTTTTAAATTAACTTTTTGTTTTTATTAACTACACACAGTTTAAATTCAAAGATTTTTAGCCTTAGTAATACATTACAGTACAGTTTACAGGTTGCTGTAATTACATAACAGCATGTTAGAAATAATTTTGTAATAAAAACCTTTGTTTTTGTAAAGGGAAATAATGTTTTCAATTTACGACCTATTATCCGAAATATAGATTTTCCGAACTGGCCCTGGTCTCGAATGTTTCGGATAATCGATGTTCTACTGCACACACACACACACACACACACACACACACACACACACACACACACACACACACACACACACACACACACACACACACACACACACACACACACACACACACACACACACACACACACACACACACACACTGTGTGTGTGTGTTTGTAAGCAATAACGGCCGCCTTAGTCATTTACAGTTGGCGATTTATTTAGTGCAGATCAAGTGATTGTTGCGGATAAGTTTACACTATTATTGTGTGTGGACGAATTTAACTTGAATTATTGTATACGAATACCTTGTTGATTTCAATTTGTTAATTCTGACTAATTAAACTTTGTAATTATTGACTTCATTGGTGTCTGTATTTCATTAACACTGTGCAATTCGACGATCCGTGAGACTGTCGTAACAATAGGTTAAGCAACGTTAAAGCTAATATTGTTCAGAATATGCTGCTCAGTGTCCTTTTTAAGTAAATAGACAAATACAATAAAATATCCCGTTTCTGAATTGCATTTTTACATTTCAATATATCCTGTTTAAATCTGAATCGAAACCAATTTTCTATTTATGACATACGTCCCTCAGGGAATACTGAGAGTCACGTAATCACACAATTAATTAACATCTGTCTCCAGAGGAATTTATTACGTTAGGGAATTAAGTTCACATAGTCACTCTCATTGAACAGTAAATCTGTATAATGAGTGGCGGTTTTGCACATAACAGCGTTCTTAGCATCTCTCTCTCTCACGCACGCACACACACACACACACAGACACACACACGTTATCTAATTTGAAATATGAATTGAGAAATATTGTTTTTGAATAATTATCAGATTCCTTTAACTTAAGTAAGTCACAATTTAGCTAAACGAAATACGGAAAACGTCTCATAGAAAGAGTCAGAATAAAATATATTTTACATCTTAATTATTTAAGCACGTAAACTGACAAGAAAGAGGAAACCATTTAGTTTTGTTTAAAACAATTTTTGCTTACTACATTTGTACTAAAGAACTCACACAGTGCAGTAAAAGACTTTGAAATGGTGTCTTTGAAAGTAATTTCAAATTGAATCCGTATGTAATATTTTTTTAGTACAAATACTAATGAAGCTTATGTCAGCAGTACATGCAAGTTTTTAAACGCGTATTCTTGGTTTCTGAATGTAGGTACGTTTGACAAGCATTTGTTTCTAACGTAGTTAGTTTTTCGTTTTAGTTTGTTTTTACCTATTAAAGGACTGTTAAACCGCATGAAACTAATGTACATACGTATACGTTTTCATAACTGTAACTTATTACTTTTTTGATAACCTATATCAATAAATCTGTGCGGTATTCATCACTACTATTAGCCCAGTAGCAGACAGTACTGTACGTTGTAAAACTATACATTAGTTTTCAATTTATTGTATTAAATACAGAAACCTAATTTTATAGTCCTATTTTTGATTTAGCTGTTGTTTTACTACTTTTCCCATCACCCATAACATACTCTGTAAAATAATAAGTGACCCAAAGCACATTCCATACCCCGCTTACTATACATTTCATGCCATAATTTACCAAATGATTTAGGGCGTGTGGTTTTGAATGTTACTTTCCGTGAACGTGAACGTCTCCAACCACAAACAATGTATTCTTCTCTATATACAAATGAATCACTTGAATATTTTTATATACAATGTCTTGCAAAATTCTTAAAGTATTACTTTAACTAACAATATGATAATTGTCTTACTTTTATAAATCTTATTAATACTACATCCCTAATAAACATATCAAATAGTAATGGAATATGATAAGGTTTATCTGAAAACGAACTGTGAGGAAATAGAAATTTGAAAATCAACGTGGCTATAAAAGATTGTTTGATTCACTGAGGGAAAAATACTGAGAGTGTAGACACATGTTACCTTTAACGGTAACTGCTGTGAACATACAATTAGTGGAAATGAGTTTTTTTTATTTTTTTATTTGCTTTAAGAGAAATACACGATTTAGAAAATGAGATCACAAATTGCTTTTCATTATTAATTTAAACTAATTAAAATTTTTAATATTGGTCAAGTAGATTTGTTTGTACTTGTTTAATCACGTTCCTTTTATGTCATTGTTGGAGTGTAGGGCATTTTTTATATGGAGACTAAATTTTAAGAAATATGTCCTTGGAAAACATCATTGTCATAGAGTTACTTAAGGAAACCTTTTTGAAACAAACATAATTTTATAATTATTTCTTGTGGTAATATTAATTTACGATTTTATTAATAAACGTTTTAAACCAAAACCGAAATTTTCAAAATATTCACTTACAAGAGAGAAAAAAGAAATTGGTTTACTCGAGAGTTTTAGAAAAAGTTTTGTGTCCTGACAGTAAAAAGTGAAGTATAAGTCCACGGTGTGTTGCTGTAATTCTGGAATTTATGTTATCCATCGGCAATATGTAGCAGAGTCAGTGTTCGTAAACAACATTACTGCGGACACCGGGTGACTGTGACTGCACACGGCAGCCCACGATTGTGTTTACAAATAAATCGGAAGTGCTCCGGTCATAGCAGTTACGTCGTACAGTATTGGATCTGTATTAGACAGAACTCATGTTATTGTTTCCATGAATATAACTTATTATTAATTAGTCCAACTAGCCTATACATGATTTTCCCCTATGAATATGTAAGAGAGAGCATAAAATTCACGTACTTGAAAGTCTTACTGAATTTCCTGGCTGTAAAAAACCTTAATATAATGACGCGGAGTATAAGGTAATAAGAATATTAATCGGCCAATGTTCTAAAACCACATTGTTACTTTGCTTTATAATTTTATACAATATTTCATTATGGAATGCGTTTAACAAAATGTCGTTAAATTAAAAAAAAAAAACACACACGCACTCGCACGTTTAAATGTAGAGGAATATAAATTGACTCTATACATTTTAAAGTTGTAGAAAATCTTACAGATAAGTAAGAAAATAATAGATTATCATATAAATAAGTAAATACGTAATAAGTAAGTGTTGACAAATAATTTCTAAGGGCGTCAATAAAATAAACGTAAACACACAGCAATCTAAAAAAGAATTACATCAGGGATAACCTAACAAATCGTAGCTTTAAAATATGTATTTTGCGTTGTCATAACGCAATGATAAATTGCACAACACAGATGTTTCAAAATTAACAGTAAGCTAATGAAAAGAAACGTTTTCGGTAAGAAACAATTAATTGATGCTACTTTGAATACAAATAGTTGCTAAAATATCACAGGTATTTGTTATAAATTTCCTTACTGCTAAAGGGAAAATAGTATTATATTAGCCATGAGTGTATTTACGTAAATGATAAACAAACGATAGAACTCAAATGTCTACATCAGCAGAATCATACTATTTTTTTTTCTAAGAAATTTCCTAACCGTTGATGATTCAGATCATTTTTAATTTTATCATAAACATATGGGTTATAAAATTCTAAAAATATAAGCCATTTCCAACGCAGATTCAACACTTATATTTTTGTGTATTATTTCTTGTGTGTTGAAGTTGTATTCCACTCAAAATGGTATCAGTTCATTGTTTTGATTTCTCAGAAATTATTGTCTTTTAGTACTATATGTATTTTAATGCTCACACTGTAATATATGTAACAAAATTAGTTGATATTACAATGAGATTAGAAATTTAATTTCAAATTTACTTGTAATTGAATGTTACTCTTGCAAAATTGGAACATATTTTTCTTCTTTAATAAATTTGCCGATCAATAATATAAAGAAGCAAACAATTGATATTATACTTCTTAACAAAGAAATAAAATAGAAACAAGGAAACAGTTTGATCTTTTTCATTAATAATATAAGGGCAGCTACATCCAATAATTTGAAGAAGACAGTAGCCACGATACGTCAACAAACAGTTGTTTGTATGGAATTGACTTTGCTTACCAAAACAATGTGATTTTTGACATGCGACAAGGCAATAACTGTAATAGAACGGTAATATATCTGAAATTTATATAAGAAAAGCGGTGAGTAATTAGATAATCTATAACAATGAGTTTTCTAGTACCTATTATAACGTTCAATCGGTTTTTTTATAGTTACAGTGAGGTTTGGATAAAACAATATCACGCAATTAAATCTATAAGGTCTAAGCCATTTAAAAAAGAACACTTTCAATTTTTTCTCTTTTGTCATTATTCTGGAACTGTTTTTACTTTACTTTGCGTGTATCGATAGTGTGACCGTACAGTATTTCCAAAATAGATTTTAATAATACTGAATTTACATTTGGCCTCTGCTACGAAAGACTCGCCAGTAAGTTATCTTATTCAAGGCATTTTACACCACCCTAGCCGGTCTGATAAGCTATTCGAAAAAAGAGTGTCCGTATTAAAACCTGATTTTTTACTCAGTGGGAATGATAACCATCTTGTGTCTACCCAATGATACAAATTTATTTCTGTGCATCACACTTTGTAAGCAAAGATGACAAAGATGTCTTGTAATAGTCTAATGACTATTGTCCAAAAAGTTGTTACGCTGGATTTCACTTTGACGACGGAAAGAGAGTAGATCTAGGACAGCATGGAACGACCACATACTCAGTGAGATGGGAAGAAGGCTTTTAACTTGGTGATTTGGATGTTAGAAGTGTCTGGTGTACGGGATGCAAGAGACGACAGTAGCTGGAGAAGATTTCAATGAATGGGAGGGAATGTTTGTTAAAATATAAGATTTAAATCTGTCTTTATTTTAAGTTCTAATCAGCCTGACACAGGCAACAAACAATATGGATATCAATGAACGAACATACTGACTTATCGCACATATATCTTGTGAGGATTATCTTTCTTTTACAACCTTATTTTCCGTCGCCTGAAACTGTTTTTTAAGTAAATTAATTGTTTGAAAAAAATTTGTATGTCTGTGTACAAACAACTTGCCTGCTGGATATAACCAAAGTAAAATGAACACCAGCCAAGAGAGTTTTCCTCAATATGTAGACTGACTCTATATATAAGTCAATCGACAAAATGTTCATTGAATAGAAATAGTTTTGATGTTACCTGTTTATAGGAAGAGAAACATTCTCTTTTTAGTTTTGATTCAGCAGTGAACAGGAAAAGTGTCAGATTTATACAGTTTGGTTTGGAAATCGCTTCTCCTTAACGATGGTTATAAATGTAGTGAATTGTAATTATAAATGTGTGTATAAATATAATTATAATTATAGTATAAATGTGTAAATCAAGGTAAAATAAGGTAGGCATATTAAAACAAGGTGAATGTAAGTAAGCCTACAAGTAACTAACGTAGAATTACAATATTAAGAGCTATTTTCATAAAGTTTCATTACTGGCAATATTTGTAAATAAAAACATGTGTATTGTGAACTGTAATTTGAATAAGTAAACGAGAAAGATGTATTCACACCGCAACACATTACACACAAGTGATTATAAATGTATGTGTGTGTGTGTGTGTGTGTGTGTGACCTGAACGGTTTCATTTGTGTACACAAGTGGAGTTCAGTTTTGAAGTAATCATTTATTGTTTTGAATTTAATCATTTAAGTTGAGTTTTGAGCCAAATATGTTGACTGTAAATCAGACATTTGCAACTGTAAAATTGTGTATTGTCGCCACTAATAAACACAATAGTGACATGGGTGGAGGACACTAAATGTGAAATCGGGCAATGAACGCTAACGAGTCCACTTGGCGGGACTGAGGTATCGCAGAGGTGTAATAAATTTTGATGACTAATGTCAAAGAAAGAAATACTGTTTTAATAGTATTATTTTTGTAATTTTACAATGACAACCAACAACAACTAGTACTACCACCAGTACTAGTACTACTACTACTACTACTACTACTACTACTACTACTACTACTACTACTATCACTACTACCACCACTACTACTACTACTACTACTACTACTACTACTACTACTACTACTACTACTACTACTACTATTGCTGCTGCTGCTGCTGCTGCTGCTGCTGCTTCTGCTGTTTCTGCTGCTATTATTACTACTTTTATTATTATTAATTTAATTCAGTAAATACTTAAAAGTTTAAATTATAATTAAGTAAAGCTATTTAATTAATAGCTATTTACGTAATTGTAGCACAATGAGGAATAAATAACTATATATTCGCATTTATATGTACGGAGTATGGCAGTGTTCTAATGTTCATACATTGTTGATATTATAAACTAAACATGACAGCTAATCATGATTTTGCCAATCAACATTTAAAAGGATAATGTATACTTTGTACACACTTATAAAAAAATAAACCTACTTCATTGAATACATTTATAAACTAAAAATATAATCGAAATATGATTCCTCTTTGTTAAAAACTCATTTTCTCACTTCACTCAAACCCGATATTTTAGACAAATTAATAAATTAAGCAAAATGTAAGTCGGTTGTTTTTCCAATCCACTAGCTTGTAATCACTTATTTATGGTGTTGATAATCAGAATATTGTTAACTGAATGGTAAATATATTGAAGGTATGTACGTAAATGTTCATTATTTTCCTACATTACATTTACAATTGATAATCTACGTTTATATTTGTTTTAACATTTCATTTTTATAAGTAAAAGAGGTTTAAACACGACGACGAAACACCGCATCCCCTACAATATAGTTCACCCTATCTTTCTAGCAACGGTTTTGTTGCTCCAAACGTGCAAATACAACAAACACGGCCTTTTTAGTTACCTTAATTATCACAGTTTCGCATTACAAAGGGACAGCATTTGCGTTGTAAAGCGTAATGGGAATCATGTTGACTTGTTCGTAAAATTAATTACTTTAGCAGGAAATTAGGTCTCTTGTCTTGATGTGCTGTGCTGTAGTGTACCAACATAGCCTACCTACCACATTCAATATAGAATTTCAATGTTCTAGAGATGCTGCAACAGTAATTTTAGATCAGTTGCATTTACAAATAAAGAAATAAATCCACAATTTATAAATAAATTGTCTTAAGTTTTTAACGTTTTCCTACGTCTACAAAATCCTTACATTATAAACAACAGTTATTTTAAGAAAAATACTTCACAAATTGTATAACTCAGAATTTATTATTGTTGATGCGTCACTCTACAAATGACGTGTTCGTTGATGATGACATTCAAACAGCTAAATAAACAGATAGCAACGTGTAAACAAATATATATGACTTCATATCCCTTGTAGAAGAACGAACAAGTCTCGCTCGAACTTTATTGGTACCTGCCTGATCAGTGCAGAAATACCTGAAATATTTGGGTCTTTATTTCAGTGCAGTCTCAGAGATTCTTAGGAAAGCCAGTCATTTATGCAAATAATTTTACAGCATTTAGACTTTACTGTATTTACGCAAGTGGTCAGTTCTTCTCATAAGCCTTTACATCTATTGTGTATAATGAGTATAGGTGTACGTACAACACTACGGGACAGCAAATACAAACAAAAGACTCTAAGATGTAAAGGAAAAATCGCAAATAGAATACAGGCGTAAATATGTTTATACGTAATAATTATAATTAACATAATGTACACGTTATTGAACAGTAACGTTATATTTATATAAAAGTAAATAATTTTTTGCCGTAAAAGATTATTTTAGTTGACCACTCCAAAACTATCAAACCACCCAGGACAACGAAAAATCTTCGATTTCCTTGTTATCTTTAATTTTATGTATAAACTATCACAACAGAAAATGTAACACACAATAACTTAATCAGGGTTTTTGTGAACCATTTTAAACAAAGACACGTTATTTCACGATGTTAATAAAAGTGTTTACTTTATCTATATGTTAACTATATATTATGTAGATTTGTTCTTATTTATTTGATCCGATGCCTCTCCTGCCGTCATTAGCATAGCATTATCCTAGGTGCCACAGATCATAAATACCTATTATAACGATTCATATAGTCGACCTATCAGATCGTTATATGAAAATGTCAAACTGTGCTAGTCTAGCGGCGTAAGCAAGAGAGAGAGGGAATAATCACAGCCATCTCTGTCTAACTTCGCCACTGCTACTACTGACGCGTGCAGAGAAATGAAATTTTATTCAATTAATTTTATTTATTAAAACTGCAACATCTTCAAAACTAATAATACGGCAATTCTGAAACGTGCATAGTGTTTAGTAATTAAAGCTCTATAAGTAGCCGAAATATCAACTAATATAATTAACATTTAAAGAAGTTATACAGAAGAAGAACGCCAAGAGATATAACTAGAGAATTAGGCTAGGTACGAATTAGGTGTTTTCACACACATACCGAGAAAGACCAAAGCATAAATATTATGTGGTCAGATCTTTAAAAACACGTTTGCAAATACCTGTAATCAAACGATTTGCAAACAGCGGAAGTATGAAATTAGCCAAAAATTCTCTACCATCTCAAACTTGTTAAGGAGAGTTTGGCCGACCTGTTCGATATTGTTTCAAATGGAAAATACATGATTTATTTGGAACAACCAATCACAACCCTGTATTAAGAGTAGACGCTAACTCAGAATGAGGGAATTGATCACTCTTGGTTCGGGCATTAAATAAGCAAGACGTGTGTTAAATACGATCTCAATTGCACAAGCAACGCAAAGTATTTATTTAAATAAACAGTTCGCGAAGTGGTCCGCAGTAGTAGAGGAACTAGTAAAGTTCAATAAATAATCCCGCTGCGTAATAACTAATTAATAAATTAATTAATAATTAATAAACGGTGAAGTGACCTGTGCACCAGAATAGCTACAGCATCTGTAATTGTCCAGGATCATCAGTCAACGTTATTGGTCAACATCATTTCTTCTGAGCCGAACCATCAAAAGGAGTATCTCTACTGATTACTGTCTACGGTCGACGCATCAATCATATAAGAAATATATTCATTGATCAATGAACATGAAATAACAAAATAAATAATTAAATCAATAAACATTTTTTTTGAAGACACTATATAAATTCAAAATTTGTATTTAATTATTAAGATTAGATATAAAGTAATATAGGAGTGTTGAATGGAGAATAGGGTGTAGTATTGAACGTGCAAATTGTTGGAGACCCGTTCTTTAGCACTGGTTTGGGTGATATACAATTCCTAAATCAACCAGATAAGAGCAATTGGTCGTTAGGACGTTTTAATCTTCACTTTTCAGGTACTCTCATTAACCAATAAAATTTAGGTTAGCAATAAGTCATTAAATTAACTTTTAAAGAAATTAATTCAATAACAAAGTCATTAATTAAACAAATTTCAACATTATTTAAGAGTTATTTGTAACGATTCCCCTTAAATATTCCACTCACTGAACGAATCCTGAGATAGTGTGTCTCTGTGCTCTGAGCTAAGCTGAATCCGTGCCATTTGTATCTGGGATTTGTTCTGGCGCCCAGGTAAAGTAAAAAGTCACGGGTAAGTAAGATTTGATCTATCATTATATACAGGAAATAGATAGATAGACAAATACGGCTGTTTGAGGCCCGACGAGGACAAGAAGGACATGTTAAGCCGATTCCTCAAGAATTGGGCAGGTACGTGGTGGAAAGTCATCTCGGACCGAGTCCAAACCTACGCCGACTTCAGAGAGAAATTCCTTGCTCAATACTGGAACGTACAGATTCAAAGAAGGGTGGGTGATCATCTGGAATTTGTTAATTATCACCCGTCCATGAATATGACAACCACCAACTATGTGCTAAACGTAATGGCACAAGTGAAGCATTTAACACCACCAATAGAGGAGAGAGACCTTGTGTACAAGCTAGCGCGTCATTTCTCGGAACGCACTAGAGTAGCAACCACTACTAGAGGAGTGGATACCCTAGAAAAGTTTATAACGGTCGTGGATGAATGTCAAGACCTAGAGAGGGACCTGAAGCGAGTAAATAATCAGCTGAATAACCGCCATAGAGGCGATCATCAGGAACCAACTTTCTACCCAACGAGGAAAAGAGACAATGAGCGCCCAAAAGAAAAAAGGTTTACCCCATATCCGGGTACCAAACCCCAACAGCGGCAGGAATTGGAAGAGAAGTGTAGAAGTAGGAGCGTTGAAACCCGACCAAGTAAAGGGTTTAAGGTATGTAAGACAGCCATATCATCAACCCAGCCACATCCGTCTACTAGTAAAATGGATACGGGAAACGGGAAGCCACTGCAGGTAGAAAAGAAACAAAACTAAATCTACCATTACCTGCAGTGAAACAACACATTAATACAGTTAAAAGGAAATTAATAAATAATATAAATCAAGTGAAAGATAGGGAGTTCTTGTTAAAAGAAGAGCAAGAAGTGGGTAGAAGCCATTATCCTGAATGCCCGGAAATAATTTGTGAAATCAGTAATCTAATTATAAGAGCGTTAATAGACACCGGCAGTGAGGTAACCTGTGTCAGCTCAAAGTTTGTAGAAAATAATAGTCAATTGCATAATTGTCCCAGACTACCCGTAAAAAATTGTAATGTACAGGGAACCACTGGAGCCAAAATGCAAAAGATAACTGAACAAATTTATTTACCTATCAATATAAATGGTAGCCAAACCCAAATAGTAGCACTTATAGTCCCGAAACTCGTTCATAACTGTATTATTGGGGTAGATACGTTACTTGAATGGAAGACAGAAATAAATTCCAAAAGAAATACCATCACGATGGAATTAGATACCAAGAAAATCAGTGTACACATTAAAGAATTTAAGCATTGGAAGTCGGTAAGTGTCATAAAAGGGTATGGAGAGAAACCGGTAGTTGACGTTAGGAGTGACCAGCACTGTATTGAAGATACTCCAGAAATCAACATGGGGACTGAGTTGAACAACAAGCAACAGGACCAAAACCATAAAAAGTCCACCCAACTACAATCTACCTATTCCATATGAGGTAAAAACCAGCATAGCAGGAGAAAGAATACAGAGAGAAGGCCAAAAGAGGATAGAACGATATAATCGCACCCACAAGTTGGTAAGGTTTGTGGAAGGAGAGGAAGTGCTAGTGAAAGCGAATCCTGTATCCTCTGCCATAGATAAAACCACGGCCAAGTTCTTCAAGATATTCGAGGGACCTTATAGAATAGGAAAGCAGGTTGCAAGGTACACATTGTAATAAAACGAGATTGTTACGTCTTAGTTAAATATAAGATATATCAGGGCTGCGTCCTTCTTTTGTAAAGCCCCGCGTTGGGTTCGTCAATCTGTAACCAATAGGTAAATTCTTATAGGGTTACTTAATTCTTGAAATGTAGCCTCACTTCAGGTTCGTCAACTTGTAACGATAAGAATATATTCGTTACGTACAATGTTATCAGGAATAGGTTACTTGTATTTTGTGTTGTGTGCACTTGAATTACATACACAGCCCGTTGGAAGTGTCAATTTATAATATAGATAAATAATGTAGCGACTAACTCGCACTGGAGTCGTCAATTTGTAATTATGACTGTGTTATGTAGGACGGCGAATGGTTTCGTAATTTGCCGCTTGCTCCCACTATACCGCACGTTTCCGTGACGTCACTCAACGTTGCCAACCGTCGTGTCCGCTGCAATCTGTGAATTTATTTCCTAAATAGAACAGCAACAATAACGACACAAATTGGCATCAAACATATATCCTCATAGGAATCCTTTATTCAGAAAAAACACTGTTTAATTGTTCTTAAATTTGAACAGGATAATCACAATTGTGGCGCAAATTATAAGTCTTCTTTTTACCAGTTGGCAGTAGTAGCCAACATTCAGTATTTCTTTTCTTTCAGACCAAAACAATGCTTCGTTAACGTTTCTATTAAAAAAATAAAGTATCTCAGGGCGTATATGGTTCGGGGATTACAATTAAACAAAATATTATTCTATAAATCAAAATACAAGTTTTACAATTAAAGGATATTACAATGTTATAGTGTAACGTGCACACAGGCAGTTGTATAGTGGTTATCAGTTCAAATAGGTTATGTCCAATTCAGGCTTTAATAATTATTATGTAAATCAAAGGTTCTTGTGGTGTTTGAAAAAGTGTCAATCTCAAATCGTGTTATTAGTGAGTGTTCTTAGTGTTGGTGTTATATTGTGTCTGTTGTTTTAGTTGATTAGTATTTAAAAAGTCGTGTATACAAATGTGGGTGTTAATGCACAATATAATAAGTTGTCAAAACCGCCAAATCCTCTTCTTTTATGGTTCTTGTCGAATACAGAGTCCTCGTCCACTTCAGATCTTCTTCCTGGTTCTTGGGTCTTCTCTCTCATATAATTGTTGTTCTTCTCTTAGTGTAAAAGGTTCGTGTTGCTTACTTCTAACTGTATTTATATGTTTGTATCGTTTTTACACTGTTTATTATATAATATGTCGGACGTTTTACAAACGCGTCTATCCGCTAAGCTCGTTGTCAAAGAAGTCTCATTTTATTTATCCGAAATTTCTGGTTACTAAGGGTAAACTTGGAATCTGGTTGGCTAATTCGGATATACATTGTCATATACTTTCATTATTTCAAAGTCTAAAATTTCTTCAAAATCTTTAAATTAACATAACTTTTCTATACTGAATGGGAATTTAAAACCATTATCAGCATTATTTTGATCTTTACATTTGTTACATTTAGAAACTAAACATGCCTACTTTTACATAAGAACTACAGATGTTACAATTTTGTTATTTGAAATTTTCTTAATTAACTTGATATGTATTATTTTGTTTCTGTATTCGTTGTGTACACAATTGACTATAAATATATTTATCCCTTCACATTTGTTTTACAAAATCTCTAACATTATTATTCAAAATTTACTAAAGTTGGTTTCACCTGGCCTATGTACTGGTGTTATTTTCATCACCATGTTTAAAATCTTTTTCAGTTAAATTATGTTTTAACAATTATAAAAAACTGTTTAACACATAACATTATTTTATCAAAACAAAAAATATACTATTCTAATAGTTTAAATTCATGCACACATGGCTATGATTTTACTGAATCCTTGAACAAATTAACTGTTCTTTACCTAAACTGTATAATTGTTTGACACTTAGCCATAACATCTTTTATAGTCTATTCTGCTTTGCCAAATCAATTTATTACGGTTTAGCACCAGTTCTATGGTTATATTTGTTAACATAAAACATGAAATTAATATCATTTAATTGATATTCCTTTAAAATAACTGTTCCACCTACTACATACAAAAAACAACACAAATACTATGATAATAAAACACTGTGCTTAAACATAATAACATGCACATTTATAAAACAAATTCTGTACTAATTAATTAGTCTTTTGTCAGTTAGTTTATTAATTACTCTGACACTGTCT
Source organism: Magicicada septendecula (assembly GCA_034769895.1). Taxonomy (NCBI): domain Eukaryota; kingdom Metazoa; phylum Arthropoda; class Insecta; order Hemiptera; family Cicadidae; genus Magicicada; species Magicicada septendecula. The sequence goes on along the minus strand of CM068371.1, from coordinate 355,154,024 downwards.
ATGTTATGCTTCACTCTTGTTATAAATGTTATAGTGAACATGTCATTATTTGTTGTTTACTGGACAATCTTATGAACACTATATGTTACAATTATTTGTATGGTTTATGTATCTATAATAAGGTGTATTTATATTTTCATTACATCAATTAACTAAATTATTTACCAATATTTCTTTTACATAATGTTACATATTTGGGCCTATTATCCCTCAATTTGTATTTTGATTATCTGGATATTATGATACATTAAATGAAACCATTTGTTTCTTTATAGTACTGGTTCATAAGCCGTCTGTCTTTATAATTCTTTATTTTGGTCATTATTGAAAGTTCATGTCATAATTGGGGTTGAAGGTACTTTGCATCACTTAGCCATAATCATTAATTTGGGTACGGTCAGTTGTCTTACTAGTCAGTCTAAAATGGTTAGTCATTCCTTTTCACTATCATCTTGGAAGATATTGTTCTTCTTGTTAGTTTCTTAACCAAAGTCTTCATTAAATCAGGTACGATATTAGTTGTTCCAAATGTCATGTTACATACTACCCTGCCACCAAATTTGATCATTTTAATAAAATATTGTTTTTGTTGAAATTATCAATTATCTTATCTTTCACATTATCATTTGTTATTCTTATTATGATCTGGTGTACTTGTCTTTAATTATAAGTGTTCTATCCCTGGAACATGTTACTTCCCTAACAAATTAATCACCATATATTCTGGAATCAGTCGGGGGGCTCTCTTGACCTAATACCCCGCTGTCCTTCAATACATAATACATAGATAATATCGATTGCTGGAGCTATCTCATCAGTCAATCACATTTAATAATCTCTAGTCTATTCACGACTAAATCAAATAAAAATAATATAATATATTCTTGGGATTGTTCACTCAGTTTAACTTCTCAGATCTAAATATTTCTTTCCATTGATTCTTTCAGATGTTTATTTTCTTGTGGCGATATTAATAACATTTTCTATTTTCAATTGGTATTATCTTCTTTCCTTCTTTATCAGTACTGCTTAATCTTCATTTTTTCATTCACTATCTTCATTCAATTAAAACATAACAAGTATTTGCATCTTTAGTTGTTGTTAATTCTCTCACAATCATGATAGGTTATTTGTATTAAATTCGTTACTAGTCTTGTCTTATTTTCATCGTCGATTGTCTACATTTGTCCTTTCTTATTCATTTTATAGTACTATGGTTTCTTCTAATTCATGGATGTTGCATCTTTCTTTTATATTCCAATAATAAGTTTTTAATTATATTTAATAAGAGGTGCTTATTTTGTTTAGAATTTGGAAATTTATTCCCAGTTGTTTATCCGCTTGATTCATAATAACATTATCAAACTGTACTGTAAGTTGTCCTTACTATTTATTGGAATTCTGAGATATTCAAATTTGTTTATTTGGCTTCATTTAAAATTATATTCTGGATTATCAAAGTTGGTAAGATGAGCTTATTATATTCTTTGAATTTTGTGGTATTGTAATAATAAATTCTTCAGTTCCATACTAATTCTCATATATAATTATTTGTAAGTTGTTCTTACTATTTCTTTAGAATTTTGGTGGTGTTATCAACTTTGTTTATTAGGTTCATAATACATTTTTAAGGAAACTTGGTTGTATGTCCCCTTAATCTTTTTTGTCTCCACATCACTAATGACATAAGTATTATTGTTATTGTTTTTTATAACAACATATGGTCCATTATACAGTAATAATAGCTTTTTTGCTATTCCTTCCTTAGAACTTGGCAATTCGCGGTTTCTTAACAATACTTTGTCTCCAATCTTGTACTGGATCATTTTCTGCTGAATTATTTTGTATTTTTTCCTTCTTTTCTCCACTTGTTCATTCAGTTTGCTGTGGAATCTCACGTTGTCGAACTGGTAAGCTGGGTTGTTTGGGAAATTGATTATTTCACTAATTTCTCGGGGTGGTAGTCTTTCATGCATTATGGTATATGGAGTATCTTGTATTGCTTCATGGTAAGCTAAGTTGATAAAGCTTTCTGTTTGTTTAATGTAGTCACTCCACTTCTGGTGTTTATCAAAACAATATGTCCTGAGTATACGGCCGACCTCCCTCAGTACTCTTTCCGCCGGATTGCTATTTGGGTGATAGACAGATGTTTTATATGTCTTGACACCTAAGTCTAACAAAGTCTCTTTCCAGACCCTTCCTCGAAACTGAGTTCCGTGATCGGTAATAATGGATCTTGGAGCTCCTAACTCTGGTATGTATTGTTGGATCACTATTTGCAAAATCTTTTTTGTAGTTGCCCGATTAATGGGGTATAGTTTTGTAAACTTGGAGTAATGGTCGAACATGATTATAATAAATTTATACTGTTTTCTCCCTCCACTACGAGGTAACGGTCCACACACATCTAAAAATACTCTCTCTAATTTACCAGTTGATGTAATAGGCTGCATAATTCCTTCTGTTTTGACATGATAATGTCTTTTGGCTGGCCATCATTTGAAAATTTCTGTAACGCTGTAAACTGTAACGCATCACGCTGCATGACGTCATTCTTGCGTGACGTCATTGGGATTGTTGTAAATAAACGTTTGTTTTGATATGTCGCAATATATATAATGTGTTAAAAATAATATCACTGCAAACAATTAAACCAGATTTATAAAGCGTCCTGAAAGTTTAAAATCAAGTGTTAGCACAATTTACCAGCCGGGAATCGTTAACTAAAACCGCGACCGCTAACATGCTAACGTCGTCGCAGATTAAAGACCTAACAAGCAAACAACACTGCATAGCTGTAGATAGGTTATTGGGGTTATTGTCTCTAGTTAATGGTTGTCTTCGTATGTGATTCAGCTAACGATTTTAACATGATAATGTTTTTAGGCTGGGGGTCATTCCACAAAATGAGTGATGCAAAATGTGTAACGTCATCGAAAAATGTAACGCTCCAGGTGATGTTAACACTATATTTTGACATGATAATGTCTTATAGCTGGACATCGTTTGAAACTTTCTGTAACATTTTATTTACCGTCACGCTGTATGACGTCATCATTGCGTGACGTAATTGGGATTGTTGTAAATAAAGGTTTGTTTTGAAAGAAACAATAAATAAACAAACGTTGTAAATAAACATTTGCGCAAAAGAAACAATCAGTCACTCAGTAATCATAATAATGTTGCGTTTAGCTGACGGCTGAAAGACATTATCATGCTCTTAAGCTTTTACCATTTGGTAAACGGTACTGTATCTTTTTTCGTTATTGCATTTTGCCAATTGACAGATGTGACACTGCCGAATACATTCTCTAACTCTTCTGTTGATATTCTTAATGCAAGTGTGTTCCTCAAGTGCCTTCATTACTTTTAATGCACCCATATGCCCATATCTACTATGGTAGTCCAGTATTAATTCTGTTTCTAAAGCTTTAGGTATCACCACCTTCCATGATCCTTGGTTATTATTTGGTTTGTAAAATAATATGTCTTCATGTAGACAGTAATATGCAATGATTTTTTCATCCTGTTGGATCAGTCTTTGTCTAAAATTGTTGATTTTGGTATCCTCTGTTTGTTGTTGTGAAATTGATTTCATGATGTTTTCCAAATCTGACTTGTTTTTTATTATAGTATATACCTTGATGATTGTTTCTTTTTCCCCTTCAAAAGTTTGTTGTTCTATGTTAATCCGGGACAATATATCTGCGGCAATATTCTGTTTTCCTGGAACATACTCCCAATTTATATGGTACTCCTGTAGTGCGAGTATCCAACTTGTCAATCTCCCATGGTTGATCTTGCAATTTTTTAGGAAAGATATTGACTTATGATCGCTCCTCACAGTTATCGGGTATCCAAGAATGTAGGTTCTGAATTTCCCACAAGCGAATACAACGCTTAATAACTCCTTTTCCGTTACACTATAATTGCGTTCACATCCATTAAGTATTCTGCTTGCAAAACTCACCACCTGATGTTCTCCCTCACTATCTTCTTGATATAATACAGATCCTAAACTTATATCACTGGCATCACAGTTCATGAAGAAAGGTTGATTGAAATTAGGATGTTTTAACACAACTGAACTTAGGAAATTATGCTTGATCATTTGGAGTAAATTGTCTTGTTCCTGTCCCCAGGACCATTTGTTCTTAGAGGATAATTGTGGAGAAAACTTTGCTGTCATTTCAGAATAATTTCTCTGAAACTTCCTATAATAATTGCAAAGTCCCAGAAATGATTGAAGTTGCTTTTTATTTTTAGGACTTGGGAACTTCTGGATAGCTTCAATTTTTTCATTGGATGGTGTTATTCCTTGTCTTGTTAGGTTAAAACCCAGGAATTGGACTTCACTGGCGATAAGCTTGGATTTTTGAAGTTTTAGGGTAACGTTATTGTCTGATAGTTTTTGTAATACTTGTCCTACTCTGTCACAATGGTCTTCCCAATTCACTGAAGTAATCAACAAGTCATCAACATAGACTGTGGTATATGGAATAGTATCTGGACCCAACACCTGGTCCATACATCTTACGAATACAGCTACTGAATTTACCAGTCCAAACGGTAGTCTCTTGAACTGATAGTTCCTTCCTTCGAAAATAAAGGCGACGTACTTTCGACTACCTGGGTGTAGCTCCACCTGCCGATACCCACAAACCGTATCCCAGGTGCTGATAAATTGTATGCCATTAAATTTTTTCAAAATCTCCTCAATCTCTCCGGGAGATGTTCTGTCATTAACTATGATCTTATTAATCTCTCTAGCATCCAAACAGAGTCGTACTTTGCCATCTTTCTTGGGAACTACTATTAACGGACTGGTATATGGGGAACAGCTATATTCAATAATGTCTTCTGCTATCATTTTGTCTAGTTCAGTCCTCACTGCTTCTTTTAATGCATAAGCAACGGGATAAGATTTTTTATTAAAATTTACAGGCTCCTTGAATTGTAGTGTAAATTGATAATCTTTTACTTTGCCAGGTACATCAGAGAAAACATAGCGGTATTTATTATATATTGATATTACTTTTTCTATTTGTTGTGTAGTTAAATTACATTCATTTTGTTCTGACCGAAATTGTCGGATTTCTTCTAATTTTTCCAACCATAAACTGTCTTCACTCCCAAAGTATTCCCTTCTTACATTCCATGACTCATCTTGATTATTATTGAATTTTCTTATACTATTGCATGAAGGTACATTTTTATTTTCTATAAGTTTTTTATTAAAGTAAATTTGGCAGCGGTATTAAAAATAAAAAAATAAAAAAATAAACGAATTTCGAAATCAAAAAAAAAGAAAAAGGAGGGGAAGGGGATTATACTTACGACCGTATAAAAAATCCGGTGGTGGTGGTGGGAATAAAAAAAAAAATCGAAGGAAATAAAGATTCCCTCACACGCTCTCACCAATAATGAATTGTTTTCCTACGCTAAACTCTTGAATATACCTAATTTTAGAGGTGTTTTTATGAAAGATACTTTACCGTTAAAAATTCAGAAAAATGAAACCGGTATTGTTAATTTAAATAGTATACGCGGGTCAGGTACGCATTGGGTATGTTACCGTAAACAAAATAAGACAATAAACTATTTCGATAGTTTTGGTAATTTAAGACCGCCAATTGAATTAGTTCGTTATTTTCAAACATCGGAGCAACAACCCGTCAATATAAACTATAATTACAAACGTTATCAACGATCAAATACAGTTAATTGTGGACGTTTGTGTTTACAGTTTCTTAGTAATAATGTTTAGCTTAAACGGAGTAGGATCGTCACTTAGTTGTGATATATTTCCTCCCATCGAACTCGAAGGAAATTGGGAACTCGGGTTGATTAATTTCATGACATACAATTCCATACCGAATGTTGAAGAAAATGTAAATAATATGTTTTATTTCGGTGACGATGGAGTGATTGAATTACCTACAGGTTCTTATGAAATCGAGGATATAAACACTTATATAAATCAAAAATTACCAAAAAGTAATAAAAGGAAAATTATTAAATTATTAATACGTGGTAATAATAATACTTTGAAAAGCGAAATCTATTCGAGTGAAACGATAGATTTCACTAAGCCGAATTCTTTGGCTTCTCTTCTCGGATTCGCTAATACTGCCAAACTCGAACCGCTTATATGGCATTCATCACAGTCGACAATCAACATTGTAAAGACAGACGTTGTAAGACTTGTCTGTAGCGCTGTGGCTGGATCGCTGAAGAACGACCGAGAATCTCATATATTACACGAATTTTATTCGACAGTCGGACCGGGGTATAAATTAGTAGAATCACCGACAAACGTTATCTATTTACCAGTGAATACAAATAGATTAGATAATATCATAATAGGATTAGAAGATCAAGACGGAAAGTTAATAAATTTTAGAGAAGAAACGATTTCTTTGCGATTACATATAAGAAAAAGACGAGATGAGGCTAATTTTTCCTTATGGACAAAATAAAACAATAGTTAAACCCGTAAATAACACCAGTAAAATACGGGATGCTAATCAGTTAACATCTCTTAATAGAAAATTTTTAAAGTCGTTAGGGTATAAAGTACTTATTAACAATGAGTATATTGGACGTGTCTATGATGACGATAGTATCATCGGACGTGCGTATCATACACACACTCCTTACGCATCTACTACATTAAATAATAATGATGAGATACGTATTCCTGTTCATCAACAAGATCATTATACACTTCCCTGTGAGAGTTATCTACATATCGAAGGTAAATTAATGGGCGAAAACAATCAGAAAAACGAAAATATTCAATTAATTAATAACGGATTAGCGTTTTTATTCGATGAAATACGGTACGAAATATGTGCTACGGAAGTAGATCGTGTTAAAAATGTCGGTATCACATCAGTAATGAAAAATATTTTAACATTCAAACCCGGTGATATGAAGAAAATAACTAATGCAGGATGGACGGGAGATGTAAAAAGTTGCTTCACAACAGATTCAACGAATTTCGTGTTTTGTATTCCTTTAAAATTATTACTCGGTTTTGCTGAACAATAAAAACGCATAATTTTAAATGTGAAACAAGAACTGATTTTAATACGATCATCGTCTGATAAGAACGCCGTTGTTTTAAACGCTGTTGATAAATATAAATTACAATTAACAAAAATCAATTGGCGAATTCCTTATATTTAGGTTAGCGATGAGTATAGACACAGATTATTGAGTATTGTTGATAGAGATACGCCAATAAAATTAGCGTTTCGTAGATGGGAGTTGCAAGAATACCCGACTTTACCAGAAACTAAACAGTTACCATGGACAATAAAAACTGTAGCACAGACTGATAAACCGCGTTATATAATTGTAGGTTTTCAAACAGATAGAAAAAATAACACAGCAAAAAATGCCTCTCATTTTGATTTATGCAACTTGCATAATATTAAATTATATTTGAATTCGCAATACTATCCGTATGATAATTTAAACGGAAGTAAAGAAACGCTATACGAGATGTATAAAGGGTTTCAATCATCGTATTATGATGGCAGCGAGAACGAACCTGTTCTGGACAGGACCGATTATTTATTATATGCGCCGATAATTGTTATTGACTGCTCTCATCAGAGCGACCTTTTAAAAACCGGTTCTGTCGATGTTCGTTTAGAAATAGAATCAACACAAAATTTTCCGCCGAAAACGACCGCATACTGCTTACTAATATCTGATAATTTGCTCGTATATTTACCTGGGACAGCCACGCCCCCCTCGTTTGTTTATGTTTACATTTTTTTCATCCTCTCCACCCCCTTCTTCACCTACATAACCGCCGCGCGGTCACCGAACTCCGCGTGTTTGTTTACATTTTTTCAGTTTGTTTACATTTTTTCTTTCTCACCACGCCCCCTCTCGTCTGTTTATGTTTACATTTTTTCCTTCCTTCCCACCCCCGCCTTACCACGCAGCCGCCGCGGTCATCGAACTCCTCTTGTTTATGTTTACGTTTTTTTTCCACCGCGTGTCCCAGCTTTACATTGTTTACGTGTCGGAACGAATGTTTATGTTTACGTTTTTTTTCTCTCTCGCCGACGCGCGGCCACCACGTGCTCGTTGTTTTCCTTGGCCGCCGATCGACACGCTGACCCAGTAACAAACGTAAACATAAACATTCGTCCGTAAACAAAGTAAAGCTGGGACACGCGGTAAAAAAACTTAAACATAAACATTCGGAGTTCGGCGGCGACCGCCGGAGCACGTCTGTTTGTAAACAAATGTTTAGGAGAAGGGATAATGATATGATATATTTTTTTTATAAGTATTAACGACGTTGTTTGGTATTTGTCATTGTACAGTACAATCGGAAACTATGACGCCGTTTAAATCTGTAATATTTTTTTTAACATTATGGACAAAATGCGATCAAATATTACTAACAAATTCTTCGACCGATAATACAATACAAATTAAAATTGATAAAGTTAAGCGATATTTATATGACTATGGTTATCTTCAAACAGATGATGAATCTTCGTTGCAAGCGGTAAATGAATCAGATATTGCTAACGCGTTACTTATATTTCAAGAATACTATAAATTGCCTACTGATGGCGAGTTAAATAATGAAACTATAAACTTAATGTCGAAAACTAGGTGCGGTAATAGTGATATTATCGATTATCGAGTATCCAGTTTCAAATGGAACAAGCCTGAAGTAACATGGCATTATTATTTAGCGAATCAAGAGGTGTTAGAATTGACTAAACAAGCTTTCGCAGTATGGGAGGAAAAGTCTGGTATACGTTTCAAACATGATAGAGTGAATACAGATATTTTAATTTCTAATAAACGATTGAAACATATGATGCAAAAAGAATCGTGGCAATGTACGAGAATGTTTGACGGTAAAGGCGGAACATTAGCACACGCATATCTTCCTGATTATAATAAATCAAGACGAGAAATTCATATTGATGAAGATGAAAATTGGTCATATTCGACTGGCAAAGTCGTTCCTTTTGGTCAGTCAAGTTTGTATGCAACTTTAATACACGAAATCGGTCATGCTATAGGTTTATCACATTCAGATGTATCAGATTCTGTAATGTATGCTTATTACAACGGTAAAATCGAGTTAGGTGATGATGATGTTTTAGCCATTCAAAATTTGTATGGTAAGACAGAAAACACTTTTATGACGTCTTTCATACCGATGTCACCATCTTCTTCAATACCAAAGACGGAAGACGAGCGTCCTATAGGTACAAATAAAGTTGATCTTTGTAATTTTAAAAATATTAATTTATTTTTAATTGCCGATACTGACCCGCGTATACTATCTAAATTAACAATACCGGTTTCATTTTTCTGAATTTTTAACGGTAAAGTATCTTTCATAAAAACACCTCTAAAATTAGATACATTCAAGAGTTTAGCGTAGGAAAACAATTCATTATTGGTGAGAGCGTGTGAGGGAATCTTTATTTCTTTCGATGTTTTTTTTTTATTCCCACCACCACCACCACCACCACCACCACCACCGGATTTTTTATACGGTCGTAAGTATAATCCCCTTCCCCTCCTTTTTCTTTTTTTTTTATTTCGAAATTCGCTTATTTTTTCTTTTTTTCTTTTTAATACCGCTGCCAAATTTACTTTTTGCTTTCATAATATTAGTTAACGCCCAAGCAGCAGCTTTTTCACCGATAGACGAGTCTCGTGCTTTTACACGTTGCCAAGCTTTTTCCGCTAATTCACGATCGGCTTTAGAACGATTTTCAGTATCTCGATATTTCGAGTATATTATATCGTGTTCCTTACAAGCCGCATCTAATTTATTAATACCCGAATCTCCGCGCTGTAATCGTTTACTTAATTTCGTACCCGGCCCACAGTATTGATAACCAGGAACATGTAGTTCGTTAGGTAAAATATCGACCGCTTTATTCAGTAAATTTCCGATTAATCCTCGTCCGCGACGGACATCTTCTGCACTCTTCTGATATACACGCATTTGTGACGGCGATAAATAATAATTTATAAATATATATTTTTTTTCCAATCTTCTATATTTCTGACAGGATTATCTTTCGTTGTTTTTACATAAACATCATATAATATACTATACACGTGATTGTTTAATATATTAACAAAATTGTCTAATCTGTCTTCAACTCTCTGTTGAACTATATTAACTGTATCGAGTATAAACTGTTTGCTTACAGCATCTGTCGGAACCGATGGATAACCTATGTTATTTAACCTATAACCTTCGAAGTTACAAATTCCATTTGATACGGTCGGAATTTTTGTATCTACATACGATTTAGTCGCTGCGTCAGTAAGTAATTTCGGATCAGCTAAATTAATTATATTTTTCAAAGCAACGTCGTACTGGTTATCAGTTTGATATAAGCAATTTTCTTTTAAAATTTTAAAACTAACAGCATCTTCTTCCGAAACAGCGTTACCGACATTACAGAGTCTCTTATTATCTATATCATAATCACCCTCATCTGTTAAACGAAAACCTTCACCGGTGGGACCGCGAACAACGTTTATTCGCATATGTCTATTGTAGCGTCCGAATTTATCGATACTCATTTTGTAAATGACAAAATTAACGTTACTACACGTTATTTTATTATATTCGCTTCTCGCAATTCTTCGATAATTGATATGATTTCATTTTCATGTCCAGTATGACCAGTATTCTTAGATGCTATTAATAAACGTAATCTGTCGCATAACTCGTTCGGATCATCCCAATATACATAATTCGGCTTATCATCGTTAGTTAACGATAAAACACCACGTCCTTCAATACGTTTCAGTTTCGATTTAGTAGACGTTGACTCTGATACCAGACTTTTAATTATATTATTATATTTATATCCTTTATTACTCTTAACTCGATCAGAGTGACTCTGTTTATGAGCATTTGTCGCTTTTAGTATCAAACCGTACGTATGCAGATCCTCTTCTGAATATATATAATCGTCAGGCATTTTCATAAAAAGAAGTTCATAAAGTCCAGGTGTACCTTCATACGTTACATTATCGATAATAATATTATCGCCCTCGAAATTAATAGTTGAATTGCCTGTCTTTATCGAATCATCTCCTCCGAAATAAACACCGTAAGTATGATCGATTTCCTTATTTTTATCATTAAACAATTTACGTAAATATAATCTAGGTAATTTTCCTGTTACAGCGTTATCAATCCAATAATTTGCTCTACTAAGGCCAGTAGATGTTGATAGTACTTCTTGTAATGTCGGCGGTGTTTCATATATTTCCGTAGCACCTTCGTTAACATCCTTTTCAGGTGTACTAGTTATCGATCCAATTTTTCTCATTTTAATCGGCGTAATTCCTACTTCTTTTTGTTCTTCTATTTTATTTCCGCGACGTTTATGTTTTTTTAAACGCGTTTCTACATCATCCATTTTTTCATCCGTATCGTAAAGCACATCACGTAAATTTATTAACTTTTTTAAAGGTTGAACTATTGGTTCTAATTGTTTTTCTAATTCCTGTTGTTCGCTGATAGCGCTTTGAGTCAAATTAGCGTGTTTCCGTCTAATATCTTTCCTAATTTGTTTGATCTCTTTCGCAAGTTGTTCACGTTTCGCCCGCGACGTCATCTTGTACAATAATTTATCAATCCTTATGTATCTATATAAATATCGAATCCAATACGATAACGACCGTGACGCATATCACTCTCTTTGTCTATTACTAAAAAATGATGTTTACCACGTATCCATGCTTTATTACAAATGTCTTTATAACAATCAAAACTCATATCCGTGTTAACATGATCGGCAAAAACGTGTTTTAAATTTAGTTCATCTTGTCGAAATAAAACTATTAAATTTGCGTTATCTCGTATCAATTGTTTTGGAATTTTACTATACGACTGGCACAAATAAAAAACATCGATATTATTATGTCTCCCCATTGTAAAATAATTTCGTATATTATACTGCCGTTCACAAGCTATATCGTCAAAAATTATTACAGAATTAGGTTTAGCTTCATTCGGATGTATAACCTCGTCATTATCTGTAAACGTATGATGACCTATAAACGGTATTTTTGAAAACACTCTATTTAAAAACTTGTATTTAGGCTGATACAACGATTTTGAAAACACATATATATTTTCAAAACATAATCCGTTCGGATCGAATAACAAATTAAGCATTAAATTAGTCTTTCCCATGTCTGATGAGCCTGTAATTAAACATCTAATATTGTCTGGTAATAATTTACTATGTTTTTTTCTCTTTTTCTTCAGATCTCTACAATTATAAACAATCGTATCAATATCGCGAATATTTTTTTATGTTTCTGCCGTTTAAGCTTCATCACTGACGTCTATTTTTTTTACACACGTTATTATATAATATTATTTCTATTAATCCAACTGTCATGTGATTTATCATAACCCAACCAACGTACAAGTACTTTCTCGCCTTTACGTTTTAAAATTTTTTCAATTAAATATACGTCACCGAATTTTGTTTTACTTATTTCTTGTTCATAAAAACCACCTTCTAATATATTACCTTTATCGTCCTTCAGAATATACGTTCTCGGCGCTGTAGATTTAACGTTATAAATAGTAAATAACTCGTTTGTCCAGTTGGGAAGGTAACCTTTAGCAAACACCTTTTTATATTTGCTAATTCTTACTCTATCGCCGATTTTAAATTTTGGAGGTTTCTTATTGAACGTTAATTGTTTTCTTTTATTTATTCGTAACAATAATTCTTTTTCGTTATTCTTGTTTACATCTACAGGTTTCATTTTAATTGTTCTGTGCACAGTATTATTGTAGTCTCTCAATAAATCAGGAAGAACATTCAACCACGTATACTTACCGTTAGTTGTAAACCATTTCCACATTTTATTTTTCAAAGTACGGTTGAACCGTTCGATAATAGAAGCTTTTTTATCTGAATGTGTAGAATAATGATTTATATTGTATTGCTTCAACAAATTACGCACACGTTCGTTGTACCATTCTTTACCTTTATCTGTTTGTAAATGATTCATTTTATTATTTTGTAATAAAATTTTAAGTACTCGCGCAACATTTTCAGACGATTTTGTTTTTATTGGAACAGCGAATGCGTATTTACTGAAACAATTTATCATCGTTAATATATACTTATAACCTCTATTCAACTTTGCATATGGAATCATTTCTACAAGATCGGCTTGATATAAATCATCAAGACCTTTGAGCTCAACACTACGAGTTAAAAAATTTTTTCTAACTTGTTTATGTAATTCGTTACTGATATTCTCTCTTACACTCATTATATATATGTTGACGGTTCTAACTACGATAAGAAAATGAATAAAAAACAACAAACACAAATACGTCAATACTATTTTTTATTATTTTCTAATAATAATTAATTACATACAATCTTCACCTTTGTGAATTTTCACCAAGAAACAGTGTGGTGATACTTTTTCATGAACAGTCCAAGGATCATCAGAACATTTCCAACCGTTTAAAATGACTCTACACTCTATACATGATAATTTACTACCAACACCGGTATAATAAAATCCGGCGTTAACCAGTTTTTTAAAATTGGGTTCGAGTGTAGGCCAACTTTTAAATGATAATAACATCACTTGTTTAGTCTCTGCAATACATCTTTTCGCATTTCTATAATTATTGAAATTATACATTATACATCGCTCCATCTCACAATTCGGATTCGATAATTTATGCATAAACTGAATATGTTCGTTAGGTAAAGTTCCTTTTGTCTGAAACCCGCACAAAGAACACTGAACACTATCTAAATATCGTTTAAAAACAAAACCGGATTCTAACAATTCGTTTATCGAATGATTGATTAATCTTTCACACAACAGCGCTTGTTTTGACATTGTTTTTTAACCGACGTCTTCACAGCGACTGGTGACGTACGAACTGATTTTACTTTATACAATTTTTCTTCTTCTTCATGATCGATACTCAGTAGTGTTTGACGACTACAGTTTTTTAATTTTTTTAATACAGCACCGTACGTATAAGTAATCGGTAAACTGATTTTAATAATCTGTTTATTCCTTTCAATTTTAACAACATTTGCTCGTGTAAATTCATTCACTATCAAACAACAAATTTCATTAAAATTTAATTCTCCATCGAGCGGCGGGCCGAAATAATATATTTGCCAATTAAATGCGGAAATACTGTTTTCAAATTTATCAGTCATTTTGTTTTTAAAAATCGAAGATATCGATCTACAAAAAATAATTTAATTTCTGAATCATCATGACTTTCAAGCAACTGTAAACAACACAGTAATTTACTTTTATTTCTTTCAAAAATAGCGCACGGACATGGACCGTCTATAACGTCAGTAAACTTATCACTACAACAACACCCGTCTTCAGATAACTTCTTTACTTCACAATAAAAAATAATTTCTTTTAAACAATTATATATACCCTTCAGTTGACACGTTCGAAAATGATCTATCACCAAATCGTCTAAACTCGTTACTTTAATAATATTTGATAACCTTAATACAACGTCTTCTGAAAATTCGCGTTTTAATAAGTCGATTATACTGCAACCGTCCATTCTTTCGTTAACATGTTCTCACAGAGACTGCAAACTGAACACTGACAATCAAATTGAACGTATACTCAACATTCGGTTAGGTGGGGATGGAAAATAATTCTTTATATATTCTAACTAATAAACAATATGGCGAGGCTTTCGCATGTTCAATCCAAGGATCGTCAGTCTCATTCCACCCACAAAGAACCGTTTTGCATTCCACACACATTACGTCATCTTCAATTCCGGTATAATAAAATCCCGCTGATCTGAGTCTATCGGCTGACGGTGAACGTTTTGGCCATGTATAAAATGTCAACTTCATCATTTCTTCTGTTTCTTCAACACATTTTATCGCATTCTGATAATTAGCAATACACTCTTTTGATTTAGCGAGTAACATTTGTCTCAGAAAATTCATTATTTATAAAATAAATCTGCGCTCGTAAAATTTAACACAATGTTGCCGCTAAGACCGCAAGCCATTTACTGGCAGAGAAATTTAATAAACATTTGTTTAATCGGAGACTGAAAATTGTTCTTTATATATTTTATTTAATAAAAAAAAATATGATTTGGTAATGAGAGGGATCGAACCTACGAACTAATAATACTGATAAAACCGTTATAGGATACAATTAACTCACGCGACCAAATTATATTTGATAAATAATAATTTTAAAACGATACTAAACGAATAATTCAAACTAAAAAAGCGCATACATTTCCAGATAAAACTTGTTTACTACTACTATTTTTCCGCACACTGTCTCTTGTACAATTTAATTAATACACAATCTGGCGAAGCTTTTGCATGTTCGAGCCAAGGATCGTCAGTCTCCTTCCAATCACAAAGTACTATTCGGCATTCAACACATATTACGTCGTCTTCCGTTCCGGTGTAATAAAATCCTGCCGATACCAGTCTCTCGACTGACGGGTAACGTTTTCGCCATCGAGGAAACGCAAATGATGCTTCCATCTGTTTCCGCGCTTCTCGAACACATTTCACTGCGATTGGATAATTTGTAATACACTCTCTCGATTTAGCGTAATCTTCAAATTTATAATACCTATCGCGAATCATTCTGCATTTCGGATATAAAAGTTTATGCATGAACTGAATATGCGTGATTGTCAGATATACTTTTGTTTTAAAACCGCACTTGCTGCATTTAATATTATCTGAATTAGTTATAAAAACAAAACCTTCGTTTTCAAAAAAAATCTAGCACTTCTGGACGGGTGTAGCACGCGTTACAGACATCTTAAACGAAAATCTCGTATTAACTGAAAAAATTGACACGTAAACAAAACCAAACAACGTCGTTAATACTTATAAAAAAAATATATCATATCATTATCCCTTCTCCTAAACATTTGTTTACAACCAGACGTGCTCCGGCGGTCGCCGCCGAACTCCCAATGTTTATGTTTACTTTTTTTTTACCGCGTGTCCAGCTTTACTTTGTTTACGGACGAATGTTTATGTTTACGTTTGTTACTGGGTCAGCGTGTCGATCGGCGGCCAAGGAAAACAACGAGCACGTGGTGGCCGCGCGTCGGCGAGAGAGAAAAAAACGTAAACATAAACATTCGTTCCGACACATAAACAATGTAAAGCTGGGACACGCGGTGGAAAAAACGTAAACACAAACACGAGGAGTTCGATGACCGCGGCGGCTGCGGGGTAAGGCGGGGGTGGGGAGGAAGGAAAAAATGTAAACATAAACAGACGAGAGGGGGCGTGGTGAGAAAGAAAAAATGTAAACAAACTGAAAAAATGTAAACAAACACGCGGAGTTCGGTGACCGCGCGGCGGTTATGTAGGTGAAGAAGGGGTGGAGGGGATGAAAAAATGTAAACATAAACAAACGAGGGGGGCGTGGCTGTCCCAGAACCAACCTTTTATTACTACTAGGTTTTATTGCGTTCACATCCATAAAGTATTCTGCTTGCAAAACTCACCACCTGATGTTCTCCCTCACTATCTTCTTGATATAATACAGATCCTAAACTTATATCACTGGCATCACAGTTCATAAAGAAAGGTTGGTTGAAATTAGGATGTTTTAATACAACTGAACTTAGGAAATTATGCTTGATCATTTCGAGTAAATTGTCTTGTTCCTGTCCCCAGGACCATTTGTTCTTAGAGGATAATTGTGAAGAAAACTTTGCTGTCATTTCAGAATAATTTCTCTCAAACTTCCTATGCTAATTGCAAAGTCCCAGAAATGATTGAAGTTGCTTTTTATTTTTAGGACTTGGGAACTTCTGGATTGCTTCAATCTTTTCATTGGATGGTGTTATTCCTTGTCTTGTTAAGTTAAAACCCAGGAATTGGACTTCACTGGCGATAAGCTTGGATTTTTGAAGTTTTAGGGTAACGTTATTGTCTGATAGTTTTTGTAATACTTGTCCTACTCTGTCACAATGGTCTTCCCAATTCACTGAAGTAATCAACAAGTCATCAACATAGACTGTGGTATATGGAATATTATCTGGACCCAACACCTGGTCCATACATCTTACGAATACAGCTACTGAATTTACCAGTCCAAACGGTAGTCTCTTGAACTGGTAGTTCCTTCCTTCGAAAATAAAGGCGACGTACTTTCGACTATCTGGGTGTAACTCCACCTGCCAATACCCACAAACAGTATCCCAGGTGTTGATAAATTGTATGCCATTGAATTTTTTCAATATGTCCTCAATCTCTCCGGGAGATGTTCTGTCATTAGCTATGATCTTATTAATCTCTCTAGCATCCAAACAGAGTCGTACTTTGCCATCTTTCTTGGGAACGGCTATTAACGGACTTGTATATGGGGAACAGCTATACTCAATAATATCTTCTGCTATCATTTTGTCTAGTTCAGTCCTCACTGCTTCTTTTAATGCATAAGCAACGGGATATGATTTTTTATTAAAATTTACAGGCTCCTTGAATTGTAGTGTAAATTGATATTCTTTTAGTTTGCCAGGTATATCAGAGAAAACATAGCGGTGTTTATTATATATTGATATTAACTTTCCTATTTGTTGTGTAGTTAAATTACATTCATTTTGTTCTGACCGAAATTGTCGGATCTCTTCTAATTTTTCCAACCATAAACTGTCTTCACTGCCAAAGTATTCCCTTCTTACATTCCATGACTCATCTTGATAATTATTGAATATTCTTATACTATTGCATGAAGGTACATTTTTATTTTCTACTAATTTTGCTGTCCATTCTATATTATCCACTTTTAACGACACTATGGCCTGTCTCATGTCAATTATTGCTGAATATTTTCTCAAAATATCACAGCCTATTAGTAGATTAAATGGTAGATTACTAGCTATTAGAAAAATCATAGGTATAGCTACATTTCTGCTGGTCACTGTTAATGATACCTGTTTCTTTATTGACTTGTTTTGTGTTCCGGTAGCTCCGATTAAAATTATATTTTGAATTGGTAAAGTTGGTAAGATGGCCTTACTATATTTTTGAATTTTGATGTATTCATTGTTGTCGATTAACGACACGTTTGCGCCCGTATCTATCATGAATCTTGTCTCTAGTCCATTCACTTGGGCGATGATATAAGCGATCTCATTGTTCGAACTATTGTGCGATATCGTGTCTTCGTTCAGTAGTTCTTCTCTCACATTTTTTAAGAAGTGATTGTGCACTATCGTCATTGTATCGTCAGCCATTTTGTCTCGTCCTAGTAAATACCCAAATTGTCGGTTCAGTGATGGGACCTGATGGATTTTCACTGCCGCGGTCCGTTTAAATCAGGGCTGATCTCCTCAGTCCTGTTGTCTGATTGATTGGGTCTGTCTCTACTCTGTGACTCTTGTACCTCAATGGCGTTATTATCGAACGTCACTGAGTTTCGGTTATTCCTGTTGTCGTCGCAGCTCCTACTTCGCCGTTGTTCATCACGGTAGTGCTGGTTACTCTCCTCCTGAAAACTCCTCCCACGGTTCTCATTATAATTTGCTCGTCCCTGGTACCAACGTCTTCCCACATCTCTATCGTCAATGCTTACATAATTCACTTGTCTTCGATATGTTTGATTTTGATTGTTATTATTGCCGTTATTATTATGCCTGTATCGGTTATCGTAGTTGTTATAACCTCGGTTGTTCTGGTACTGGTGGTCTCTGTCATTGGCACGCTGGTATCCATTATTGTTATTATTTGTAGGAGAGCTACGGTAATAGTGGTTGTTGTTATTGTTGTTATTATTTGCCGCATTATTTCGTGGATAGTTGTTAGTTTTATTGTGGTTTTGGTAACCGCGTTGATAGTGGTTACTGTTGTTGTAACTATTGTTCGGTCTTTGCCCGTTGTTTTCATATTGGGCGTCGCGGCGACCATTATTTCTGTTTATTTCATCGTTCCTTCCTCTGTACTGGAGGAAGTTCTTCTCCTGTTCCATCTCCGCTAATAATGTCGACATCTCCTCGATGGTTTGTATGCGTCCGTTTATTCGGCCTCTTGTAATTTCTCCACCATAGTGGTAAGCTAATAGCCTCACTAAACATTCGGTTGGAATAGCAGGCTCTAAATGTCTGGCTATGATTATTTTTCCAAGAAAATATGCGGTTGGAGTTCGCTTGCCGTGCAGGTCATATCGGCCCAATCCTATGTCACTTCTTATCATGTGTTGCGTGGCATCAGACCAATACTTAGATTTGAATTGCTTTTTAAATTCTTGGAAGTTTTGTATACTCGGCCGCATCGCCGTCCACCAATTGTCATAGACTTTTCGGAACATTTCGTCCAGCATGCTCCTGATCACAAACCATCTGTCTTCTCCGGTTTTGGCTATTTTCTCTTCTACTCGTTCTAAGAATAGCATGGAGTTTCTTCTATAATTTTGGAAGTCGATAACTACTCGATTTTCCTCGCATGTTGTATGGGCACCGGTACATTGTCTGTTTTTTAGGGAATTAATTTCATCTATATGAGCAGTTGTTTGGTCTTGTACTCGATTGAGACTAGTACTCATACCTTCTAATCTTTCTCCCATCACTGCTTGATTGGTTCGTATGTTTTCTATCCGTCCATTCGTTTCTTCCCGGAAGCTCAGTATCTCTTGGCTCATCCGCTCACACTTTTCCTTGGTCTCGGATTCCACCCTTTTAATTTCAGTCACAGGTTCTTCCAGCTTCTTGTCCCATTCTTCCTGTAATTGCCGGTTATTAATTTCCATCTTGTTATTCCAATCTTCTTTCATTGACTCTTTGTGTTCATCCAATTTTTTCATGGTCTCTTGGTAATTTCCCTTCAATTCTTCCCTCAATGCTTTATTATTTGCGTCTATTTTCTCCTCCATTTTCTTGCTATTCTCTTTCCATTCTCGGCTCAATTCCTCCTTAGATTGTTTATTGTCCGTTTTTAATTCTTCCTTCAATTTTTCTAAGTTCTTATTACTGTTCTCATTTAATCCTTCCTTCAATTTTTCTAAGTTATTATTACTGTTCTCATGTAATTCTTCCATTTTCTTTCTAAAATCTTCATGACTCTGTTTTAAGTATTCCATAATGCTCTTCATGTCAACGCTCTCTGTAACTCTGTCCGGTTCTTGTCTATCTCCTTGGTCATCTCTTATTATTACTTCTACTTCCTCGACCGGTGTCGCTTCTTTGTCTTCCATGTTTAACTCGTCTACCTTCTCGGTTTCGGCCGCTCTTTTGCGTGATACTTCTCGCTTCCTCATTTTGTTTATTTTTGTTTGTTTGTCTATAAATTACAATTTAATTTATATTAAATTAAACGCCTCACACGTTGGTTCGCCAATTTGTAACCAAATTATACTATAGGGTTACTTCTTATTTAAATGTTAATTCTCACTTCGGATTCGTCAATTTGTAACACTAAATTTGGTGTTACCTGTGTTATTTAAATGTTACGTTGTGTGCACTTAAATTACATACACCGCCCGTTGGAAGTGTCAATTTGTAACAAATAAATAATGTAACGACTAACTCGCACTGGAGTCGTCAATTTGTAATTATTAATGCGTTATGTTGAACGGCGAATGGTTTTGTAATCTGCCGCTCGCTCCCACTATACGTACCGTTGCCGTGACGTCACTCACCGTTGCCAACCGTCGTGGTGTCCGCTGTAATCTGTGAACTTATTTCCTAAATGGAACAGCAATAATAACGACGCAAATATAACATCAAACATATATCCTTATAGAAATCTTTATTCAGAAAAGCACTGGTTAATTGTTTCTTAAATTTGATTAGGATAATCACAATTGTGGCGCAAATTATACGTCTTCTTTTTACCAGTTGGTAGTAGTAGCAAATATTCAGTATTTAGTCATACCAAAAGAATGCTTGGTTAATGTTTCTATTGAAAATAAAGTATCTCAGGGCGTATATGGTTCGGGGATTACATTTAAAAAAAATATTATTCTATAAATCAAAATACAAGTTTTACAGTTAAAGGATATTACAAGGTTAGAGTGTAACGTGCACACAGGCAGTCGTATATTGATTACTGGTTATGATAGGTTATGTCCAGTTTAGGTGTTTAATAATTATTATCCAAATCAAAGGTTCTTGTAGTGTTTGAAAAGGTGTCAATCTCAAATCGTGTTATTAGTGAGTGTTCTTAGTGTTGGTGTGATATGGTGTCTGTAGTTTTAGTTGATTAGTACTTAAAAAGTCGTGTATACAAAATTGGGTGTTGATATACAATATAATAAGATGTTAAAGTCACCAAATCCTCTTCTTTGTATGGTTCGTGGTCGAAGATAGGGCCCACGTGCGCTTCAGTCCTTCTCCCTGGTTCTTGGGTCTTCTATTTCATATACTGGATGTTCCTCACTTGGTGTAAAAAGTTCGTGTTATGTATCTCTATCTGTATCAATATGTCTGTATCGTGTTTTCACAGTTTATTCTTAATTATGTTAGACGTTTTACAAACGCGTCTGTACGCTATGACCGTTGTTAAAGAAGTCTCATTTTATTTATCCGAAATTTCTGGTTGCTAAGGGTAAACTTGGAATCTGGTTGGTTGATTCGGATATACATTGTCATATACTTTCATTATTTCAAAATCTAAATTTGTTCAAAACCTTTAAATTAATATAACTTTTCTGTACTGATTGTGAAGTTAAAACTATTAGCAGCTTTATTTTGATCTTTACATTTGTGACATATAGACACTAAACATGCCTACCTTTACTTAAGAACTACAGATGTTACAAATTTGTTATTTGAATTTTTCTTAAATAACTTGAGATGTATTATTTTGTTTCTATATTCGTTGTGTACACTATTAACTATAAATATATTTATCCTTCCACATTTGTTTTACAAAATTCCTAACGTTATTATCTAAAATTTACAAAAGTTGGTTTTACCTGGCCTATGTACTGGTGTTATTTTCATCACCATGTTTAAAACCTTTAACAGTTAAATTAACTTTTAGCAATCATAAAAACTGTTTAACATATAACATTATCTTAACAAAACAAAAGATATACTATTCTATTAGTTTAATTTCATGCCCACATGGCTATGATTCTATTGAACCTTTGAACAAATAAACTGTTTTTTACTTAAACTATACAATTGTTTGACACTTAGCAATAACATCTTTTTATAGTCTACTTTGCTTTGCCAATCAATTGATCACCGTTTAACACCAGTTCTATGGTGATATATATGTTAACATAAAAAATGAAATTAACATCAGTTAATTGATATTCTCTTAAAACAACTGCTTCACCTGCTACATACAAAAAACAACATAAATACCATGATAATAAAACAACGTGATAAAACATAATAACGTGCACATTTTTATAAAATAAATTATGCACTAATTAATTAGTCTTCTCTCAGTTAATTCCTTATTATTCTAAAACTGTCTATGTTATGTTTCACATTACTTGTCACCATGATTATCGTTCACCCTTCTCACTGAACACTTAATAGTTTGTATTTATAAACATACTTATTGGTTTTTATAGGTTTTTACATTTTATTGTCATTAAAAGAACTTCACTCTTGTTATAAAAATGTTATTGTGAACAAGTCATTATTTGTTGTTTTCTGGACAATCTTATGATCACTATCTGTTACAATTAGTTGTATGGTTCATGTATCTACAAAAAGGTTTGTTATATTTTCATTACATCATTTACATTAATCATTTACTAATATTTCTTTTACATAGTATTACATGTTTGGGCCTATTATCCCTCAATTTGTATTTTGATTATCTTGATATTATGATACATTGAATGAAACCATTTGTTTCTTTATAGTACTGGTTCATAAGCCGTCTGTCTTTATAATTATTTATTTTGTCATTATTGAAAGTTCATGTCATAATCGGGGTTGAATGTATTTTGCATCACTTTGCCTAAATCATTAATTTGGGTACGGTCAGTTGTATTACTAGTCAGTCTGAAATGGTTAGTCGTTCCTCTTCACGATCATCTTGGAAGGTATTGTTCTTCTTGTTTAGCGTCTTATCCAAAGTCTTCATTAAATCAAGTACGATATTAATTTGTTCCTAATGTAATTTTACAATATATATGTATTTAATTTTTATAAAGAATTTACCTTAAGATATTTCTCTCTTTATTAGGAACATGTTTCGGGTACCATTTTGTACCCATGCTCAGCCTTCCCGATTTTGTATCTGGTGAAGTACATGTGTGTTGGTTGGTTATTATTGTGGCTTCCTGTTGGCTTCTGGTATTTTAAATTGGTTTTATTGTGTATGATTGTGGTGTATGTATTAGTATTTTCTGTATTTTCGATGTTGGGTGCTTTGAAAATTGTGTTATGTTTTGTATTGATTTGTATTTGTTCAGGTATTAGTTTGTTTTGTGTTTTATGTTTGTATATTTGTAAATTTTCCCAAATGTTCATTCTGGTGTGGTATGTGTTTTATTAGTGTCATGTTGTTTATGTTTGGGATTTCATGTACAGTGTTTATTGCATGTGTAGCCAAATTACACACAAATCAATACAAAACATGACACAATTTTCAAAGCACTCAACATAGAAAATACACAAAATACTAATGCATACACCACAATCAGCCACAGTAATACCAATTTAAAGTACCAGAAGCCAACAGGAATCCATAATAACAACCAACCAATACACAGGTTCTTCACCAGACTCAAAATCACGAAGGCTGAGTATGATAACACAATGGTTCTCGAAACATGTTCCTAATAAGGAAAAAAATATCTTGAAATAAATTCATTATAAATATTAAATATATTATATACATCAAGAAACAGACTGTAGGTATATATATATATATTATACACACACACACACACACACACACACACACACACACACATAAATGAATGTATGTAAGTGTAAATACTACTAAAGTATTATAATATATTCCTCAAACAAATGATAACAGTATAAAAAAATCAACATACTAAAGATTTACACGTTTAAATATTTATATAACTAGAGGTATTCTAAAAATCTAGACTCCTAATTACAATAGAAATCATAATATTTCTCTTTATTATAATTTATAATATTGACTAGTTCACAACACAGAGGGTAGTGTAAGTGATGTAATTGGTGTATGACTGCGCATAAATTCGGGGTATCAGACTGTTTTCACACGGCGCTAGTGTAATAAATAGATAATAATTTTATTGCTTTAATAGTTTTTATTACTATTACAATTTTTATTTTCCAGTTCATAATTCAGTAAAATTTAAACCCTAAACAATTAATTACAAGCTAGGAAATGTCTTACTTTTTAGTCGTTTTATTGATTGTGGTTAAAAAGGCTATACTGCAAATCGTATGTTATTGGACAATAAACTTAAAAAATTCTGCTTCCTAACTATTGTATATCTAAGAGTTAGGTATAAAGATCTAGGAGAGGGAAACACAACTGTCTTCGTTGAGTGTTTAAGCCCTTAGTGAGTTCTTTGATAGAAGCACGGATATGAAATGGCTACACTGGATTTTAGATTAATAATAATGTTTTACTTGTTTATCATATCTGTTATCTGTGTTGCTGTATTTACAGAAATCATTTGTATTTTTATATTTTCTTAATACATGTAATTAATTTATAAAACACTTCACGGACAACTAATATCAACAATTGACCATTTGCAAACAATTACAACAATTTACAATGTACTTGCGTATAAACCTAATTGTGTAAACATCATTTATTTTGAAACAGAATTTTTGAAATGTAAAATGTACTAATAGTGTGTAGGGTGTTCTGTAGGTTTCTTCATGTTGTTGTTTGAAGCAACTATAAGGTGTAGTGCAAATCTGTATTTTCTTTTTATGCTTACATTAAGCCCGAATTAAATCCTTTAATTCAAATCGTTCTGCTTTCGAATAGTGTAGGGTTACAAAAAGTAAGTTCGATTAACATTTATTTAAACATATTAAACAAATAATATGCTGAATTTATTTACTTATCTGATGCACTACACATTTTTACTGAGTTTTTTTAAGGACAAGAATTACTATATTCCGTTGATATTATGACTGCAGAAGCTAATTGAATTAGAATAATTTTCCGATAAAGTTTTAAGTCTACATTTGAGAGTGATATGGTGTGATTGGATCTGTTTAATTTTGATTCATCCAGAAAGAATGTAGGAACTTTATCACATTATATAAAATTGTTATTATAGTAGTCATACACTCTTATATATATGCTTATTGTTCTTGTAATGCAAACATTAAAATTTTCTCTCACTGCAGAATTATTTAATAAAACTTTTATTAGTTATATACTAAAATATAGTAACTAAAATAGCCAATAACAATGTTTTAGTTGGATAACACTATATAAACTTCGCATCTTAAGCAATGGAAAATGTTCAAGACTTCTTGAGTGCTACCAGGAAGTAATATCAATGCATCTGCTCATATAGAAGACAATTTTGTTTGACACAAACATTTTACCACTCTTCTTTATTGTCTTTATTGCAACGTATACTACAATTTTTTCCCGTTAAACTACTTATCTCCACGCCGATTATTTACTAAAACGATAAATACAATTTAGTGTTTAAATCTAACTTTCGCTAAACTTATATTGCTTCCGCTAATACTCACTTACACTTCCATGAGCGCTTTCAAGCCTCTCGGCTCATCTTCAGATGGAAACAACCAACCAACCATGGAAACAACCATAAACAACCATAGTTGTTTCCATCTGACGATGAGCCGAGAGGCTTGAAAGCGCTCGTGGAAGTGTAAGTGAGTATTAGTGGTAGCAACACAAGTTTAGCAAAAGTTAGATTATTTACTAGTTATCTAGTTACTCAATATTTGAGTAACATAACTTACAAAAGATGTGCTAAATAAATTAACAAGTTTGAATTGTGAACTGTAATAAGAGTTAAAGCCTACCAATAGTTTGCCTACGAAGGCCTTTACTTGTTTCGCTGGTATATGATCTTAGGACTCTGGTTTCACTGGGATATTTCAGCCTTAACGTTATTTTTCATAAATCATTGTACTTAAACATTTTACTTTACTAAATACCACTATTACATTAACGACTCAGAACATTAGGTTTTTTTATAACGAAAAGCTAAAGTTTTACCTTACAGCCTGGTTGTAAGGTAAAACTTATGCTTTTACTTATAAAAAACCTAGTGTTCCGAGTCGTTAATGTAATAGTGGTATTTAGTTAAGTAACGGACACGTCATGGACAACGAAATCCAAGAATTTTTCTTTACTTATAGCTTTTATCCTAACGTGTAAATAGTTTAGTGGTTTATATCTTAAATCTAAAAATATCCTCACAAACATCATGAGTAAAAGTCGGCAAATATTTGCTTTTGCTCGACTAGTTATAGTACATTCACATGACTAGAATACGTTCTAGTAGAATGTAGTTGAATACCCATTAAAAACGACTTTGCAATTGCGATTACCTATTTAAAATTTACACCATAAATTTTATAAATTATAATTACTCAATTTTGAGTATAAACTGGAAAATGATTTATGCCTAATTGCTAATATTTTGGCGAATCCTGATTAAAAACGCTACACTGCCAACCAATAGTTTTAAAACAGAGAAGTTCAAAATATCTGTTTTCTGCACCCTATATTTTGTTTACAAAACGTGTTGTCTACAGTTACCTTGTAATATCATTATCAGGCAACTCTATACGGCTACAAACCAATTTTTCCAATTTTCATTTATTCACTTCTGTTTATTTTTATACTTTTAAGTATTTATAATATTTACATTAAGTATAACAACAATCAATTATTGCAACTAATGTCGGGCTAACCTTTCTACGCAGTACTGATTGTTTTGAAAAAACTTTACTGGAATAATTGGCAACAGCACTGCACATAATGTCCTCTCTGACTAATGATAGACATTATTTTAATTTTTAATAATTTTTGTACCTTTTACGGAATAGACACGGATTGTACGGATTGTACGGATTGTACCTATTTTGTGTTATGGATTCGACAATTACAAAAACGTTGAGCGACTTCAACGACATGGCAATTAAAGTTGGCACGTCAGATCATAAGATCAGAAAACCATTTGCCACTGAAGTATAAAAGGCATAACATGTAGTTGTACAAAAATCCTTTACACATTGTAAGAACTAATAGTCCGTTGCATAGTCCGGTGTCTTCAACAACAGATTTTTAGTTACCTTCCTCATTTTAATGAAGTAATTCTAATAAAAAGAATTAATAGAAACATGATAAGCCTATATCGTAACGATAAAATCTGAAAAATAAGTGTATTGGGGACATATAAGAAGCTATTCTGGTATTGTTCGTTCGGAATGAAAAGCAGAACTCTTGCTATAAATTCCTGGCAACTGGCAAATATATTCGGATGAATCATTGTTTGAGTAATAAGCTGATTGCATGATACACGACATAAATATGACCGTAATGTCAATCAAATGGATTGTCCTCATTGAATAGTGAAATAATATAACTGAATATCAGGGACATTATTACTCGCAAAATTAATACTAGAATTAAAAAACACTGTCGTATTCATCAGTTATTCAACTTTTTGGTTGTCCAACAAATATTATAAAAGGATCATAAAATTAAAACCACATCGCTGCAAAAATTCCACAATTAATGATGTCCTCAACAATGTTTACAATTATTAATTTACACTAAACTTTTGTCAAAACACACATACCAAATCGGAAGTGGCAACACTTGGCCCAAATGCGACGCTTGCAAAATAACTCTACTTATACTCCACCTGTGTGTCGCTGTATCGCCACAAGACTGTTCCAGCTGTCGACAGAATTACCGATCACCGTCTGTAAATCACTAAAAGTTCTAGAACATGAGAGAGCGTTTCGTAATACTGGTGCTCTTACAACGCGTGCAAAGTGCTTAATCTTAATTGTCTTCTCAGCGCAATATTTCATTGCATACTTTATTCTTCAGGAAGAAAAATCTTTTAGCAAAATTTATAATTACGTCTTTTTAATTACAGTTCAGTCAAAACACGTTTGGATGAGTTTTAATTGTTTAAGCGATTCCTTTGTTATATCAAGGTTTGCTGAGAAAAGTTATAAGTAATTTTAGGTAAAAAAATGTTACGTATTTAAGTAACAAACTTATGTATTGTTTATTTTAAATCTATTTTGTTTTACTAAATGGCTGCTTAGTTAGTAATTACTAACAAAATGTATATTACGTGTAAAACTAGAATAAATTATAAATAAGTATTGTGTTAATTTTAACATGTAAATGACTTTTGAGATCCAAAATTGTATCTTAATAAAAGTTTTAAGGTTTTCGTATTTTGAACACAGCTGTCCATTGCTTACATCTATATATATATATATATATATATATATATATATGTTAAAGTTAGAAACATACAGCTGAACCATTATAAACACAAAACTGCCCTTATCTCTCTAATGGGAAAAGTTTTGGCCAGCTAATTACTTTGTGAGGCGTCAGCGTCCATATTCCCACTGCAAACTACGTTAAGGCAAATTGTGGTAAACATTCATTTCATTCATAAATTTTAATATTTATTTTAAAACTTTCCATAAGTGAAAGAAAGTCAAAGTCTAGTTTATTGTTTCATTTTGCTCAATTTAAATTTTAAAAAGTTTGCAAATAATTGAATTTTTTTAAATAAGTCAATTAATACTTAATAAATTACGCGAAAATTAGTTCTTCTTCTGGTTTTACAGTGTTCTTTAAATAATAAGTAATAGTAAATAATGTCACCTTAAAAATTATGTTTAGCGCGCGTGTATGTGTGTTTGTGTGAGCTCGCATGTGCACAATCATGTGTGTGTAAAAAGAAATTTATACAATTTATATGATTTTGAACCTTTTTATTCAGAAGCGAAATGCAAAAGTAGCAGTAGACATGGCAAGATGTATAACGACGAGAGAATACGTTTGGGAGTAGGGCATGGAGATGACTTCTTGTCATAATATTGCGATTAAGGGGATAATAAGAGCGTGCGATACCAAAGAATAAGAAATAAAACTCCTTACAAAAAACAAATATGAATGATTTATCTATACTAGAAAAGTGTAGAATAGTTCTAGAATAAAGTAAAACTTGAAGCAAGAAAGGGAGCACTACAGGTCAGAAAATATAAGACATACCATAAGGGGAGGAAAAGGAAAGAGAGAACAGTAACCGATAAAAGGGAGAGACAGGCAATTTTGTTTTGCTATGCTATTTACAGCAAAATGGGTAGTCTAAATAATACTACAAAACTTTACTAGTCAAGTGTCAGCATCATGTTATTTTCTTTCATAACTCGACATTCCCTAGTTCCTTTTACAAATAAGGTACTCAGGGACATAAGACGGACGGACTTTCAGGATCCGTATTTTTTTAAGGAGAGTAAATTATTTCTGATCGGACTAACTACAAAGTAGTTACAAAATACAATCGGACAAAACACCCGTCCGAATCATTAATAGTTATGAAGGATACCGATTAAAAACCCAAAGCGGGGACGTATTTTAGGCTGCAGACGACCACAGATATTTTAGTTGTTGAAACGTTGTGTAAGTAAATTTGAAAAATTGTAATAGTCCTACCAAAGTCTATTGGTGTCTATATGTAAATAGTATATCAAAATAGTATATAATAGTATATATAGATTTATATTTTTATATAGACTTACTAATAAGTAGTATATAAAGTATATAGATTAAATTCTATATACTAATATCGAAATAGTATTTTTTCATTTTCATGGAAGGAAATTGTATTGTTTTGTAAAACAATAGTCTAAGAAAACACAAGTGACATTATGGTAAGAGTAGAATACCGCTGGTGATAAGCAATTAATTTTTACTAATTCACAATAAATAAAGCATGAAATTTGAAGCAAAACGGCAGGCTTTAGAAGACGATAAATGCTCTACATGTGTGAAACAACCATAGGCTAAATGACTTTTGACAAGAGAAGCAGTATTAAAACAGACACGACTATTACGCTAGACACTAGATACTTTATTACGTTAAAAACCGTCTTATAAATATGTTAAATTCTCGAGCTATATGAAAATCAGAGTAGAAGGCACTGCTTCATTCACGCACAAAATATAAGTTACAGATTTCCCGCTAATTCATTTGTCAAGATTTCACACCGCACAAACCCAGTATTTATTACGCAAATTAATTTAAAGATATCCAGCAAATGTAAAAATGTTTTCCATAAAAGAGTGTTTTGAGTAAATTCCTACAGTTATGCTTAGGTCCATTTTGTGACTACAAGAAAACAAAGAAACAAATATTGTATAAGGAGAAGACAAAAGATAACAAAAAAAAAAAAAAAATTTATCGAAACTAAAAAAAAAATAAGGCAAAACAAAAACTCTCCATGTAACTATAAATTAAGCCTGCACATTTATTTGAAAATTGCTGAAAGTGTTCTCTTGGATATCAAAATTTTCATTAACACAATATAGAGCCCATCCTTGATTTTTCTATCGTGGCCTACCACTTCACGTTTCCTTAACTGCATCTACTTTTATTACTTTTACAGTATATTATGAACACTTCAGTTACTACATATTTAATCAAAACGAAAAAAGCATTTTTTTTTTAATAATAAAATTTTTCATAATTCAACACTTTAGAGAGCGTACTAGGCAAAACAGTTGATTACAGAAAAATTATTAAATATGGAACAATTTAAACTATTCTACATACATTTTTATTAATTTTTCATAAAATACACTTGCCATAGCGTCGGACGTGTATGAACAACTTTAAGTAGTGTAAAACAAAACTCGATTTCTGCGGAAATCGATTATTCGCTTACTCGTGTTCCCTTCATAGTAAAATAACTGTTTCTTCTAATTTTATATTTTATTCTTTTGTATTATATACAGTCCTTTTATGTGTTTTAAAAGATACAAGGCACCTTAGACAAACGTTATTAAAAGTTTGTATAGAATTAAAAGATATTGTATTTTTGCGCAGGTGGGCTGACTGGACGGAAGCACTGTTACACCAGCAATACTTTTTAAAAATAAGCAGTTTATTGCAACTGTACTATATATATCTCGGTCCCTTTAGGGGCAACTTGTAGTATACATCTACTTTATATGCAAGTAGAGTATATACTAACTACAGATTATGAAACTAGGTCTTACGTTTTTAGATGTAATAACAGTGTACAAAACAAAATTATTTGTATGGTTGTACTGGTGAACATGACATAAAATTGCACCGTCATTTTCAAAACGACCGAGAATCACTTTATTAGATTTAAACACGCAATGTGGAGCAAAAAAATGAGCAGTAGTGTACAACAGTATTATTCAATAGAGATGTGTGTAAACTATTCACAAAAACGTTGCTAACCAACAATGTGATTACGTATTGTTTTGTGAGTTACAAGTGAATTATAAAAATTAAGTTACGATATGAAAGGTAACTTTTGTTATACCTGGTCACCCTGTTATACAGATTATAGAAGGTAACTTCTATCATTTATAGAAGGCGATTTATATAGAAGATAACTCTTAAGAAAATTTTACATTAATGTAAGCCACGGTAAAATTTAGCATTTCCTCAAAATTAACAATTTTATTATTCAATACTTTACAAACATATTGGAATAAATAAATACTGACGGTAATAAACTAATGGTAGTATTACTTTTTAAATAGTAATTTATTGGTAATATGTATGAGTAATTAGTAAATATTTATTTACAATTTACGTAGGCCATTTTAATGGTAAGTTTCCCTATTTTCTTTTTTCAAAGAAAAATTGTGGAAGCAGGCTGACGAAGTTTGGAGAACTTTCATTTGTGTGCACTGGCAGTAGTGTCGAAACCTCATTTGTTCCGTGGCAACGTAACAACGACACGAAATACAAAATCATGAACCATATACCAGCGTGTCCGATTGCAAAGTGCAAAGAAGTGATTCGCTTTTTGCTGCAAGAAATGAATCAGCGGCTAAAATTTATCGTCACCTAGCTTCTGTGCACGGACCTGAGTCCACAAGCACTCAAATGGTATGCAAGTAGCACTCATCGTTTTTGATATGGAGAACGAATGTTCACGATGTACCGCGCAATGGGACACACTCAAAATGAACTGAGAATCCAGCTCTTGACGCCGTTAAGTCGATTGTCTTGGAGGACAGACGAGTCATCCTTGATGAAATTCTTGCGGGATTACCTGCCCATTTTCAGTCAAGTCGAGCGTCAATCGAGATTATTTTCACTAATGAGCTGGGCTTTTGAAACTTTGGGCACTGTGGGTACCCCGTTTGTTGTCTCAAGAACACAAAGAAAAGAGGATTGCTGACGCGCGAAAGCGTGTTCCGGGAAAAAAGAAATTATCTACTGATCGCATCGTAACAGGTAAAATATGGTTTCATCATTACGCTCCTGAAAGGAAACGACAAAGCATGGTGTGCATAACCGCGAGCGAGAGCGTGTCTAAAACAGCCAAAGCTGCACACTCTCCATGGAAAGTGAAGGCTACGGATATTTGGGACGTTAAAGATGTTTTGCTCGTTAATTATTATCTGCCTAGCGGGGTCGCAGTAGTAGTATAAAAGTGAGGGTTCGAAAACACTTCAGGGTTGCGAACGAAAACACTTCCGGGTTCCAGTTCATGACGTCATAGAGGCCCTGGCAGCTGGTGTCCGAGCTGTCCATGTGACGTCACTGCTCTGTGTGTGTGTGTGTGTGTGTGTGTGTGTGTGTGTGTGTGAAACACTTCCGTGTTCCAGTTCATGACGTCACACAGAGGCCCTAGTCGCTGGCGTCCGCATTACTAAAACCTGTTTCATGACGTCACGGAAGCCGTGGTTTCTGCATGTCCAAAATTTGGTAGCCGAAAACAATGTGTAGTGGATGGGGGTACCCGGAATTCGGTGGTTGACGAGGGCCTGGACGCACAGAGGAAATGTTAGTACGACGTGTCATCGGGTACCGTTACGCGAAATTGGGGGGGCATCGGGTACCGTTACCCAAAATGTTTAAATCAACGGATGGGGGTAACCGAAAAGTGGGTACGCCCTAACCGGGTTCCAGTTCATGACATCACACAGAGGCCCTGGCAGCTGGTGTCCGAATGTTAAAACACTTCCGGGTTCCAGTTCATGACGTCACACAGAGGCCCTAGTCGATGGTCTCCGTGCATGTCCAAAATTTGGTAGCCGAAAATAATGTGTAGCGGATTGGTGGGGGTACCCGGAATTCGGTGGTTGACGAGGTCCTGGACGAGCCGTCACGGAGACAATGGTACCGTTACCCGAAATTTTTGATGTTCGAAATTTGGTACACAAAATATTTAACTCAACGGTTGGGGGGGGGGGGGTACGCCCTAAAACAAGTCCTGCATTACGTCTCACAGAGGACCTGCTCTCCGAGCGTTCCATATGTGTCACTGTCCATAGAGGGCGTGGTGTCCAATATTTGACACCCGAAATGTTTAAATCAACGGATGGGGGTACCTCGAAATTTTTGTGTCTGAAATTTAGTACTCGAAATGTTTAAAACAACGGAGGGGGTACCCCGAAATTTTGGGGTGTCCGAAATTATGTTAAAACACAGTGCTGGAACCCCCACACTCAGCTTATCTCTGGACGGGTGGGTAGTGTACCGATACGCGAAATTGGTCGGTTAAAATTTGTCGGGCATCGGGTACCTGACACCGAAATTTGGTGGCTAATGACATCACAGAGGGGATGGTAGTTGGTTTCTGCATGTAGCAGATTTGGTATGGGCCATTGTGTACCGGTACGCGACAAGTTTGGAGTAATGGTTACCTGACACCGAAATTTGATGTTTAATTACGTCATGACGTTACAGATGAATGATATCTATAGTAAAACATATATATATATATATATATATATATATATACAATTATAGGAAATAATGATTTTATATCATTAGATAAATGATTGATTATATCTCCCATATGTAGTACACACTGAAAAGTAACTATTTGCTAGTATTTACTTTAAATTATATTGTGCATACCCTTGAACTTGAGTGCACTGATCCTTTGTATAGACCATGCGTGCGTGCGTTCGTGTGTGTGTGTGTGTGTGTGTGTGTATCAATCAGCTCTAAAAACTGGTTTGCAAGCAAGTTGTTAGCCGGTCTGTTGTAGTGATACTCAACTCTCTCTCTCTCTCTCTCTCTCTCTCTCTCTCTCTCTCTCTCTCTCTCTCTCTCTCTCTCTCTCTCTCTCTCTCTCTCTCTCTCTCTCACAGCCTTGAAGGCTGGCTCACTTTCTCTCTCTCTCTTTTTCTCTCTTTTACAGCCTTGAAGGCTTTCTCTCTCTCTCCCTCTAAATATACAGTGGGACACGTTTAACACGAAATGACGGGGACCAGCTGTTTTTTTCGTGTTAACCTATATTTCGTTTTAACCGAATTTCGTGTTAACAGTTAAAAAGTGAAACAAAATGAGGTACAGAACCTACTGTACTCTAAATGGTCAAATACTGAAGATATTACTTACAGAATTTATTAGTAAAATAAATGAATAAAGAATATTGAATAGGTACTAATATATGATAGTTTTATTTATCCTCCTGGACTATTATACAGTAATTAATTTTTTCTTAAAATGTAAAGTTATTGTAGTGAAAATATTCAATTCTTTTTAAAATAGTTCGTTATTTTCTTTTGTACAGAATTCTGCACTACTTGATTTTCAATAAATTGTTCTAGTTTATCGACGTGCTCAAACATTTCACATTCAGAGTTGGCTTCTAAAAATCGATGAACACATCTCAGCAACGAAAGTGCACGATACGATATAGCGGTAGGAACTCCTGTCATATCATTTTCCATGTCAAGTTCGTCGGCACCATCATCATTTTCACAGTTTCAGCTTGCTCTATTTCTACGATATCACTGTCTGTTAATACGAGAGCCGTAGTTACGTTCTCGTCAACAGACATCTACTCGTTTAGAGAAACTGAAATTTTTAATGCTGATGATACGTGATTAAACATTTCAGACAGGGTAGGTCCAATTTCAATTTCTTCGCATTCGGTTTGTTTAATCTCTGAATTCACAATGAATCGAGCATGAGTGAAACAATTTTCAATAGTTTTAGCTGTCACGAGGTTCCATGCTGTTCGCAGCAAATTACAGGCGTCCAGTAAATGTACACAGAAATTGTTTTTTACCTCTATAGCGACCAATTTTTTCCAGATTTAAACGTTTACGTTTATCGTTACATAATATATTACAAAGTGTATCATACGGAGGCGAACTACCACTACCCTCGCAAAAACACATCACTTCTAAACATCTATAAACTTTTTATTATTGGATTTTGTTCTTAGAAAACAATACAATCGAGTCCATTTTTGGCGTTCTCTCATAGGTTCGTTACCCACTTTTCTAGCATGGGTCGAACAAAAAGCGCACCGAACTCTGTCAGTATAAGATGTAGGTAATAATAAAACCCACGGCAACCATACTATGAACTTTACGGGGCATAACACAAATTTCTTTAGCCTTTCGTGTTCACTATGATACGAAGCTGCTTGAACAAGCATACATGTATATGTACAGTATTTAACGGATTTTGTCCAATCAGCGTCTAGCACTAAATTAATGTGACGTATTAAATAATATAAACGTTCTCTCTTCCATCTCTTTTTATGTTAATTTGTTGGAAAATAACTGTTTTTTTTTATTTAAGATAAAATAAGAATTATTAAGCTAATTACATAGTCGATTACAAGCTGGACGCTAAACTTGCTGTTCGCAAGTGTTGTGTGAGATGTCACAACCTACGAGAGAACGCAAGGCTTGACTGACTTCATCCGGTCTTCAGTGAAGGCCTCACTCCAACGCTTCAGCAGAAAAACATGGAACTTATTTTCCTGCGTTTGCGGGCAAGCTCCACTGTCCTCCAAATCGATGACAACAGCATTTTCAAATCTTGTGTTCAACAATTCCATGGAAAGTACGTCATACTTGCACTTGATCTGCAGTGACTGCAGTTTGTGACGATGGTTTGCATGATTCGGCTAACGCTAAAACGGTAAAGATAACACTAAGAAAGTCAACGCTGAGAAACGTAAACGTTAACGCAAACGCTAAAGTTAATGCTAACGCTAAGAAAGACGCTAAAAAACGCTAACGCTAACGATAACGTTGATCTGGTAGTAATAGTGTTAGTGATGAATGATTTGCGTGATTCGGCTAACGCTAAAACGGAAAACGGAAACAGTAAGTACGCCAACGCTAACGCAAACGTTAAAGTTAATGCTAACGCTTAGAAAGCTGACTCTAAGAACGCTACAAACGCTAACGCTAAGAACGCTAACCTAAGAACGCTAACGCTAACGATAACGTTGATTTTGGGGCAGTGATTTTCTTTGTTCAACACTTGTACGAATAGCCGTGCAGCAGTATAACCTCATCATCAACAACGATGACAAAGAACTTTTTTTTTCCATGGAGCAGCAGACAAACGTTGAGCAGTTCAGGGACAAATTCAATCACTTGGAAAAAAAGGTATTATGTTATTATGTAATTTTTTGGATGCTATCAACAAGATAGAGTCTACGGGCGCTGTCTTTGCTGGACGTGAGCAAGAGACTTTTGACAAAGTCCGGAACGAATACCTTCCTTGTTAGCTAGTTCCTCTCCTATCCCTTCTTCTTTTGGGTATATTCTACTGTCTACTTTAACGGCCGAACCGTCAGGGTGAGCGTCGACGTGTCCTGTTCTAAATTCCAATCCACCCCGCCGGCGTACAGCAGGCTTTCATCTTTGGCTCCGCTATGTACGTACATCGTGTAAACGAAGACGTGTAGGAGTATCCCCAAGAAGCGTTTTCCCTCTTCGCAGACGACGCTATGCAACATTGAAGCTCACTGTTCCTACAATTTAAGAACACAAAGCCACAGTGGCAGTTGGATTGGCTAAGGAAGTGGAAGGTGACGATCAACACGTAGAAATAGACAAAAATTAGTATTGACTCAAGGACAACAAACCTGAGGGCAAAAACCAAAAATGTAAACGATTATTTAGTGATTAAGAGCGTTATTCTAAGCATAAAAAGACTAAAAAGTAGACCTCGAACCTCGAATAATGTACCATTCTCTTCGTCTCATCGTCTTCTACAAGATTCAATGGTCAAAAATTAGTATTGACTCAAGGACAACGAACCTGAGTTCATAAAAATGAACGATTATTTAGTAATAATAAGCGTTATTTTAAGCATAGAACGGGTAAAAACTGACCTCGTACCTCGAATAAGGTACCATTCTCTTCCTCTCATCGTCCTCTACAAGATTCAACGCTCAAAAAATTCGTGCAGCCAAAAAACTTGTAAAAGTCATTAGGGACAGTATAGATATAAAAAACAACCACATTATTGCAAATCTCACTGACTTTATAAATAAGGTTAAGAATGTTAAGTTACCCCCTAATTATAAATTGGCCTCCTTTGACATTATCAACTTGTATACTAACATACCAGTTAGAGAAACGCTGCATATTCTAAGGAATAACTTGTTTGAAAGTAAAAAATTAAACGCCCAAATGATAGAAGAGCTAATGGGCCTACTTGAAGTCATTTTAGGACAAAATTATTTTACTTTGAATGACCAATTTTACAGTCAACGAGTCAACGTGATGATTTAGCAATGGGCTCGCAGCTGTCTGGTTTGCTTGCTGACATTTATTTGAATTTCTATGAAAACACATTTATGTTTTCTAACAACATTCACAGGAATAACATCATATTTTATGCACGTTATGTTGATGACACATTTAAAATATATAAAGGTACTTTACGACAGAATTGATAATTTTAAAAACTTTATGAATAATATAAATAAAGACATTCAGTTCACTCTTGAGACTGAAACAAATAAAAAATTAAACTTTTGCATTTAACAGTTACTAAACACATTGATAAACTGAAATTCAATATTTATAGGAAACCAGCCACCACCGGTGTAACCATACCTGTCGATTCACAACACCCCTATTCGCAAAAAAAAATGGCAGCCTCTAATTACTTTATACACAGACTTTTAACAGTACCTCTTGACGACAAGGATTTTAATGACGAACTAAACACAATAAAATACATAGCTTAAGCCAATGGCTACAATAGTTCCTTGATTGACAACCTCCTCAGAAAACAAAAGCACAAGCTATCTAAACCTCGTATAGAAAAAGACACAAAAATTAAATTTATTTCAACGACGTACACCAACATAATGCCAAATATTTTAACTAGTGTGTTAAATAATAACAATAGAACCGTAATATTTGAAACCAACAATAATCTTATGAACATACTTCGTAATAAAATAACCCTTTAGAAAAGAAAACGGAGGTGTATAAATTATCGTGCGACTATTTTGAATGCTTTTATATCGGCCAGACGGGAAGGGGTTTCCAAAAACGTTTTATTGAACACACACCAAAGCACAATCTGAAGGGTCAGACAACACCATCAAACATAAAATCTAACTAAAATCTAACTGTCACTTGATAAACGAAAATCATAAATATACAAGCTTTGTTTCCAAATTTAAACCCATGCATTTTTGTAATAAAGGCACTTACATGAACGCCTTGGAAGAATTTGAGATATATAGGGCGTACAATGACGTACACCGTCGTGACTTTGTGCTAATCGAGCATTTAAATTTTAAATCAAACCCGTTTTACGATACCGCAGTAAAACTCTCTGCTGCATGCTCAACGCTCTCGAATATTTCTAGAGTTAGTATTTGTCATGCGAAGTGCTGCTGGTATAGGAATCGGAAATGTGTTTTTTAAATGAAGAAGTGGACAGTATGAATCTGAGTTAACTAGCCATTTATTGAATAATTATATAATGAAGCGCATGGCCCATCCAATTACGTATGGCGTACATTGCCAAGATAAATACCGATAGAAGAAAGAAAAATTGTATAAAGAAGTTACATTATTAAGTTTCACATCGCCGCGGCTAGCAAATGGAAGAGAGTACTGATCGGATGAAGGCTGAGTTTTAACTAACTAACATCGCAGCTCGCGATTAGCGACCTGTACATTGAGCGTGACGTAATTGCGCGGGCCGAATGCGCGCGGGTATATAAACAGATACAAACATTTAACATACTGCCCGCCCAAAATCGAGCGATTTTGACATAGGTTACAGTATAGTTATATGAAAAAATGCAAGTATCCATTAACAAGTTACAAACCTGAAATGTGTGATAATACATAGTATAATGAATATTGGCGCATCGAAAGATGGCCCATTAGATAGCATAAATACAAATACAATATTCAATACAATATACATAAATATAAATACAATATTGATCAATACTCATCGAACAATATATAATAATAAAATACAAATGCTAGAATGTCTGATGACACATAATAATAATAACAATATACCCAAATTCAATGACAATGATACATGCAATGAATAACACATAGTAAGTAGCACTACACAATAACTAATAGAAATCCAAAGAATTCAATAATAATAGCATGACAATAAGTGCATAATACGCAAGGTTACATAATAATACAATAGAAATATACCCAAAAAAATTCATTATAATAATAGCACAACAGAAGTATACCCAAAACTTCATGATAATAATAGCACAATAGAAATATACCCAAAAAATCATGATAATTATAAACACTGCATCAAACAGTACACAATAACTGACATCACACTGACGAAAAAAGAACACTTAAAATGTTTACTAATGCACATATAATCAGCGTGCATTAATTTAGAATAAATATAAATATAGATGTATAAATAAGTACATTTAACATTGTACTTAGTAGTACGTAGAGCATGTGCTCATCTGGAAATATCCCGGGCATGAAGCACTGAAAAACCAATTAGTCTGATGCCACGGAAAGTGGACACAGTTTGTGGATAGGCCTACTCAGGATTCCGTTTGTGGTGCGGACATCCGCTAAGCGTACTAATGAATCCTGACCCATATAGATTTGGGTGACAATACCACGTTTCCACTGCGGAGGTGGGGTATTGTCTTCTAAAATGAGGACGAGTTGTTCTGGAGACAAATTTTTTGAATGTTTTCTCCATTTATTTCGTTGTTGCAGCTGATGCAGATAATCTCTTGACCAACTCTTCCATATAGAGTGGGTGAATCTCTGCAGAAGCTGCCATCTCCCCAAGCGACCCATTTTTATATCCGAATAGTCGGGTTCCGAGAGCGCAGTAAGTGGAGAACCAACTAACAAATGTGCTGGAGTCAAGGGCTCGGGATCCCCGGAATCACTTGAAATGGCGAACAAGGAACGTGAATTCAGACATGACTCTATTTGAGTCAAAACAGTGTAATGCTCTTCAAAGTTGAGAAGCGTACTGCCGATAACGCGCCGTAAATGAAATTTAACGCTTTTACTACGCTCTCCCATAGACCACCGAAATGAGGTGCTGACGGAGGTATGAAAGACCACTTGACCTCCTGTGAACTGGCGAAATCCTGAGTGGATTGTTGAAATTCGTCTTGTTGAAAAAGTTTGTATAAATTGTGTAATATAGTGCCAGCACGACGGAAATTTGTACCGTTATCGGAAACTATTTGTGCAGGGATGCCCCTGGGAGCTACGAAGCGTTTTAAAGCAGCTATAAAGGCGTCTTCAGTCAAATCTGATACCAATTCAAGGTGAACTGCCTTAGTGGCTATGCAAATGAAAAGTGAAATGTAAGCCTTTGTGAATGATTTGGACCGCTGCCCGCCCTGACGTAGAAATATGGGACCGGCATAGTCGACGGCACATTGGGAAAATGGCTTAGAGGGAGTGACTCTGGAAGAAGGTAATTGTCCTAAAAGCTGGCTCGAGCCAGTTGCGCGAAATCGAAAACAAGTGAGCCATTTGTGTATCACGGAGCGTATGTAAGATTTGTCATTGATGATCCAATATCTTTGACGTAGAGAGCACTGCGTTAATTGTGCTCCGGCATGGAGTAGTCGAATATGCTCGTTTTCTATATTTAGTCTAGTAAGATGAGACTGCGGGTGAAGTATTATCTGGTGTTTACTATTATAGTTGAGCTGAGACTGTTGAAAGTGTCCGCCCACACGTAATATCCTCGTGTTGTCTTTAAAGGGATTAAGCGAAAAGGTTTTACTAGTATTAGGTACAGGGCGATGTGCCTGGAGTTCTTTAATTTCGATGTTGAAATTCGATAGCTGGGATTGACGTATAAAAATCAAAAGTGCGCTGTGTAGCTCTTGTGAAGTTAAAAATGAAGTGTTTCTGTTAGCAAATTTTAACCGACCAATTTCGCGTATCGGTACACTACCCTCCCGTCCAGAGCTAAGCGGAGTGTGGAGGTTGCCGATGACCCAAATTTCGCTTAACGGTACCCGATGACCTTATTATCCACCACACCGCCTCGCCTTGCAGAAACCACGGCCTCTGTGTCGGCACAGTGCTGAACCTGAACCCGGAAGTGTTTTAGACATGCAGGACTTGGTTTAAGGCGTACCCACCTTTCAAATTTCGGGTACCCCCATCCGTTGATTTATATATTTCGTGTACCAAATTTCGGACACCAAAAATTTCGGGTAACGGGTGGGTTATAATATATTTTTATGTACAAATTAATATCCAATAGAAACCACAAGCCACTGACACCAATGACATAACATTCGAACAGATGCGTCATGTGGGCGTACATTTCGGGTGTCAAATTTCAGACATCACGTCCTCTAGACATGCATGTTAAATTTCAGACACCACAAAATTTCGGGGTACCCCCACCCGTTGTCGGACGACAGTGTTTTAACATAATTTCGGACACCCCAAAATTTCGGGGTACCCCCTCCGTTGTTTTAAACATTTCGAGTACTAAATTTCAGACACAAAAATTTCGAGGTACCCCCATCCGTTGATTCAAACATTTCTGTGTCAAATATTGGGCACCACGACCTCTATGGACAGTGACACATATGGAACGCTCGGAGAGCAGGTCCTCTGTGAGACGTTATGCAGGAATTGTTTTAG
Source organism: Magicicada septendecula (assembly GCA_034769895.1). Taxonomy (NCBI): domain Eukaryota; kingdom Metazoa; phylum Arthropoda; class Insecta; order Hemiptera; family Cicadidae; genus Magicicada; species Magicicada septendecula. Next base: position 355,111,920 of record CM068371.1, on the reverse strand, counting down.
GGCGTACCCCCCCCCCCCAACCGTTGATTTAAATATTTTATGTACCAAATTTCGAACATCAAAATTTTCGGGTAACGGTACCATTGTCTCCGTGACGGCTCGTCCAGGACCTCGTCAACCACCGAATTCCGGGTACCCCCATCCGCTACACATTGTTTTCGGCTACCAAATTTTGGACATGCAGAAACCACGGCCTCCGTGACGTCATGAAACAGGTTTTAACAATGCGGACGCCAGCGACTAGGGCCTCTGTGTGACGTCATGACCTGGAACACGGAAGTGTTTCACACACACACACACACACACACACACACACACACACACACACACACACACACACACACACACACACACACACACACACACACACACACACACACACACACACACACACACAACAGTGACGTCACATGGACAGCTCGGACACCAGCTGCCAGGGCCTCTATGACGTCACGAACTGGAACCCGGAAGTGTTTTCGTTCGCAACCCGGAAGTGTTTTCGAACGCTCACTTTTGTACTACTCGCAATAATTGCAAAGAGGTATTATGAGATCAGCGGTAAAGCGGAAACGGCCCGTTTTGTTGAGCAACAAAGTTTTTCTGCTCCACGACAACGTACATCCTCATTCCCCGCGAGTCACGAATAATTTGTTGAAGTCCTTTCTATGGAAGATTTTTGACCATTCCTCATATTTACCCAGATTTAGCTCCGAGTATTTTTCATCTGTCCCCCCATCTCAAAGAATGCGTGGGAGTTAGAAACGGATACGGAAGTGAACCTGGCTGTTGACGCCTGGCTCCAAAATTTGGTCACGCAGTGGTTCATAGAAGGAATTAGAAAACTATTTTTAGGCTACAGATAGTGTATTGACAAGGCTGGAGACTATATTGAAAAATAAATACATGTTTTTGAATAAAATTATAGTTTTCTCTTTACATATTACGTGTATCTCACTTTTCAGATGACCCTCGTATGTTGTATGTTTAACTCCTTAAACATACAAAACCAAATATGCGATTGTTATTGCAAATAGCAATATAACTGTATTCAACATCACGGTGATTAGTTCGCGTAGGTAAATATCATTACTGTAGTGCTGATTACTGTAATTTACAAATGTTTTTTTAATCATTAATGTATTGTCTTTTTAATTTACTCAACATTAATTTATAGAATCCTAAAGCAAAGATTAGAAATGCCAAGTTTTAATTATATTTTTCCTGACTCGTGCCTTTGTTAATAATTTAGAAAATAACAATAGTATTTTGACCAATAACAACATGTTGACTTATTTCAGTAGAGCTACTAAAAGTACTTATATAGTGGAACAAGCTACCAGAACGAAGACGATATTAACCTAAAACGATCAAATACCACATAATCAATTAATGTAATATTAAATAAATTAAGTGAATCTTAACCTATTTTGTTATTTTTAAAACACACGTTACAAACCACACAGCTTTCAAGAATGTTGCCTTAGCTATGTGTCAAATTTTATTTTAACGAAAGTTATTTAATCGGATACGTTTTTTTACTATTATCGCGTAGAACAATTATATATTCTGCACGCGTACTCGCCACATGCCTACGCATATTTTGCATCACTTTACAATACTAATTGTTTTTTTTCACTGTCTGATATTTACTTAAAGCTAAAAATTGAACATGTCTCTCATTGTACAACGTCCAAACCTGCAGGCTTTACTTACTCAAATTTTCATTTCTACATGCTATCATATGCTTAGAGTTCCCATTACTAATTTATATGCATATTCCACCCGTTGCAATATATATTGAACAAAAATAAAATTGTTTTAAATAAATTTGTTTTTACAGATCGACAGAGTTGTTAAATATTTCGTATAAGTAACATATAAAATTACGAGAAAAAATATATAGAATTGAGTTGTGTAAAAAAAATCCCCAGAAATTTTGCTTAATTACTTTTTTTAGGTGTAACCACTTTTGTGTCACGTCAATATCACTGAATAGTTCAGAATTGTGTTCTCTAACAGGAAACGTATCGATTTTGAAGTACGTTAAACGAGGTGTTTTTACAAGAAATATAAACAATGCGGTTTTCAGGACTTTTACTCTTTCAGAATTTTTGGAAAGGGCTATACTGTACGACCGCGCTAGAAAATTTTAAAATCAAACTAAAAAGTAGTATGTGAAATTTAAACTGAAATGTCCGACTTTACATCATTACATTTATCCATACAATAGGTGTAATATCGCGCTTATTTACTTATATTACAAAAGAATGATTTGATTGTATAAGTTGAAAACAAATTTTGTTCAGTCGTGTTCTTATAACAAAATTCATTATTTTGGTGACAGGAATTGACTACGAAATGTTAGTGGAACATCCTGAAATATTTGCTTAATCACTGCTGAACCTTTAGTGTTCTGAATTCGGAATAAAAAGACGAACGTGTTTATATTCCTACTTACGTGTTTACGTATACACAGGCGTACTTACGTATTTAATTCTAAATTAACTTTCTCAATGTAATCAGTGCAGCTTCTTTTAAAAACAAAAGTTCTATCCACAATTTTACTGATATGTAATCAATAATGTCATTTCTTTGTAAGTAAATGAACAAAATTATTTGAAGCTAATACCACAATGCCGCATTCATATAAACGTTGTTGTGTAATGTAAACAATTGTTTTTTCAAGTAACTATACAAATATTTAGTCTTGTGTGCTTACAAATATTTTAACGACTTTTTGATACATTTTTTTCAAAGGTCAAAAGTCTTTTTGTACAATTGAAGCAGTAAACTAATCAATGTTATTTTTATGGCCTTATAAATGTTATTATTATAGTTATTATCAATATGGTCTTATTATCAATAGTTAGATATTATGGTCTCATTACTTAATACAGTGAAATATTTAGCCACACTCCTTGTTTTGGATAACAACCCCACTGCTGACTCCATCGTCGGAACACATCTCGCCTAACAACAGTACTGAAGCACCTGTAGGTATCAACGCGCATCTGGAGACCGATTGATAGCCGGTACTTGCTTTCCCTCCTCTACTTTTCAGAAAGTAGAGCTTAAGACACCTTCTTGCCCATGGGGTAAGAAAATTCCCATAAAGACGGATAGCCTTTTGTTGGTCGGCGGTGTAGAATGTAGGAGCCAAGGATAAGGCATAACATTACAGTTAATTATAGACATCTCGAAAGACCACAAAGGTGTTGAACTCGGAGAAGCGGATATTTAGTACGCCAGAAGTAGCACCGCTGCCTTTTGTATGAAATGTATGAGAGGTTGTATGAAAGCAGAAAAACCTAATAAAAAATATTGGCCCTCCAGGTTGGAGTCGGGAACGCAGGGCAAGCTCTCCGGGAACTGAAACAAACAACAAAGAATGTGGGCTAGATATAATAGAGGTATAAAACCCTCTTGGTGAAACAATCAGTCGCCTTCACCATTCTACTCTAGTTTATTTTTATATGGTCAGTAAACTAGAGTAAGAAATATCTTAATTGAATTTCAAGACATGTCGTATATTGTAAAACGAATACGTGATCTATCAGTGGTGTAAATCTGTTACAGGCTACATGACGAAGAGCGCGTTACTGACTGTTGCGTCGCCTTATCAGACTTCAAGTTAGACGACGAAACTTTAATTATTATAAACATAAAGTAGCTTTATCTGTTTGTGTAAGCTCCAAACACGAACAGCATACATTAGAATATTTCAACGCATTCACTAAACTTGGGTCAATAAAATTAAATACATTAGAATCATATAATGGACAGGCGACTGTGCATAGGCGTTACAAGGCAGTATATCACAGATTTGTGTATTGAGTTTGCCAACCCAAGCGCTGCAATTACGACGGTAGTAATTCGTTTACGTATCGTTTAATGAACTAATGAATAGGAACGTAAGGTAAGTATGGCTGTATGAAGATTGTATGGACGTATGTAGTCACACCGGAGTGCGGCCGCGCGCACTCACACACACACACACACCTTTATATAATACAATATTATGTATGGAGTACTTTTATTAAAATGTATTCAATTAACTGAGAAGAAACCCCTCTTTCTTTGAGTAATCCAAAAGATATGCACGGATAATTCTAATGAATAATATAGGCTAAATATTCATAACCAGCATGATTACGGAATATTTATCAGCACAGTCTTCTAACGGAATATTATAAAACGTGGACTTCAAACACGCTGCGCGGGGTATATATTGTCTGCAAAGTGTTTTCGAAAGGATTGCTTTTGATCATGATAAACCTATACTAACAAATTAAAATTTACTAAAAAAAATCGGTTACAAATACGTAGGGAGATAATGCTTTCTTCCATTTTTTGGACAGAATAAGATTACCTCCATTAAATATTTAACTTTAATTCATAAGTGTAATTTCCTCTATAGTGTACTGGCTAACGTGGTCTGGCGCCCTGTGATTACTTATGATTAACGGTATCTGGCGATCCTTGGGCGTCCACTCAGCTTCGTACGTTCGACAGCGTAGCACCGAAACGCAGTGTAACAAGATAATTTTTTTGGCATGTTTATGCTTTATACAAAACGGTTCTCACACAGCAATACTTATTTCATAATTTAAATTATTGCCTTCTCTACTTTTCCTACGTGTTCGTTATTGGTGTTCTAACTTTTCTTACGTGTATATTACAGGTTTGTACCCTGTTACAAATGCCGCCAGTCGAACATAATTTACATTTTATTATTATTATTCTGGTTGTATAATGTTTATACATTTTCCAGAACTAAAGATTACAGAAGTGATTGAATTCTCATCTTCCAATGCTGCTTGCCCATCCAAATATCTTCTTCAATCTCTCGTTCCCTTAATATAGCCTTAATTTCATCTATCTAGGTGATGGTGGTCTTTCTCTTTTCTTTCTTTCTAATGGGGCCCATTCCATAACTCCTCTTGGCAATTTTTCCTGGTCCATTCTTTTCAGCACTGTAAATAGAGTTCAGCCGGATGGATTCAATTATGTTACTTTTGTTACCATTAAAAATTACACCTACTCCGATTGCTGCGCTTGGCCCCGGTGTGGTGTTTGTGAGATTTATGTGCACTGTCTGCATCGGAATCCGATCAAGCCTAGGCTCGATCGCGGCCATTGAGGGCTGTGAGGATGTACGTCTAGTGACGTTCCCATGGCTTACATGTTCTGAGCTTCAAGAAGGAGCTTTTATTTTGGTACGCCCGACATATTTTTTATTCCATGCTATCTGGCCCATAACGGAATATTTATGTTTTAGGAGCTGGTAAATGGCGGCATGCTATAACTAGGTCGATCTAGTACGGTTTTTGCTGAAGCCATTTCCAGGAACCAACTGGTCGTATACGGTGCGAAGGCCGACTATGAAAGGGTTTGTCTGGATCCATGCCGCTCGAACGTAAAATTTACGTGCAAAACGTCGCACAGTGTCATAAAAGGAGGGGACACCGAGTCCACGTGTCAAAACACGAGAATAAAACCGATGTGGTACTTTGGCCCCCAGCCTAAACACACTGTTGAGAACGTTTTGCACATTTCTTTTATGAACAGTAAATCCCAGACGGGCCAGCGTAGGTGATGGTCGGCAAAAGATAAGCGTTGACCATCAACTTACCTAGCGTCATAGCCTTGTTGAAAAGTATCGGAAACAAAGAGCTCAGACGACCTGACTCTGACATGACCCTGACGCTCTAGTTCTGACTGTCATGACGTGGGTACGCCAGGTGAGATCAAGGTGGAGACCAAGGTGGTTGACTTTTCCCGACCAGGGCAAGTTTCTCCTCCCAAGTCTTACTCGTCCTCTCGGTTCTTTCCGTCGTTTCGAGAATATCACTGCGGAGCTCTTGGCCTCGTTGACGGCAACTTTCCAGTTATCCGTCCAGGCCGAAAATGGATGGAGTGTGCGCTGAAGTTGGTGTTCCGCTCGGGGGTATAAACTGCCGTGTGCTCGTTACCTAAGACGTTACCTTGAAGTATCCCGGCTGTAATACGTCTTTTTGAAGAGACGCGATCTTCTATTCTCACGCAGAAGGTCCTCTCTTACAGAAAACTAGCAATAAAAAGAATGTAGTAGTCTGGGTGCTCGATTTTGCGATGCTTGAATAAGAGCCCGTCATGCCAGATACTCTCAAAGGCCTTTTCCACATGTAGTAAACAACCGACGGTCTGATCTTTCCGACAGCCTTCGTCCATGATATACGTATACCACCAGACTCATCAGACGATGCGTGGTAGAATGCTCTACACGGAAGCCGGACTGTTCGGAGACCAGAACATCAAAGTTTCTTAGATAGTCTTGCACTCGCCGCTGCACGAGATATTTGAGTACCTTTCATGTGGCTGACAAGAGACTAATGGGCCAGAGGTTGTCGGTACGGGAAGCTAGCAATTTTGTGGCTTTGGTGAGCTCCTTTTACGATTCAGGTTACTTGTTTCTGAGGGCCCATAAATGAGCTGCCGGCTCCTGATTGGCTATCTGTAAACAATTTTTTTCCGCCTTATGTTTGCTGCGGATTTACCAGGTGTCTCCCGGCTTTGGATAGGGTTATTGCAATTACTCCAGGCTTGCACGGGTAGCAGATGGATGTCGTTCGCTGCCATCTGCTCTTGTAAAATGCATAAACATACTTGTCCACAGTAATACTGCCGCCTAGAGTAGGTAGGCCCAGATTATACTGATACATGATAAAGTAGAGTTCAAACAGGTATACAGACGGTGAGGAAGAAGGAGAGAAGCAGTACCACTTGTGTGGAAGATGGAAAATTATCTAGGCATTTGCTTTAACATGTACTAGCGCAAGTGTGCGCGAATCTACGTACAATATTGCAAAACGAATTACTTGGTGCATTAGTAATGACGTCAAATTCAGAAGCTATTAAATTTGCAATTACTCGGCATTAGTAGGATTAATCACAGTAACGACAGACCTTAATTAGTTGTAATTAATTTTGAATGAACTGCGGTTGATGACGATAGAACGTTGTGAGCACATGAGTTAACACCATTTACCGCTTTCAGTTTTATTAGCCAACTTTATTTTAATAACTAATATAGTTTATTTTATCTGAATCTAATGTATTACACATAACAAATAACAAGACTGGATGTACAAAGACAAAAAACTAATGTTAAATTTTCAAATTATTTTACATTAAAACTAAAACTGTATTACGACTAAGAGTAATTTTAAGATTTTTTGTGATTCACTTCAGATTAAGAAATTAATTCAGTTAATATATTAACATGTTCAGCTATAAAGTCAATCTAGTGCCTACTGCGGCAATTGTAATTTTAATATAATACATGTATTCATCTTTTTCAATCTTATTTCGAACACCTACAACAGTGGCGATGGGTGTTGTCATCGGGAGAGTCGGCGATGGTCAAGTAAATGAATGGATAGGTAAATATTAATGCATCTGCCGTTCGAGAACAAGGCATGATCGAAAAGTTATGTAAATTGGGTGACATTAGCGAGACCCCAGGGTATAAGAGTAAGGGAATCGCTAAAATGAGACCTACCATCGGAGTCGGTGCTCTCCGCACAAATTCCCAAACACAAACATATCCCCAAACTGACGAGGTACACTAGATATTAGCGTATCTAGGGGACTACAGTCGATTCGTTATTTTTATTTCGCCTTCAAAATTTGTACTTTCCGTACCATATTAAATTAAAACACACTAGTATATAAATTTATATATTTTATGTAATTTAAGTAAATGACTTCTTGTTATATTAAAGGTATTCTCAGCGAAATATTTAATGCACTATACTATCCTTCCATGCGCCCGGGAGACGTTACAAATCCCCCCATTCTTGTTGCTGGTGTAGCACGGGTGGTTGTGTGTACTGTTGGCACCTTATCAAAACGAGCAGTGAGTTCAGAGGAAACGTCACGCATCGCGACTGAACGTCACCAATATGTTCTCTTCCGATTCTGTATAATGTAACACGTGTCTTTCTATGCGTAGCCTATGTGCGTATTTGTTAAGGGGGTACACATATATTTTCATTTCTTAGACTGCATTACAAAAGAGTTAAAACTAATAAGTGATGTGTAGATCAGTGACGAGCATAATTTTGTGAGACACATATCTCTGAAATACTTGTTCCTAAAAACGCGCGCGTGTGTGTGATGTATGTACGAGTGCACGCGTGTTTTGGTATCTGGAATTGTACGTTTGCTTTGGCGTGCTCAGAAAAGAATATGAAGCGCATTTTATTTAGAATTGAAGGATATAGTTTCTTTGACTCTTCCCGTTGACGCTTATAGTTGCAAAAAATTTAATTAAAATTGTTTTCTACTACTCTTACAGATGCAAGATAAATAACAAAACCTTCTTTCAAAGCTGATATATCCTAACGAAATTATAGTAGAATATTTTTTTTAATCTGCCATTGAATTTGTTTGTAATTTTGTTGCAATGGAAGATATCAAAAATTCAGCAACGTTATGACGACTTTTGACGCGTTTTTACAATTTCAGTGATTAGAGATGTGCCAAATCATAATAGATTTTCTAAAGATAGTTTAAAGTTTAGCATTTATTCGTCATTTAAATATTTTTCGTTACTATTAAGCAAAAAACATTCAGATTTGTCTTAAAACTGCCAACTATTCAAGTTTGAAATTACAATATGATTTTGACACAATTTTTTTTTTATTAAAATTAGGTTTTATCTTACTTTACAGTAACACAATTTTAAAATATTGTGCCATGCGTGTACACTTACCTAGTACGACGTATGTACGGATATACCTACTCACGAACAGTTTACCACTTGCTTTCAAAAGCGGATTTAAATAAATAATTGGCGAAGGTGTAAATTGTAGTTATCAAAACACGCCATATAATTTCTGATATTAATTCGTTGCTCTACTTAATAAACTTAGGTACATTTGGTCATAGTTTTCTCGGAAGTAGGCTGTAGTCCAGATCGTCTACACGTTTTTTCCATACAGACGACGGACATCTTCAGACCGTACGGGAGAACCATGTGGAGGTAAAGAATCTATACCATGGCCTAACAGCCAGGAAAATTGTGATAATGTGAACATCGGCCGGGATAGCTTACGTCCATTTACGTACATTTTTCTGATAAAAATACAATTCAACCTTAACAATATTAAGTCATTATAAAAACGATAATTTATGTGTTTAAACCAACCTATTAATTTGTTCCGGAAACGTTGGGGAATAGGATATATGGTAATCAATTATAGAGCTTTAAAATTACAAGAAGGAAAGCATCCGGGAAATCGCAAGAGATGTTATATAATAAACGTTATCTATTGAAACCGTTTTCACACTCTCATAATGTTTCGGACACAAATCTATGTTACCGTTGGATAACAGTAGATTATAACGTTTATTTCATATTTCCTGTTTCAATGCACAGCAAATTTCCCAACGCCCGTTTTACGGGTCCCTGATGTACAGTTCACCGAATAAAAAGTTTGCCTGTTAATTACAACGGTTGTCCCACGTCACCTGCTCTAAATTCTTTGTTTGCAACAGGCTCTCTTCGGAACGTTGTTATACCCGCCTATCCAGTTTGAAGGAAAACCAGATTTGGAAACTATGTAATGTGTCCCTTCATTACTAGATACTTTCTCTATAAATTAAAGGATGAAAGAAAGTAAATTGAAATAGAATGAGGACGGTAGTGGTACGACAAAAAAAAATAGACAAACTATAGCATGGACTACGGTGGAAAAAATGTAGGAAGAACAGGCAAAAGACATCACAAAAACAAGGCTGAAATCTAATTGGAAATAGAACTTAATATTGGCATTGACTATTAATGACCATAAATATTCTAGACACAGAATATATGAAAACGTATGGCTTACAATAGTCTTATTGAGACATTAATTAATTTATGTTTAGTTAATAAAACTAACTTTGAAAGCGTTATTTTGAACAGAGCCTTTATTTATTTTAACACTAATGCGTTGTTTCGGTGTTAATTGCCTACGTCACTCCTCTCATGTTGCGCAATCAGTAGTTTCACCCAACAAATTATTATAACAATCAACGTTGATTGTTTCCCTTTTGTACGGATGAATTAAAATTAATCTTGTTGCATCACAAAAGAGTAAATCCTAAAATCCTCCAACACTATACATTACTCAGTACTATCTGTTCGGCACTTTATATGTACTATTTAAAGCTTTTACAGATTTCCTAAAAGTCATTAACGAAGCCGTTAATTTGCAATGAAACAATAGTATGTCACCAAAACTGTATTGACAATTGACTTTCAGGAATAGTATTTTAGCGTGCATAAAAAAGTAACTTAATGAATAGATTTTGTTTTACAATTACTTCGCACAACTGTTGAGAAAATCATTAAGTGTTGAATGGGAAAGTTCATACTAATGCCATACATAAGCATGGGCATGTATAAAACATACAGTATTTAGTTATTATGTGTACAATTGCGCTGTGGTAACCGCATAATAAACGTGTTATTAAGAATCACCATCCTGAGGCTATTGGGGGTGTCAGATGATTATTTGAATACACTTCTGAACTGTTTAGGATTATCCAGGTACCATACAATTTTTATATTATGATTATGTGCACAATATATAAATTGATGCAACATTAAAATTGTATCTTCATAATTAGAAAGCAAATATAAGTGAACTAATAATATGTGTGTCGAAAAGTCTTGAAAATATTAAAAAATAACAAGTACAATACGTACATTCTTGTGTAGCTCTTGTTGGTAATAATCTCTTAGCTATATAGAGAAAATATTGTTAAATGAAGTTTCCATGCAACTCTAGTTACAGACTAAACACGAAGCGGTCGACAACAACATTGACTTTTATTTTCCTTCCATAGATTTCTATGATACAAAAACAAACTGGTACACTCTCCATCTCATGAACTATAACCAGCGTAAACCTCATCAACGTTATGTCCTTCATCAGCAGCAAAATAATTATTTTCTTTTAAAGTTCACAAAGGTATTACATTTTCTTCTACAATATAGCCTATAAGTAATCCTTAACATACATTTATAATTAGTAAACAAAGAATTTCCTTTTGGATTCGTTGCGAATGGCAACATAAACAAAGAAAGATTATCATACAAGCACACAACATTGAAAGTGCCCCCTCAGAAATCCAACCCTACGCTCGGTCTATAACATATTGGCGTCCAGCAAGTCAAGTTGGCTAAGCAAGTTGTTACGCTGTTACTTTTTAGCTGGCTAACAGGGCACTCGGAGGTGAGTTTGACAAGGCTGTGTGTACTGCTCAAAAACACAATGTAACTCACGGTGGAACCGATCGTTACAATGGGTGGATGCTATACGTGAAACAATCTTGAACGATGGCCTCAGGGCACCAGGACGCACCCTAGCCGGGTGGTACTCGAGACCCCTGCAGCAGTAGTTTGTCATTTTTTCGGTACTCGTGGGATTAAAATTTTTAGGTTCTCAAAATAATTTCTTGATTGAGGAATCACTTAAGGACCTAGTCCAGAAAAACTCTTCCTCGGAGGGTGAAGATAAGGAGACATTTCTTCTCGGTTGATGAAAGATTTGACATCCTCTGCCAATATGCCATTGGTGCCAAAGTATATAGTGGTCAAAGGAAAGAAAAGTGAGTTCGCAAAAGTGAGCCCCTTCCTTATCAAAAAAGCTATCACTTGTTGCGTTGGATCAGCTAGCTGTGCCAAGCATTAGAAAGTAGATGGACTACTTACTTAAACTGCAGAAAGTTAGGGTTATTGAAGAAGACTACTTACTTGCAGATCAAGGTTACTTAAGCTGCAGAAGGTTAGGAGGCATAGAGGTAGAAGTCGTTCCCTAAACCACCCTGGACACCTCAAAGGGAGCGGTGTGTGCAAGGACATCCTAAACTGCACAGAGGATGAAATTGCAACTGAGAATGACCCACAAGGCATTGATGCACGTTGGAGTCAAACGGTGGGAAGGAATGGACAGATGCTTCCATATGCGTCCTAACCTTCAGCAGGACAACTTTGATGGAAAAGATTAGATCAGGCATTGGCTGAGTGTGAGAGCATTCATTCCACAGATGGAATGTTTTCAGTCCTTGCGTTTTGGGCATACTGCATCAAGATTTGCTCGGGTCAAGACATGCTTCTGTGGAAAGTCGGTTCATGGTGACGATCCCTGTGCTATACCAATGAAATCTGTCAATTGGGGTGCTGACTTTAATCTAGATACCACAATTACCCAATTTATAAGCAAGAAGTGGCTATTCAGGACATACATTCTCTGAAAAAACTACGCTACTTTGATGAAATAAAAACTAGTATGTCCATCCAAGCAGAGCAAAATCAGTTATGGACAGGCTGTAAAATCAACAGCGTCACCATCCGCTATTGTAAGAGAGATATTAACTGCGGTATTCCAGTTTCTTGAGCGTTACTTTTCTGAATTATATAAAAAAGAAAATGCCCATCAAGATAGTACAACTGAAACGGTCAGGCAAACGGTGCGAAATGATAGTATTGACGATACTACTAGCATATCCATATTTCATCCGCCACGAAGGGCAGCCATGAAGATTGTGGCTGCGCTGCAACTTTAGTAGCGGCGTGACGGTGTGAGAGTCTACTGTCCATCGCCTGGTCCTTCCAGATATACCAGGGAGGTCTTTTCAAGACAAAAACATGGAGCAAGACGTGTATGCGATATCCAGGAAATGAACACTATGGACAGGATTTCAATTCATTACCGGTGTCATTGATCTTACCGAACTCGGCATACACTGATGTGTGTGTGTGCTGGCAGGAAATATATATTTGAGGCCGCGAGAACTATTTAACATCAGGGGATATGAGTTCATGTGTTGGCATGTGACTCCAAATAGAAGAGCTAAAGTCTGTAAAATGAACGCTGGCGATTAGGACAGGCCAGACTGACTTTCACCCTCACTAGCACACATGCAGCGGATTATATCTGGCCTTTGGTGGCCGCCGTTACTCACATACTGGACACTTCTAAGCGTAAGAGCATTTTTTTACTATGCTAAAAATTGCAAAATCGTTATTGTTTTTGAATTCTGCGCAAATTCTAAGAAAAATTATACCAAACAACCATCAACAAGCAATCACTGTCCTTTACAGTCATAATGAGGTCATTATCCTGTTATGAACAACAGCAGAACTTGGATTTAACGTGATTCGCCTCCCAAAATACCACTGCCAGTATTAGTCGATAGAAATGGTATGGGCTTACCTCAAAGGATATGTGAAGGAAAGAAACGATACTTGTAAGCTGAAAGATATAGAAAATTTGTTCATGGAAGCTATTGCCACGTTCAGTGCCGATGTGTGGAGTAAATATGTCATGCACGTGAAAAAGCTGATTGACGACGACTGGAGGAGTGAGCGTCTTGATGATATTAGTGCTCAAGAGTTCATCATTAACTTGGCACCAGGTGACTCAGAGGCTGAGTGCGAGAGTGATACTAGCGAAGAATACGACTTCGACATCGCTCCTCTGCAGTAAAAGCAGTAAGTGAAGACTCATGTATCTGGAGTACTAATACTAACAATTATGTACCATTAATTTAAAATGTTAATGTTTACGTTTGAATGTTTGTGGTTACATTTTCTTACATAATTGTTTGCTTAATGAATTATCCTTATTCTTATTTATTATACAAATATTATTATCACCAATTATAATTTTAGGGTAGTCGCATTCTGTAATATATTCACAAAATCATTTTAAACATTATTATACGTTTGTTTTCATTGATGATAAATGTCAAACAAGGAAAGGTTAAAGCTATTATTACTAAGATTAGGACTAATGGTAACATGAATAATTTCGGCTGTAGGAACTAGGATTTATTGTTACTTATGTAGACCTATAATAGCATCTACGTCTAATTTGTGTACATATTTAGTTATTTATATTTTACTGACAATTACCATGTATATTATTATATGAATACGAAAGAATAAAATTTGAATTTGAGTGTAACAATATTTTTTTTTAATTTTTCCATATCAACATTAGTCGCTTGATCAGATTTTTATAGTGTTGAAATCAAAGATTTGTCGCAATTGTGTCGTGTTCAGACTCATTTTTCTTTAAATTTCGTGGAGGTTACAAAAATAGTAATTTCGTTTGGCATTAAAGTCAAATTTAAAAAGTTGTAATTATGTACTTTGGGAATCATACCTGTGGCGCGCTGGCCGGCTGTGAGTGTGCGTGCGTCAGTGAGGGCAACTCAGGTAATCTGGTCTGGCCGGTCCCAACCCCCACCGTTCATTTTGCAGACTGTAAATTTGCTATATTTCTTAGCAACGCGTTGCTATCTTTCTTAGTAACACATATCCCTCTAGACCTAGTCCAGTCGCTATGTCTCTACATGCAGTAACAGTCATTAATTACAGCCACTGAATGTGAGATTCTGAGTGGCAAGCAGAAGATCTACAGATGGCGCGTAGACCATGCAAATTGGAGATTCTTCGAGGCAATTTCCTGGAAGTTAATTTCTTTTGAATTGGTTCCCCTTTCTTTCAGAGTGCACGCAGCCAGTGAGGCTACGATTAATTGCAACTAAGATTTATGTATACGAAATAAATATTTGCAGTTGCTTACATATTCTTATTTAATTTGAACTCTTTGTTGTAAAGTAAGTATTTTCTTCTTTTCAAATAAATAAAACACAAGACAATTCCTGGAAATATGTATGTTTATAAGTTTTGAATAATGTCATTTTTAAGAACTGTCAATCAATTAAATTTTTTACTTTAAATTTTGTTAAATTATTTATTAAATTGTCTGTTACTTTTACTACCATAAAATTATTTATTTTTGTTTATGTGTAACCTATACGTTATTTAACAAATAAGTATACATATTGGTAGTAAAATGCGTTCTGTAGAATATACAGTTTTCTTTCCATTATTGGTAAGATCGCGGTTATGCAGAAACTACGAAACCTTATAACTCCATCCCCATATGAAGTGATGTAACAATAGCTAAAGAATAGCAGTTATAGGTAACATTGCTCAATGACTGACACTTTATCTTCCTCAGTCATATTATAATCTTTTCAATCAAAAACTATTCCATACTGCTCAACATTATTGGCATTTTTATTTATTTATTTTTTTTAAGCATACTAGTGCTTTCGTTCAAGTTTCTAAGTATACGATCTCTATGCTAAAATATACATTAAATAACTAATGTCATGCAACTGACAGCTCAGTGTAAATCAATTTGTACTCTGTGTCTTCCTACCGGTATATATAAGAAATAACATGTTGCCAAGCAGGATTGAAATACAAATTTAATGTTTGCATTATATACTGGTAAAAATTTAAATAGTGACTACTCTACTTTAGAATGACTAACTTTGATATGGTTGTTATAGAAATAAAACATTGTTCTCTTTTTCAGCAACACAAATTTTCTTTTATGCAATACAAAAATACTTTTTTCCCGTTTATGTTTAAATCACTAAATTATTATAATATTATAATTCATTATAATTTTGAAGTTAGAACAAAACATAATGTTTGTTAACGCCTTCTAAATACGACGTTTTCTAATGTCTGCAAATTAAACGTTACTCACTCTCAATAGTATTCATCTTTCTATAACTTAAGAGCAAATTTTGCACAAGACGTACCCTAAAATAGAAAGTGCCAGATATTTCTTTTTTTAGCAACAAGAGTTCTCCCTAATGGTGGAATCTTGAATTTACCTATAGTCGTAAAATCGTGGCTATAACTGTAATTTTAATTATATAAATTATACAACCGTTATACCAACACTGTTATAAATAACATTTAAAGTAATAAAAGGACGTTCTGTTGTACCAATATAACGAATTTTAGATAAAATCGGTTATCCTATTTCCATGAGTATAGTTACACGTAAGCAAATCACTTTAGAAATTTATATTTTGTGATTTACAATTTTCTTAACTTTTAAACCCTGCAAATATTAACTTTAGAAAATAAACTGTTCAAAGAGAGTTACCATAATTCTGGAAAAACCCTTCTAATGGTCAATTATTCAATTTTAATTAAAATGTAATGTAAAATAATTTAGTCCATAAAGTTATTTTGTTTCATATCAATATTTAACAGTTGAAAACAATTACTTCTACACAATACATGCACGTCTGTAACTCACACCATATGCATCCTAAGTTAATTCAGACTGTATTAATCATTACAGCAAAGTTGAGACGACAGCCAAATGACGCAGTCTGCGGTTTCACGGTCATTTGTCACTGATGGATTGACGGGATTCCAATAACAACCATCTGAGACGTACTATCTGAGCTTGCAGTCAATACAACGTAGTTCTCGGCTTCAAGAGTACCTGCAGAGGAATTTAGGGATTATTAAAAAAATTTGGAGAATTAAAAATCCTTTCACACACACACACACGCGCGCGCGCGCGCGCGCAACAAGAAATCAATTGGCAGAAACAAATGCAATAATACACAATCAAGATTTTCAAATTGAAATATTTCCGTTGTTTTAATTATCGACATAATATCATGCTTAGCAACATTAATCTAAAGTTGCTGCACCCAAAACACCAAACGCCCTTTTCTTGAAAATATTTCTGTAAGTTTTAAATTTTTATATAAAATTAGTAATTTTGCAGTTTAACCCTTTTATCAAAACCCTTTAAATTAGCAGTTACGGGAAGTGGAAACAGAGAAGAACATAGAAAACGAATGGAGGAATTTTGTATAAGAGGTTGTGTAGAAGAATAGAAAAAGGGGCAATTGGTAAACAGAAGATGATTTGGAGTAAAAGGGAACTTAGATTGTGGGATTTTGAAATTGTTGAAGCAATAGAAGAAATAAAATGGCGTCTACAAGTAAATACAAATATAGCTAGAAACATCTATAAAGAAAAAAGAAACAGAGCTAAGGGTTTAGTGAAACAGCTACATTATGAATCATGGAGTCAGTTTACAAGAAGCATTGAGAATATTGTGCATGGAAGGCAACGTGTAACCTATGGTATGATAAAAGGATAAATAAAAATGAAAACTATACAGAGATTTTGAACATCATTTCCGAACCTAAGTAGACAGATCATTGCAAAGCTCTCTGGTGTTATGATGTTGTAAACGCAGACCATAGTGCTATAAAAACTAACAACTTTGTTACCTACAAGAGAGCTTAATAAGAATAGACGAGCTTGAAGAAGCTCTTGGAAGGACTAAAAATCGTAAAGTAGGAAGACAGGAAGGACCGAACGCAGTATTGTTTAAGTATGTGGTATTTTGCTTAAACTTCAATTACTATATTCCTGAAATTCGTGTTGGAAAAGTCAACAGTTCCCGCAAGATTTTAGCTGCATGCTCGGGTGGTGTCTATTTTTAAGAAAGGGTATCAAAATGATTGTAATAACTGTATAGGAATATGCTTGGTTGATACTGTTTATAAAATATATGCAAGAATCGTAAACTACCGTCTGCACATTATTTACGAGCATCTAATTTTCGAAAAAAACGGTTTCAGTAAGAGTACTTCTTGTACGACAATGCTGTCATTACTACACAAATTACTGGCAAAACATTGTGAGTTAAATAAATAAACGCATGTAGCATTCGTTGACTTTGATAAAGCCTTTGATAGAGTAAATAAAAATTTACTGTGGCAAATATTAGAAGAAAGGAGGTACCCTCAACGGCTAATTATAACTATACAAGGCCTATACAATGAAACAAGAATAGCTGTTAAAAATAATTGTAGACATTTCAACAAATATCTGTCAATCAAGGTGTTAGACAAAGGTGCAGTATATCACTTTCTCTTTTCAACATATGTATTGACAATCTTGTAAGAAAGTGAAAACATCTAGTGACCCACGTATTAAGTTATTACAAGAGAAATATTTGAATCTTATGTTGTTTGCTGACGACTTGCTTGTACTTCAGAATACAGAATATGCTTTACAAAACTCTGTATTTGAAATTAATCAGATTTGCAAACAATGCAATATAAAAATCTCCACTAGGCTATATAAACAAAAGTAGTGGCATTTCGAAGCAAGAAAATGATGATTAATCAGAATGAATACAAAAATGATGATTAATCATAGAATTTTTGAACACGTAAGCCGTTTTGCTCATTTAGGAAATGATACTGGATATGATAGGAATTTTGATATTGGTGTTACGTCAGAAAGTTCCAGATGATCTGTGGGGTGACACAATCAACGTATTTTTAGGAACAAGGTACGTTGAGATACAAAATTAAAGTTCTACAAAGTTGTGGCAGTCTCTGTATTGTCCAATGGGTGTGAATTACGGACAACCAAGACACAAGACAGTAAAATACACGCCTTGCAAACGGCATTCTTAAGAGGAGTTAAACATTTAGAAAACCGGACCGAATAAGAAATGTTTTTAACTTACGGCCTCACACACACGTATCTAATGTATCCAGCTTAAACGACCGACATCACTATTTAGACTACATCACCAACATTACGGCGACCTACATTTTTCATAAAATGGAAATAGATTTTTCTTTTTTTTTAATAAACTCTAATAAAAACTCATTAAACAAGGACAGTAGAATAAGTAATACACTATATAGGATCCTTAAATATAACAAATACCACCATATTTAATAAGCTCTTACCTTTATATTATCTGGGCTGATTCATTTTCTATTTTTAAGCCGTTTGATAGCGTATTTTAATTCTTCCAATTTAATCTGGTATACTGTAATGTTTTGTATTTCCATTCCTTCTTCTTCTTCCTTTTCGATGTTGGAGTCAAATCAAAATTTTTGTAATGTTTAATCCGTTCTTCTTTCCCAAGAATATTCAATCTAGATGCATCCTTTTCTTCTTTGTTAAGACTTTTCATAACTTTATATATGCTTGTTCTTGTCAACCGTGTACATAATTTTTAATATTAGAGATATATTGTTTCCAGCTGTCAGTATGTGCCTTGCGTGTTGTTGTTTTTGCTATGTTCCTTTCTTCACTGGGCCCGTTGCCCTATACGGTAGTTTCGATCAACAACGCAGAATTCCAACAGTAGCCTTGGAAACAAGGACGGATATATTGAAAAAATTGAATGACATGGAAAATGATTAAAGAAGAAATTTTGCTTTAAAGTCAGCAAAATTCATAAAAAGCTTTGACAACAGAAGTAGGAATTTTCAAAAAATAAAACTTGAAAAGAGTGGGTTTGATAAAGTAAATGCGTTTACCTTCCTGGGAACGAAATAACAAGTAAACGATTTCTATAAATAATGGGATAAATGATACATTTATGGGGAATCGTAAAGAGAAGAAACGCGTTGGTGGGGTATTCCCCGAGATACCAAGGAGAAAACTCTTCCGAATCAAACGACGAGGTTAAGGAGAAAAAACATATAATATATGAATCTATATGAAATATTCGAACGTTTAATGCATATTGAACAACGTTTTTAACAAGTACGTATATAAAATGTCCTTCTAAAGAAATTTGATATTTGATAATGTATATGGTTATTCAATTAGAGGTTACAAATTTAATGTAAAATAAAACGCATTGGTTTTTGATAAACTCTTAATGTATTTATTTCTATATGTTGTTTAGAGATTGACATTAAACATGATAAATGATATCGGCCAAATGGCAGCCACGAGTGGCCCTGCAGCCTTCCGCCCTTTTGATGAAATTTTCCATCACTTTCCGGCATAACTCTGTGGCAGCTCATGAATAAGATAGCGTATCTCGTCCTTTAGCTCTCGAATCGTTTTGGGGTCATTGGTATACACCTTCTGCTTCAAACAACCCCAAAGAAAATAATCCAACGGCGTGAGATCACACGATATTTTTGGCCAATGTTGATCGCCGAAACGAGAGATGACGCAGCCGGGGAACTTTGTGTGCAACAACTGTATTGTTTCTCGCGTTGTGTGGCAAGTGGCACCGTCTTGTTGGAACCACATGTCTTCGACATCAGTATCATCCAATTGGTGGCAAAAATAATTTGTTATCATCTCCTGATAACGTTCATCATTGGCTGTTACTCCATCACCACAGCCATTTTCAAAAACGTACGGCCCACCGTACAACCACGCCACCGACTTTTTGTAAATTTATTGGTTGTTCGAGAATGGCTCGTGGATTTTCAAGTCCCCAAATGCGGTAATTCTGCTTGTTTACATACCCATTCAGTTGAAAATGAGCTTCATCGCTGAATATGATTTTCTTCGCAAAATCGGCATTAATTTGGTGGTTCTCTAACACCCAATCAACGAAGTCACGACACTGTCTATGATTTGTTGGCTTCAATTCCTAAGTCAATTGGATCTTGTAGGCATGCAAATACAGATCTTTAGTTAATATGCGCTGCGTGGTGCTGTAGGAAAGGTCCAACTGCTGGGAACGATGACGAATGGAGGTCGACGGTTTGTCATGGACACTGGCACTCACTGCGGTGATATTTGTGAGTGACCGGCCACTACGAGGACGTACTGGTCTTTGCACATCCAACACTGACCCGGTTCTATTGAATGTTTCGACTAATTTTTTAACCGCGGCACGAGATGACGTATATGTTTACCGAAGTCATTTCGCAGTGCGCGAATCGTATTAGTTAAATTTTCTCCACTTTGAAAATAGGTTTTAACAATTAAAATACGTTCTTGAGTCGAATACCGCTGTATAGCAACAAATGTCAATACTTAACAGTGACTAATTTCAAATACCAGCTGTTCATCTTTCACAAGAAAACAGTATTGCCAACTTAAAATTGTAACCTCCAACTGAATCACCCTATTATTATATATATACCTATATTAATCACCCTATATTATAAATATATTTGATTTATATTTAATTACTGACAGCTACAGTAATTGCACATGTAACATATTACATTTAATGTTGTACGCTATGCTGTAATTATTAAACCGTTTACGAACACTGGTGAAACAGTGTTGTGTATCGTATTTACAGAGCGGGGCAATGCAGTTTGTTGTGCATATTAAAAACTACATAAATTTATAAATATTGTAATTTATTTACAAACGGGAACATACAGCACGTCCCTACGTAAGATACCTACTAATTTAAATTACACTTTAAATAATAAAATATTAATTGCATAAATACATAAATTTATAAATATTGTAATTTATTTACAAACGTGAACATACAGCACGTCCTTACGTAAGATACCTACTAATTTAAATTACACTTTAAATAATAAAATATTAATTGCATAAATACAATAATAAAAAAATGTAAAAACACATCAATTATAGTATAGTTACTACCTATTAAATTTTGAAAAACATTATTAACTAAGCTATCGTTTATTTCGTATCTTACATGTCGCAGAGACAATCTGCTACAGGTATCTGCTGCTCATATTTAAATTTTAACTTAAGTAAATAAACACTTAACACGCATATAATTTATACTTACACAAAAATTTAATATCAACTATTGATACGTAATGTTTAATTATGGCTAAAACCTCAAAATATCAAAAGTTACTTGAAAAAATACAAATACGCCAGTAAACGTCATATGACATTACAAAACATTAAAATGTATTAGTAAACTAAACTTTAATAACTCAAGTTAAACGTTTAGAGATGTAAAATAATCAGGACACAATATTCATTACTTTATGCAGATGGTGGCATGTGTAAGAAATCCTACACAAAAAGCTGCGTGCAGGAGAAAGGAGCGCTACAATTTAAATTACATAAGAAACGACTCGTTTTATCTTCGTGTTGACAGTGACAATATTAGCTGTTTACTTGCATTTAACGATTTTAAGATAGGAAATTATTTCCCATTATACTGTATTTCTTTTACCATTTTTCGCTGATGCAGTACACAGAAATGGCAAATGATAAAGCCTAAAATTGTGTTTCAAATCAACTGTAATTAGCAAAAATCTAAATCTTAATGCATAGACTTTACGGTTCAGTTTTCTTTAATATCTATGCAAAAATTCAGTACTGTAAAGACAGATGTTCTCAAAACGGTGTTTTAAGAAAAATGTTTAAAAATTTTGTAATGAGGTATCAGTACTGTTCGTCCAAATTAATAACTTATAGTGATTACTTTCTTACCAAATAATTATATTGTTACACAATACGGAAACTTCTGGTACTATGGAAAACGTTGTTCTGCACGTTTCTCGCTTAGCCCGGTGCGTGCGTGTTTCTGCCAAGGCCGTACTGAACTATCCTTTTGAATTTTTCCGTGCTTATTAAGAACGCATATTATAAAACCCTGCAGACTATAAATAGCCAACACTTGCCGCTTGGGAGTCAGTTTACTTCGGGCGATTACTCAGTGTGTCTCAAGTGGTATTTAGTGAAAAGTGATTAATGTGCGTGACTCTGTTAGTTGACATTACTATTGCGTGTGCACAAATTTAATTTAAATTACTGTACGAGTATAATCTTGTTGATTGCAAACTATTATTTGAGGTAAATTAAAACAGCTGATTTAGTGACTTAATTGGTGTCTGTAATTTAGTTTTCCACTGTACCATACGACGATCAGTGAGACAGTCGTAACATTATTAAAATGAACATGTAAGTCACGTATTTTTCTTTACCTGTTACCATGTGCTCCTCAAGACTTTAATCCTGTTTCAAAGTTCTATTTATTCCAAATTTTATTTATTTTCACTTTGTGCAATTATAAAAATAACTGATCAAGCAAAATAAACGGCAAACATGACAGGTAGAAGACAATTAAAATTTATTTTCTATCAGTTGTATCAATTGCAACCGAAAAACTACAAAACGAATTATAGTCAATTACTGGTAGTTTGGTTGTACTACATTAATCATATGCAGTTAGTTAACTACCATGTGGGAATCAAAATCATGAGCTACTTGCTATATCGTTTTCCATGTCACACACACACTTTCTCTTCAAGATTCTACTCGGTAGAGGCTACTCCTCCTGCTGACTTCCTCCTTTTGATATTCTTTATTTACCTTTTTCACCTGAACTATTTTCTTATAGTATGTTCCTCCTATTGTCATTCATATGTACTATAGATGTTCCACCTCAAAGAATGGACGGGCAAGAAAAAATAACAATAGGTTAATAAGTTTCTAAAATTTAAAAGTTTGTAGTATCATCAAAAATCTAAACTTCAGAAATTTGTATTCCAATATCTAACCTTACCGACGTAGGTAAACAATTTGTATTGTATTTTCAATAATGTAAACATAAATATTTGCAATCTTCCTAATTTTATAAGTAAATTACGTCTGTTTTTACGTGCGCGCATCGCGTGTGGATGCGCACTTGTATATGTTGGTTAATGTCATCTGGGCTAGACATCACAGAGTACAACTTTCTTCCATTCAAACCATCAATTAACCTTAATCGAAGAAAAACGTTCAATTTTCGCGTTTCAAAGACTCATTAATTTAAAATTTAATAATTTTTTTAAACAAAATTCCACTAAATTAAACTATAAATTTAATATTTAAAAATATAGCAAATTTTATAATTAAGTTTTTAAATATTATTTTTTTTGTGTTGCAAATTACAAACCGCAACATAAGGAAATTCAAAGTCATTTCGTCAAAAATTAAGGCTTGTGTAGTAAATGTGTAATGAAAATGCCAGTACAAATAAGCCAGTAAACAATTAACGTTAAGGAAACCTATTCGTAATGTTATACATTAGGTTTTCGAAAGCAAATAGGAAACTTCTGATGTATCAAGTGATAAATGATACGGAAAGTTAAAACACACAGTTTCCCGGAAAATAATAAGACAACAACGAGATAAAAGCGGACGGTATAAACTTTCCGACTAACTAAAAAATTCACTACGACACAAACAAAATCTGTCAACTAAGTTAAGACGACCATTGCCGTCTAGTAGAAATCGTCTTTAGGCCTACTCTGTCTAAAAATGTAACGCCAACCGTTTTTACTGAGAATACAGTTACAACGTATTTGCATACGTCACTCTGCTAAGCATTCTTCTTTGCCAGTGTACAACTAAAAATTATACTTTGTAAGGCATAGTTTTCACTGTATAAATGCTATTATTGTTTTCAATCAAGGAACGTGTAATTGATACCATACACTATAACTGTAATATCATCAACAAAATTAGTAAATTCTTACACCTGTTTGACAAGCAAATTGCTTAGCACACGCGTTATAGGTGTAGTAGCTATGTTTACAAGGTCCGTTAACATGGCTACCGCAAAGGGTCTAGACGTTTCAACGTCTTTAACACGCTGGCTGATTATTCTGTCAGCATATAGGCTACAACAAGGTGGTAACTTAATACGCCACGCATATTGAGTGTAAAAGTAGTTCGGGAAGCTGCAGTCTAGTTGTAGAGTTGAGCCCAGCACCTTCCACCCTCACGACCTGTTACATTAGTATTCATAATTTGTATATTATAAATATATTATTTTATTATATATTTAATTATTTCAACAAAAAAGTATTTTACATAATTTAAAGGAAGAACAAAATTCAGCAAAGTAACTGCGAGGAAGTTAGTTCACCAGATTTTATCATTATATGTATAGCGAGAGAGCAACAGAGTCTAAAACTGTTTTCTGGTCAGTATTTGTGAATCACAAGATCCGTTTTTGGTTTAGAATAATTGATGTCACTTTTGTCATCGTGACCTGGAAGGGTACTGAGACCCGTGCTAATTTCAGCTCTGATTGGCTAAACATTGGGCGTTACTCGTTGAGTTTCCTTGCGTCACGGGAGTATAAAACCGACGAAGAACACTGAAAAGACTGTTATTTGGTAATTTTGCTCTTTTAACGCACATTATCTCAGAAGTTTGAGTTTCCATCAGACAGTTTTACTTTGTGCAAAGATGAAACTTCTACAGCAAAAGCATAACTACATCTCTTGTTTATTTTTACTAATTTGAGGTATTTGAATAATTTCGTTAACCCCAATTATCAATACAGTTTGCGTTTGCTCAAAGTGCTCAGTACTGTTCTCAAATTTAGTAGTTAAGTAATGTTCTTAAATTCAGTAATTATATAAAGTTTTCAAATAAGTAATGTTTACAAGTAAGTTTTGTTTATAAGGCTTTATAAAGGTTTATACTATGGAGTTCTAAATGTTATTGTTATTTTAAATAGGAAAATGTATTTGTTATTTTATTTACGTCAATATAGATTTTTAGTAGTAATGTCAATATTGATAAAAGCCATTGCTGGTTACCTTATAATAACAAGTATAGTTATCCAGACTGTTAGACATAACTAAGAGATTAGTTACTTTTAAATAATTGTTTTATCAGTAACGAGCCACTACCCACAGCCTTCCTGTCCCCTCGACTGAAGCTTTCACTTAGTGAGATCCCGGACCCGGGTGTTACAATAGCAGCTGGTGTTGCGTATCCGATGGAATGGAAATTACTAGTTGGGAGTTAGTTATAGTGTTAAATGTTGATTATAGCTTGTGGGAATTTGTAATTTTTAAATTTTATCATTTAACTCTATTATGTGTTGGAACAACTTTAACTTGTTTAGAATCAGAAATTAACAATGATTTACTGATCAGTTATTTACAGCAGAGTCTGAAGGTGGCGAGCCATTCGACTGTGTCGTAACAGTAATTTTTTCGGCCTAAATTTGGTTATCGTCAGCAACTTTAACAAGGAATAAACCAAAAACGATTCCAGTCACAAGCAGGTAGACTAAAGCTACTCACTCCAATGCTTATACGGATGTCCCACATCTTTCGTCCCTTCGACTTTAATTCAATAGTTCTTTGGGGATGCAGCAGTCATAAAGTCATTTAGTTAAGAGGTGCCAACAATTTTAGCTAATAGATATAGTTCTATCGACTATACTCAATATAGTCAGTTCCTGAACGTTCTTGAAAAATCTTACTTCTGCCGCTTAAACACTACTGGCCTGCGATTTTATTAAAGTCAAATTCTCATACCCGTGGAATAGTGTGGCGAGGGCTATTACTTTGTAGAAGAATTTCAGGCGTTTTCTTTACTCGTAGATACTGCATTTCTCCTGATGGTGCAACGTCTTGTTGAATGTATGTAGCTTATTCACTACGTCATTATTGGAAATATAAGACACGTTTATCGCCCAGATATTTAAAATATTTTACCAATTATTCTGCGGTAGCATCTACAACACTTTTTGCTCCCATCGCATCATGGCTCGTAAAACAATCACTCTGGTGTACACCGTTGTGGTTTGAGGGTATTTGTTATATTGGCAAATCTTTATTAACACAAGTGGGAATTGCTTTCCTATTTTGGATGCTAAATTCAGGTTTAGATGTCATTAATCGGACGTTGTAAGGATGCTGCATAAAATTCAACAAGTTAGTACTATGTTGTAATTACGCAATACTTACGTCTACCTTATTATGCATGTTTCATATTTTCTGATATTTTTCATTTTACGATAACATACAAATAATTATTCATTATTTATTTTTTATGTAGGACTTCTTGCGACTTACTGTTTCTAAAAATACATGTTTCTGGAACTTATTCCTGTCATCAAGTCCTAAAATTTTTTTTCGTGATTAAGTATTGATCTAACTCACATAAAACAACACACACGACAAAACGCAAGAGTGCGCAGGGCTCGGCGCAAACAATAACTCGCAAGACAGATTACATTAAGGTAATTAATTAACATATTGCAAACTGGAGACAGTACATAATGTGTCTTGTAATAATTGTAAGCTGGGAAAGCGTCTTTGTATTTTCCCCTGTTAATAGCAGTCGTATTTGTTAGTTGTACAAATTCTTGGGTAGTCTCATGGCATGATGAAGTATTATGAGAACCAGCCGGAGCAATCTGCAGTAACAACTGCCGCCAGGCTCCAACTGATGTGTAATAAGCATATATGTATCTGACACACGTGTGCTCTATAGCGGAGCAAGAACTTACCCTCTTTTACACTCCCTTTCAGTGTATTTTGTAAAACTCTACGCACTTCGGTACCTTTCAACCCAATATGCGTAACTTAATTGAATAAAGTATTTCTGTCAATATTTATTATAAAAGTATTTATTTTATTTATAAATTTAAAATTGTTAGTCTCACTTACACTCCAATACTTGCTTATTTTCGGATATAATTGCTTTTAGAAATATATATTTTGATAAACATTTTCAAAACTCAGTCTATTTAATATTCTACAACACGTTTATGTTACGTCAGTTAAATACCTTAATATATAAATTTAGTGGTCTTATAGGAGTATGTAAAATTAAAAAAGTAAAATAAAAATTTTAAGAAACATTAAAAACAGTTAAGATAACAAAACTTTTAGGAAGAAAACCCATAAAACCATAGTCTAGAAAACGTAAGGGTTAACGTAAATATTAGAACATAAACCTGAGTTACGTGATAAAAATATATTAATGAATATAACTTCATGAAGTTACGTAGCGTCATAAATACGAAAATTGTGGAGTAAAAAAAAAACACAGAATGATGCAAAAAATAGTTGGAAACTGGTAATATCCTCACAACAGCTAACGTCTTCTTCTTCTTCTTCTTCTCCACTTCAGGCATTAGGTCATAGACCTGTTGCGCCCCGGGGCATTAGCCATGCCCCGGGGCAAGGAGGGAAGAGTGTTGTTTATGTGTGTAGTATGTATTGTGTGACATCATCTTAAACAAAATTTGCAAGTTGTCTTACAATACAAGGCTAGGATGAACAGTCCCGGACTTGAACAAGAAAAAAATCATTTTTGGTTAAATTTGCATTTGTCTGTCAATGTTATATCTATTTAGCTCGACATGCTCTATCCAGCGATGTTCTAGTGCGGTTATACTAGACTGAGATGCCGATTTGTGGATACCCTCAGAAGTGTGATTTGCACAGGTCCACTGACTTCACCGTCACCGCAATTATTTCTCCTTCGAACAATCACTTTCATTATCAGAAGGATTAGGTCTATCCTTTCAGTAACCTTAGAATTTGATACACTCCAGCATACGTTAACGCCACTCCTATAAAAAATGTTGACAAATGTATACGTAGCAAAAATAGTATGGAATTGTAGAACACAGAAATAGAATAAACAAAGCAAATAAATTTAAGAGAATGAGGTGTTTTTGAGTAACATATGTTGTTGGAAGAAAAGTCCATATATTTTTAATATTGTAAACACATGATATTTCATAGTTATTTTAGCTATGAAGTTCGAGATATCTAGTTCATCTAGCTAGCTTGTATATCATATTTTGTCCTGTAACATTACGTTTATTGTCGTATTTCGAGTTCTTCTTCTCCGGTAACAGTATATCTTGTAGGATCACTTTAGGTAAGAATACCACAAGAGTGGTACTTGACAAAACTTGTGAAGTTTTATATAAGAACAAATTATGGTACTTGACAAAACTTAAGAAACGGGTTGGGAATGACATACGCAGGGCGAGGAAAAGAAGATAATTTAGATAAGTAGCCAAAGATCAATAATGTAATTTATTACACTTTCTGAAGATTTCTAAGTTTAGGCTGCTAATCATTTGTAGTATTGTGTTTGTCAAATTATTAAAAATGTATTTTACAAATTTTGCGATAATCGTACGCATAACAAAACCCTACTTTATACTGAATAGAAATACTGAATATATAATAAAAACATTAAAATACATTGTCAGATGACAGAAGTTTGAAAAATATTTAGTTTTTTTGTAAATGTTTCTTTTTAGTATTATAATAATATTGATCATTTTGATAGAAAAAACTTAATTCCGAAAATTTTAATACAAATGTCTGTTTCAAAAACAATTAAATTAGATTTCAAAGCATAATTAATCAAATGATTATTATGTTAGCGCAGTGTACCATTTGTGCGCATGGCTCAGTAAATGTAGGTTGCAAGGTCAATTTAAAAACGTGGCATCGTGATAGATTCATTACTGACAATTAATGACTTATATACAAGACTTACAAATCAGTTACAAATGTAGGCCAACATAGATATACCTAAATGAATCTATAAATCTCTTCCCGTCATGTAATGAAATTGTGTCGCATTCAGTATATCGCCGTTTCGTAACATATATCCATCAAAGATATTATTATACTATGAATTTGAAAAACATTCTTAACTAAAATATTGAGTTTTTATTTTACTTCTACTTAATCAATTATAATTTATATTTAGCACTGATTAATATAATGCATTACTTTTATAATTCAATACACTAATTTATTAAACTATATAACACACGCTTTGTAAAGATAAAGAATAAATTTAATTTAACAAAGAATCATTTAACATCAGTTGTCGAGGTTTGTGTATTATATACATATTGCCATTGCCAACCACAGCTCTACATTTACAGCTGTGGTACAATACATACCACAGTTTTGAATGTTATATTAAGCAGCACAGCTCTATTCTATTTTTCGGTAAACTTTTTCTCGTTCTGATTGGTCAAAAGCCAAAGAAGAAAACGGCCCAAACAAAAATGGATTATAAGTAACTCAATTATATATTCAGGATAGCTCAATTTACCAAACCCATTTCATACAAATCATGAGCAAATTAATTATAATGCTGTGAGTTGATCCTAAAGTGTAAGCATATACTTCGTGCGTGAGACAGTTTTCATTTTCCAACAAAAATTCTTCCAAAGGTTTTAGTTGACAGAAGTCGTAAACTACACAATTGTTAAAGCTAGGCTTACAATGGATTAGTTTAACGTAAAATTACTGCATTATTGACTTGACCAGGAGTTTTTTCAAAATGACGTATCTGATCTAGGCAAATTTTCTTTCACCGACGTAGCTTGGTTTACCTCGTTGGGTATATTAAAAATTAGTATATAGCCTTCGGAGAATCAGCACGAGTTCTATGAGCAGCGATTGCTTCTCTGAAAGTGTAATATGTACGCCCTGTAAAAATAAGATTTATTTCTGTGAGTGAGCAATGATTGAAAGCTTAGTAACACACATGAAGAAACATTGCTGGAATTTAATAAGCGGATTTTTGCCGTCACAGTAATAGTTACAAAGCTGCATTTACAAATCCAAACTGTATGGAAGTCAAAATAATTTTGGTTAATCTAGTAACTACTTGTACTTGTGAAACAGAGTGCTTTTATTTTCTACGACATTGAAGATATTTATAATAAATTGTGTAAAAGTATTTCATTTACTCTAACACATTATATACTGTACCTTACGTATTGTTTTCATGACGTTATATTTAAGTAGTTTTTTAATCCCTTGTACACCTACAAGTTGTGGTTTTAATCTTAATGCGTGCCTAAGCGTTTGCAATCCACTTAATAATAACAAAAATTATCTCTCCTATTCGTAAATTAGAATTTATAACTTTGTAAAGAACTCTGTAGCTTTAGCTAAGTTAAGCATGCCGTTTCCACAGTCTGCCTGTGCGTGTGCAGCTGTCAGAACACTAGTGTAATATATTGTCGACAAGGGACTTATAACTGTATGTATACACGTACTAATTAACGATCATTAATGGAGTCAAGAGAATAGTACCTCCCATCTAATATGTGATTAGGACGGTATTATTGTGCGTTATTGGGGCTCTTGCAAATATATTACTAACAAACTCGCATATTGCGGATTAACTTGTAACGGAAACGCAATTAAAATGTTTCTTAAGTACACGTTTTAAAAAGACGTTATTTCTAAATAAAATTTTTCATTTCGTCATACCACATATATTAAAGTAGTACACACTCAAATTAGAAACAAACCGTTATTATAATTTAAAATCTTCTACTTGTACACTTCAGTAAAAATGCCTGCATGATAACAGTCCTTTTCTTGTTAAAACCAGCGTTTGATTGATATTGACAAACGTCTTAGATACTGTTTTAATATTTCCCAGTCATTTCCTAGTACAACGTTAGTATAAGTATTGCGCCTTATTTACCATCTACAGCTTTAAGATTTCATTCCTACACATAAGGGGTGTCTGTAAGGCATTTTGGCCAAAAAATTCGATTTATATTTTTTTGTTCGAAAATATTGTTTGGAAATTTTTCTTTCATTTGATATTAATTTTAAATTATTCGGACAACTAGAAAATTGTTTCCGATTTTTTTTTAGGTGATGATGTCAGAAATAAACTCAGTCTAATATGTCACCCATTCGAGCTTATGCATATTTCGGTTTGTAATAGTACACAGAACTATTGTTCTTTGTTCTTATTTCTCTTTGTATTTATACTACACATATTTAACATTTCAGAGTTGGTACTTCTGTTTCATATTGTTTGACTAACTTATATCATCTGACTGATGATAAGAAACTTTTTGTTTGTTTGTTTTTGGAGGTTATACAGTGCTGTGTTTTGTTTGGTGTTGTGTTATTAGTGTTATTGTATAATCATGACAAAACCAAAAGGTGTGTTTAAAAAAAGGAAGGAATATAGGTAAAAGAAAATTAACCGTAGTCATTAGTCCTTCAAAACAAATGGCGGAATGGAGGTAGCATGAGCTAGAGAAATATTTCACCGATCTCTTACCCAGTATGGCGTGCGATACAAGACGTGCCTCGGAGATAGTGATTATAAAGCATATATGTCCGTTGTTGAAGATAATCCTTATAGAAATGATTTCACTGTTGACAAAATCAAGTGGGTCGGACACATACAAAAGCGAATGGGAACGAGACTCCGCACCCTGAGGGCAAAATTAAATAAGAAACAATTTTCAGGTGGTAAAACTGGGAGGAAAAAACCGATTGACTGATGACAAAATCTTAGCAATACAAAAGTATTATGGACTGGCCATCAGGAGAAATTTAGGTAATGTAGCAGAAATGAAAAATGCTGTGTGGGGAGAGTACTTCCATTTAGGCTCAACAAATGAAAGCCCTACTCATGGTCTCTGCCCGATAGATGAAAATAGCTGGTGCAAGTATCAAAAGGCAATTGCCAATGAATCATACCAAAAATGAATCATATCAAAATTATGATCATACCAAACATACCCATCTTCCACACACTGTTATGGATGATCTTAAACCTATATTTAAAGACCTGGTTAACCCAGAAGTTTTAAAAAAGTGTGTCTATGGTAAACGTCATAACCCCAATGAGTCGGTAAACAACATAATTTGGTCGCGAATTGATAACACTGTTTTTGTTTCTCTGCAAACATTGAATTTTGGTGTTTATGATGGAGTTTTATGCTTTAATAGAAATTAAATAACCAGGTGTTTAGCGTTGAAACAACAAGGGAAGTCAGTAGGAAAGAACTGTGCAGAAATTATGTTAGGTATTGATATGAAACGAGTTCGGAGAGCTGAACAAGCAACTGCAGAACTACAGAAAGAAGCCCGGCAGATGAGAGTAATGGCAAAAAGGAAGCTGGAAGAGAATTTCAAGCTGCAGAAGACCCAGATAAACCTTCAAATGCATCAGGACTTTATTAGGTAAAGCACACAAATTCATTCTATTGATGATTATTCTTCAATTGCTGTTTACCGAAAGACCCATTATCTCTGGAACTGCTAGAGATACAGAGTTCACATTTTCTGTACATGTGTAGGGCAAAAGGGTACAACTTATAACACAGGAATTTTTTGATACAATGTGCCTGTCACGAGAAAAAAATTATAATATGCGATTTTGTTGAAGTGTTAAACATTGCATTTGATTAAAATTTCTAAAACGGGTCAAAGTAAGCATATCCTAATACCCCGGTGTTAAAGTTTCTACTGAATACCAATTAATCAATGGTAAAAGATTCAAACAGATCAGTTAATTAGTGTTTGAGAAAACGGGACATGAAATCTAGTAAATTAACATGGGCGACATAGAGCTTACAAACACCCCATAAGTTACTTATTTCAATCTACGTTAATATTTGCAAAAGACATAATCTTTATTTTATTTTTATTTTTATTTTTATTTTTTTAAAGGAATAAATCCGAAATTAGTACCAAGCCACGCGTTGTTTAATCAAATATATTGTAACTTACCGTCTGTGACTTTCTGCAACAATGTCTTCACTCTAAAGTTTACATGCTTCGAGACGCTTGTCCCATCTTCAGAACTTAAAAGTGTGTTCATATATCATCAGACGATGATATAGTTGTCGAATAATTAAAACATTAAAATCTACAACAAACAAAACCACAATAATTAAATGTACAAAGTCGAGCGCGACGGTTAAACGGTGTACAGTGTACACCGTACGGCGACTGACCGCGCACTGAATCAAGACTGACTCTTATCACGACAATAACGCAAAGCAGTGTCGTACAATATATACGATTTAAAAAGCAGTTGATCGTTTAGGACACGCGGCTTGGTATCAGCATTGTTATAAGCTCTGTAAATTTCGAACTCTTCAAGGGCGTTCATATGTCGCCCTTTCTTGCATATGTGAAGAGGTATTAAGTTTGTTTTAAAATTAGTATAATTGTGATTCTCTGTGATGAGGTATTTTGCAAGTTATGAAATAATGTAGTCCAAACTGTGAAAGTATGTAGGCGGTCTATGTTCTGTCAACCTTTTAAAAAACCACGGCCTGTCTGGCCTATATAAAAGGCATCACAATCGTCACATAACAATTTGTAAACACCTGTTTTGTGTTCGAGGTTGGTAGGTTCATGTACGCGAAGGTTATTCATAATGTGGTTAGTGGTCTTGTATGTGACGTTTATATTGCTATTTGTATTGAAAATTGACCCTAGGACTTTAGGCATAAAGTGTGTATATGGTGTTGTAATGTATTTACTCTTCTGCTCCTTTAACAAATATTAATTATAATAAAGAACGAAAAATTTTATCAGAACTAAGACATAAATTATCTGACAATTACGCCCCCGTCACCAAGGCTGATAAAGGTAACACCATGGTTATCATGGACATGAAAGAGTATGACAGTAAGATACAGGATTTCATTGTTAACAACAACATTAATAAACTGAATTCTGACCCAACTGAACATTATGTAAAACGGTTAAATCAGGGTATAAATAAGTACACACATTTGTTCGACGAGCGAACTAGAAGATCTTTGAAACCCATAAATTCGAAAGCACCCACTTTGACAGGTTTACCCAAACTACTCCACAAGGAAGGTATCCCACTGAGACCACTAGTAAATTTCACCACTGCCCCGGGATATAAAACGGCTAAAAAACTAGTCAACATAATAAAGCATAATATACGAATAATTAATGATCATAGTTTAATTAATAGTATTCACTTTGTAGATAAGGTTAAAGACTTAATAATTGAACCATCATACAAACTTGCCTCCTTCGATATTATAATCTTATACACGAACATACCAGTAGCTGAGACCTTGCGAATACTTAAGATTAACCTGATTAATACTAACAAACTGGACACTGATAGTATAAACGAATTGTTGGACGTTTTGGAACTGATTATCGATCAAAACTATTTTACCCACAACAATCAATTTTTCAGCCAACAAGAGGGGTTAGCAATGGGTTCTTCACTTTCTGGCCTTCTTGCGGATATATACCTGAATAATTTCGAGAATTCCTTTGTTTTTGCTAATAACAGACACAGTGATAACATAATGTTTTATGTAGATACGTTGACAACACCTTTTTAATATATAAAGGTACACAACGGCAAATTGATAGGTTACATAATTACTTAAATAATATCAATGATAATATACAGTTCACAATTGAAAATGAAGACAATGGAAAACTGAATTTTCTGGATTTAACAGTTGCTAAAAACAATAGTAAAAAAATACAATTTAACATTTATAGAAAACCTACAGCAACTGATATTGTGATACACGCTAAGTCCTTTCACCCAATATCACAGAAAATGGCTGCCTTTCATGGTATGATTAATCGACTTTTATCTCTGCCCCTTGGTGGTAAAGAATACCATGAGGAATTGAACATCATTAAATACATCGCAGTCACTAATGGGTACGATTTTGGGGTGGTGAATAATATCCTCAGAAAACATAAGAAAAGGCGTAAAAACATTAACGGACATGGAACTCGTGAGAGTATAACACGCAAATACATTACAACACCATATACACACTTTATTCCTAAGTTGCTTGGGTCAATGTTCAATAAAAATAGCAATATAAACGTCACATACAAGACCACTAACCACATTATGAATAACCTTCGCGTACACGAACCTACCAACCTCGAACACAAAATAGGTGTTTACAAATTGTTATGTGACGATTCTGATGCCTTTGGACGACCAGACAGGCCGTGGTTTTTTAAAAAGGTTCACAGAACATAGACCGCCTACATAATTTCACAGTTTGGACTACATTAGATCAAAATTTGCAAAACACCTCATCACAGAGAATCACAATTATACTAATTTTAAAACAAACTTGATACTTCACATATGCAAGACAGGGCGACATATGAACGCCTTTGAAGAGTTCGAAATTTACAGAGCTTATAACAATGCTGATACCAAGCCGCGTGTCCTAAACGATTAACTGCTTTTTAAATCGTATATATTGTACGACACTGCTTTGCGTTATTGTCGTGATAAGAGTCAGTCTTGATTCAGTGCGCGGTCAGTCGCCGTACGGTGTACACCCTTTAACCGTCGCGCTCGACTTTGTACATTTAAGTATTGTGGTTTCGTTTGATGTGGATTTTAATGTTTTAATTATTCGACAACTATATCATAGTTTGATGATATACGAACAGACTTTTAAGTTCTGAAGATGGGACAAGCGTCCCGAAACATGTAAATTTTAGAGTGAAGACATTATTGCAGAAAGTCACAGACGGTAAGTTACAGTATATTTGACATAATCTTTACTGATAGCAGTGACAGTTGGTTTTCAAATTAAGATACTGATTGCTGTACCATTGTTTGTTGTTTGAAGGCAAAAATAAATTTACAGGTCTAAGAAATCATATTTTTATTAATTACTTGGTTGCCTGCTGATTGTTAGTAAACGAATATTGTTATTCTTGAGTAGATACTGTATATACATGTAAGGATTTATTTAAATTTATCAAGTACAGAAAACTATGGTATGTTAGATTTAATTCATCAAGACCTTTCATATTCATGTAAAAAATATTCTTTTGTAGTTTTATACTTTCTATCCATAGACTGTCAATTTTAAAATAAAAATAAAAAATTAAAATATATGCTCCTCAGAAATAAATGTTCACTGCTTTATTTGCATTAATATACATAGAAAATATTTCAAATTAAGTATTTTAAGGTTGTAGAGTTTACGTTCACTAACAATTCCTTTAAACAGAAAAAACTGTGTATGACTGGCACAAATACAGGTACGATGATTACAAATACGAATTTCCATTATATCTTCAGTATATTAATTGAACCTATTTTCACTCCTTACAGTAGTTTACTCGTGAGTATTACTTGTACAATTTACTGTACCATAGGCATTAACCATGATATATCTATATTTCAGATCCCGGTATCGTTGCTACTTTACGCAGGTTTAACTGCAATCGTGCTGCCTAACTGAGCATTTGCCATGTTGACGTTGTTTGGAAAATTATTTACCGTTCCTAATAAAATAGCTAAAATATTTATTTGTACACTAGAATTTTATTTCATAGCCTGTAAAGTTTGATATTTACACTAGAGATTTCACATATTTTTAATATGTGAATATCCTAGTTCTATATTTTTATCTATATTAGATTCTACTCTAGTTTTGGTTAAGGAATGACAGTATTCTTTGAACTTAACAAATACCGAGCATGTGCCAAGCAGTCATTGAACAGTTTCTAAAAACCACTCTTATATATTTTTCCTTTCCAACCGTTTATTTTTAGTTGGCTGCAGTTACGTTTTTCTAACAATGGTTTTGCAAAGCATTTTGTAGATAGGTCGGCAAGAAAGAAATATTTCTGTAATTTACATATATTTTGTTGTCATCATTTTAGTGTAAAATATATTCAAACCAGTATTTTGTGGAATTATGTTACATATCACGTATAATTTCTCAAGCACTTATAAAATTAACTCCATGGCATCTTTCTTACAAAAATTATTTAATACTGGAGCAGTTGTCTACTGTCAGTTGTTACTGTGACATAGTTTTTTTTTTATGTTTACTAATACTTTTATGTTGATAACTGTCGCTTTCAATGTGTGACATGTCATCGTAATTTATTTTAGCACTACTTGTGTGTGCTCTTTTTTACTGTTTCTTTCACACATTATCCACAACAATTATCTGTATTTTTAATTCGATATTATGTCTGCTGTCATACGTACAACATATGTAATTCCATAAAAATATAAAGGAATTATACGTTTTCAATATAGATTGATGTAGACTGCAAAGTAAGTTAAGATGAATGAAAATGATGGATCTCTGCCCTAGATACGTATAATATTACATGGCAAACTATGTGGGGGGGGGGGTGTTCTGATGAAATATGATTTTTACTTGGAATACATATTAGGGTAATGATGTTGTAAATATTACATATTAGGATAAATCATAAAGATGTATGTATTTTTGTAAGTGAACATATTTTCAATGACACAATTGAGGCGTATGGTCGTATCAAACGTTTTATCTTTATTGTTTTTTCTAAAATTTGTTTTGAAATGTGCAACAGCAAGTACCTAACTATTATCATGTTTTCAAATATACGTAGGCAACACACAGAAATACTTTAGAATTAAATGTTCAAACAAATGTATTAACTACTAATACAAAATAAACAACTAAAGCTTCGATTAAAAGAAAACATTTCCACTCGTGTATGTGAGCCACATACATAAGTAACCATTTGTTATCTCTGCGACTGTTATTATCCATGCCTTTTTACGTGGAAAAAGCAAAACTTATTTCAATTTTAACAGCATGATAATAAACGTTTCACAAATATATAACGTAATTTTCATATCCAGATATTTCTATTAACCTCTGTGAAACATAATTCTGTTTCATCCCATTTCTACACAAAGACAAAGCATTTCACATTCTTAATCTTCTTTTAGAATGTTAAAACTTTTTAATATAAACACATTTTAAGGATATTGTTGACATTTCCTTTTCTCGGATCACCGTCCGTTTTCTATTTATATTAATGAAACTTTATAACTCAAATTCCATATAATTGGTAAATAATTTTTCCTATACCAGACAGTTGTTCACGGTGTTTGGAATGACATTGGAAGGTACAAATTTATTTTTATATTTTAGGGTACATGCTGACCTGCGCAGGTTGTTATAAAACTTGATCATATTTTACGTTCTACCTAACACCGTTACTAAATACGAATTGTTAACTGTCCCAGATACTGCACATAATCTAAGTAATAGTATGTCATACGAACAAACAGTACTATATATAACTGAAGTGATTTACGACATCAAAAGTATACCGGTACTAAAAAAATGTTTAGTCCTATATCTAATATACACATTACTAATGACACTGATGCACACGAGAAGGAAAGAGAGGACGTGGAAGACCTAGACTACGATGGATTGATGGGATCCTAGAAGATGTAAAAGTAGTTTGAGTGAAAATTGGTAGACATAGGCTAAGGATAGGGAGGTCTGGATAAAATTCCTGAGGAAAGCTGAGGCCCACGGCGGGCTGGGGAGCTACTGATGATGATGATGATCATGGCAGTTACTTCAAGTTCATAGTTACTGCGGAAGTAGCTTAAAGCAATACCTTTCCTCCTTTCTGACAAGTTGTTAGCTTAAATCTATATTTCCTCTTTTGCCGTAACTGGGAAGGGCTGAACGTGTTTGACAGCTGTGTTTAAAAACCTATAAGCGCTACAGATAAGCGGAACTAGACTCTGTTTGAAATGTCAAAATACATCTAGGCAAAACGGACATAAAGAGATTACAGTCCGTGTTTTTGTCAGTATATTGTTTAATTTAAAAATGTTGTATTTTAGTGTAAAATGTTAGCACTTACACCGCTTCTCGAAGAAATTCTTCATGTGTGATCTGTTTAAGTGAGATGGTTTCCAGAAGTAGGCCTACATTCAGTGTTTCATTGTAGGTACCTTTATGTGTTTGTTTTATGTTTGTACGCATTATGTCTTGCATATGTTGTGACGATTTCATAAATAAAAAAATATAGTAATTAATAAATAGGTAATGTAAAGGCTGAGAAATTTTGAGTTTTAATAAAATCGCACAATTAAACTAAATTTTATCGCTATCATAAAATTATAATAATATTTAATAAAGAGTTTCAATAATCAAATAAAAAGGAATACGAGTGTACAGATAGGGTAAACCTTGTTAATTAACCCTACATAGGCATGCACTATCCGGAATTAACTTGAATTCCGACCCCTAAACAAACTAATAATACTTTTTTAATATTCATGTTTAATATGGTAACCAAATCACTTGTACGAATTAATAAATTAATTACCTTAATTATCCGCCGTGTGATTTCCTATGCTTCGTCTATGACGCGTTTCGGAGCAGATACTCCATCATCATATACTCACTTGTTGAACAATAATATATATGCAAATAAAATAATATTTTATGCACGTTATGTAGACGATACGTTTTTAATCTTTGATGGTACTATAAGACAAATCGAATTATTTAAAAACTGTCTAAATAAAATAAATAGAAACATCCAGTTTACTCTTGAAACAGAGGTTGATAACAAGATAAACTTTCTAGATTTAACCATCACTCGACAGATGAATAAACTAAAGTTCAACATTTATAGGAAACCGACTACCACTGACACCACAATACACGCAGACTCTCATCATCCTCTTTCACATAAAATGGCAGCGTACAATAGTTTCATTCATAGATTATTAACGATTCCTTTGGATGATAATGACTTCCGTGATGAGCTAAATGTCATAAAATATATCGCGGTTGCCAATGGTTACAGTAGTTTAACCATTGACAAATTGTTGAGAAAACATGAAAAAAGAATGCTTAAACCCCGAATAAACAGCAACACGCAAAAAATTTTTATATCTACTAATTACACTAGCTTTATGCCAAAGGTTTTGTGTTCTATATTGAATAATAATAGTTTCACTATTTCATTCAGGACTAATAATAAGTTACTGGATATTCTCAAACCGAAAAAACACACGCCTCCAGAAGAAAAACCTGGCATATATAAGTTAACATGTAACGATTGCGAGCGCTTCTACATTGGACAGACTGGGAGAGGTTTCCTTAAACGATTTCGAGAACATTTACCTAAGAAAATAAGAAATATTGACAACATCAAATCAAATTACGCCCGACACCTGACTTCACACAATCATAATTACACAGATTTTAATTCCAATTTAATACCGTTACATGTGTGTAATAAGGGCCGTTTCATGAATGCCTTGGAGGAGTTTGAAATTTACAGTGCATATGCAAACCCAATGAGTCGTGATATCGTGCTAAATGACCACCTGAACTTTGTATCCAACCGATTGTACGATACTGCCTTGAATCTGCTCGCTGGGGCTACGATAAGGTAGCAACCGCTCAGTAGCAGAATGAACTTGAACGGGTGCGCACCCAAATCCGCGTACGGTTCATATGCATATTTTGATATTTTAACTTTTTAACGATCTCGTATGAGTGACTGTTTTAACTTTTAATGTCTGATGATGGAGTATATGCTCCGAAACGCGTCATAGACGAAGCATAGGAAATCACACGGCGGATAATTAAGGTAATTAATTTATTAATAATACTTGTAAATTTGACATTATTTAAATAATTAAACAAGACCACAGTAGTGTACTTTTGTAAAGTTTGTAATTAAGAATATCTCTGAATAATTAAAAAGTCAAACTTTAACCATTTAAATAAAGGAGAAATATGGAACTATTTCGCTGCGACGCGTAACATCCGCGCGATTTACTGACCCTTCCTACATAGTTACAGAGCAGAGATGATGCGTCGTTCAACCAGTAAGCAGCTCAAAGCAGAGCGCTGTACAAAATATGTTTTTTTGTTAAATGTGGTTATTAGTTTCAAATAACCGTGTGAAGAGTTATACAACGAGAATGTAGTGTGTAACAGAAAAAAGGAATATAGAAAATTAAGTGCGTAAGGTGACATCTCCCAGTAAGAAATATAGTTAAAGTTATTTTAGAGTTGTATATGTAAATTCAGATACAACCGTACTATTACCAAATGTGATGTGCATAACTGTAAAATGTGAAGACGAAGACTTCAACTGCATTTACTATACCACCGAGAAACAGGACGACTTCATGACACCGTAACATCCGAATCAACATTAGTTGAGTCCGAGGACCTTCGCCAGAAAGACTACCACGATGACGACCTACTACAGAGAGAGGACAGAAGAAACACGCGTGGAGGACTAGGACTAAACCATTAACTAAGAGGTGACGCGGAGGCTTGTCTTCCGTGGATATGTATCTTTTGAAATAGAAGTAATTGTAAACTAAAAGACTTTAATATGACAATCTCTAAAGTTTAAGAATGAATGTTGTAACAATTAATTTCAGTAACTATAAGTTGTAAAGTAACACGTGTGATGTAGCGTTGGAACGTTGCACTACTAAATGAAACCATTCCTCAAATTGTATAAAGAGTAATAAAGTAATTCATTAATGGAGTAGAGTAAACTTTAAATTCCTAAGTAATACATATAAACTCGGATCCGAGGTAAAATG
Source organism: Magicicada septendecula (assembly GCA_034769895.1). Taxonomy (NCBI): domain Eukaryota; kingdom Metazoa; phylum Arthropoda; class Insecta; order Hemiptera; family Cicadidae; genus Magicicada; species Magicicada septendecula. The sequence continues at coordinate 355,070,312 of CM068371.1, read as the reverse complement.
CTCTAACTGTATTATAAACCTTCATGTAGAAAACCCATTACAATTTTCACTGTAAGTTAAAAGTTGATATGTCATGTATAATCAAATAGACATAAATAAAGAGATGTCATCTTTAGTACAATACTAAATTGAGTACATAAATCAGCAGACTACCCCCCCCCAAGATCCTTGTATATTATTTGTTTTAGTGTTTTGATTAATTTTCAGCTTGTTACAACGAAGGCAGCCTGTGTAATTTGCAGAACCAATTAATACGGGTCCCTATGTTATAACGCAAGTTAAGATGTTATAATGTAGAATCTGTTTCCGTGTGTCCAGTTGAGTTTGAAATATTCTTCATAGGACAAATATATATGTAGCTGCTGACTGCAGTACAGTAGTTATTACTTACAAGTGTAAACGGATAAAATTATAATAAATAAAAACATAAATTCAAGTATGCAAACAAATGAAAGATTTATAATAAAATTTTGTTGTTCGGTATGCTGAGATTTGTAATTTTTTTTTGAAATACATGATTTGAAAAACACTACCTCTAGAATTATAACAAAGACTGTTAGTTACCTTTACAACAATAAAAATATGAAGCATAAAAGGAAGAACGTTAAATTGAAACGTTTGGTTTTCCAAGTTAGTCTGTATATATGTTTTAAAGTTCGATGGAGCTGTCAATTCCAGTACTGACAGTGCTTACATATCACAAAGAGTGACAGCGCTGACAAGTATGACGATCCCATTTATCACGTAATATTTACCTTGATCAAAATTGTTTGAACTGGCAAAACATAGGCAAGTAAACATTTTAACACCTTTAGTAAAATTTTCAACGTCAACTCATTGATCACTGTAAAATAAAATATAAAATATTTTCGTGGAAAAAATTGTTTGCATACGTGATTGATACTTCCGTTGTTTATATACTAAATAATTATTTTACCATCAAAATCTAAACACCTATTCTAAACCAACAGAAAAATTTCTGCAGATTTTATGCACGAAACCTGAATAAAATTAAGAATTTCTGCCAGTACTCGTAATAAAATTTAATTAGAAGCCAAGTTCCTGTGGAATAAGAAAATGCCCCGTTGTTTAAAAATGTTAATGGCATCTCCAATGGGATACCAAATATATGGTAAGCTACAGATTTCATGAAAAAATGTCTGCTAGTTGTTTACTATTTTTTACCAAGATCTATATTTTATTTTAATATAAGCACGGTTTTTAATAGATTACTAGTTTAAATTGATTCAGTCTTGAACTGGCTTAATGTGCAAAAGTATTACGTACAGCAAACGATTGTAAAAATAAAGATACCTTTGCTCGAGTTTTACAATAAATATAAGTAATATATGTTAGATTACAAATTTGTAGGTAATATTTTATAAAGAAAAATGTGTATTTACAGACAGTCAGTTATATTGGTAACATACTATTATAAAAATACTTGTACAGTATTTTTATGATGGTATCACTGATTGTCGTATTGTAAAGTGAAAATAAATACAGACACCAATGAAATCACTAATTACCAGCTTTAATTAATCACAATAATTTGTAATCAAAACGGTAGTCTTACAACAATTCAAGTTAAATTTGTACGCACACAATAACTATGTCAAGCAACAGAGTTCCGCACTAATTATAACACAGTAATTACTTCTCATAATACTTCGACAAGCATTCGATCCTCGCTAAGAAAACCCCTCACTGTAAACTGACTGAATAAGGCAGACGCTCTTGCTTTTACAGGTCGCGCAGAGTTCCAGAATATCCCTTCTATCTTATTGCACGCCAGCTTAATGCATATCTCAAGTGTTCTTGAACACTCTGGAACTCTGCGCGACCACAGAGCGAGGCCTTAACTGAGCCCACACCTGCTCGACTAATGTAGGGACGGATAGAGGATGCTCTCGGATGTTCAATATGATTCTTTTACAGCATTAATAAAAATAAATCAGATAGAAATAAATGTTCTAAATCAATTTTCAAATAAATACAGTCTATCACTGAAAAGCGAAAATTGTCTAATCCTTCCAGAGTTTACCTGGTGTTTGAAAAAAAAAGAATGAGAATAAAACGATTGATAAGATTCACAATAAAAGAAACAAAGAATGAAACAAAGAAAAAACGTAAGTCGTATTCATATAATAGGAACTTACAAAATAAAATTACCAATATACATTGAGAGGAAATTGAGATGTTTGATAATGGTACTTAAGTACTACATCGTAATTCTGAATCTCCCTACATTGTGTAAAGCATTTTACCAACGCCTCCTGCTTCAATGGAACTGTCAACTGACAGGTAACTGGATGTCAGACGCCATGTCTCCCCCATCTGTACACTTTTCCATAAGCTCTCAATCACATCACCAAATCAGTCGAACACCACATTTTCATTTGAAAGTCTGCATGTTAGGTCCCTTTTGCAGCTTTCATTCGAGTAGTAAGCTAAATGTCTTAAAGACACTAATTACCCGATATGTAACCAAGAACAACGAAGCTATTAATCGTCAAAAGCTTAAAATATACCTTTTTTACTTAGTACATTATTGCTTTTACTTTTTAATCTAGATCTACATTACATATAAGTTTCTTTTACTGACTTCAAGTCTTATTACAATTTTTCCAGAAAGTAAAACCAGGAGCATTAATGGTAGATTAAAAAATGCCACATCCATTTCACTAAAGTAAATCCATTGGAAAGAGTTGTGTGTTTGGCGTCAGCAACAATTGTCGTGATGATGACAATGATCATTGTCGAAACGTCGACACAAATAAGTTAAAATTTGTGTTATATTTTTTGTGTTATATTTTGACCGATTCTCACAAACCCTTCACCGAAAAATTCATTGATTAACGGTCACTACAAATTTAAAATTAATTACAAAAGGATTTAATTAGAAACAAACTTTACTCATTATATATCTTTTTGTGATAGTCACCACCACGTAATAAAATATATTTTACAAATACTTAAGTGTCTGTGCTTAAATGTGTATATGTATATTGCGCACAACACAAATAACGTGTGGATATGGTAGTACGTGTGTATTAATGCAAAAGTCAAAATTGGAGTATTTAAGATTATTTATTGCACACAAGACGTATGAAATTGTTTATGAGATATATTTGACAAGAATAATAATAATAATAATAATAATAATAATAATAATAATAATAATAATGTTTTCAAGTATAGTCTTTTAAATTGTTATATAGTGTTCATACATGAGTTGTGGTACATTACATATATGATGATTTTCTACGGCGATGTTGATGAAGGGGGGGGGGGTTTGCTGTGTAGTGGAGCCGTCAGGCGTGGCGTACGATGACAGATGGTTGACCCTGGTGACGCTTACAGCTGGGCTGGTGTCCTGAAGTTCCAACGTTTACACCGACGATTCGCACACAAACAACGTTTCTAGGGATACAACTTCTGAAATTTTATACACTATTTAGAATTTACAAGTATCTCAGGTCACAGTGAGTATTAACTAGACACGGTATATTAGACTTATACCAATTCGGACTCTTCAAGTGTTCACGCTTAACACTGGGTCTACCACGATCAGCAGACCTCCCTATGCGGAAATCTTCCACTCACGCGGAAACTAATGATGCCAAGATTTTACCACGTAAATTATAGAATACTACTGGTACTGTAGAAATACCTCACACAGTAACGCAGCTCAAGTTCACTTACTTATACAATTACTCTAACAATAACGTATGTAAAGATGAATTAATAAACAGTTCTGAGCGTTCGCACTCGTTACTACCGACCAAAGGACTTAACAGATTCTCGCAAGCGAAAAATCTTGCACGAGAATTGCACGTTCCGTTCGTGACAGATAGATGAGAAGAACTGCCCGTGTCGCCACAGGCTTAAGAAAATTCCGACTGCCTTCAAGCTTCTTATTGGTGGAAGGAAGTCACATGGTTACTTTGCACACGGCTCTGCTGTGTTTCATGCCGTAAAGTGCACAGAATTTGCAACGGCATGCACAGATGGTTATCTATGAATGTAGCCTATTTATCTCATGCAGAAATTGCGTTTTACAACGAGCTTTATATATTAAAGAAATCATATTTTAACGTCATTTTAAGATTAGGAAATATTGAAAAACTGTAGCTAATATAGTAGTTTATGTTCAGTTCAAGTGTCACAACGATTTGATAATTATATCACGCACAGCAGGGAAAACGTTTATCACGCGCGCACATTTCTACTGACACAGTACATGAATAAATAGAACACAAAATAATACACAGTTTGACTTATCCTAATCCTTATCCATTCTAAAATACAAAACTTATACCAAAAAAAACCAAACCTAACAAACTACCATTTGAGACTTGAATGTTTATCGTCTGCGTAACTACACAAGCCTGCGTTGCTTATCAGGATCTTATGTTTCATTTAAATATATATATATATATATATATATATATATATTGTTACATTAAGAAAGTTCTTGGTTTAATTAAGCCCCAAGTTGTTGGGGTCAATTTGTTACATTCAGTAATCTGTTTATTTAAATTATACTTGGTTTGTTTTTTAAGGATGAGTATGTTGTCAGGGTAATAGTAGTTGAGCGCCAATTTGCAATCAAAGGTTGCAAATAAAATGTATTTGTAAATTAGTAAGTATTATTTTAAAATATCCTAAAGGTTTCTTTTTCAACTATAATTCAATCTCTTTTAATCTTTTATTTAATAGACGATTGTAATAACTAAATCTCAGGAAAACAGATTCAAATCGGCTGCCATACTTCCTGGTTGGGAGTGTTGCGAACTTAAGCTAGTTGATGAAGCAAATTAAGAGTCACTGATATGGTGTTTATAATATCATACACATTTATGTATCCATTAAATAAAGAAACGAAAACCTTTTATCTGTAATTATTGAACTCAAATCCTTTATTATCTTTTTTAAATTGTTTTAAAAGGCAAATATAATTAGTAACAAAATCTGACCGGCTGTTCTTTAAATATGCTCAGAATGGCAGCAGTAGCTCTTAATGTCCCAGGGACCATACATTTGCTTTATTTTGTATAATTACTAAATAAAATACAAATAGTGTGTTTTTACGTTAAGTCCTTCTGACTACTATATAAACGACAGATATGTTAGGAAAAGTACCAAAATACATGGGATTACAATAAATTACAGAGTGTCTTAACAAGATTATATTAATAGTTTACAATGTTCAGTGTCTAGGTTATGATGATTAAAGTGTTTTTAAGGTCTAGTTCACTTTAGGTGATAGTATTATTCTATATTAATAGGTTTTTATACTGAAAATAATATTATTCATTGATTATTTTCACAGTGAAAGTTCAAAATTGTTTTGATTAAAAGTGTAAACAGTGTCTTTGTGAAGTGTGGCCTAGGCCTTGAATGGAATTGCTTCAGTTTAGTTATTTATCAAAAAATACTTCTCTTCCTGGATAGGTTGATGGTATTTCTTCATAGATTCCTTGGTTTACTTCTTCAGAATGATACTGTACTTCTTTCTTCTATTTATTTTGTTTAATAGTATTATTTAACTTTACGTTAAATTCACTGATATTAAATTTAAAATATCTTGGATTAGTCACTCTTATTTTAATATCACTCTTTCTCGTTCATATCCAATAATGTACTCTTCTTTATTCAATTTGTAACATCTCAGTTGCTAAGGCCTATCTTAGCTTTTATTGGTGTGAATTCTAACATTTTATGTTACCATGGTGCTATCTGAGCCTCAACATAAACAAAATTCTAATTTTTTACCTTCCATTTTCTTTAAATTATCATAACTTTGTTATAAGATCTTTGATCTTCAATTTATTAGTATTTTTGAGTTTCTCATTGAAAACTGATTATTTTGATACCACCTTTGATTATCTTCTATTACATTTTTCTTGAGTTACCATTTTACACTTTCAATTATTTGTCCCAAAATTATTTATTATTAATTCTTCTTGTACTCTTCACTTTATTAAAACTATTGGACACAATTAGTAATAATATAACTTAACCTGACATGGTTTATTCTAATTTTAATATAAATTCTTATTCTAAATCCCTTTACTATCTAAGCTTAACATGCCTAGTTTTACAAATCTCTATGATCATTATTTTGGTACTTTCCTATAAATATTAACATTTGTGTTACTAATATTCCTACATGTAATATTAATCAATACAGCCAAACTAATTACTAATAACTATTAGTAACAGATGACAATTCTTCTTAACTGTCTGTATACAATATAGTTTTTATAAATACAACAAAGCACTGTAAGTAGTTTCCAAAACATGGTCCTCTTTACTTATTAACTTTAATAGTTAACATAACTGTTATTCACATTCCTTTAACTTTAGTAAACATAATTATTAAAACCTTAGTTAACCTTAAGTAAATAATAAAAGAAATAAATAGTATTTAACTAAGTAGTTAAATAATTAGTTCTTGACACAAAAAGTATAATGTTTCTTAGTACTTTCGTGAATTATAAACATATTTTATTCATGTAATTATACATCAAGCTGATGGGTAAAATATCACGTAACAATATATATATATATATATATATATATATATACAGCATTTAATGTTTATTTTTATATTTATTTTTCAGAGATGTTTTTAAGTATATGTAACTACATTATTTTTTGCAGTGTTCTATTTTCACTTTATAATTGTAATTCCCTAAAACGTTCAACCAGTCTGTTGGAGCAATGAAGCAAAGATGCACAAACGAACAAAGATTTTACTTCTATTATTTCTTTGTATTAAATATTTTGTTTAAGAATACTATGATGAAGGTAGGTGAAGGAATAAGTATCATTGTTTTGATATATTTTTACTATAAATTGATTGTCGTGCTAAGTATAGGTATATTTTTTGTATTAAATATAATTTTTTTATAAAATAAGTATATTTTTTTAATTATTTGTTGCAATGAACACACACACGGCTCGCGCACACACATACACACACAAAATGGTAAGGTCATGAATGTTTTTCCTGCAAGTACCACAGTAATTACTAGTTGCATAAAACACAGACAATGTCATTTGGAAATGTAAATCAGTGTTTCTTGTCATGTTACACCCAATACACTTTATTCAATCGTCTACAGTATAGTAAAGCATAGTACAATATTACAATGAAAATTGATATATCGATCAATGGAAATGTTGTGTAACTTCAATTTACTTCATTATAATAATTACCGTGTATCATACGGTATTGCTTAATTAATTTCGAAGAATCTCATTAACATACCAATGACAAACTTTTCTAAATAATCCTATAAATTATCTTTTCTATTAATACATAAAAATGTAAACTCAAACTATCTTTGAAAGAAACATATCTTTTCTTATTTCATTTTTTATCTAGAAATTTGTAAATAATGTGAGACCACATGGTAATCAAGTTTTCCCACTCGTAAATGTTAATTTATAAAATCGGAAAAAGCAGAATCAGTTTTCAAAAATTATTAAATTTTTATCTCAGTGAATTAATTTTTTACCGGTATTTAATTTTTCTGCTATTTTGTGCATTTGGCATACACAAATCCAACAGACTTGAAGTGTCTTTAATCCCTACACGGAAAACTACTACTATAAGGATTATCACTTTTTAACTTGTGTTCGTGCGTCGAGTAGACCTAACGTCTAAAACTAGTAAGTCCACATGTTATGTACTTTACTGAGAGGCTGACTGTTCAACAAGAGATTGCAATTCAAATAAAAATTGTCTATAATTCTCGTACGTTAATTGGTTAATTTATAAACTTCTTTGCCTCCATAGCCGAAATAACATTATACTTGTATTAAAACTGCTTTAAAGAAATTTGCAGCCTGTTCAAAAAACAGGTGTAATATTTTAGGACCTATTTAATGGGCCATAAAACTTTCTTTTTTAATAAACTCATATATTCTGAAGCCCCAACTTTTTGTGAGCCATTTATTTTGCAACATTACTTGCGCTATAAAATTATGACAGGTGTAATCGTAATAATAATAACACATATTTACAGCATACATTTAAATTTAAAATTTTTTTAAATAGTTAAATGGCATGGTCGCGGACCACGTTCTTGGGCGGCATTTCTTGTTCAATCTATCTCGGTGTGTAGGTCGCTGCTTCGCTATAATTCTCATTACTGGCTTTCTCAAAGAATGGTAAATACTTTGCCCATTTATTGTGTTGGTTATGGCAGTAGATACGTAAGTACTTACCAAATTCTTTATTCACTCTCTCGGCTAAATTTCCCTGTGGAAGTCTGATGGATGTGAGTATGGGTTGGATTCCATTTTCTCTTAATATTCTATTGCATACTTCACTTTGAAATTGCACTCCTTGATCACTATGAATCCTCTTCATCTTACCATGTATTGGAATATATTTTTGTAACAGAATTTTTAGGACAGCTTTCGTTGTGGGTCGCATAATAGGATACAGATGAACTGTTTTAGAAAACACATCTATACAGACTAGTATGTGTTGTAACATGACATAAGGTAGTGAAGATCCAATTGTATTTAACTATAAAATAAAGAGCTGAAGACAAGAATAAGAGGCAAAAACTTATAAACTCAGAGATCAATAACCCAATAACCCAAATGACAAATGACTGTTAAACTGACAATGACCTGACAATAGATCGGATAAATACCAAAGGAACCACGAAACAATGAAGAAGCAACTAAGACCTAAATGTAATCAAGACATCAAGAATGAACATTGTAATTCCCAAATAACGACCATTATTCTGCAGTTTAAGAAATTAACTGATATAATTTTAGTGTAGATGAGATTTACCTAGGGTAAAAATGTTAATGAAAAATAATAATGCCATGTATATTTTATTGATAAAGGAATGTGTTTATAAATATAAGTTAGGGAATTAATAATCCACACACCCTAATAAATAGTGATGAGTATAACCAAAATTAGTAAACATACCCTAAGGCAAATCAAGGCCACAATTAATTACCCAAACAGTGATCATTTGTGAAGGGAAATAGAATTAACCATTGTAATCAGTAAACCCCATGATGATACTAGTATCAAAAACAACCAGTGAATAGTTAAGTGAGTGAAAGAAGGAGAATACTAAATTAAAGTGGTAACATGTAGTGAGTGCATGTTACACTTAGCAAGTGAAAGTGTAAAAGTTAAAAACCTTCTAGGAAGGAAAAAGTGCAATTGGTGAACTTCAAAAGTGTTCTAATTAGTGAACTATGTTAGAATAGCAGGAAGACCAATGACAAACCTTATATTAGTAAGTAAGAAGAACTTATTATGATGTAATTAGATTAAGCTATAGATAATAAGAATTATTGGATAAGGTAGAGTTTAAGGCATTGGAATGAAAGACAGACCAGAACGATAGACACTTTTGCTAGTGAAGGAATGGAGGAATAGTATATATTGTGTAAAGTATAAATTGATGTTAGTATAATAAGGATATTGTTACTGTTTTAAAGAACCCATTATAATGTAATGAATTGTTAACTGAACCAGATAGTAGAAGGGAGCAGTAAGACAGTTAGAAGTTATTTCAGGCTTGAACCTGTAAAAAAATATTTATTACTATAATAAGAGGTGGAGCTAGGAACACCGATGTTTATTGCTTGTTTTGTTTAAAGAATTATGTTAGAAATACCTAATGTAAAGGTAATATGTTACTAAGAAATGTTAGATAGTAGTAGAGCAAAATCTAGGCTCTAGGCCTAACTGTAAAATAAGAATTTAGTAGATTTGAGAACAAATAATAGTCCAATATTGAAGCAGAGTATACCAAATGGTTAAACAAATTATGTGAGTATTCCTAATACCAAAAGGTATGAATAACAACCAATTTTGAATAAAATATATGTAAAATATAAATATGAAAAATAATAAAAATGTAATTAGCTATTCAAAAGTAACCATGAGGGATATCAAAATGACCATCATGAAAAATTATGAACAATGGTACTCATGTAATAACCCTCTATTAATATAAGATAGAAATCTTCATTTGAAGATATTTTGGTAAAATTAGACTGAAAAAGACGTTAAAACATAACAATGACTTAGATTAATGACCAATGAGAATTAGCATAATTTATTAGGTAACCATAGCAACCAGAAATTTATTGCCAAAAAACCGTTAGATTTTCGTTATCGTATTATTGACCGACGCCGAGAGTGGATCGAGTAGCTCTCACACCAAAATTTTATTACTAATAAGTGAATTTTAACTTAAAATTAAACCGAAGGAAGATCAGAACAACAGCCCATGGAATCCTGAATAAGATTTTGTGTATTAAATTTATCCACAAACCGTAATTATCCAAGGAAGCCAAGAAGACGCCGCGAAGAAGAGACGACGACGGATCCCGGAGGAAGATCATAAGGACATATATCAACTGAAGAAGACGGACGATCACAGAAGGAGTACGAGGCCGGAGTCTACGAGGAAAACCGTCTGGACGAGATAAATAAAATTCTGAAGAATAGAAGGAGACGGCATCGCAGGATCTATCCGGAAGAAGAAGACGACATCGCAGGATCTTCAGCGGAAAATCGATGAGTATAAACAGAATCCCATTACACGAATTCTAAATTTTTTGATGAAATTAATAAATAACATCACTTCACTGATCACTATTCCGATTTAGAACTGAATGCATTGGTAAAATCACTATTTAAATTTTAATCAGTTAATTAATCAGTTAATCAGTTAATTATTAAAATCAAAATATAATAAATAATTAACAAACATTTCTAATAGACGAATTCTAACCAAAAATGTTACTAAATTTCATTGGTAATTACTTATTTGAATGTGTTAAGATATTAATTTTTTGTGTAACTAGTATTAAGGATTGTTATAAATTTGTGTGTTTTAGCCGTAGTCAAATATTTCTGTAGCCAAAAGGACTTATTGACACCCCTGAGTAAAACCATTTTAATTGTAAACTAACGTTAAGACGGCTTGTGTACAAGCATGGGAACTGACTACCAACTGAGCAAGTGTAATAGCCGGTGCTAAAAATAAATTTAATGTATCACAAAGTAATTGAAATCTACTAAAGTGTCAATAAATATTCTCATTCTGCAACTCTGTATGTTTGATTCAAATAATTTACGATAATAAATAAGAGTTTATTGAAGTGGAAGCGTCAAAGCAAGACGTTAGCCAAGTCGACACTGCAGAAAGGCGTGCGCCAATCAGGTGGCGAGGCGGCAACATTCGAATCAAACGGAGAGAGATACGGTTTACCCGTAAATGGTAAGAGAAGTTACAATTCAACTTATTACTCACAAATAACACTAACTATTAATTATTACAACCCGCGTAAACATTTTCGTTACAGTGTTTAACCCCCCGACTTGGTCGTGGTAATGACCCTAAGATGTCCACTGCAACTAACTCCACTTTCGCCTCCTTCTGTATACTTTGAATTTCCACATATGTGTGAAAATTAGGTTGCTTAGCAGTCTGGAAATCATAACATTTCTTCAATTAATTTTTAATTTTTCTAAACATGTTGTTGATTGTAAAATCTTCTCTAAGGGATAAATAACATTTTAATGCCGAGGCATGATCTAAGCTCTCATGAGTTGGTGTTATCAGCTTAAATAACATATCGTTAGTGAACATAATTTTCCAATCATGTCTTATTATTTTGAAAAGAATGTTGTTATATAGCTTATATTGAGCTGGTAGGTGAGACTGACGTTTTAAATTTCGTAATGCAAGATCTTGATTCTTTTTTGATGCAAGCATTCTTTTTACTTCGTTACTAGTTCCAAATCGTATAGGTAATAGACGTACTTCGTTATCCTCTTTATTGTAGATCTCCTCACATTGTTCTGTAACATAACGACTTAATATTTCTGCAACGCTATTATCTTTCCCTTTGCAATACTTGGTAGTGAATGAGTACACTCCAATGGCTAAAATCCATCTCAGTAAACGAGAGTTCGTTACTTTACATTTCAGTAGAAATGACAATGCTTGATGGTCAGTATGTATTTCAAAATGAGTACCATAAATGTAATATCGAAAATGTTTAAGTGCGTAAACAATTGTGTGTGGTGTTCAGCTTGAATTACACCCGCGTCCCTGCTAAGCAATTCTTCCAGTATATATGCAGGAAATATGTAGTATACTGCCATGTATGCGTCACCAGTCGATTGTTCACTTGCTTCCGTTTCAGATCCTCTTTTTGTGCTATTGTTCATTTGTACCGTGTAGAGTGGGCGATCATATGATGTTGGAAATTGTTTCTTAGAAGTAGGCCATAGCCTCTCTCCTTCTTTCCACGTTCTCTCTCTCTCATATCGGTCTCCCTCTGTTTCTCTTGACGAATGCCTTCTACACGCTGAGCCGTTAGCTTATGCACTATGTTAATAGGTGCTTTGTTCTGCTTGTGTTGCGTTTGCTGTTTATAATTATTACTGCTGTGATTACCGTTACTGTTGTGATTACTTTGCGGTTGATAATTTTGTTGTGTATTCTCACCGCGAGTGATATTTTCAGACTGTGTTACAAGTATTAAAAATTATTTAATTGTTTTAATACCTTGTGTGTAAACAGAGATTTGGATATTTTTCTGAAAATGGTAAGACAGTTTGGATATTATTTCAAATTCTGAAAATTTAGGTTTAATATATTTTACTCTTTTAATTTGTGCTATCGTGTATTGTTCAATACTTTGACGACCATGAATATTAAATTAACCATATTCTAGTTGATCACGTACCTGCCGTTGCGTACGGATATACCAATGCCTATTTTCAAACGAATCACGGAATTGTTGATAAGTTGTGACATTATCACGTATGATAGTATACCACTGTGTTGCTGAATCTTTGAAATGGCGAGTAACAACATTTATTTTCTCGTTATCATCAATATTGCTACCAATTGTTTCCATTTCTTTTTTCGCAATTGACCAAATATTTCATGCTGTTCTCCCATTTATTTCCTGAAAATGTTAGTTTCACCCTATCTTCTAATGGTACCAGATAAACCATCATCTGCGCTGGACGTCTACGTAGTTCAGTTCGAAGTTGATACATTTCAGTCTTCACCTCTTCTTTCATATTTGACATCACTCCAGAATAATCTTTAGCAGTCTTGGATGTTTCTTCTAGCTTATTCTCCATTACAGTAGTACGTGTCTCTATTTCACACGTTTTACATTTGTTTGCTTAAAGCTGAGCATGGACTCCCGTATTTTACTGTCCTGTTCATGCTTTGCTACATTTAGTTTCTCACTTAAATTTTCAGTTATTTGTTTATGAATGTCTTTTAAATATTTCTTCTGTTCTGCGCGTAATTCTTTATGCTTGTTTTCTATCCTAACAGCTTGTTCATGAAGGGCTTGTTTAACTTTATTTTCGAGTGCATCTATGCGCGTATTAGTGTCTATAATTTTATCCGCAGACTGTGTAGTACTATCTGTTATATCTTGTTTTACTTCTTCTTTTAAATTTTCTGTAATTTTTAAATTATTTTGTTTTAATTAATTTAGATCTTCTGTTGTTTTATATTATCTTGTTTTAATTCTTCTTTAGGTTTTGTATTATCTTGTATTAATTCATTTAAATTATCTGTTAGTTTTACATTATCCTATTTTAATTCTTCCACTAGTTTTACATTATCTTGTTTTAATTCGTCCACCATGGCTTGCATCATATTTTGAAGTGCCTCCATACTGAATTTACCTGGTTCTGCCATGTCACATTATTATTATTTTTTTTATATTATGTTTTTAAAATAATTATTATTAGTGATCCTGGTTACACAACTCTTTATTTATTATGTTTTTTTATTATTCCTGTTATTATTATTAATGTTACTGTTACAATTATCCCTTTTTAATTTACAATACAATTACCTGTTGAGCGCCAGTTGAGCTAATATAATACACAACAATTAAAATAACGTACAAATAATATTTAATATAAATAATAGTTATCACATATATTTTTCATTTAGCACACATTTAATTTTAGAGCATACATTTAACTTTTAAATTTTGAAAATAGTTAAATGACATGGCCGAGCACCACGTTCTTGGGAGCAATTTTATTTATAACGTTTTTGACTATATATTTAGAATTAATATTAGGCAATTACCTGTATTAACTTCCGTCTTGTGACTTATTTAGTTTTTTCTTAACAACGCGTTTCGAGAATAAATTCTCATCATCAGTTTTAAAAATACTATAAAAACATCAAATTCACCCAAAAGGGGGGGGGGCGTCAACTATTTAAAATACACAAACACAAAAACACCACACATAATTAAACACCGACACAGTCACGGCACAGTCCGATGCGCATCGTCTCGTTGCCAACGACCAACTGTTGGTCGTTGTAGTGGAATACTACTGCTATATAACATTTTCTGATGGCCATAGACATGTTTTAAATTGATTTTGTCCTTTCTTTGTAAAGTAGAACCAAAACTTCCTTTCTTTTGTCCTTTCTTTTGGTGTCATAAGTGTTGAACCAAGCTATATTTATAAAAGTATGTTATGTCAAAATGTTCACAATTTTATTCTCTTTTATGTCATATAAAATATTTGTGTGTAAGTGCGCGGGTACGTGTGTGATTTACATTTTATTTGATAACTTCGAGGAAAATTACATTTCGTTCTGAAAGTTGGACAGAGTACTCTCATGGTTAAAAGCTATATTTTTCACATATTCAATTCTCCACACCTATAATTTTATATGTTTTTTAATGAATTCAATCTTCTTTTATTCTCGTTGTCTTCAAGAAAGTCATACAATTTATAGATTAGATCTGTACAGGTCTTAGCAGAATCGGACAGAGTTAAAGCCTGATTTCAGTCTATCTGTGTTCTTATCTGTCACGTTGCTAAACTTCCAACCAATCAGAGGGTCTAAAATTTATTCAGTTTGGTCCTTTGTTGAGATCACTTTGCGCAGTTTCTTATAAGGACTCGCTATAGAAAGACGTACTCGCTGCCACGAGTTTTCGTGACAAGACAGTTTGTTTTCATTTAAACTTAGAAGCTGGTTCACGGTTCGAGGTCTTCGAAACGATTACCACTTACAGAACTCAAATAATTAAAAAAATAGACCATACAAGTGCTTTTCGCGTATAGTGGAAGATATCTGCTAGGTACAAAATATCTACCGAGATATTTTGTGTTACGCGAGAACATTTCAAGAATCCGGAGTTTGTGTAAGATCAATACTCACATATCTATTTTACCCAGTTCTAATATCACTGAGATTAATTAAATTGAAATTGTAAACAATGACAGTTCATATCGCAATGTGTATTGGTGCAACGACGTGAATTGTCTGCATTAGTGATCTTCGAACGGTCGACGGGCAGACTAGTAGCAGTCATCAGTCGAGCTGCGTGCGCGGAGCGTCGAGTGGCTACGCAAACAGTGGATTTCAACACATCAAGTAACATAATTGTAAAGAAAGCCAATAAACTCAATTTTGAAAGACAAATTTTTAAATAAACAATTTTATGGTATAAATTAATAAGACAATAGTAAATTTTAATGATTTAAGTTATTAAATTTTCCTACCTCCAGATACAGACTCTGTTCTAATAATTCCTATATTACCTATCTATTCAGTTTTAAATTGTATCGTTGCATAGATAGTATTTGGCGCCGTCAACTTGGGGTAAGAGTTAAATTGTTAATAGGATTTTAGGCTAAGGATTTTAATATTGTGCATAGACTAAATTTTATTTGAACTGTGTTTTATACTTTAATATTGTGTCGCAGGGAGTGTATATAAACTGTTGCATATTCTCTGTGAAACAAATTATTTTGGACAATATTAATGTAGTTTTAAATAATATTTGGAGGTTTGAAGTATATCTGTGTGTTAGTTGTAAATAGGTTAAAGTAAGGTTGTGGACATTCGATTCGAGATTACTGACGAACACTGACCACGTCAAACAAGTATACAGTTACATTTTAATAATCTGAGTTAACAATAGTTGAAACGTACACATTTAAATCAAGACGATAAGCTGTGTTTTGGTGATAGTAACTGTAAACAACGGAGTCTCAAACTACATTAGATGATTTACAAACAACATTAGCAGCGATTTTAGCAAACATTGAAAATAGCACGTGATGTAAATAAACCCAGCGTACAATCTATCAGGGAGGACGCCATTAAACAAAATAAAACCCTACACGACGAAAATAAAAAAATATTTTCCGCGGTCAACGATCAAAGCAAGCAAAACAAAGCATTATTAGATGCTACTGAGAAGAAGATATCAGGTAAAGTAGAATCTATACGCGCGAATGTTGAACTTGCATTAGAAGTTAATAATTCGAGTACTGTATAAGCGAATGCGAAGCCAGAAATGGTTCGATTGACGAACGAGTTCAAGGGCAGGCGACCATTATCAGTGAATTTGTCTCCGACCAGGAACATCGGTTTTGAAGAACTTAGACAACAAATTAATAGGTTACAACGTACCTCTATGCCTGCGAGCCAAACAACATATGCATATAAAACCATTGATGAACCTAACTCACAAACAAAACTCTATGGTCAAAATAGTTGCAATCCAATCCAGTTTCTGCGCTCGTGCGAACGTAGTATAGAATCCGTTAACGACAATTTGAGCGACGTGGACAAAATTAATTGGGTTGTGCGGCAGCTTAAAGGTACGGCCGCAGAATGGTTCACGATTGTGCAGGATAAGATTAGCGTATACAAAGACCTTGTAGAGTATTTCCGAGCATGGTATTGGAATAAAGAGGTACAGCGAAAAATCCGTGTACAATTAGAAGTCGGTAAATATACGCCAGCCAAAGGGTGCAAGGAGAAATACCTGATACAACTTGTGTCTCGAGCCAAGTATCTTGAACCTCCAATGACAGAGGCAGAAATGGTAAAGCTTGCTCATCACTTTAGCCGTGGGATTCAAATAGCCGTGATCACACAAGGTGTAAAAACAATAGAAGAGTTGTTATTACTATTGGCCAAATGGGAGAATGTTGATAGTCCCAATAGTGATAGCAACCAAACACGCACATCAATTCAATCAACTCATAAACAACAACAACAGCAACAACAACAATATAAACATAAACAAAACATTCCAAAATATAACCAGCATAAAGTCGTGTCGGTAACTGAAAATAAACCAGTTTTGTAACAACAAAATATATGTCTGTGCACAGAAAAACATAGCATTAAAAGTCAGTGTCACCAGTCTAGTGTTGACAATAGTAGTGATAAGCGAATATTTTGTGTCAGGCATATACTCGAATGATATACGAGATGATCTAGTAAAAAGTAATAGGTGTATGGAAGATGACAATAGTGTTAAGATAGTAAATAAAAGTACTATAAACAGAATTTCACTGTTGCACACCACTATAGAAAAATTATTCCGATTAGCGCTTTCAAGATTCTCAGCTCATCGTCAGATCGGAATTGTGTTTGTGATTATAAACCACTAACACAACTTTCGTCATTAAAAGTACTATAGTTAAAGCCAAAATTAATAGTTATATAGGAAATATTCTGTTAGATAGCGGGGCTCAGATATCTTTAATAAGCGAAAAATTTATATATAAAAATAAGAATCGGTTTAAGAAGGTATCAATATTACCCGTAAACAACACAATTATTAAAACAGCCACTAATGATAATCACATTATTAACCGACAAGCATTGGTGTCTATCACAACACAGGGAGTCGAGATGAAGTGCCAGTACTATTAATTAAAGATCTTGTACATGTTATACTGGGTACTGACACGTTAAGCAAAATAAATGCTGTAATTGATTTTATTAATAATATTTTGATGTGCATGATAAATAACAAACATTATAGCGTAAATGTAGGACATATGGACATCAAAAATGAATCTGTTGCGAATGAATTAAAAATAAACAAACCGCGTATCAACATAACCTCAAAATTTGAGGTTACATTTAATGTAAACAATAACAATAATAACAGTGGTCAGATGACTGCAGTACAACAAAGCAGATTAGACGCGTTATTAAATAAACACAAACCGGTGTTTGAAAATCATTGTACTACTACGGATGTATATGTCCACGAAATTCGGGTTACAGATGAAAGTATACTTGTGAGAAAAACGTACCCTATCCCCTTACATTATCAAAAGCAAGTTGATGATGAGATTTCGATGATGCTAAAAAATAATATTATTGAAAGATCGAATACCAATTTCCTCAACCCGATGGTAGTTGTGAAAAGGAAAAACAATGACATCCGGATATGTTTAGATATGAGGAATTTAAGCAGTACTACCCAAAAGTGTTATGACTGCGCACCAAATGCAGAGAATTTATTTATTAAGTGTCAAGAGGAGAAATACATGACACGCCTTGATTTAAAAAGCGGGTTTTGTCAAATTCTTTTAGCGGACGATAGTAAAAAATTTACTGCGTTCCTTTATAAAATAAGTGTTACCAATTTAAAGTGGTTCCGTTCGGACTAGTGACCAGTTTTGCTGCCATGGTAGAATGTTTAGAGTTGGCGCTGGGACCTGAAGTTGAGGAGTACGTTAGTGTATTTGTTAATGACATACTTGTCATATCAAACTCATTTGAAGAACACCTTAAGCATCTAGATATTGTGTTCAGCAAACTGCGGAATGCTAACCTAGTACTGAATTATGGCAAGTGTGTATTTGGGAAATCACAAATTAAATACTTGGGACACATCATTTCAGCTGATGGTGTGAGTACTGATCCGGAGAAAGTTCAAGCCGTTACGGGATATCCTAAACCTAAGAAAGCTAAGGACATTAGGGCATTCCTGGGGTTAACACTGCATTACCGTCGTTTTACGCCAGATTACTCCAAAACCACAGAACCACTATTAGAACTTTTAAGGGAAAACACTAAGTGGCGCTGGGAAGAGAGACATGAAGCGGCACTGAACGTTGGAACTGAAGGAGTTATTTACCAAAAATCTGCATGTATTGTATCCAGAGAAGGAGGGGACGTACGTGTTACATTGCGACGTTTCAGACTATGCTATAGGTGGAATATTGGGTCACCGGAATGACAAAGGCGAACATAAAGTCATCGCTCATGTCAACAGATCCTTGAAAGGTGCTGAAAGGAACTATTTCACGTCCGAAAAGGAAATTTTAGCCACATTTTATACTATAAGTAAATTTAGGTACTATCTTGTAAGGCAACTTTTTGAGATTTTGTCAGATAATCAAGCGCTATCATTTCTTCTTAAGTGTAAACTGTCAAATGCACGTATATCACGTTGGATTATGGCTATACAGGACTACGACTGTAGTATAAAATACTGTAAGGAAAGTGAAAATAAAATAACCGGAACGGTAGGTCGTTATCCGCCAGTAGAGCAACAAAACTATTCTGCGATTAAAATTAAATACAAATTTTAGCAATTACAGTAAGATTCACTAGACATGAATCAACCGTTTCCGTGCTAACGGCGCAGGTTATGTAACGCGCATGCGTCAACAGAGAAACATAGCTTAGATTTCTCTGAGACGCTGTGGAGGTTATTGTGTGAGTACTTTTCAAAAAACATCAGTATTCATCAAAAGTGAAGCGTTTAGTTTCATTTCATTTGAATAAGAACAGCGTAATAGACAATGCCCCCTACCACAACGTACAAATAAATCCACCTCCAACATCATTAACAAGAAAGGTAGACATGATTAACTGTTTAAAAAACCATTACGTTCCTCGTAATCCATCTGTGTTAAAACCTGAGCTCTATGCACTAATTAAACAAAACAAACCAACATACAAAACATTTAAAATAGATGCTATTTTGGCAAACCATGACCATTCCGTTTTACGATTTCCACCCTATCAGCCGGATTTTAATACTATGAAACTGACTTGGGCAACCATGAAGGAACGTGTTGAAAGAAAAAACGTGCTTTTATATCTAAACAGTGTCAAAGCAATTTTATTGTTATTTCTCCTGCAGAGTAGAGATCAAGATGTGACTTCATGAAAATTGAAAATGACTACGTGAGATCGGACCAAATAAGGGATACTGTAACAGATCGTTTAGAAATTAATATAAGACGGGATAGCTCCAGTGAAGGCAATTTGAGTGATAGTGCTGGTAGATTAACATTGATAACAGTGACGGAAATATTAGTAGGGTGAAGAAACTGACCTAAATAATTATTGTAATTGCATGTAAGTAAATGTGCTCTATGGTACTTAAATAGTTTCAGTCTAATTGTTGCATTAATATTGTCTCTCCTGGTCTTTACGGATAGTTTACACCTGCTTGTTTTTGAAACACACACACGCGCGCGCGCGCGCGCGCGCACAAAATCATTTCACGGACGAGGCTGTTATTGATGTTACTTATTCAAACAAATTAAGATGCCAGAGCAATGTGGATCATATATTACTACGTTTTTTTCGTAAATCGTAAATTGTACAGAAAGTTTACACATTCCAAAATATACAACGATTGTTGATGTCTAGGGTCGACTTTCGAGAAACATTGCAACAGACACAACACGCCTAGTCACTGTTTACAAAATAATGGCAGTATTAAACATTTTATAACTGTGTGAAATCTTTATTACATTGTCTCTTTGTGTTGTGTCTGACGCTTGTTCGTCTTCCAAAATATCCACGTTTATTGCCGTAATCGAAATTAAAACTTACCTATAACCAAATTTTTAGTATTTAGTAACTTAGTAAAAAAGTAGAGAATTAAATATAAAAGGTACTAAACTGTAAAAACCTTAAAAACATTTAAAAGAATAACAAAAGAATTTTAAAATTATAAGAATAATTGGTTAGTAAAAAGTTTAAGTAAGTTAGTAAAATGTAAGTTACATGTGTGTGTGTGTGTGTGTGTGTGTGTGTGTGTGTGTGTGTGTGTGTGTGTGTGTGTGTGTGTGTGTGTGTGTGTGTGTGTGTTGGTAGGGCTGTAAAATTTAGTTTGATAAAGTATTTAGTAATAAAATTAAAAATCTAGCTAATGAAATGTAAAAAACAATAAATACATAAAAAAACTTTAAAAATTAAAAATAATCAATTGAAAACAATATAAGAATCCATAAACAATAGAAAACTAAATAAATAAAGTTATAAAAATATTAAAAAAAATAATTTTTATTTGACAAGGCAGTGTAACTGCTTTATTTCAGCTGTCGTTATAAGCGATATCACTTTTTAAATTTTAGTACTTTAACAGGTAAAAACTTAAATTTTACTATTTTCTTTCATCTTTAATTAAAGAAGTGCAACTTCAGCACATTAGGTATAAAAAGTTAATGCGTGTCGAAATAGGTTACTCATCTCATATGTGCGTCTTATTCACAATTCAAAGAGTAGACCAATATTTTCAACTGCATTAGTAGACATTTTCCTCTCTCGTGGCTTCCACTGCTCCCGACTTCCCCCCACTTCAACCTGCGCGCTGATTCATATCTGTTCAATTTTACAGTAAGTATGTTTTACCCGATAATTTAAAAACTCAACTTAAAAACATTAGTATCGAACAGCAACGTGATGAAAAGTTAAAAAAATTTGTCAAGAAATTAAAGATAGGGAAAATCCCAAATACCAAATTGTTAATAATTCATTATATAAGCTTATTGATGGGCAATGGAAAATCATGGTTCCTGATAACATCGTGGAGGACTTGACTTGGGCATGTCATGAGAGTCTAGAACATGTGGGTGCATATAAGTGCTATTTTACACTTAGAAAAAACTTCATCTGGATGAACATGTCTAGAAAAATAAAATCTATACTACGAACCTGCCATACTTGTCAAACATCAAAATACCCCAACCAGCATACCTACGTTGAAATGGGTAATATCGTAACACGTAATAAAAATGAATTGTTATGTATTGATTTTCTAGGACCACTACCACGTGCAGCTAGGGGAAAGAGGGTTTTGTACAGACGGTTTCACCAACCATGTTAGTTTATATGCTATTGGCCAACCAACAATTGAGGCAGTTCTTAAGGTAATTCTTCAGAAATATGTTCCAAAATATGGGCATGTTAAAAAGATATTATCGGATCAAGGGAAGCAATTTCAAAATAAGAAATGGCAATCTGAGCTTGAGAAGCATCACATACAGGCAATATTGACGGCGATCCGAAGACCTCAAGGTAATCTTGCGGAAAGGGTAAATAGAGAATTAAGAAGACTATTCAGGACGTAGTGTAATACCAATCAGGGTAAATGGCCTGAATATCTCGAGTTTTTCGAGAAAACCATCAATGGAAATTACAACGATACGACTGGGTTCACTCCTAAGGAGCTACAGTCTGAAGAAATGCCTACACGTGTATGGGATGAGTATGTAAAGCGAGTTGCCATACAGAAATTACCTGTTCCAAACGTAGTTAAACGTTTAGAAGCTAAAAGACGTATTGAAAAGAGTGCAGAGAACGCACAGAAAAGTTTAATGCGGAACATTAACTTTTAACATTTAAAATAGGCGAGATGGTTCTTCTAAAAGCGTTGAACGTTGGTCATAGTGAAGATAACACAGCTGCTAAATTCTTTGGGTTATATAATGGACCTTTCTTATTATCTGAGCAAGTTGGTAAAAATACTTACATTGTTACAAATCCTACAACTAACCGTACTATTGGCAAACGGTATATCTGATCAAAGGGTTAAGCACGTTGGACTTGTTAATTGTACTATTTCAGTAAATCTTACAAAAACTCTCTCTAACGCCCTTAAGTAAAGTTGTTTAATTATGCACCGTATCTGACCTATGTGATAAATTTTTATCGAACTTGTTATGAATTTCTACTAGCACAGCCATTTAGCACTTCCTGAGCGGCATATATCTTACTATCAAATCTGAAACGGCAGAATCGCCAGGAAGTCGTTCAGTACGGTGATAATGATTAAGACAACATAACAACTCGTTCAGTACAAAGCAATTAACGATTTGCCAAATCAGTCGGACTTGGCGTCTGATAAAATAATTATATTATTATTCGCATACTTTTCAAATAATGCTGATTTTAAAGTATTTTGTTTAGTTATGTATTTTTGTTATTTAATTCAGGCAGTGATTTACGTGATAAAACCCTGTTTTAAATTTTGCGTAAGTAGCATTATCATCACGAATAAGCCGCCTTATGTTTGCGTCAATATACGTGAGGTAGGCGTAAGAACATCGAAACATTATCCTGACTGGCTCATTTCAGTGTTACAATTTGTCATAGTTACATTTACATTGAAAAAACCTTAATTACGACAAATTGACTTTCCCTCACTTCGGGGATACATTAATGTCCTTGCAACAAAACTATTTTGATTTAGTAATTTTGTGAAATTCAGAGTGAAGTGTTTGTTCAGCTGGCGGTAGGTTAGGGATAACAAAAGACCCCGTACATGTCAAAGTGACAAATTAGTGTAACAATGTCTAACCATCAATCAATGTAGCCCTATATCTTCACATACCATGAAGCGCCATCTGTACACATCAGAAACAATGTGTCTCTCGATTTCAACTAATAACAAATGCTTTGTTTGTTTCTCGTTCATTGATTTCAAATTAGATTATTTTCTGTAACCCAAACTAAAAAAGTAGACAAATCTAAAACTAGTTTAAAAATCTAAACTGTATTCAGTCCGATTATAACTCTAAAAAAGTATGTACTTTCTGTAAACGCAACCTGATTATAAATATAGTATAGAATTGTAAAATTTAATGATAATTTTCATATATTTTGTAAAATTTAAAGGCATTAAATGATTAAATGTTACTTTATAAAACAAAGCTATATTGAAAAACATTTAGAGAGAGATTTCTTAAAGTATAACAAAATAACACGCAAAGGGTTGTACTTGTAAGTTATAATTTACTCGTATTTATTTTCTTCATAAAGAAAAATAAATTTAAAATCAGTAAAATTCCAAGTTTGTTTATAATTTTATATTACTGAAAAAACAAAACTTAACAAAGAATAAATATACTTTAAACTACAAATCTAATGATAGTTACATAACTCAGTATGAATAATCCATAAAAATGTCTTAAATAAACTTATGAAAATTGTATATAGACTGACTTTTTTATATCCTATATGAAAAGCACGGGTGCGACATAACAACTAAGCACTAAATAAAGAAAATATTATTGTCGCATGTTCAGGAGAATAATTTCTTCCTAACTGATAGTAGCTCCTGAATGAAATTTGTGTAGGAGAGGGTAGAAATATACATTTCACAAGAACAACTTAAGTATTTTATACTTACATGTTATTGTAACCAAAAAATGAATTTATCTTTGTTATTAAATAATAAACCTTTCCGGTACAGATTAGAATACCAATTGTTACTAAAATATCAGAAATTTAACATGGCTACCGCACGGAAAAAATCCATCTACATTAAAGTATTTGGTATTAATATGTCTAATAAGGAAAAAAATTTAAATGCCATGTCACTTAGTGTTAAGTATGATAACAGCATAATATCTACGTTCTGTGGAAACAAGATGTTTATCGTATATTCGTAGGTGAAAAGAAATTCTTGCAAGATTAAAAGACTTTGGACAAAGATATTTCCTTAGTAAGTTATATACATTGTTATGTCCAAAATCTGTGTGGTTATTTTTATATTTGTCTAGACATCACGTTTGGAGTACCAAAATATGTAATTAAATGAACAGATTTCTAAAAAAATGTTTTGTTTTTATTTTTTAATGGTTGACAAGTTTTCCATTGTAGGCGCCAAATATGTAAATAAAAATCTGAGTGTTTCGTTATTTATTTTTAATTATTTTATTTAAATTTGATTTGTTCTTATTAACTGTGTTCTTATTAACACCTCTCGTTGGAGCACCAAGTTTTGAATGCAATGATTTTTAATTGATGTAACTGTTGTAGAGATAATTACGTATTTATATTCAAAATAAAAATAATTAGTTAATTATTTGCTTCTTGAATATATAATTAATTCGAAAATTGATTGAAATTAATAATAAATTAAAATCGAAATATCATCGTGGGTCATTTGGACTCCAGGCTCTCTGGGTGCATCGTTGACGTACACGGAGAACAGGAGAGGCCCTAGGATGCTACCTTGAGGTACCCCGGCTGCAATCCGTCTCTCGGAAGTGACAAAGTCATCTATTTTCACGGAGAAAGTCCTCTCCGTCAGAAAGCTAGCAATCAAGTGAATGTAGCAATCTGGGAGCTGGATTCCCCGGAGCTTGAACAAGAGCCCGTCGTGTCAGACACTATCGAAGGCCTTCTCCACATCTAGGAAACAGGCGACATTCTGCTCTTTCCGACAGCCATGTATTCCACCAGTATCATCAGGTGATGAGTGGTGGAATGCTCCACACGGAAACCGAATTGTTCGGGGACCAGTACATCGAAGTTTCTTAGTTGGTCTAGGACTCTCCGTTGTACAAGACGTTCGAGGACCTTTGACGTGGTAGACAGTAGACTAATGGGCCGGATGTTGTCGGGACGGGAAGCGTCATTTCCCTCCTTCGGGATCACTATGACCGTCGCCTTTCGTCATTTCTTGGGAAAATATGGGAGTTTTAGACACGTGTTGAACAGAGCAACCAAGAAAAATATTCCTTGCTCCGGGACTAGAATTAGAGCGGCGTTCGAGACGCCGTCCGAGCCAGGAGCTTTTCTCGGTACGAGTTTAACGAACCGATCTGAGACCTCTTCCCTAGTAATGAGTTCGGGCTCCTCAGTGATCGGAAGAGACAGAATATCTTCCACTTTGTTCTCTCCTTCTTCATCGAAGTCCCAGTCCATGGGCGGGTTCAGAGGGAACTGACGCTCGAAACACGCACCTAAGTACTCGGCCTTCGCCTCCGGGCGTCCCAGGACTTGACCGAATGGGCCAACAATGGCTGGGATATAAGGTCGTCGCTTCTTCCCTACCAAAGCCGAAGGTATCAGGTAATGGCTGCTTTTGTCGGATCCGTCCCCCGCTTGGGCCACGGCGAGTTCCCAACAGCGTCTCCGGTAGGCCTGTATTTCACGACGTAAAATGCCGATCGCCCGGTTGTACGCTGCTTTGTGGGCCGGATCACGAGTCCGCTGCCAACGTCTCCGGAGGCGATTTCTCTTGCAAACGAGAACACTCGTCTCCTCTGGGATCCGCTGCCAGTGGAGCGTGACGCCAGGCTTCATCCTAGAAGACGCGCCAATCGCAGATACGGCAGACTCGTCAAACGCGGCAACTGCCTTGTCGACTTGGCGGATGGATTCGAGAGGTCCCGCCTCTGGCAATCGACGACTAAGCGCCGGGCCATAGCAATACCACTCATCCACCTTCCTGGCATCTCTGCGAACGACATGCTGGGTAGCGACGTGGATCAAGATGGGGAGATGATCGGACGATATTTCCGTTAGCGCGGACACATGGACCGGGCAGTCACACAAATGGGGGTTGCGCGGCCCGCGCGAAGCGCGGGTCGCGATTACTGCAGTGTCCCGAGTCTCAGAAAGGACTCCTGCCACTGGGTCTGTTGGATTTCTATTTATTCGTTTTATCTACTTATGGGGGGGGGGGTCTGAAGCGACTTGCGATTGGTGGATTATACCACCGGGACTAGCAAACGAGGTCGCTTCCAGGACTCACCTGGTCGCGGGGTGTATTTACCAAGTCCGGCAATGAGGGAATTGTGGGTCACTCTGTCGGAACGAACATAGAATCTACGCGCCAGGCGTCTCACGGTGTCATCGAGAGAGCGGACACCGAGTCCTCTCCTCAAAAGACGAGAAGAGTACCTCCGGGGGACCGGACTACCAGTACTCAACGACGTTCAGTTCAGAATAGCAGCGAGACATTTAAAGTGCGGTTCGTGAGTTATTATCGGCCGATATTACTGTGCGCGTTCAAGTGGTTATTAGTTAAGTATTGTGTTTTATAATCGGACGGTATAATTGTAATACAATTGTGTTTAAAATTAGTGACATTTTGCGTGTGAACAATTTTTATTTGATTAGCTGTAATATACTGTGTTGTTAATTACGAACTGTTTAACTGTAAATATTAAAGCTGGTGATTAGTGACTTAATTGGTGTCTTGTACTGTATTTTGTTTCCACTGTACCTACGACGATCAAGTAGACCGCCGTAACAATATTATTCATATTATCCATAATTTAATGTACTTCATCTTTTAGTATCTTTAGTTTTGAAGTGACCACGTTGATCGGGTACTTAATGTACTTGTAACAGTCTTGCTTATAACGTCTAGAGAGACTTATAAGATCACAGATCGATGAACAGCTATCTTCCTTTAAGAGAAATAAATTGAACGTTACTTGCGAGAGTATGAAAATACTGGATAGTAACAAAATTTATATAAATTAAATCAATCGAAACAAAAACTCATATATCTCTTAAAATTCTTGGTAATTTGTTAGTGAACAAAAAATAATCAACTGTACGGCAAATTCCTCTTACGTTCCATGTATAACTGTAGTAATTTTTTAAGGAAAGTTACAGACAGTAGTACAAAACAAGATTGAAAAAGTAAGTAACTCTAACACTCTAAAGTCAACACTGACAACATATATCATGCCTAAACCATATATTGATTAGCATTTTTGCAGCCCTGAAAGACAAAGTAAGCAGGTTAGTTACATAACACATTAGGTTTATTAGGTACATATTATACACACTGCTAATATTCATACACAATTTGCAAACAAAATCTTTATTTTACTTACTTAAGTTAATAGACAATACGTCTGCTCTAATTTAATCTAGGTTACTTCTAAATTACTTTTAGCTGATTCTGCTAGTTTCAACTCACAACAATACGCCGACACAGCGCTGCTTCTTTTAGTTCTAACATCAAAAAGCAAGGTGGTTTATTCTTAAATGGAGACAATATTTATGTTTTGATTCCCAAATATAGATAAATTCGATTGTTGTTTACACGACCTAAATTTGATAGTGTGTTATTTTGGAATTATACTGTTTGTATTACACACCATTAAATAATCCAAACGATATATGAGTATGTCGTGTATTGGGTACTAGCGAAATGTATTGTGTTTTGTTTTGTTGTTATAACTTTCCTTGTGTGTTTTCAGTTCAATGTATGCTTGATATTTTCTTCTTTACTAACTGGTACGTAGATACTTAATCGTATTTTGCTCAATATTACTCTTTTAATATGTTCCTTTTAACTTTCATATTAATTTCATCAAGGTTTGATGTTGAACTATAATTCACTTATGTACTATAATGTAATTGTTTCTTCTCTGTTCCTTAAACACAATTCTTGCTTGAAGATAAATTTCATTAACACTTAAAATTAGACAGTTTCTTCTTAAACTTGTGCTATCGTCTTGTCCTAAAACTGTTCATTCTTCATCGTGACTAGTTAATACTATTACACACTAACATTTTATAATACTTATTCTTAGCTATCACGTACACTTTACATTTAATATATATTTAAAAAAAATATGTTTCGCCTCATTTATATTCTATTGATAATTTATATTCGTTAGTAACCTAAGAAATTTTAAAATATTTATAGTGTTTTACTTTTTTCAAGTTTAAATATTTTTAAACTTTACATAATGTTTGTCACAACTTAATCAATGTTGTTCTGTGTTATTTGAATTTAGATATCATGAAAGTTACTTCAAAACTTAATGAGTAGTAATTTACTGAATGTTGAAGACTTACGTAATTTATTTTAAGTTAAATTTTAAAAATGTGTTTACACATTGTTTATTCTTACTATTTTAATCTATAGGGCTACATACAGATTATCTAATAAGTACTAACAGTTTCCAGACCGTTCACAAATTCGAGGTGGCATAAATGTTGTTTTGATTTATAAGCATAAAGATCTACAAAATTTTAGTATTGATTATGAATGTGTGTATGAATGTTTAGTTGTGTGTATGTATGTGTGTGTGTGGATTGTGTGTTTACTAAAAGAATAGCAGTTACAGTAGACTTGTTTCCCCTAATTTTTTTAAAGGGAACTGAGAAATAATATATAGTATTCTCACGAAATAAAAGTAACAGAAATTATTCCCTGAAGTTAACCGTGACTTCAGTAGCTTGTAAAGCCATTACAGTAATAAAGCCTGACAGGACTATACACTAATTGAGAATCTTCCTAAAACGATTAAATAGATCTTCATACACTGAAAAGATTAAGAGATCTGCATTCTCTATTACATTCTGCAAAGAAGACGTTAGGAAAAGCCTAAAGTGTGTTTTATTAACCCAAAGTATTGTTCGCAAACACTGTTTAAGTAGAAAAAAAAATTTGAGAAAAAACTGATTGTCTACATTATATCAAATATGTAGCCGAGCGCTGAGTAGGCAGTAGGCAATACGTAGACACATTACAGAAAGTGTATAAATGTCGGTTCTAGAAACAGCAGTCTACAGTAGGTAGTAAAGAGAAGTTGTAAAAGAAAATATGGCTGATTTGGTGACCGAATACCTAGTTTCAAACCAGGAAGATCATCGTACATCTCTTATTGTTCTGTAAATTAATTTGAAATTGAAATATTAAGTGGAGGCGTTAATATAATTTTTTAGACTTTTTAAATTACGTAATTCGTTTCCTTGTATAATAGCATGTACTTTTTGAAAACCATAGAAAACATGGAAATTTTTATTCCTAGTAGCAGTAGTTGTTGCCGTCAATATGAAAAACAAAACACTAGAAAAATTAGGAATTACTATTATTAAAGATTGTACAACAATACGGTGTAATTTTTTATTCCTAATTTCAACTATAATATTGTAGGATGCAATCAAGGATGATTACATTAAAGTGAAAATGTAAGAATAGGAAACGGTGAAACGTAAATTTCAGTAAAAATGCTTATTTCTTACAGATCAAAGGGAAATCAGCCCTCGACGAAAACGTATAGGAAAAGCGGAAAAATAAGTAAACTGCGTTTAGTGCTCTCACAGGAAGATAACATATCTGCCGCTTGATTTTAAGCTGACGTGCGTTCTTCTTCTGTAAGAAAAACCTCTCAATAAAAAAACAAATTTTGAAAGTTTCTTACGTATTTCTGAAACAATACGATTTTTTAACGAATATTTGATCAAAAGAAAGCTAACCTATAGTTATATCAAATAATAACACATATTTTTGTTTTAAATAGTTATAAAG
This sequence comes from Magicicada septendecula, assembly GCA_034769895.1. Taxonomy (NCBI): domain Eukaryota; kingdom Metazoa; phylum Arthropoda; class Insecta; order Hemiptera; family Cicadidae; genus Magicicada; species Magicicada septendecula. The sequence goes on along the minus strand of CM068371.1, from coordinate 355,040,159 downwards.
TCATATGCATTCATGTAATTACATACTTATCACCATTTGTTTGTTTTTTAAATGCAAACAGAAAAACGCCATAACAGAAATCAAATTGTTACAACTTGTTTTTTTATTGTCAGATTACAAAATTAATGACATTAGAATAAATAGGTCTTTAAAGTGGTTATTTAACCCAATTTTACAATTACCAAATTTTCAACATGAATTACCACAACAAGTGTTTTATGTCATATATCATTTGTTTATTTTCAGAAAATCATTTTTTCATTGAGATTAATCATTTTTTTTAGTAAATCACAGGAACAAACTTTACTTTTAGTTCGGATACAATTTAAGCTACGAAGAAAAATATATGTGTTATAAACAGTGAAATTTGATTAACTTCAATTAAATTTGTAGACTTATTCTAAATTTAAGGAAAATTATTTGTAGTATTTTAAATACTTCAAAACGTATGTTACTTCTGTTAGCTCTTCCCTGTACAGTTTAAGAATAAATGTTAAATTCATTCAAGGGCAACTGCTGTTGTTTTCCTTTCCTTCGGTTGATGTAAATACCATAACTTTTCGTCTTACGTATTTTACTTAGTTTCATACTGGTTTCTGTCATGTACTCTTTTGATAATATACACGTAATATATGCAAACATCCATCTAATCAAAGTTTAGAGTTATTTTTGCCTCGCGCCGTGTTATCTAGGGAACACTTTTTTCAGGATACTAGCTTAAACTTTGTTCCTTCTTTCATTGGGAAAATACCAACATAATCTATTCAAAGGGGTATATATTTTGTATATTATTATTAATAATAACAACACTTTTTTACAAGAATATATTTTTATTTTGTAAATTACAATGTTTCAAAAGTATTCAAATATCATCATTAAATATATAAATTAATACATGTACAAAATTGTAAATAAGTGTGTAATTCAGAAAAAAATATACTCTTCTAAAAAAATTCTGTTATTATTAATAATAATACAAAAATACATGTACAAGAAAAAACTGATCACATGAATATAAATATATATATGTCACACACACACACACACACACTTATATTTTCTGTTTAATGTACTATCAAGCGTTTTGAACAAACTGTAGAACAATATTAAATTAATGTAATTGTCGTTTCCTGTAAAATTAAGGAAATTTGTTAAAATGTAACTAAAAAGCTCTGGTTTTTGGAAATTCTAACCGAAGGATCTTCCCGATACAGACCGACAAAGAAGAGAAAATATCAAATCACACCTACCCTTTTCTATATAAGGGAAATAGGATTTGAAAGTGGTCGGCTTTGGTAATCTGTCATATGTATTTGGTATGGGATAAGAAAGCCAAATTTGTATTTGGCTTTGAAAGTGGTCATCTGTATTTGGTATGGGATAAGAAAACAGATGACAAAAGTAGTATAGGTGTACGTCAATAAAGTGCATACTCTGATCTTTCCAAATGGTTATTAGGCTGAAAGGAGCATTTTAAGCAATGGATCGCCTCTAAAGAGAATAGTGATTTATAATGATAGGTAATGGTGATTTAAATTCAATCCGTATTGTCTATACAAATCAATACACATTTTTCCTGCACAATTTCTAATGATATATGTTTTCCTATTCATATACTTTACACAATATTTTTAAAGTAAACATAACTGTAGCATATCACTTAAATTATATGTAATAAATGTAGAAAATGGATAAAAACATTATTTTTACGTTTTCATTGCGAGAATATATGTAAAAAATAACGGATGAAGTAAGGGGCCGAGAACATATTTGCCTGTTATTAAGAATTTACTTTTAACTTGACAACAGCAGACTAAGCCATTTTGATTGCTGCTTTGATCTCCTCACCAGGGTCCAAGGATTCATTGATCTAACAAACAAGATCTTTGCAGTGCTTTACTCTTTCTGAAGTTTCAAAATGGCTTTGCATCAATTTTACTCGTAACCATAAAGTTAGTTTTATTAATGTTTTTCAGCTCCCATTTCTCACTTTCTAATTTATTATTGTCCACAATCGGTTGGAGGTGTTGAATAGATTCGTCCTGTACCACGGTATCATCTGTGGTAACGGACGGTTCAATTGTCTCCCCTTATATTTTTACGCCGTCTCGTGTGTTGATAGCATTTGCAAAGATGTTCTCATTGTAGATGCTAAACAATGTAGACAGTGCACAACCTTGCCACATTCGTTTTATAATAGATGTTTGTTCTGTTGCTCTTGTGATTATATTTACAGTGGTATGTTGATTCCAGTGTAAATAAGTTAAAAGTAAAAGTTCTTGCCTGAACCGTCCTGCAATTCTTTCATGACTTTTTGGTGGTTAACCCTATCAAAGTTTTTAATAGACTACGACACATAGGCCTAAATCTACAGATATATCTTGCAGGTTCTCGGACTTACCGACATCTTTACAACAGGGTGTTTACAGACAAAAGGGATTTTCCGGTTTCGAAGACTAGCTGCTCTGATACCAATCTGCTCTATTAATAAAGCATTTACTACAATTTAGGGTCATTTGCAAATCTACCGTTAAGGAGTAACTCATATGGCTAATTAATGAAGACATGAGCCACTCTTGTTTGAAATGGGCAGATACATTTTATAACACTTTGAATGTGTTGTGTTGTGTTGTGATGTCGGGTGTTATACTCCGCGCACTTGTACTTACTAATTGCCGGTTTCTCTGCGACGATGTTGTCCTGCAAACACAACTTATGCTAATATGTGTATGTGGGCGCCACTTGGATATTTGGTCCAAGAAATTATTATTATTAAAAAATTGATTTTTTTAGTTGTTAAATTAATTATAGAAAAAATGTGAACAAGACAATTTGAGTTCCAAATAACATATGTTTAATGATCTTTCTTTTCATAAAAATCGTCTGAAGGACTAACAATCAACTTAAGCAAAATTGCAGACTTACAAAAAATTATTGACAAGATTTTAATCATGTATCGGCTAATAAATATTTTATTGCTCAGTTGAATAGCATGAATTTAATCCTTGAAAAAACTTTATACTCAGGACGTTCAGGAGGTTTATTTGAACTATCAAGACAAATCAGTGGGATGCTTTACAAAATTGGTGTGATTTGAAGGTGTTTGACATGTGTAGTACAACTGTGTGACAAGGATACCAGGTAAAAATGGATTTTAATTTTTGAACAACTCACGTTCCGGTGGGTAAGTATTTCCTTCACTGGACACTGTTCTTGGGGACGATTCCAATCTTGCGCCTCTTCGTATTTACGTTTCCTCACGCACTGGTAACTATTTATAAGTCAAATTACGGTTTTAAAACTCCGCACAATTTAAACAAAAATCGTACTGTTTCTATGCTTTGAATTCTTGGCGGCGAGAAAACAGCTGACTGCCTGGCCTCTCTATTCTGCCGTCTCAGCGCTAGTTCCAACTCAATGTAGTAGGCTTTGTTAGTAATTTGGTTGGGGGTTTGTCAAAGTCTGTTTGTTTTCGCAAATACCAGCAAAATTGATTTTTCTCTATTAAAATCGGTCCTTTTCAGGGCCGCTGGATATTTGGCTGTGTGCGTTTCTATTAAATATGGCGTGTTGCTGCTCTATTCAACAACACGTTAGCGTTTTATCGATATACTCCTGACATAGGTTAAGTCTGTCTTTTGTCTGGTACGGTAAAAGCCTTTTTGAGTTTTCGGGTTGAATTCCTCTTCTTTGAGTTCGCCTAGGATTAGATGATCGGATTCGTAGGTGAAGTGTCTCTTGTGGATTCAAAGCATAAAGTGTTTTTGTGTCAAATCTGGTCTTCCTTTTATACTCTGTGTAAAGTGCATTGTTTTAATTTTTATTCATGACTTCCGGTATTTTTGAGTAAAATTTTCTTCTGGCACGTTCGAGAATATGCAAATAGAACATCATGGAACAAATTCGACTTCCGTAGAAGCTTTAGAACAAAAACTTATTTTTCTTTATACTAAAGGATATTACTGAAATTATTCTGGTATTTGTCAAACAATTTTACAGAACTACTTACAATCTGCATGCCATTATTATTTCTGGATTCTCTGCTTTCAACTGAATAAAATGATACCATTCACGATTGGTTCTGAATAAATTAAATCTAATAAATTAACATAAAATACAATTTTTACCTTTGAACAAAATTGTAATTTTCTAATTAATAAAATGTTATGAAGCTCCATGGCTCATGCTATAACATTAATACATACCATAATTATCTTTACATAACAAAATGAATAAATATTAAAACATATAACATATAAATAGTTTCATTTATCTGTAGGCATTACATATCGCCTAGTTTTTTGTCACTGGTTTTTATTGTAATTTTGTCTTTTTCGGTATTATATATGTGATTTTTTGGGTATTCACTTAGAGTTTGTTATATTGTTTATCTTTGGGAATACCTGGTTTATTCTAATACATTTTATTTTTATTGTAATATTACTTAGCATCTCACTGTTTTTGTACAGCTGAGTTATTTCATGGGTGTGACAATTTTCACTTTTACATTTAAAAATTCACTATGAATTAAGCTTGTCTTCAATTGAGCAAGTATGTTTCCATTGTGCGTTATAGAATTGTATCTTTTTCCTATATTTTTTCTAATATCATACAATTAGTCTGTCAAATATGACTATTTTTGTCATTGTTTTTTGGTCTCAGCCTAATATGATATAGGTAACTAGTTTCATAACTTGACTGTTAAAGTGTTTCAGGTGGTTATATATATATAAGTATAGTTACTGTGTTTCAACTTTAAAATACAATTTTGTTGCATTTTGATAACATTAAATTCATAAATATTACAATTTTATATGTTCATCACATGTTTTCAGTTTAACACAGTTTTTGATTATTTTAATTGACTTCTAATTAATTTACAGCTTTCTCTATTTAAAGTAATTTGTTTGTCTTTGTCCAATTGACATTTACATATAGTTTTTATATTAATTCTATAATAATTAATATTCACATAAAATCTGAGTGATTGGTCTTTGACTCCAAAACCTTGATTTTTTTGTCATAGCATTTATATATTTTTTATTTTAATTTACATCCTTTTTAATGATTTGTTCAAATCATTTAATACATTTATTTTATTTATATTATAAAGTATAATAATAGATCTTGTCTATTATTTCACAACAAATTAGTTTTTATGCTCTATTCAGAGTTACATTTATAATATGTTATGACCTCATTTTTGGTAATTTCTGAGATTATCTGTTTCTCTTATAATACATTATCAGTTTTATTCTGTTCTTCACTTAAACAATATATATGGGGTTTGAGTCTTGGTCATAGTCTTTGTCGTTTTTACATGTTAATGATATTAATTATCGGACAATATGACAAAATTTTTTGGATTACTTGGGTTCGATACTGTTCATCTCACCTTCCTCTTATGATAATATACTTTGCAATTAATTTCCTTTATGGAACGTTCTGTGACGTTACAATATATAGGTCTACTGTTAAGAAAAGCTGTTTTCTGATGATGTGCATTCATCATCAAAGAGTTTGACCCCATAGTGCTCTATACTGTATAGGTAGGAAACGTCTAAGAAGTACAGACTACGTATTATGACAACCTTTGACTTTGTGTTTTATACGCCTAAAGATTAATACTACAGGTAGCCAGGCTTGTTTATTTTTGTAATTATTATTTTTTGACATCAGTGAGGACAAATAAAATATAAGTTATTCATCAGTTAACGTACTAATCGATTATTTCTCTTACAGGTTAATCCGTAAAAAAGCAGTGCTAAGTAGATTTAAGCTACTTTTTATCAGAAGCGCGTCTTTATTAGTTAAATTTGTAATCAATAATTCTGGTTAATTAAATTTTTTGTTACCTAATTTGACAGCTAATCGAATAACCACATCAATGTACAGTAGGGTTCGACTATTACAATAAACGATGACGTTATCGTTAGGCTAATACTGCCTAGCCTTTTAAATCTGCTCAATATAGAAAAATACATTGTATAGGTTGCTTATTAGGATCACCCCTTTGTTTCTTACAATCTTATATATTGCGACAATACAATCATATGCTGTACTGTGCATTTATTAGATAAAATGAATATTTAAATTAAATTTTATAAATATGTAATAAATAAGCAGGTATGAGATTGAAATCTGAGTCTATGTTAAAAATACTCCATGTACACAGACAGGAACTGACCTGAACACTCACACGATTGTCGCTGAGAGTGTGTACAGTAGTAAGTGATGTGTGTGAGTGAGGCCAGTTCGAGCATGAAAGTTTGCAATCTCACCCTGGATAATTGTCAAATTATAGTTTTTATTTAATTATAAGAAAACCACAAATGGTAGAAAAAATTCAAAGACCCCTAAACACGTATAAAATTAATACACATGTGTAGTGAGAAAACGGCGTGAAAATGATGCGCAGTGCGAATTCAGTGCAATTTTAAGTGCGTAGTAGTTACACGGATTATTCGATTACGACGGTAATTACGTTGGACATGTGTAATTAAATCATCCATCGTTAGAGCACCCTGTAGTTCACATTAGACTTTGCCATTGGCAGGAATGTGCGAAAATACGAAATTGGACGAAAGTTGGGGAACTGACGCCACCAAGCAATTTCAGACAGGCAGAATTCTGTCCTGGCAGGTGCTGTACGATGCTCGAATATAAATAGGGCACGGAAGAAGCCAGCCTTTTTCTCAATCAGTCTTCAGTAGCGGCGGGACGCTGTGTCCACTATCGACGCGAGTTTTTAAAGTTTGTTAATTGAACAGTAACTCTTAATGTGTTTCCGAATACGAATATAAAACATACTTTACCATGTCTACACACACAAACGTCCGTCAGTCAAGACAAGCTACCATGTTACATAATGCAGAGGAACGCTATGCTGAACGATAGAGGCGTCTGCTAGAACTACAGCAGCAGGTGCAGAGCAACCTCTCACACTCCCAGATGGGACCATGAGAGACGAGTAACTGGAGGACGGCAAGTGGAACCTGGGAACGTGCAGGGAACTCCATCAAAAGAGAACCTACGGATCAACGGAGGACATGAGTATGAGCTACAAAATCGAGGTGGCAGATAATCCATTTATAAATTTTAAATGAGAGACTAAAGGCATTTAAAAGAAATTTTAAAATTTAAAAATGAATAAGAGTTTATATAAAATGTAGATAAAGAGGTTCAGAGAAACTGATTTAAATTTAATAAAATATTTTCTATGATGTTTATTGATTAATTTCGTTAATTTAAATTTTATTTTAAAGTTTGTAGAGCAATCAATGATTACTATGTATGCAATACATAAATGAACGTAGTTGAAAGTTATATAAAGAAAATAAAACAAAACTGCAGTAAAGCACACTGTCAGACTTAGCAGTCGAATTTTAATATTAACAAATAAATATTTAGAACATACATTTTTTACTGTAGAATATAAGATTTAATTAATGATAAATGTACTGCAACACTTGAACGTTTCAAGCAAACAATAATGAATATTTATGGCGAAGTAAGTGAGATTTTTCAACACGCTTGTGGTTTATAAATAAAATTTATGAAAACTCGTTAAAATTCAATCAATGCCTACTCTTATTACAATTACACCAAACTCCTTTAATTGGTACACTTTACCAGTAATGTAATATAAATTTTAGCACTCCACAATTTAAGTTACATTTAAATTTGTAAATTGTTGTGTTACAAATAATTGGCGCTCCAAATGCGTGGGGCTCCTCAAACACAAATAAATGTATATTAAACAATGTGGTGTTGTTACAATATATTTATTAATTTTCGGTAAATGTGGATGTTTAATAACATGCGATGGCATGGTAATGGTTTTATCTGTATTACCTGAATAATCAGCTAGTGTCAATCTTATACAAATATTTAAGTTGCAATGTACTGAAATAGAACATGAAAAGCTGATAACTACTTGATGACGGGTGTTATATTAAATGACTGAATTTCATTAACTTAAATTTTCCGCTCAGGACTTCTCTTTATGTAATATAAATTTAAAATGGAAACAATTGGGATAAGATGAAAAATTGCTTTACATAGCGAGACGTGCTTATTTATTTCAACACTAAAACGAGAAGCAAGATTAAGAACGGCTAAGTGGAATGACAGACGTCTGTTAGTTGAGCTTGTAGCTCCGTATGCGCTGACAGTACAGCTGTAATGGAACACAATGTACAACAGTACAACTAGCAATGTACAAAAGGATCAACTGTAGATTCATTACGTAAACTCTACAAGTAGGTTAACTTGATTTTCATGGATTCGAACAGACAATAATATAAGTTGAAGTGTAAAATTGACCTCAAAAACAAGTGTATACTGTTCCTTTTACTACTAAAAACTAAAGTTTAATGAATATAATTAAGTAGAAACGTAATAATGGAAATACAGTTAATATGTTACTTGTAACACAAAACGCAATGAATCAATGTTTGTCTTAAGATAATTTTGTCTGTGTCTGTTTCGTTGTTCTATTTCTGTAGTCGCCGTCTTTGCCTCACAAGACGCGTTTATTTTTGCAAGTCTTAGGCGTGTTATACGAGCAAATGTTTAAGTAAATTACATATGTGTTTGTTTGTGTGTGTGTGTGTGTGTGTGTGTGTGTGTGTGTGTGTGTGTGTGTGTGTGTGTGTGTGTGTGTGTGTGTGTGTGTGTGTGTGTGTGTGTGTGTAGCTATTAATTATAGTTCGTACAGGCGAACATTTAAACATGCATAAGGATGCATCTTACAGGCTCTGCTAAAACAACATAAATATGAAATTATAGGTTTGCCGAATAGTTTAAAACTTACTTGCTATATTTTTCACTACTTCTTTAAAGCCCACTACCCTATTACAGTAATTCTGTGGGAAAGGCATGTATTGTCATTTTTTACGTTTAGTGTGCGTTTGATGGGCCATACGCTATCAAACATACCAATAAAATGATAAATGTAAAATATTGTCATTAGTACGTATTTATTAAAATACATCAGAACAGTTTACTTATAAACATAAGCTAATTTAATTTAATTTAATGTAATTTGTTCTTAGCAATTGAAACAAGAACAAGTACTTAAATATATAAATAAAATTGCATAAATTTTGCATACAAGGATTTTGTTTAATATCGAGCAAACAAAACTAACTAATAGAGTGATCACTGTTACACACCACTAAATATGAACATATTAATATCGATTGTAATTAATATATTTATTTATATAATTTTTCAAATGTATTATATTACATAATAAATAAATTATATTACATTGAAATATAGTATATTTTACATTATTTTATTTTAAATCAGTTACACATTAATTAATTTATTTGTTAATTAATTTTTATGTATTATTATTTATAAATATTTCAGTGTTAAAGTTTGTCATATTATGATCGTTATATTGCAATTATAGAATTCTTTGTTTGTGTGTAGAGAAATATTATATTTCCTTTTGAATTTCAATAAACCATATAAACTACTCTCCTAAGGAAAACTACTTTATGGAAAGTCTCGTTTGCGTTTTAAATAAACAATAAGATTAAGTCGTTATAGGTAGAAAACGTCCTTAACAAACAAATAATTTTTACAGATATATGTGAGTGTCAATATAGAAGAAAGGATGCCTTAACTACAAATAGCCTAAAAGTGTGCAGGCAAAATAGAAGGGAAAGTTTAACGACATTGCCAACAGTAATCTGCCTGAAAAAAATGTTTATAAAGTCAGCAGAGTTTTGATGCACTCTCACAGAAGAAACGTTTCTTTTAATGTACCGCGTTTGACACCGACACACAATAAAATTTAATTAAAATTCATTTCTTAGTTATTGTGTCTCTAAATTTTTCAAGGTAATATACGATAATCAGATTTGTAGTAGCCCAGAGGGTATGACGTTAACTTAGCGGACCGGGGTTCGATTTTCGGGTACATCCTACAGTTAAGGTGTATTTGTAGACTCCATATCGACTTGCGATAACAACCTGGAATAGTATTCACTAGATAAAAGTAGTGAAAACTACATTACATTTCTTAATTATCAAATTCTGAAGCGTGTCCCGCGCCTAAATTCATAAAGCACTTTGGTGGTACAAAGAAGTGTCGTTATTATTTATTCAATATACATATACGTACATCTCTGAAAAATATTTTACACTAAATTGTTACAGGAGTATGTATTACACAGATGTAAGTTTTTCATTCTGTTGTATTTATAGTGTACTTTCTACTATCATATAGAGTAAACATAAATAGAACAGAGTCAGACTTAGTTACAAAGCTCTCTCAGTGATACATATTAATAACTATCTCATAGTATTACATACTAATAATTACATAACTACGTCAAGAACAATACACTCATTCTAACACAATCAGATATCTGAACATTTTATTCGGGATGTAATGACACCTTGCTGTAAGTTAATAATTAGAAATGTTGATTGCTGTGTTTGTAACTTTCTTCTTAATTAAATAACAATAACTTTTCTTTTATAAAATTGCTAAACTGCTATAATTGTTATTATTTAGACAAAGCTTTTCGTCATCACTGACCTCTTCAGGTCTTAAACGAAAAGCTTTGTCTAAATAATAACAATAATTGTAGTAGTGTAACAATTTTATAAAAGATGGCTGGCTGCTAATTTAAACAATACGGAGAATAAATAACAATAAGTCAACAGAAATCACTGCCTATCATTGTGTGTAACTGAACTTATATTTAACATAATTTGAAATAAAATAGTGAGGTACTGTATTTCTCAGATTCCGTTAGGGAACGTAATGTCTATATGTAGACAGAAAATAGTGGATGCAACATTATGTGTAACTACACATCTAAATCTGTTTATTCTGTCAAATGTAAAGTGAGGAAAAGTGTTTGTTATCTCTAAATATCTTTAATGCATATATAAATTGGATTGTCTGTAAGGTAAAAATGCGACTCTACACTCAAAAATTGCATAATTTGAGCAGGTTTATACGCCGATTATTGAGTAATTTTCAGTTTTTATAAGACCTTAAAATGACTTGCACTTGTTTATAAAATTACGGTCTATAGATTTAGCTTAAAAAGGACATATCAAAGTTAGGAGAAAATTATAATGCATAATACCATCCGAGCTCTGGTACGGTGTTTACATGTAACCTGTTTAGAGTCTGGCATAAGACAGAGATTACCTCTACGTTTACTTTAGCGAATAAATAACAAACGTGCAGTACAGTTGAGGGGGCATTTACTTTTGGCATAAGAAATGTTTAGGCCTAAATTATTATAAAGTTATGATCATCCCTACCGAGATAAGGATTTCGAGACTTTGACACTCACTTTTAGAAATCTCCTTGCTATGAGAAACAAGAATGGGTCCTTTTAAGTCTCTTAGTTGGACTTAATTACTTAATAAAAAGCGATGGTTTCTGTAATAATTTGCAGATTACAAGTGTTTTGGTATTTTGGTCGGCTGAGCAAACATTATATGGAAAGTCAAAACATGTGTGATCGCTGACGTTTTCCATAGGCTCTTATTCAACACAGGTTAAACGATTACAAAGTTTTGCCGTTCCTGAAAGTCATGTGGCAATAAGGTTCCAGACGACTAAGAATCGGGAAATTCCTAATAATTTACACAAGAGAAACCTTTGTTGGTAAATCCTTGAAACATTTAGTTATGTTGATAACAATGATGATAGTAGCAATGATAAGATAATAATGACGAATTTAAATTTACTTTTATAACGAAATATTTTTTGAGATGTTTATTTTTACTGCTCTATTTGCCATTATTTAGTTTGATTACTGAGAAAGCAAACACAGATAATCTAACATAGTAGATATACAGGACAGGAATTAAGGCGCGTGTCTATGCAAAATTACGTTGCCGGTGCTTTCAACAAAGTGGAAACTGTTGTCTAGAAGTGTGTTGCAGGCGAATATCATACAAACAAATTTCCATGTTACAGTTCAAATGTAGATTCTACTAATAATGAAAATATGCTGCTTATCTTTTAACAGTGCTACCTCAAAGCGTCTTTTTCTTAGAGTTTAGCTTGGTTTAAGACAAACAAGTGTTACTAAAAAAAAATTTTAATTTGATTATACCCATTAAGTTGACTAACAAATTATTAATTACAAAATAATATCTAATACTGATTTTTATATTCTAAAATGGAATCAATTTTAACTTTTAATTAATGTGTGTGGTCTAAAGTGAATAGCATTTTGTCATATAGTAGATAATCATGACAGATCGAGGGTAGAAGGCCTGGCGGAAGACACAAGACGCGTTGGATTGACGCAGTGGCAAGGGATGATGATAATTTACTTAAAATAAAACGATGGACATCGATCACTAAGGGCATGGAAAAATGGAGGCGGATGATTATGGAGGGTAGTAGTTGTAGTAGTAGAAGTAGAATTAGTAGTAGTAGTAGTAGTAGTAGTAGTAGTAGTAGTAGTAGTAGTAGTAGTAGTAGTAGTAGTAGTAGTAGTAGTAGTAGTAGTAGTAGTAGTAGTAGTAGTAGTAGTAGATAATCATATTAAAATTGATGTTCACATTATAACTGAAAATTTTAATTTTATAGTTTAGGTCTCCTTAATTATACGTGTTTAGTAGATAATAATATATATATAACATACTTCAAAATAAAAGTTTAAAAGTTAAAAATTTAAGTTTATCATTAAACTGACGAAACGTAGCGCTTTCTAGTCTACAACAGACAAAGTTTATTTGCATAGCAAACTGACAGTCACGCTCATCTTGTTGCGTGTCCTTTAGTAATTGTTTCAACACGCTATGCCATTTCTCTCTATGTTTGCCCTGCTTTCTTTCAGAGAAATTACCACATAAACCAATGTAATGGACAATACAATCACGTAATAAAACGATTGAAACCTGACGGTTTTTGTATTTAAATTATCTCAATTATATTTTGATTACATCCAACTGACTGTGGTACGAGAAGAAGATTTACGCCAATCAAGAAGTCCAGCAATACTCAAGCTTACTCTTGCTATTTTTTAACATATACACTGATAACACAGAGGGTGAAATTTATGTAAATCCTAGAACATATTTAAATACAACGCCGTTTGCATGTGATCCAACAAAACGGATGCGAGCTTCAAAGATCGTTACTTTAATGCAACAGATCGCAACAGGTCTGCTCAACAAAACACTTTCTGAGAAAAACAATGGGAAGTAACACAACATTATAAAACAGAGCAAAAACCAAGAACCATATATCCCTTACCTTTTTCGCGACATATGACGTTGAACATTATGTTGGTTATAAACTTTTATTGTTTGAGGAAATTTTGTGGAACAATTTGACAAATGTCGTCAAAGAAATGAGATTTATATAAATGTCAGCTGACACTTACAAAACGCCATGTTTTTGTACAGTATTTTCCTTGGTTTTTTGCAAGCATAAAAGAACGCATTGAGGAGCATTATGAAAACAGATATCGTTCGGAATGGAAATAAAAATTCCACCTCCTTATTTAAAAAAGTTTGTCAAAACGATCTCAGATAAAATTATTTCTTATTTTATCTAATTTTTAAACTCTTCCTACAATGTTACAAGAAAGTTTGATCATTTTAAATAAGCATTCTATTATGTACGTTAGAATGTTGACAGGCATAACTTAAATTCAAAATGTAATTAAATTTTACACTTCATATAATCCAGCGATATTATAACATATAATTTTGTTTCATATTAAAATAAATCGTGAAATCTTGCGTGTGTGTGTTTGTGTGCGCGCGCGTTTGTGTTACCATACTTACGTAATTCATATTGCTATTGTAAGAAAACCGCATTAACAACTTGTATGTAAACGGAAAGGAACGTTTTAACGTAATGCGTCAGTCACTGCTATTAAGTTTTATAAAGAAACAGTATACATGAACTATAATTTTGCAAACGGTATTTCAGATAATTTATTCGGGACAATATTAATATTTTATAATACTTAGTATCAGAAAACCCAAGTGCGCAGGTCAAAAACAGTAGCTTTATGTAGGTGAACCGATGGTTAAAGCAATTACATGCGTATTGTTTTGTACCTGACTAGCTTTGCTTACAGGCAGCCTGCTAACCTAAACACTGACGTGTCTAATGGTCTGCATTGTTGAACGTTGTAACAATGTGCTGCAGTTTGGACAACATAATTGCTGCTGGCTTTACGACTTCTATTGGTTTAATTAAAGAGTAAGAATTTTTACTTTAGTTTTAATTTAGTACACCTTAGATGTTATTATATCTTAAAGAATTTCAACAATAATGCGCCTCGAAAGTCGTAAATTTGAGCAAGTAATTAATGTGCATTTTTACAAAAAATAAACTATATTCAAAAAATGTTTTTCTCTTTTCAACAGAAGTAAAATTTGTTTATCAATAGATAAATAATATCATCTATATTATTATAGCGCGCGCACACACACAATTAATAAATTCTGTCTACAAGTATAGTTTATACCACAATTTATGCACTTTATACAATTTGTACACGCACAATCTGTATTTCTGGGATTTGGATGTAAATTAACGAATTACCACTCTGCCGGTATATTTAAATTGATATGAATGTATTTATATGTAAACGCTGTTAACTTTTATACCAGCCGTTTGAAACTTGCAAGACTGTAACTTACATTCAAATTTTAGGGGGGGGGGAGGGGTTAGTCCCAAAAGCAACAAGAGTCTGTTGGGTAAAATGCCAAGTTTTACGTAAATTGGTTGAGGCATGTAAAAGGTGTTATAAGACATACCCCCCTAACACAAACAGATAAATTGCAAAGGGTCGAGTCAGTACTGAGTACCGACTTTATTCGTTCAATAAAATTACATAAGAGAAGTTAAAGACGTGTGTGTTTATAATTTTTCTTCATCCTGTCTCCTTGAAAAAATCAGTGCTTTAAGGCATTAAACTATGTTATTCTGTTTTCTGTCATAACAGTTTGGTATAAGAGCACACACACACACACACACACATATATATTGTCACAGGACAAATGGCGCCAATCGTACACACTATCGTTTTTGAGGTCTTTAAAAGGACCGTTTGTCGAGGACGCTAAATCTTTTGCGTATGCTGCCCGAGCCGCGCTGTGATGTTCGGCGGCTGCGTCCGCTGTTCCGGGCGTGCTGCGGTCCTCTTCTTTCGGCAGCGGTATATAGAGCCCGCTGCTGTCCCAGTCGATGTCCATCACTGCTTCTCCTGTGCTCTCCATTTATCCTTCTTCCTTTTCTTCCGGCTGGCTTCATGACGTCCAATGGAGTGCGCCAAAATCCGCTCTGAGCTGTGCGGTTGTGCGTCGCAGAGACGAACCGCTCGGTATCTGAGTTCCGAGCTACCTTCTGGAGCTCCTGCCTCGTGGCCCTGCCCAGGCAAGATACGGCGTGTGCTCTATAGCAGGCCGATTCTCGGCTGTTGTGCTAGCCTACACTAGCGCAGTATACACCGAGGGAGTTTCCACGAATCACCTGGACGTATACGGTACCTTCCCAGCTCAGCCACTAGAGGATTGTCTGCGCGAGAGGATAAGATTCAACAATTAGTTAGTGTAGAGTACATAATATTTTCTAATTCCTTGACGGTTAAGAATTTTATAGCGGGGAATTCGTTAACGAAATTTGAATAATCCATCAAATTAGACCAAATAAAACGTTGATTTTAAAGACTTACAGTTTGCGTATTGGGTTGTGCAGTTTAGTCTTCGTAGTATTAGCAATGATAGGTATGTGTACTCTGCTTATGTATTATCAAAAATTTCCTTTTACTGTTTTGTTTCTGCGATTTGTTACCACGACGAAATCTGAAATAAATAAGCAGTCCATATCTCCGTTTACGAAAATAAAAATTTCTTTTCCTGAATTATTATCATTTATTTTTTCATAACTTTTATCTCTCTTTTCCAACAAGAACATTAAACTGTACACATATACTAACAATACTAACACCATACATATAGACACTTCCAAATTCTTCCATACAGCATACATGAGCACATTCCTCCTAGATTAACAAAATGTGCAGTTAATTTCAATACACAAAAACTCAACATGTTTTACGTTTAGAGAAAAAATCAGAAAATATTAAAAGAAAAGTGCAATCTGTAATCGTAAAATTACTTACTTTCAACGTAAATCTATTAAGAATTACTGTGAGGTCGATAGCCTTATAAAAACCGTAAGTGTCCCGCTGTAAGCACTCTTACGCGTAAGCACTAACGGGAATTACGACAACAATATTTCATTTCATTATTATTAAAAAAATATTGTTTGCCGTAAACATCAGGTACCGTTTACGTGTAAACGGGATTAAAACTATTCATTTTAGCCTATAACTTATCTTTCCTATGAGTATACACTGTATGTACCTTTAGGATGGCAGAGTGTTTTTAAATGTCTAATAAATACAGAATTTCATTAATTAGATACTGGATAATTTATTATTCCTAATACTCACATAATATACTGCAACAATAACTATATTTGCATAGTTATTTGGATATAGGGCAGTGTTTTGTACATAATTAGTGTAAAGAGAGTAGGATAAATATTTTTAAAAATTTTGTGCTTGAAACTACAGAATATAGCTTGTCCAAAGCATACACCTGACCGACGTAATTGTTTACAGTGTAAGTCATTGTATGTGTGTAGGTGTGTGTGAACCAGCACCAACCTGCATTGAACTACGTATGGATTGTTAGTTTTTCTTAATAAATCAGGTATTGACACGATTAAAATAAATTAATAAATATTTTTTACCTATTACAAAAGACATATCTGAATTATAAAAACGCCATTAGAATAAAAACCTTTAAACGAGTATGGCGATTCAAAACTAATGCAGAAAAGTACAGTAATAGAGACGTCATAAAAATTAAAGTTAATTACTACCACAATTGGCTAGTAATTAACAAGTGCGTTATATGTAAATGACAAGTGCTAAATTTTGAAGACACTGCAACCCTTCGGTTAAAGATCAAGTTTTGGTTATCGCGCAAACAGACTAAAGAGTGATCCGTTAAAAAAAGGACACTGCACTCGAATTGACACAGCTTACCATGTCAAAAACAATATCTAATGTGTCAGTTTGCCTTTTACTATAAACGGCAATTACCTCGGACAATTTAGACGCGAATCAGACTCAAGGACACTCTGGACTTCACACGAGGACATTACGTCCGTTTACTAATCAACTTGAACTCATCATCATCACCAGCATCTGCAATAGCCTACACCACGACTGACAGGATAACCATCAACAACTGCCTATAAAGTACATAGGAAGGGTCAGCATCATCATCATCGTCAGTGTCAATCAGGAGACGCACACACACAAGTACACACACAACGGTAACTTCAACAATACGCAGGTGACAAAGAACAATTATATTTTTGTTTTAAACAAAGAACTCATAGAAACAGAATATGAGTTAATAAAGTAATATAAAGACCAATGTAAATAGTGTTAAAAACGTAATTGTAAATTAGTGTTAAAAATAATAATTTTACTCTGCTTAATTTTAAAATGGAGTGCGTCATTATAAATCATAAATATTCTTAAAGTAAATATTATTTTTATTAAAATATTAACAGCAAATATTCATTTTTATTTGGTAAAGCTAATATAATTTTATAGATGAGTTGCTACGAGTTCAAATTTTTAATAATGATTCAAAGTCAGACACCCATGCAATATAAAACATTTTATGGTTTCTTCATCATATATGTTTAGATATTTAAGACTATATGTTATTAATGTGTGCTGAATAGGAAAGATATGTTATGTCTTCAGAGTGTAACCTTGTGAAAAAGAATATCTTGAGTTTTACAGTTTCAAATTTTAATAATCAATTCATTTTCTTTGCAATATTTAATAAACGGTTGATCGATTTTTTACTATAATTTTAATTATTTCATGTCACCAAGGTCTCACTCTTCTTTTTAAAAATACGTGTATTGTGCAACCACATATACTCAACGTAGCAAACACACAACAATCCGACGACCTAGTTTTTGTTTATGCGTTGGGTACATGGACAGAAGTGTATTTATTTTATATTACCTACTTGTAACGTTGCAATATTTTAAACTCCCACAATTCTAAAATGTCTTTTCTGACTTAAAAGAACCACTTTTACTTTTACGGTAACACTTGCTTTTACTTTTACCTTTTGTATGTAGACAAAAATTAAAATATAATAATAGAATGTAGTAGAAATAAAATGGTTTTTTAAATATATTGAAATATTGGTATTGCTATCCTTTTAAGCAAGCTAGAGAAAAAAGAAGAAATGAGCAGGCTAAATATAAAATAATTTTAGAAAACAATTATTTGCTGGAAATTTTATAGTTTTTACCAGACATAACTGAATGAGAAGAATCACAGTTAGTAAACATTAATTAATAGAAGGCTTTATCAATGTCTAGAATATTTGAGACTCTACAGCCTTGCAACGCGAAGAAAGGCATAATAACGTCTAGTCTCATCACACCTGCAACACAAAAATACAATGTTTAATTTCAAAAATCTAATAGAGGGGATTTTTATACGAATATATATTAGTAAGAATTGATTAAGAAATTTCATAATGGATAAATATAAATAAGGAAAACATTTGCGATTTTTTATAATAATATACACAAGTTATTCTCATACCACTAATGTATTATTACAACAATCTCAGTAGTCGCCGTATGGTACAGCAAAAAACAAAATACAAACACCACTAAAGTCAATAATCACTAGCTTTAATTATACACAAATAACAGTTTGCAATCAACACGTTATTAAGCAAGTTTATACTCGTACAATAATTTAACATAAATTTGTCCACACGCAACATTAATGTCGACAATTATAGCTCCACACTAATTATCACTTCGCCACAATACTTCGACCCGCACTTCAATAACTCGCCACTTATAACTGACTTCTAAGCAGCAGCTGTCATGTATGTCATGTACCCTGTAGGATTCCAGACTAATGTTCCGTAATAAGCGTCAACAAGCAATGGAAAACTCTAGATCGTACAATACTGCGGCCTTGGGAAAAACACGCACCTGCTCGTCTAACCGGGAAGACGTCTTTAAGGACGCTCTGTATTGTTTGAGAGATACAGTATTATTATAACGCTATGGTAGTTGCTTCGGCGGCGTTTACTACTAGCTTCAGACCGAGTACCTTGAATCTATACACAACAATCAGGCAGTTTAAAAATGGGGTAGGCGACGTAAAAACAAATTTATAATCACAAGAATACGCAAATTAATGACTCAAAAACGTCTAGTGTTTATTCCAATATTAACTACAAAGTGCACAAGAAAATATCTGATTAACTTTTCAGTTCCTCAAAAAATTTCGGCTACAGTCATATCCTTTGTAATTATTACCGGAACAGTGAGAATGTTACTTGTAGACACGTATGCTAGACATGTTCAGAGAGAACGTTCATTAATCTCTGTCTTCACATTACACGACATCAATATATGCCTCGAATTCTATCTGTATAAATTACGTACGGCACGATTCTGAATATCAGTATGTTGTTACTCGTGATGTGGAATATATATTATTAACATGAATGTGTGTGTGTGTGTGTGTATGTGTGTGGTTTAAATACTTTTTCCAGCGTCGACTACTTCACGTCATAATATAATCATAAATTATCAATTTTCTGCAAATTTATTAGATGATACACAGGAGCGCGTTGTACATGAAGGTGAGTTATGGACGTGTACTTGGTAAATAAGATAATGTGAGATGACGGCATTTTATATTTTCTCGTTCTTCACTTTTCAGATTAATATGCGTTGTTTCTATGCTCCGTGAACTGTAGACATTATAAGGACAGACCAAATTATAATCACCGTTCAATGAGTTTTACGTGAGTTATAAGCAACCCAACATAACACAACACAATTGCTGGTACACGCAACTCACAGTCACTACAAACATTACCTCGCAGAGGGAGAGAACAGTAGCTGTCACGTTTTGTCGTTGATCAGACACTGAACGTTAAGCAAATACCGTCATTTGCATGCACTGCTGTTATAGCGACCGTTCAGCGTTCTCTTTGTCGGAATCTGAAGCACTCAAAGGGCAATTTCAACAAACCGAGAGCAGCTATTTAACGTCACGCAGATATGAACAGTGTGTGTGGTACGACAACAGTTCATTGACATACACATATATGAGACCCGCAAAAGTTAATCTTGTTCTAACTTAGTCTCACTGATTGATTTTCTCCTGGTATGCGAAGAGTATTTATCTTTCAAAGTTATTGTATTATTACTTCAATATTCCTTAAGGAAATGGAAGTATGGTGATGGCAAAAAAAATCGTGTTCGAGATTATTGCAGATTCTGATTGTACTACACTCAAAACATGAAAAAAAGTCGTTTTCCGAAAAGTGTCTGTGTGTGTCTGTCTGTCTGTGTGTAGATTTTTTTCTATGCAAACGATAACTGCCGCAAATTCAAACAGAATCAAATAATTTTTTGCATACAGCCCTGATTTGTAGAGTACTCACGACCTATTGTTTGTGGTGAAGATCGGTTGAGGGAAAGGGGTAGTTTACCTGCAACGTTTTTTTTTATCAAGGGAAATTTTTTTTGGCAAACGATAACAGCCGCAAATTCAAACAGAATTAAATAATGTTTCGCATACAGCCCTGAATTGTAGATCTCTCAAGACCTATTGTTTTTGGTGAAGATCGGTTAAGGAAAAGGGGTAGTTTACCAGTAACGTTTTATGTTTTAACAAGGGTATTTCCTATGGCAAACGATAACAGCCGCAAATTCAAACAGAATCAAAAGATTATTTGCATACAGCCCTACATTGTAGAGTTCTCAAGACCTATTGTTTTTGGTGAAGATCGGTTAAAGGGAAGGGGTAGTTTACCAGCAACGTTTTTTTAACAAGGGTATTTTCTATGGCAAACGATAACAGCCGCAAATTCAAACAGAATCAAATAATTTTTTGCATACGTCCCTGAATTGTAAAGGTCTCAAGGACTGTCGATTGTGGTGAAAATCGGATAAGGGGAAGGGGTAGTTTACCTGCAACCTTTTACGTTTTAACAACTGTAAAGTACTTGAAAATTCATTTAAACGTTTTGAAACAATGGTAATTGTTAAAAATAAAATAATTTTGTTGCCAGGCAATACAATTATAATTTTTTCATTTTAATGTAAATTATGTATGAGTTAATATCTTTATATATATAATTCTTCTGTAAGTGTGTATGTCACTGAACTCCTCCATGTATAAAATAATATATCGTTCGTGGCAGGTAAGCATATCTCAGTTATGTAATGTTTACGTTTCCATTTTATTATTATGCCTACAGCAATAAAAATGCAGGTAACACACACACACACACATTTTTTTTCTATGGCAAACGATAACTGCCGCAAATTCAAACAGAATCAAAAGATTATTTGCATACAGCCCTGATTTGTAGAGTACTCACGACGTATTGTTTTTGGTGAAGATCGGTTGAGGGAAAGGGGTAGTTTACCGGCTAGGTTTTTTTAACAAGGGTATTTTCTATGGCAAACGATAACAGCCGCAAATTCAAACAGAATCAAATAATGTTTTGCATACAGCCCTGATTTGTAGAGTACTCAAGACCTATTGTTTTTGGTGAAGATCGGTTAAGGGAAAGGGGTAGTTTACCTGTAACGTTTTATGTTTTAACAAGGGTATTTCCTATGGCAAACGATAACAGCCGCAAATTCAAACAGAATCAAAAGATTATTTGCATACTGCCCTAAATTGTAGAGTTCTCAAGACCTATTGTTTTTGGTGAAGATCGGTTGAGGGAAAGGGGTAGTTTACCTGCAACGTTTTTTTAACAAGGGTATTTTCTATGGCAAACGATAACAGCCGCAAATTCAAACAGAATCAAATAATTTTTTGCATACGTCCCTGAATTGTAAAGGTCTCAAGGACTGTCGATTGTGGTGAAAATCGGTTAAGGGGAAGGGGTAGTTTACCTGCAACCTTTTACGTTTTAACAACTGTAAAGTACTTGAAAATTCATTTAAACGTTTTGAAACAATGGTAATTGTTAAAAATAAAATAATTTTGTTGCCAGGCAATACAATTATAATTTTTTCATTTTAATGTAAATTATGTATGAGTTAATATCTTTATATATATAATTCTTCTGTAAGTGTGTATGTCACTGAACTCCTCCATGTATAAAATAATATATCGTTCGTGGCAGGTAAGCATATCTCAGTTATGTAATGTTTACGTTTCCATTTTATTATTATGCCTACAGCAATAAAAATGCAGGTAACACACACACACACACATATTTTTTTTCTATGGCAAACGATAACTGCCGCAAATTCAAACAGAATCAAAAGATTATTTGCATACAGCCCTGATTTGTAGAGTACTCACGACGTATTGTTTTTGGTGAAGATCGGTTGAGGGAAAGGGGTAGTTTACCGGCTAGGTTTTTTTAACAAGGGTATTTTCTATGGCAAACGATAACAGCCGCAAATTCAAACAGAATCAAATAATGTTTTGCATACAGCCCTGATTTGTAGAGTACTCAAGATTTATTGTTTTTGGTGAAGATCTGTTAAGGGGAAGGGGTAGTTTACCTGCAACGTTTTTTTATCAAGCGTATTTTCTATGGCAAACGATAACAGCCGCAAATTCAAACAGAATCAAATAATTTTTTGCATACGTCCCTTAATTGTAGAGGTCTCAATGACTTTCGATTTTGGGGAAGATCGGTTAAGGGGAAGGGGTAGGTTACCGGCAACCTTTTACGTTTTATCAAGAGTAAAGTACTTGAAAATTTATTTAAACTTTTTGAAACAATGGTAATTGTTAAAAATAAAATAATTTTGTTGCCAGGCAATAAAATTATAATTTTTTCATTTTAATGTAATATAATATTTTTCATTTAATACAGCAATAAAAAGGCAGGTAAGACACACACACACACACACACACACACACACACACACAATTCACGTTATTTCTGGCCTCACTCATGTTTATTTTCTTACATTTGCATGCTTTTTAAATGGAAAGTGCCGAAACCGACACCAACATAACGCGTGCAAGCCGAAAAAATGGACATCAATTTGCTTACTGGCGAAGCTAGTAGTTAATGAATGGGTAGGCAAAAATCTTATCTTAAATTTTTTTTTTAGGATTCACTAAAAGGACGGTGGTTCAAATCGGACGCTGAGGTAGAGTTTGCTGTAACCGAATGGTTCCACAAACAGCCGTAAAAATTTTACTAGCAGGGAATCTACAGGTTAGCGCAACAGTGGAACTCATGTCTTAATGTTACTGGAGACTTCTTTTAAAATCGTTGAATAAAAAATGCTTTACGGCTCTATACGTGTTTCTATTGAACAATCCTTGTATTAGTCATACACAATAATACAACTGATTGAACTTCAAATTTTTAAACTTGATTAGTTTCTATATATATGTTTAATGTTACAAATAATTCAAATAACAATCTTGATCATTTGTTAGTTCAGCGGAATAACAGTGACACTTTTAATAACCGCATAAAATAAACACTTAGAAACAACACAGGCGCTTTAACTTAACTGTTTGGACCACAGAAGTGAGGCATGCCTCAACGCTCTATGTGTACAGCGCGGGACAATCCCCCCTCCCTACACTTCCCTATCACACCACTACATTGCTTACATACGATGTATACAAAAAACGCTGAGGCAAGTTCAGGTTGCCTCATTCCCTTTAAACGAACTATGCCGAATCTCACCTGTCACCATCTAGCGGTCGCTCAATAAAGCACGTTTCGGTTTAATAAATTTGACAGTCGCAGTAACAATGTATAATCTTTACGTTATGTAGTTCATACGTATTTATAATTTTTATTCTACAGAATTTTTTAGGGTAGGCATTGCCTCAATTGACTCCATGTAACTTCGCCACTGATATATATGTGTACAACTTTATCGGCAACAAAGAAGTAGTTTTTGTTAAAATTCCTTCCCGCGATATTTGGCCGTAGTCCAATGTTTTCTACAAAACCAGACATTTCGGCAATGCCATCGACTTCCATCATCAGTGAAAATCGAGTGCGATAACGTGAGGTGGTATACGTTAGTGACCACAGTACTGTGGTTAAGGCTGAAGCAGTAAGTAGAAAGAAGTAGTTTCTATGGTAATATTTCATTTCGAAAATGATTTTAAATATAAATCTTAGAATATGGAAGTCATGTATGGTTCTCCATACCGATATTTTACATTATTACCTTGTGTTTGGCAATGTTAAATTGTCACCAGAGACGGTAAAGCAAACACAAATTTCCTTTAACATTTTTATTTATTTCGTTTATCCATTTTCGACAAGTTAACAACAACGACTAAAACCTTAAGGTGACTTAGCACACATAATGTATTTTATAATTGAGCTAAAATGGCACAATAAAATATTGCTACGACAATTACGTAACGCTTTAAAAAATTCGAGAGCGTCGTTGTACTCGTTTCTCGACAAGCCCAGCGTGCAGCGTCTGTGCCAAAGACATGCTCATTGCTCACGTAGCCTTAGGAGGGTTTGAGCTCTTGTGCTGTGCATCTTATGCCGACATGCGGCCGGGAATATGAAACGTTATTCTGGAACTTCTGCGGGACCTATATAAGCAACAGCGGCCGGTTAAGTGAGTCAGTTACACCTGGTAATACTTTAGAGTGCGGATCAAGTGATTGTTACTGATTAGTGGAAAGTAATTATTGTGTTAATGAGTACGGTACGTTAATAAGGTGACATTATTGTTGCATGTAACAAATGTAAAGCTACCGACGCATAGCTGTCCGCCTCAGTTCCGGCCGCTCTCATTGTAGTAGTCATGCTTAAAACAACGATTTGCCTACACTGACCTGTCTCACCTCACTTGAATTTAATTTGTTTTCCTAATTCCTATACAAAGCGAATTGGTTTTATATAATTGTTGTTATGCTCACAATAAATTAGGCTTCCCAAGTGCGTTCTTTACACGTTTTTATTCCTGTTTATTAAATTTTAAATGTGGGACATTTTTGAGAAATACTTTAGTAATGCGATCGAATAAAATAAAATAACTTGAACTCAACTGATTAATCAAAATATATTTATCTGTCAAATATATTTTTTTTAATTTTCTCAGGAAAGACTGTGGAATATTTACCATCTATATTAATGCCTCACTCTATTCTTTAATATGTTAGATTTATAAAAATCTTTGTTTTAACTAATTTTTCTTAAATTTAAACCACTAATAACTGTTAAATATAATTATGATAACAATAATAACATAACAATATTCAGTAAATTAAACAATTTTTAAAACAACCATCAATGGATTTTTAATATTTTTTGTCAAACACAAACAGAAGATTACACAAGATCACTAATAAAATTACCAAAAATGTATAAACCCATTAGGCCCTTAATAAACGCTGAGACAGCACCAAATTATAAAGTATTTAAATTACTATCACAAATATTAAAACATAAAGTAAATAACAAATATGTATAATACAAAAAACAGTACCGAACTCGCAGAACAACTAAAAAACATACAAGTAAGCAAAAACACAAAATTATATTCTTTCGACATTTCAAACATGTACACAGATATTTCCATTGACGATACCATAAATATTATAACAAATAAACTGAAAACAATAAAAAACAACACATACATTAGACATTTAACTAACAGTTTAAAAATTATATTTAAAAAAATTATTTTCAATATAACAAACTATACCACCAAAAAGATGGACTATTTATGAAAGCCCCAACCTTCGCTATCATCTCCGAAATATTTTTACAAAGCTGAAGAAATAATAAATATAATAAAATTGAACGACCCATTAAGAAGTTACTATACATACGTTGATCACACTCTATATATATCCCAAAATAAAGGCATTAACATTACTAATATATTAAATTCAATTAACAATTTACATTAGAAATCAAAATTCACAACAGAAGAAGAATCGAATTATAAACTGAATTACTTAGACCTAACCGTATATGGAACTGAAAACAATTTTGAGTATTCAATATACATAAAACCATCTCAAACTAATTTAACAATTCCAAATAATAATAATTTAATCATCCTCCCAAACATAAAATGACGGCATTCAATTCATTAATATACCGTATGTATAGAATCACATTAAATGAATAAGAAAAGAACAAAGAAAGAAATATTATCAAACAAATAACAATAGACAATGGAGCAAAATAAAAACTACCAATAAATTAGAAAATAAAATAAAACTTAACTTACTTGTGTCCTTTGTAAAAGATTACACAAATTCAGCAATTCCTTCCGTGTCACAGTGACTATCAGAGCTGTTGCTATCCGTGTCCGAGCTGTCTGAAGAGCTGTTGTTATCAAGGTTGATGATGAATGAATCCACAAAATTGACTATGTTTAGTTCCAGTGAGGCGTAATACTCTTCCAAATCTTGAACATGTTTTATTTTTGTTTTCCATTCTTCGGGTCCCATTACACTAAACTTCTCACACAATCTTCTCACTTCGTTTAGACTGAATGTAATGTTCTGTCTCACCACAAATCCTTTCACCTTAGCCCAAGCACATTAGCACATTAGTTCAGGTCGGAATGATAGGGCGGGAGGCGTAACACTTCATGTCTTTCACTTTCCAAAATATCGTTCAGAACATATTTTTTGAATTGTCCCTTATACTATTTAATAAGATGGACAAACTGCGGTTTCAGCACACTGTCTGAATAAGGAACCCCTTTCTAGTCAACCACTGCTTCATCTCATATTTCTTACCATTTGATGTGGGTACTTTTTCTACTTTAATGTTATGATAAGAGGCGTTATCAATCACAATCACTGATCGAGGTTCTACATTTGGAAGCATTTTTTCACGTATCCACTTAATATAGTTTTCTTTATTCATACTTTAGTGATAGTCTCCTGAAGAAGATGACGCTTTCCACATAGTTAGTGCACCAGGAATGAAACCTTTTTCCACTCCATCGCTATAATAATCATACGACCTCCTTTACAAATCGGAAAATGAATGCCTTGGCTGGAATCGTCTGACCATACTTTTCCACTCACATGGGAAGAATGAATGTACGTTTCATCCACATAAATTATAGGACGGCCTTCATCTCTATATTTCGTGACAGCTTGGAGATAATTAATCCTCTGCTCTCTGATATCAGATTGTTCAATAAGTAATTTTCTATTATTTATAAATTTTTTCCAACAAAACCCCAGTTATTTCAAGATTACACACACACTTTTTCACTTCTGGTAAACCCTATTCTTTTTTGAAGTTCTTCTTTCAAAAGTTCTGCTGTTGGCAATTGTTTTCTTATTGTATAAAATTCATGCACTATTCGCCGCACAACACCTTGATCAAACTTGTCTAGTCCAGTTACAGGTTTCGCTTTCGTTCGCTTCAGTAACAAATGAAGTAGGCTTATCACCCTCATTGCAATTTTTAAGTTGTCGTAATTCCTTGTTTATTTTGGTCACAACACGTTCAGAAACGCTAGTAGCAGCAGCAGTTTGCTCCCTAGCTGTAACAACTGGAACCGTCACCACTTTGTTATCAGCCTCTTTCTTCATAAATTTAAACATATTGCTAATTATTTCCCTGCTTTGACCGTTTAGAACCTTCCCGCCTACCCTACTGTTCATACCAGCCATTATGAACAATTTTATAGTTCCACTTTATTAGTTTCACTAACACACACACACACGGAGCACTAGTAAAAACGCAACTGAGATTCACAAGACAACACCGACTACTGAAAAGATATCAAGACTATTAAAAAACAGATAATTCACAGAAGTCAACAATCTGTCATTAGAGAACAAAAGGCTATTCGCAATACCGTGAGTCAATGTTTACAGGAATGTTAATGATTTACCCCGTGCGTCACACCCTTAAAATTCCCCCGCTCCCGGACCCAAGAGCTCAGCTATGCGCCGGTAGTTGTAGCTTGATTTATTATAGGAGAATACATTGTTGATTTCAAATTGTTGTTTGTGACTAAGTAAAGCTGGTAATTAGTGACCTCATTGGTGGCTGTATTTTGTTTTTACTCTACAGGACGACGATCCATGAGACCGTCGTAATAATATGATTCCGCCTCCTCACTTTTAAAAAAAAACCGCATCTAGGACACTTGTGATGAAATAAACAGTCTCACTGTGCAGGGAGACTTTACTATTTTGCACAGCTTAAAAATATTTAGCATTTATTTAAATCTCATTACGCATCACATTGTTATTTGATACGTTGTCACGCTCTTTTATATAAGTAAGAACATGCTATGTTTATTTTTTCTTTTCTTTTTTCCTAGGTCTTATGTAGTTTAGGTGCTAGACAAGAAACTGCTCATGTAGCTTAGGTGTTACACTTGGCTTCCGCGAGTCTTTTGACTTAGAAAGGAGTCTAGCCATCATCACGCTTCAGTTTCTCGGTATTTCCGTATTATGTTTTCAGAAAGTCTCATACCCAAAGACTGAGTCGATTAGAATGCTAAGAAAGTACACCTACAATTTATTTTTTGCTTCTTTGTCTGCATTAGTCAAGAATATTAAATGACTATAATTATTTAATTAATTAAAAAGGAATCTGATAATCGACAGATAATCCAATTTTAGCCTTTGACCTTATTGTTATATTGGAGTGTTAGTGGTCTCAAATATTTCTACTAGTAATTTTATACAAATCACTATGTTATCTTTGGTATTGCCGAGCGCTTTCGGCATTCAAGCCATCTTCAGCTAATTTACCAACAGAGAAATATGAAACCGTTCACTTCTTATATACCGTTTTACCGGACCTATCTAGCCCCGCCTCCTGAGGAAGTAACGTCTTACTTAGCTCCACCCATAGTGGGTTGTCATACATTACCAATTTTGTAGCCGTTACAATTTACGTTAACTTACTATTTTTTGTTGTCTAATAAGCTGCTAAATATTTCTTCATTTTCAAATGTGGTTTTTATATTCATTAGTCGTTTTTCATCTTTATTTGTTATTTTTAATATTTCCACTTCTTCCTTTAATTTCATTTATCTTTCTTTATTCATCACTTTTATTATCTTCTAATTTACGACTGGGTCTATGAATTTATGTCCTTCTTTTATAAAATTCCTAGCGTATAATCAATTAGTCGTTAAAGACCCCTCCGCACCCCTCCTATGTTCTTTAAATCTCTGACAAAATTGGCTACCCGTTTTGCCCAGATACACTTTCTCACATCCCCCACAACTGAGCATATATACTCCACTTTTCTCCAATATGTCTTCTTCAAAATTCGTAGATTTAAATGTCAGATAAAATTGCACAAAGGAAACCACCCAGTTAGGCCAATAATAACGTTTATTGGAGCACCAGCATATAAGTTACCAAAATATTGTAGTAAGATACTAAAAGTATATTATGACTTTGAGAAACAACATAGTATAGAAAATAACAAAAAGTTGATAGAAACATTGAAAGAAGAAGTACAAATAAGAGAAAGTTCAAGGTTAATATCGCTTGATGTAGTAGATATGTTTACAAACATCCCGGTTGAAAAAACGTTAAAACTAATTGAAAAGAACAAATTGAAAGGATACGAAAAGAAAGAAGAATTAATAAAAGTAATACAAGAGTGTTTGAAGCCAAAATACTTTAGGTTTAATAATAAGTTTTATATTCAGAAGAAGGGACTTCCAATGGGTTCATCAATGTCGATAATGGCAGAAATTTACATGAATTACTTTGAAAATAAAATAATGTCAACAGTGAAAAATAAAGACAGAATTAAGAAATGGATGAGGTATGTAGACGATATTTTGTTAATATGGGAGGGCGATGATGAAGAATTAAAGGTATTTTTTGAAGAGGTTAACAAATTACAAGAGAGTATAAAATTTAAAATGGAAGTAGGAAACAAGGAAATAAATTTCCGAGATTTAAACATAAGAATAACAAAAGAATATAAAATAAAATTTGACATTTATAGGGAAAGCACAAAATTTCCGAGATTTAAACATAAGAATAACAAAAGAATATAAAATAAAATTTGACATTTATAGGGAAAGCACATATACGGATGTTATAATACCAAATGATTCATACCATCCAATACAGTATAAAATGGCAGCGATAAATAATTTCTGTCATAGAATAAACACTTGTATAGAAGATGAGGAAAACAGAAAGAAAGAATAAAAATAATTGTAAAAAACAACAAGTATAACGAATGTAGTAGATAAAATATTTAATAATATAAAACGAAGAGAAGAAACAAAAAATGAGAATAGTAAAGAAAAGAAGGAGTAGAAGGGATCCATATCTTATACAGGTTATAACACAAGAAAGATACAAAAATATTTTAGAAAATATAATATAGAGGTAGCGGTTAAAAAATCGAAAACCGTGTTTGATATAATAAAAACTACGAATTTGGAAGAAGAAGACATATTGAAGAAAAGTGGAGTATATTATATGCTCAGTTGTGGGGAATGTGAAAAATTGTATCTGGGCGAAACGGGCCGCCAATTTTGCCAGAGATTTAAAGAACATAGGAGGGGTGAGGAGGCGTCGTTAACGACGAATTCATTATACGCCAGGCATAGAAGAAGGACATAAATTCATAGACCCAGTCGTAAATTATAAGATAATAAATGTGATGAGTAAAGAAATAGAAAGGAAATTAAAGGAAGAAGTGGAAATATTAAAAATAAGAAATAGAAATGAAAAACGACTAATGAATATAAAAACCACATTTGAAAATGAAGAAATATTTAGCAGCTTATTAGACAAAAACAAATAGTAAGTTAACGTAAATTGTGACGGCTACAAAATTGATAATGTAGGACACCCACTATGGGTGGAGCTAAGTAAGACGTTACTTCGTCAGGGGGCGGGGCTAGATAGGTCCGGTAAAACGTTATATAAGAAGTGAACTGTTTCATATTTCTCTGTTGGTAAATTACCTGAAGATGGCTTGAATGCCGAAAGCGCTCGTCAATACCAAAGGTAACATAGTGGTTTGTATAAAATTACTAGTAGAAACCTTTAACCTTAGTTGTGTAAATTTAACCCTAGGTTTGCGGGGGGAAAGAAGATCAAGGACACAAGAACAATTTAATTCCGAGTGTTTTTACTTTCCTCATAAGTAGTTTCTGTCTCTGGCATGGAGCCTTCTTGTGTTTAGTGTATTTATACTGAAATGTTAGATTCCTCTGTTAACTTGCGCAAGAGTAAAGCATGAAGTAGTTTGGCTGTTCTTTAAATTTCATTTTAAATTAAGTATGTTTTGTTAAATATAACTACTTCAAGCTTTCGATGTAATGTTTGAAAAATGACGCATTTGGCCTCAGTTTACCTTTATATTAAGCCGTATTACGAATTAAGAGACAACGTATCTAGTTATAAATGTTTTCAAAGACAAAAAGTGTGTCACAATAATTCTTGAAATAATAGCATTTTTTAACACATTGGTTATTCAGTATATAGTAAAAGTTACTCATTTAACTCAGTATGACCAAGTGTTACCCTTATTGAATATTATTTTACAATGATACCATAATACTGTACTGTATACAATGGTATAACTGTGTGTGTGTGTGTGGGGGGGGGGGTGTACACGTCAATTGTTAGTACTGTTAGTACGTATATTTACTCACACAATTTACCTCAATAATTTGGTCTCTACGCAATTACATGAATGAATTTTAATGCTCCAATTGGTGCAACAGACCCTTTTTTTGCTTGTTTGTTAGCGTATACATACGTAAACTTACATGTGCGAGGTGTGAGGCAATAATTGATTGCAGGGTACAAGGGTGTGTATTGTTCACAAAACAATAGAGCATTGAGTACGTAGAAGATGACAGAATTTGCATTTAAATAATAAAATACCGCAGTCAGATGAATGCTTGTAGTTTGTTTTCATCACACCGTCATCTACAACACGGGAGACGTCATATACAGAGTTTTCGTAACTCAAGATTGGAACTACAAAGCTGGTAATAGTTTACCCACGGTAAAGTGGAATAATTTAGTGATCAGTGATGTCAGTATGGCATACAATTTGTGTTGGCTGTTTGTAAGACATCAGAAAAACGAATCTCACAAATCTAATTCTTTAATTTAATTAACAATTTTGTGGTAGTGGCTGTAATCACAAACAGAAATAACAGTGATGCACACCACTATAGACATTTTTTCCCGGTTAACGCTTTCAAGCTCCACATCTCATCATCGGATCAGAAATATACAGTAATGATATGAGACAATGGCTTTATCCAACTGTCCAGATAAAGGCACTGTCAAGTTCCATTATTGTATATTTCCGATCTAATGAGCTGTGAACTTGAAAGCGATAACCGGGAAAAATGTCTATAGTGGTATGAAAACATTATTTCTGTTTCTAATTCTTTTAGACAATAAAATGAAACAAATTGAAGTAACTTTATCCATTATTTTTTTGTTTAGAAATACTTTTTATACATTTTACATAATTAACGTTAATCGTTAATCGTTAATTAAACGTGAATCGCTAACATGTTTCTGAAATGAATAATTTTTTTAATTGTCTTGTTGATACATCCTCTTCATTCACTTTTTTAAATATTATATATATACAAACTTTCACTAGTGAACACTTACTTTTGGTTTTATGTCCCAAACGTTTCGACGTGGTGTTCGTCTTCCTCAGTGGGATTTGAAATACAGAGTGTCAGTTATTAACCGTTATGGGTTGTAGGTGTGTGTGGTGGGGGTTTCTGGTGGGAGGGAATTGGCGCTGGGATTCAAAGTGTGTGTTTGAACAAGTGTATCAAAAAGTATATGTGATCTATAGTGTAATTGGTCGTTTAATATGTTGTTTGGTTGTAGTGTGTGATGTCTGTATATTTCATATTGTTCTGTACAGTTCATATGTTTAACAAACATAACAAACATGTTAACCTTGAGGTTAACTTCTTATGTATGGGACTCTCTGAAAACATAATAGGAAAATAATGAGTAGCTGAAGCGTGATGGTGGACAGACTATATATATAGTATTATATATTAGTATAGTATATCGTATTAGCATTTGTTTATTGGGTTTGCCTTGATGGTAATTATAAGTTTGAGAGAAAATGCTCCTTTTTGGCGTAATATTTTAAGAAGCGAAACAGGTTTTTTTTTTATTTTGTCCATGACACTTTATTTACCATTTGTAATTTAGTTATCAGATATTTTAAGGTTAAATATTTTAGTGATACTTTTACTTCATATTCGTAGTAAACCAATAGGTACGGCTCCTGGCAACTAATCTAGACATATTTACGGGTTTGTTTCCCACACCGTATAATCTCGCTAATATCTGTAAGTAAAAATGTCTTTTGTTTTGTAAGCTGAAAACAAATTCACAAAGTATGTATGCTGCTTGGAAAAAATCTGAAGTAGAACAGAGCAGTTTTGACAGTATAACGGAACAGGATACAACATAAAAGAGAACAGATTTGACAGTACAAGTTCTACTAAGTTCATTTAGCAAATTAACATTAAACATTAAGTTTTATAAAATAAATGAATGATACAATATTTTATTGGATTCTATTGTATTTAGTACAATAGAGAATGAATTTGTATACGGTGTGTCAATTGAGAATGAGATAAAGATGGTAAAAATATCTTTAAAAATACGGATAAAACAAAAACTAGTTGCGTCAGTGATCGGTTTACGGGGAAACAATGAAAAATTGATTAATAATGTTGAAATGGGAAATAAAAAAGGTAACAGGAAAATGCACTTTAAGAATACCCTACGTTTTATAAATTAATAATCACATAATTTATGTAAAGAAATTTAAATATATAAAGAGAGTTTAATCATTATAAGGGATATAGACGTAAATATGTGGTCATTATGTTTTTGAAGTTCTCTTCCGGTACGGACAGCGTCAAAAATGTCGTGTATGACGTCGTTTCACTCATATTAAAATGCGTATTTGCAGGTCTATGTGACGATGAGACTGGCAAGCGAACTCACATTATATAATGTAGAAGGGTGGTGGATGTTCCGCTAAGCTGACCCTGCTCTGTAGGTGTTACGCCACTTTCATTATGCGTGCGGCCAGTAAACTCCCGTACAGTCAAGCCAGAAAGTAAATGGCATCAATTCGTGCTGACCGTTATTGTTTGTCCGTTAATGTTATCCTTGGGTTTATTAATTTCTATTGCTTCTAGGACCATTCTGTTATTTTTAAGGGCAATCAAAGACAGCATTTTTTTAACACTGAAGGTTTTACAAAATTCCATGCAGCTGCGGAAAGATCTATATTGATCTCTACAAGATTTCCACAAGAATCCAAAAACATGTCAGACATACGAAGAACTTAGCGGTAGGAAAGTCGGCAATTTCTGAGTGTTTAGCCATAACCAATCGCATGGTAAATTTAAAAGACGCAAGTGTTATGTGGTCGTGGAAAAGGTAAGCTATTACGACCTATCTTTCATGAATGAAGTCTAACGGTAATAATATTTTATTGTAATTAAAATGTTAAAAAGCCTATAAACCAGCATTGTGTTTTTAAATTAATGACCGGATAAACTACGCAGTACAGTAAAACAGAAGCAAAACATTGTAACAGCGTATTACGTTTGAGTAATTTTTCTGTTTTTTTCTTTGTCTTGTCATGTCTTGTCTTTCCTTCATCCATTATCATTTACTGAACGTTATTCGTATCTGCATAATTTAACGTAAACGGTCGGGAATTTGCTATAAAAAAATTGTACATTTTGGATAAGACAAGATGATTTTAAATCGTATCTCTTCCTGTGTATTTCGTTGCAATGTTTGCCTTCACTAAGCATCTTCTAGTTTAATATATGCTACTGCATCTGTATGAGAATTTCTGTAAGATTTGGAAGTTCATTTTTATATTTTTTGTGGTCGCTAATGACCGATGCTGTTGCAGCGACCTTATAAATAAATAAAATAATAAAAAGATTATTTAATGTTAAAATTAAAATGGTCTATGCCTATATTACGACAGTCGGTAATCTTGATAATATACATCATATTTTATGATCGTACATAAGCTAATAGTGTCGTAATTTTTGTGTTGGCGGTAAAATTTTTTTAAATAATTCTTTGAAAGCCACTTAACATGTGCTAAATTAGTGAATTTGTTGAGTCTAGAAAGGGTTACCTACGTAAATAGAAAATCATGAAACAAGATGCAAGATGTACCAGTTTAATTCGATTCGCTCTTAGGCTTGTCACATTAAAATATCACCTGCTCTCTTATCAAACGGGTTGCAATTTCCCTACTATCCCTAGCTTATACATAATGTTATTAAGCTATTACGTGGCAACTAATGTAGACAGGGATTAAGGTAGGAAAAAATTAAATTCTGTTGACTAAACTCTCACTTGTTTTACTTGATCTAGCTGAGTCAACCAGACTACGGATCAAACAGTCACAGCACGTATAACAAACGTCTGCGAGACATTACAAATGCCTCCGTCTGTCGTCTTGTAATCCCTGAGGAAACGCCCCCAACAAAACTATCTAATTCTTGAATTTGATATTATAGCTGCTTGCCTTGAATAAAGACATTTTTTGTATAAGAAACAACCTTTCACACACAAACACACGTGTATAATAACCTGTTACAAGAATACTTTTATTCTAGTGTAAAACTTGGTCGTAAACATCTTTTAGAATACTTTTTATTGATCTACTCCTAATACATTTTTAATAGTAGAATAATTTATCAGGCTTTTAAGTTTATAATAATTTATACTTAACCCCTAAAATTTGTGAAACGCAATAGTATATTTAATAATGCAAGAAAAGTTTATTATTGAAATACTCAAATTGTATTTCAAACTCCATGAACCGTTCAAGTGTTAACGTAAACCAATGTCTGTGAAAATGAGTGTGTGATTTTTGTATTTTAAATTATATGGTACGAAAAAATAATACTGTGAGATACGAGAAGAAAAGTGTAATAGTCGAAATGAAGGAAACGAGGAAATACGATAGAGACAAATACGGAAACTATACAATGTTCGTACATATGGCGAGGCATAGCTAAAAAATCACATATTATACCTGTAAGGAAAGACATGTACATGGCCGTAAATAGTTTCTGGACACCACACAACTGTATTTGAAACGTGGCCACACTTAAAGAGATACAGAGATAATATCTTACAAATTGATTTTGTCAGACAACTTTCAAGATGCACATTCAGCCAGGTAATGCATAGTCATTGTAAGTGGGACGAAACAGGACTACACAACGTCATTGCTTAACTGTACAGGCATATCCAAAAATACAGCAAAGTGGATCAGAAAGCTCCGTATATGTCGTCGTGGATATCTCCGTGCCCAATCGTCATATACGCACTTCTGAGTCTACAATATAAATTCATATAAAAAATTTAACAGACAAACAAATATAAACAAATTGCTAGCTGCATATACACT
The DNA here is from genome assembly GCA_034769895.1 of Magicicada septendecula. NCBI lineage: Eukaryota > Metazoa > Arthropoda > Insecta > Hemiptera > Cicadidae > Magicicada > Magicicada septendecula. The sequence continues at coordinate 355,003,649 of CM068371.1, read as the reverse complement.
CGTCAAAGTATACTCATGTTATTGGCTGAGTAGAAATACAATGTAGTCGCCATACCTATGTAATTCTTAGTGAACGACACAAAAATTTAGTTTTCTGTATTTTCTATTAAGTAGAATTTCGACCAATCCGTTTCTAACGTTATTTTACTTCGACTTTTTACATGCAAACGACATTCTAAAAATTCATATTTCTGTTGTGTTTTTGCATATACTTTTATGACTGGCCTGTATGGGTGCTATCTGAACCTTTCCCAGTACATATTAATTAACTACCCTGGCTGCAAAGGCACCGCCTTTTAGCTACTAAACGTTTATAAACATAAGGTCAGTCATTAAACATGTATACTCCTTGTGGGCATTAAACAAAATTTTTTCACACTTTCAAAACTTTTAGAATCAGCGGTTATTAAACAATTCACAAGATGGACTTCCTACTTAGTTCAATCGTCAGTGCCCCCAAGTTAAAGCAGCGTAAGTCAATAGTTATCGTTGTCATTTTAACCTGAACGACTTTGGTCATAAAAAACGACAGTCAGATTATCGACACACTTACAACGTAAACCAGATGCAAATGGTAGCGTGTAAATCATCTTCAACATCACCGCAATGGTCACCAGCATGTTTTCAGTAAAGTAAAAGAACTTCCTGTAGACTACTACCCTCTAGTTACTACCCTATATAATTTTTCATGGTGTCCACGCGATTCATCATGAGGTAGGCTGTGATGCATTATGGGTGTACAAAAATTATTTATCATTACAATATTTAATAAAAAATTATTTTACATTGATGCTTCTATTGATGTAAACAACTTTGGGGTAATAAATTTTATGAAACTTTGCCAAGTGTAATAGGAATTTATACCTTGTAATACTAATAGAACAGACACAGTAAATGTTATCACACAGCTAGTTACATCTTACCTAAGGGTGATTTTGCCAACTGGGGGTTGACACAATATAATATGCTTGTGTCGGTGCTTAAACAAAACCCATCTTTAGGAAATAACTAAACTGTAACTGAAACTAACTGTAATTTTATTTCTATGATATCTGGACAGTAGTTGTAACATGTAAAGAAAAGGAGTGTGTCACCATTTGAAATGAACTCTATATTATGTAAAACATATTACCTGTGTCAACTGTGATTCGGTTGACTTTAGGAACTATGGAACTATAGAAACGTTTGTCCAGGAATAACGAAATGAAAATATACCTTTCAAAACGTTATAAATGCAATAGTTTAACTTTTGTTATCAGTTAACCAAGCAAGGAAAAACATTCTTATAATAATTATTGATTCATGAATAATATTAAAATGGTTTTCAGTATCAGGAATAACAATAATATGAAACGTGAAAGAGTAGGTTACAAAGTAGGCATTACTAAAAGCAAATTGATTACAGTGAGGCGACTTTTGTAGGCAACCGGATAATGTGTATCCAGCGTTTAAACAACCCTTTTGTAATGGAAACTTTGAGGCTCAGTTAATAGAGTTCTGAGAATACATTCACGAAACTGTAAACAAACTCGCACAGTGCCCTAAGCATTCATGCAATTAAGTGAAACATGGTAAAGTACTGCAAGGAAATGTTTAAACATTACATATTTCCTGACATTATGGAAGACAGTAATTACAGTAATCTGCCTTGGGACCAAAAATACACAATCTAGATAAGTTAATTACTATACTAACAGTAATGTATGTGTACACTCTGAATAACTATGTAAAAACAATTTATTTTATAAGCTAAGTAAGTAAATATATATTCTTTTATGTTATTACATTAGGTTTTACATATATACTGATTACAAACACACACACACACACACACACAGATTACAGTATACCAGGCAGACCATTAATCAGTTTTTTAAAAATTGTTTACCTTATTGGTTTCCACAATGCTGCGTTTACCTCAACTAATCAATAAAGGAATGAAACAATAGCAGACTGGAGTAGATTATTAATCAACCAACTTTAAATTTCTCACCAGCACCTAAACCGTTAAAATGAAACTATGCATTCCACTTTTTTCGTTTCATAAATGTACTGTACATTTATGAAACGAAATGGGTCTTATAAATATACGCATACATACTGTGTTATAAATTTCAAGTTTTCACGCAATGCTCGGCATTCTGAAAAAATGCCATGGTCTAACAAAATAAGCAAGTTTCATGTGTTTATTTTTAAAAAAATAATTACCTATTTAATGAATTATAATATAACAATATATTTCCTTCGTATAAGTACGTATGATAGGACTCAGTATTACGCATTGATGACTGGTTTATTTAGCCGCTTATTCATACTATGTGTTTTAAATGGAATATATTATCTAACATATGGCTGACGTAATAATTTGGCTTGCGGTCTAATACTTAACGAGTTTCTTACAACCCGTAAAAACTAGTAGCCTCGTTAACTTAACAACCTCTTTTACGGTTAAGTTGATTTCAGTAAAAGTCATCAAACAACCAGAGGAAATAATTTCAGCAACCGTAGAAGGTTTCAATAGTGTATTGTGCATTTACATTTATAAGCTGAAATAAAAATCCGTTAAAGGGTAATAACAAATTTTAGATTGAGCTGGACATTAAAACATTGCTCTATAATTTGTAATTATATGGCGCTTTTAAAACACAATCTTTCTATTATATTGCTTTCTGTGATATAGGAAAAAGACCCAGCTACGTTAATAAGAAAGGTGGAATATACAGGTTAATATACAGTTTTGTAAAACCTGCGACGATTACTTCAGAATTATGTAAACATTCTAAATGATTTTAGGAGAAGTAGATACAAAAGCCTAACTCCATACGATTGTCTTACTACATATGCAGCATAACTGTCTAAAACAGCACACAATGTTTCCTATAAAGTAGCCCTGAAAGATTCTTGTCAACTTCTCGATTTCCTTCCTTCGCTACCTGGTTCTACGCGGAGCCAAGCAGTGCTGTCAAATGGTCAGTAATTTTCAGTCTTTCACCTAGTGTTCAACACACTTAAAAAGGGAGGAGGTTCTATACTCGCCACATGTTTTTTTTTTTAATGTATGTTTACCGATTACTCGAGAACGGACCGACCGTTAATCATATTTTTTTGTAATATAAGTAGTAATAATATAATAACTGATATTATTAATAGGCTATTAAACTCGAGTTTTCTTATTCCTGTTTTCGTGTTGTTGTACAATAGATTTCATTATTACTTATATATGTAGTAAATAAGTAGAATAGTCAAGACGTTAATAGTATTACATAAAGTAAATACACGCAGTCTGCAGTAACAATTGCCACCAGATTTAAATATGACCTGTAAAAGGCATAACATGTTTCTAATACAGAATAAACTCAAATTCAGTTTAGATTTGCGTTCACAATTTAATTTACCAAAAATTTAAAATAAAAATCTATAATGTATACAATGCTAATTTTTCACGAAAAAATAGAATTTTTATTTAAAACTCGAGTTTGCAATGTGCAGTTTACACGTATCAGTACATTACAGCACATTACATTAAATGATGTCTATTAATTTTCACCGCTCGTTTTCACTTCTCAGACTGCCAGTTAAAATCTAAAACGATATAAAAAATATCCCTTTTCACAAATGACTCAAAGAAAACATTTTATTTCTATTAATGAAACGGTGAAATACGATTTTATAATTAGAGACCTATCTTATAACTTTTTGTGGAATATAAAATCTCCTATTTTCCAAGGCGATGTCACGTATAAGGAAATGTTCTATGGTTTAACAAAATTTTTGAATCAAATTTATTGTACCATCAGTAAACACTAAATATGCATCATGTCAAGTGGTTGTCAGTAATTTGAATAATACTAACAACTAATAACTTTAAAAGTAATAAAATAAGATTGGTACTTATGAAAACCTTTTACCATGAAAACCGCCTTCAGTGTTTAGATATGTAAAAGGTGGTGGCGCTAATGTGTATTTTCAAGTATTCCAAACTAAGGAATTTAGAATAAAATAAATCGTTTATGATTATCTACGTTCTTCGTTGAAAACAAAAGAATCCCATTGAAGAAGAAGACGAAGGAACGACGATTTAAACGCACAAAGGAAGGCAGGCAGTCTTTTTCTATTCAACACACCGATGCACAATACAACTCATTACGTCCAGCTTTTCAGAGCGGTAAACGTTTACTCGTTTGGCGTTGTATATATAATGTACACCACCTCTGTGACATTCATTGGATGGACCGGTTTCCATAGTAGTAGTTCTTATTTATGCTACATTAAAAAACGTTTTGAACTTTTATTATCAAACTAAATTTTTTCCGTGATATTTTAAATTTTCATTATATTTAGTATCGATACTCACTTTTTCTTATGTGCATCAGAATGTAATAAAATTGGCGACATGTCTGAAGTAGAATTACAGATATTCTTAAGATAAATTAATATATTCGTTTTGAATATTATGTTTCGTTGAATATAATATTAATATTATATTATTACTAATATTAATTATCTGTTGAACTTAAGGCTATTTACAATATTTAATCGATTGCAGTTACATATTATTTATTATTAGCATACAGAAAACGGATCCAGTCATCATTGATTAACTTTTAAATAGAACTGTGTTGGGTATACAAGGAACAGCTTTGCGATCACCTTCAGATTAAGCTAGTACTGAAACTAATGGATAAAAGTAATTAATTAAAGCAATGAATAAATATAAGATGCAGTATACTTAGTTTACGAAGTGACATAGACGCAGTTAAAAACAAAGAGACCGAAGACATAAAATACACGCTTACGCTTAATCATGAAAAACAATTTATCTTTGAAAATTCTCTTGTATAGAAAGTGTGTACGGTACTCGCACTGAAACACTAGAACTCTAAACGCATGATTGCAGAATATAGAGATATCGAACATGACACATGTTACAGGATAACAATTATTTCCTTTATGTTCGATTAAGATTTCAATGTTTTTTTCTCTATTTGGGCACCTGCTTTTATAAGAATAATATTTTCAACGTAGACGTTTTCTCAAAACGGGTTTTGGTTTTTTCCGTTGCAATGTTTGAAAAATTGTGTTATTGTGTTTACACTAATATTTCATTTGCAAATGGTAATACAATGTTATTATTTTTAATTTTTCTTCTTAACTATTGTTACTATCACCTTCTATTTCTCAAACTACCATCAAAACTGTGTTTCACACTTTGTATTTTCTGCTATTTTTATATTTACACATAGGGCACTACAAGTAAAGCTCATGATATTAACTAGCGGTTTACCTTTGCAATCAGCAATAAGTTATCTTCTTGTGCCAAACCTAATAATAGATCTGTGTTTAAGTGCTTCAATAATGTGGTGGTGGAAATTATAATTGCTTCTGCAGTTATCTGAAGGGATTAACAACAGAATTAAGCGTTGTTGCAAGAATGAGTTCCGAATACTGAGCATCCATGAAACTGAGTACCTGCATCAATTAGCGATTACGAAAATTTTAATTACCAAACGAAAAATAAAGTTCACAATAAATCACTTAGGTGACACTAAATATTACACTACAAGGTTGTAATTTGCTACCTTAATGGTATCAAAGATAGTGAACTGCTTTTGTAATAAAAATATCACGGCACTGGAACTGTGCAGACGCTTTAGTTTGAAACTGCCAAGTCGGCGGCCTATACAATACAACTAATGATATGTACTGTAGTTACGTTGTATTTAGAAAGATTTAATATCTGTATTACCGTTAAACGGGAAGAATAAAGAAATGATTCAAACTAAGCAGTTTAAGACATCTATATGGCCACAATGATTTTCCAAAACATGGGGAAGTATAGGGGCCTAATTGTTACAAGTTTGGCGAGAAACGTGCCCATTTACAAGAAGATTGTTGGGGGAATAACGTTTTGAGAGGTAAGGGTGTTCAGGCGCGGACTGGAAAACAAATCAGTTGGACACACATCACACACAAACACATCAAATCACACACAACCTGATTGTGGACACATCACAGGCAACCTGATTGTCAAACGATTTGGTGTAGAGTAATCAGCCGCATTTACATTAGGAACGGGCGCTACAGTGTCCATAATGCGCCCAGATATGGCCAGACATTTTCAACCTAAACCTAGGGGCGGGTTTACAAATGTGCCGCCTATAGGCTAAACTAAATCGCCGCCTATGCTATATTTCTTACTAAAATAAAAATAGGTAATAAAATAAGGAATACGAAAGTTATACAAACGTTTATTTGAATCACATAAAATGCAACAAAAACTTCATTCCAACAGAATATAAAAACTCATATATTATAACATATTTACATATTATAGATTATCAGCTAAATAAAAATCACCTTTCCTTTCGCATTACACTTTTCGTCTGAATTTATTCTCAACGAAAATTTTAATCACATCGTCAAATGAAATCGAATTCGCAGTGCCAGATTCAATTGATAAAACTGCTAAATCGTTCAATCTGCTTTCGGACATACTTGAGCGTAAGTATGTTTTAATTTGTTTCAAGCATGAGAACGAACGTTCCGCAGAACAATTGCTTACTGCCATTGATTTGTAAATTCTTAAAACTATATCGATATTAGGAAAAATATCAAGCAGATTCCGATCTCTAATCCAGTTGTACATATTGTTGATATTTACATGTTTTGTGTCTTCTAGTGCCAAATACTCTTTGAGGTGCAAGATCTCTTCAACTAGATCGTCTGAAATATCCTGTGAATATACTTCACATAATTTTGACGCTTTACTCCTTATTTTTCCAACAGAGAGTTCGCGAAATTTAAAGAGAACGTAGAAAATTTCGAACACTCTGTAGTACGCACATTTTCGATGGTCCAATTCCGAGATTAATCGATCCACAATTGTAAGGAATACGTTTATTTTGAAATCATCCTTAGCACCGAACAGAACTTCTTCATCATCGTCGCTTTCATCGGTTTCATGGAAATGTCGCTTTCTCTTTCTGGTACGCTTTTCGCTTGCAGTGTAGTACTGCATACCACTCAGCGCCTTGGCCTCCTCTTCATAGATTGTGAAGTTCTCACGGGAAGATGAAATAAATGAAATTAAGGATTTGTACAAATCGATGACCAATCCAATATCTGCGTCTTCCTGTTGTAGTTTTTTACTGACTACATTGATGTGATTCAGAATACTACTCCAAAAAACATTCATAAACGCAGTTTCAAATCTGGTCATTCTCTTGATTAATCCTGCTGCTTCTGCCTTCGTAATTGCCTTCTCTGAAGTGTCATTTGAGATTGATTTCAGAGTATCGTGAATATCTTTGCAAGACTTCAATAAACCCTTGCAGGCATCATCTGTTCATGATCATCTCGTGGACGACAGACTCTTTGGTGTTATTTGTACATCGTTCTTCTTCAGTTTCTCCCAACGCATCGTGGATGCCGAAAAGAAGTTGTAGATTTGTTGCAGAAATGTAAAATAATTTGTAGATTCATTACAACAACAATCCGCCGAAGTTCTAACTAGATTCAGAGAATGGGCTGAACAGGGTATAAATTCAGCAAATTTGTTTGCATTCTTAATTCTTGCTTGGAGACCGGTATAGGCTCCTGACATGTTCGCAGCATTATCGTACGACTGGCCTCTACAATCGTCTAAATTAATTTCCAGAGATGCCAAGGTGTTAGTTATAGCAGTGTACAATTCCTCGGATTTATGTCCAGTATTTGGTACGAATGTTAGGAATACCTCTGTTGGTGTTCCACATTCTTGGATATACCTCATGACAATCGATAACTGATCTACATGTGAGATGTCAGGTGCTGAATCCACAATTATGGAGAAATATTTAGCTGCCCTTATATTGGCAGATATAACTTCTCTGCACTTGTGAGCCATTATATGTACCACTTCTTCGTACGTCGTAGACGAAAGATAATTTGTTTTACCGCTACCCGGTCTCCCATAATTCTTTAGACGTTCCTTCAAGAATGGATCAAATTCGGCCAATAGTTCCACTGCCATTAAAAAGTTTCCATTGTGACATGAACCGAGAACTTCATCAGAACCTCTCAACGGAAGACCACGACTTGTTAACTTTCTTACGATGACGACAACGCGTTGTAAAACTTCCGTCCAATAATGTTTTTCTTGGGCAATCTCTGCATTTTGTATATTGCTTAAATTCTTATTGGAAACCCTTGCCCTGAGAGCAACCACAGAATTTTTGTGACTTATAGATCGTTCGTGCTGTTCTATGCATTGTTTCAGGTTTTTCCAATCATTGAATCCTTTATCTGTGCAAAAGGATGTACCCGCTTTGGATAATAAACGACAAGGCCCACAGTAAATACTATCATTTATTTCAGAATAGATTATCCATTGTCGGTTTGAAACTTTATCATTCTGAAGCTCTCTTTTGAAGATTGTTGAACTCAAAAGTCGTGTTTGATCTTTGTAGACTCGTCTTGAATTCTGAAAATCAGAATCTGCATTTTGAGAGTAGCTATTTCGCGCAACAAAATCTATGAGTTCATCATTAACAATCCACTTTGCAGGGTCTTTGTCAAATTTAAAAGGTTGAGACGATAATAACGATAATATTGGTTGATCCTTCTTCTCCTCTCGTTCATCATGGTTTTCCGTAGCATTTTCATCTTCACACAAGGCCGAAAGAACACTCGTCTCCTTTGATGTACTGGGTACATTATCTTCGAATTCTTCAATCGGTGGTTGCGGAACACTCTTGGTGAAGAAGGAACCAAGTTTTGTAGTTCTCTCCAAGATTTCTTTTTGTTTTCTTTGTTTCTCCTCTGACTTTTTTTTTTTGTATTCCCATCCGCCTAAACGCTTTCTACCATCTGCCATTTGTACGTATTAGATCTATAAGGTAGGAAAATAAACGAAAGAATTAAGAAAGAAAACAAACCATAAACAATAAAATTATAGTGTGTTTTGAATGTATTTGTATATTTCTATGATTCTAGTTGAACTCTGATATATGAACATAGGTTGATAAATTATCAATTATAATCACATAGAACTATGTAAATAAGAAAACCTATCAACTTTTAACATAAAAAGAATTGCCCCTAATGAAACAGTTTTCCTTAAGAAAATACGCTTTTACAATAACATGAGATAAATAAAAGAAGTTGATAATAAAAAAATACTACAAAAAACTGCGGCAAAACATTACTTCTAATTATTATAATACAATTTTGAAGGGCAATAATTTCATGTATTTTGGTAGAAAAGGATTAATGTATAAATGTGCAAAATATCTTTCAAATCAACACTTTATTCGTTATTATTTAAAATAAGCAAATTAGATGTACTTACAAGTCCGATCTCAAATAATCAATTAAATAATTGGCCTGTATAGCCTGTAGTAGACAATATTTATATTATGGATCACTGTACACTGTACTTTTGAATTGCACATGTAGATTCGAGGGTGTGCGATGATGTGCACTATGTTGCACTCTAAATTAATACAATGCAACTGAATTTCGTATAAAAGAAAGAAATAAAAAAATTAAACGTATAACTGTTTTATTCAAACTGATGTGTGCTCTAGCTGAGAGTTCGGAGACGTCCGCTCGATCCCGAGTCTCGACCAGAAGTGACGACTCTTTATAAAATTTAGAAGTCGATCGCATAAAAGTTTTAAGACAAAGAGTCGCATTATACACAAAGGTTCTACGTAATTTACACATACTAATACATATACGTATAGCAAACATAAATGACAATGAAAACATTCTAGAAAACACTCGAGTCGGTCTCTGAACATGTGATACAATTTTAAGAAAAGTAATAAAATATGTGCGTTTCCTAAAGAGTCATTTACAAGATTTACGAGCAAACTCGCTTCTACAAAATGAAAATATGACTCATTGAGATCATGATCAAATAACACCATGATTGTAGAAAATACAGAATAGAAATTATTATTAAATATTATAATTAAACAAATATCAGTATCAAACAAAAAATACTTTATAAATATGTTTACACGTGCGGCATTTTACGGACATTCTTAAAGGCTCGGCATCTTACGCGCATAATTCTGGTGGCGCAGCACCTTAACCTTTATACCGTGTGCAGACTTGCCGGAACAGAGGGTGTTTATTTAAATTTAAAAACTGCGAACGATACTGCAGAAGATGGCGGCCAGCGCTGTCTTTTGCTGCCGTGTGTGCTCCTGCTCTGCGGTGAATCTCGAAACAAGGAGAGAGAGGCGCTGCCGCTTTGCGGCCCATTACCGAGAACCGAGTAGAGAGATAAGAAATTCGGCGAAGTTGATACTCCGTTTTTAGTGGCCGCGGAAAAAATTTCCGCTTTCGAAAATTTGCCACCGTAGGCTATAGCCTAGCTAGCCTATTTAGAAATCCGCCACTGCCTAAACGGGTATTTTACCTCCTCATTTTACCTTTTACACCTGCGTGTTCTTGAGTTTAGTCACCAAACAATGTTACAGACACTGACGATGAAGTGAATCTTGCCGGTAACATATAATAAAATGCTATGGATTTTGATGTGGATTTTAGGAAAAGTGTCCTAATGATGGTCTAAGCGAATGCAAAATTTTGAACAAATGACATGTTTGAGACAGTCAATCATTCGATTAAAACAAGTAGCGGTGGCTAAGAAGGAGTCAACAGGTGCGGAGGAGAGAAACACGTAGCGTTGAAGTGGACAACAAAACCATAAATTGTGTGAATAAAATAAAAGATGATAGTTAAACAAATTTGTGCCCGTCCGCTGATAGGCTTGTGCTTGTTTCCGAGCTAAAGGAAGCGCCAGTGATAAAAAATTACTGAAAAATAAGAATTGGTTACAATTAAAAGATGTCGAAATAAAAAAGCTTAACGACTTAGTGGGCATATAGGGAACGCGATAATTCAAACACTGGGAGACAATTTTTACAGGATTAGTAACGGTTGATGGAAGCCAAGAGAGAAGGCAAAGTGGGATCAAATAATATATGTTTCCGTGTAATGGTAAAAGCATTATAAAATATAAAAGTGAAAAGTGATATGAAGATCTCTAGAATTAAACTTGAAGCAAATACCACCAGAGGAATTGCCAGTTTGAGACTAGTAGCCTTAAGGGGTGAGGGGCCAGCCTTACGTACATGCGACAACCAACGTGCGTGGCGTGAGAATCTTCCAGTATTCTTAGGCGTCTTTTAATACGTTGTTACTCTTAACACACGGCCTAGAAAGCGACAGATTTATCTCGGAACACGGCCAATCCGGTTAGTTAGGATTTGCGGTTTGGTAGCGTTATCGGATTTCCTGTTATTATGACTTGTGAATTAATGTGTGCTGGATATGTAGTAGTGTGTTGGGGAGAATACTGAAACAGTGGGGGACGGTGGTGGTGGTGGTGGAGGGGGATGACGTCACGATCAGCTGATCATGACGTCACTAGTGACGTAACGAACAGGTGCCCTCTTGACCTATTGAACTACTAAGCCAACAATGAAGGCCATTGTTCTCCACCCCCTGTCCTCCACTGTTTCCGTATCCTCTCCAAATTTTACCGGGATATCGGGGCAGGCTGTCTATTGTTTCCGTATCGGATATTGTTTTAGTACCACTGTTTCTGTATCCCCTCCATCTTTTACTGCGAGGGCGGGGCAGGCTGTGTATTGTTTTATTCCCGTTATTGTTTACGTATCGCCTATTGTGTGCAAATGTTTTCGGAAAGCATGTCGTTCTCGTTCATTTTGGTCACGGTCTGTGTATGTGCAAATTGTTTCGCAAATTATGCCGTTCTCGTTCATTTCGGTTAGTTCGGAACAGGTATATCAACTTTTCAGTCACTGTTATATTCGTTCCACAAAAATGTCGTTTCAAAATACCTGTTATATGTATATCGGTCCATGAGGTAGGTAATGGCCGATCGTGAGGTCGTTGATCTTGTCATCAGAGTAGATCATGACGACACATTTGCTGTTTCGATAGTCCCACGTTCTTGTCCGTGTGTGAGTGTGCGTGTGAGAATTTTTTCGGTTCGCTATACCGCTCACTCTTGTGTCGACAGTCGCAAGCGAACGCATCGCAACCAGCGGACCTACTAAGCAAGCAAGCAAGATGGAATCGTTTATACTGAAATTTGGGGGCCTCACCGTTTATGGATACGTACGATGTCAGGACCTACAAACGGGGACGAAGTAGGTTGCCTGTTGCGGAACGAGACAACGCAGTACGTACCTTCTCTGGCAGCCGTTAAAACTAGAGGAAAGGACAGCGCGGGATTACTGAAAGTCTAGCTGCCGAAACGATACGCGAAACTGTTTACGGACGAGGAACTGCAAGGCGTAAAGGCGGACACGCTCTACCTACAGTACAACGGACAAAGAGATCGTGTAGCGGACGTCACTATTTCAAGATTGTAAAATATTGTTTGTATGTATTTATGTAACACTTTTTTTATTTGTGTGTTTTTTGTGACAATGCATGTATTGAATAAGATTATAGGCGTTATTATTTCCCCCTCCTCGTTACTTTATCCCCTCCACCCTACACCGCACTTCCCCCACCGCCACTACCACGCCTTTACTACGAGCGACACGACACCGACTTGGGTCAGTGTTTTGTTCACCGTCGGCGGAGCAACATCTTTCTGAGGACCGACCGAACCAAACAGCAAAACACGGAGGGAGAATGCTGATTCGCGAAGACGACGACTCACGATCGACTCTGGCGAGAACATGACATCACGCTCAAAAAATATCACTGGCGTCATCAATAGCGGTTCGGCAGTGGTATACCAGTCCGAGACACGGGAAGTTTCAAGAGAGTGACACGATGGAAGGCGAAGGTATCACACCTCGACGCAAGAGGAGAGTAAAGTTTAGCGACATCCTAACGTTCTAATCTGTACCGTACTACTGTGAATCACGTTTCGGTAACTCGTAAGAAGAACAACACCAACAACAAAAATGTGGGGACGACTCTGACCAGAACATGACATCACGCTAAGTCGACATCACTGACGTCATCATCAGCTGTCCATCGTTGGTATAACTGTTTGAGACACAGGAAGTTTCAAGACAGTGACACGATGGAAGGCAAAGGAAACACACCTCGATGCAAGAGGAGAGTAACGTTTAGTGACAACCTGACGTTACTCTCCTGTATCGTACTACTGTGGAGTCGTGAAATCGGTTGGAATGAATCAAGAAGGCGATCATTACTCGCAGCCTTTAATTCTGCCACGTAAAGTCACATTCTCAAAGAAACACATGTTTAGTATTCCTCAGTACCTTATCCGCATTACTAATTGGTTTTATGAAAGCCAGGATGTTGCTGTATGAAGCAGTAACTGCAGGAGCGGCCCAGTCTTCGATCTTAGGACCAATTCTTTGGGATCGTTTTTCATGATGGTATTCTCCGCGTAGAAATGTCAGATAACACTTTCTCAGTGGGATATGCGGATGATATCGCTGCGCGATGTCTAGAGGGAAGGCAAAGGAGATTAAATCAGGTGATGAGACGTGCCGTCTGCTGGTTGAAAGATCACGGATTTACTCTTGTGACGGAGAAAACAGAGATAGTCCTGCTGATGACAAGGACGAGGATCCCAATAGTATAGTTCCACTGTACATTACAGTATATGAGGACGATATTTTAACGGCTACGATCCCGTTCTCGACCCATCCGCTACCTTCACGAGTAAACTTTGAAACCGATTCCAGCACTTTTTCCACGCACTCTCTGTACTGGTCGTTTATATCGTATGCTTCCGCGGGTAAAACGAGTTGTGTACGCGAACGCAACACTCCCGTCTGCTCCAGTTCGTGATCGGATACGAGTTTCTTGAATACAACGCGTACGGCCAAGTACCATTTGAACTGTCCCCCACGTCGCATGATTCCGCGCCCACTTCTTGCGGAATAATGTCCGCCTTCTGTCCAACAATACGGATACAGTATCCACTCCGTCTTCGAAATCGTCATTACACTCCCGTTAAGCGCGATCCTACGAGTTGCGAATACTTCCATGGTTCTGTACTATGACTTATTCGAAATAAAGCTCACTTTTTTTAAGGTTAGAAATGCACTAGTTTTCACCAACGTGTCCGGCTGCAAACTGAGACGTAGGCAGTAAGTCTATTAATATAAATAAAGCACACTTTTTTTTAGGTTAGAAAGCACTTGCTTTCAGCAATGTGTCCTGCTGCTATTTGAGACGTAGGCAGTAAGTCTATTAATGTGAATAAAGCACACTTTTTTTGTTAGAAAGCACTTGTTTTCAGCAACGTGTCCAGTCGCTGGTGTTCGACTACATCAACGCTGACGACTTGGAAACCGGCAAGCTCTATCAACTGGAATATTTTATGACCAACATGTCAGGACATGAGTCGGGCGCGTTTGCTTCGATAATCGACGACACAACGACGGCAGCGGAGTGTCCCAACGAATGAAAGGTACGTCTTGTCCGTATCGACAGAGTACAGCGGAGCGTTACGCGTCTGCGTGATCTCGTCAGGTACGTTGATCCGAACACAGAGGATAGCCTGGTCCCGAGCTCGCCCGTCCCACCTCCTGGGTCGCTTGGAAGGGACGAGACGACATAACGTTGTTTTAATTCATTCGCTTCAATAATCGGGGTGTCCCAACAATCGCAAAAGTTACGTCTTGTCCGTATCGATAGAGTACAGCAGAGTGTTATTCAAGGAAACCAAGCGAGCCTTATACAAGCGCTTTGTACGAGAGTGATTTGAATTCACTTCCGTTTACAGTGGGAGAAGGTCATTGACGTGTTCTGAATAAGAACAATGCTGTTCTCTATTTTCGTTCAAGGTTTACTGCTCGCTCGGCGGCTCTCGGCGGTCAATTTCACTGAACTATTGCACAACTTATGTTTAGTTGTTCTTATTCCCACGCGAGCCATGTGGTTTGTATCAGCCTTCGTCGAGTGTATGGTTCCCACGGGATCTAACGCTTCGTCCACAGAAAGTTTTAGGACTCCTATGGGTGAAGACGTCTTGTGCTGTGCTTGTTTAATTCTTGTACGTAATGGAATTATATTTTTTGGTGACTGTGTTGTTGTCGAGCCCAAACATTGTCGGGCTGAATTCATACATTGTGAAATACCAAGCAAGGAATACATTCATTAAAAATGGATTGTATTGTGAAGATGTTAATTCAGTTTCATGGAATGGGTGTGGTTTATGCAGTACCTATATGTTTACAGAAATGTAATTAGCATACTATACTCCTACTATTTTACCACTTACCTTGTATAAAATATGATGAAAACTGAAGACAACTTTTTATTTTGTAACTTCTAAATATTTGTGCGCACGTGTGTGTGTATGATCATTTTACTTGTAGCCATCGAGCAAATCACGTTACGTCGATAATCCTGTTTGTAGCGAAAGTGCAAGCGTTTTAATGTCAAAGTGTATACTCATTTCAAAGTTAAATAGAATACAATCCATAGTTGTATTTGTTAAATATACGATTAATATATTATTCTACAATAATTATTACGATTTACTGTAGCCGTTTTCTGAGATTAAACGTAACGGTACGCGACAATGCAGCCCGTTGTCAATCAAAGGAAATAATCTGCCGAGTGCATTTCCCTCGATTAGTTTACAGCAGCTAATAATGTATTTTTACTCTTAGCTAGAGAGGAAGGTTACAACATACACACACACACACACACACACACACACACACACTTCGGCGGCCGGGCTCGTGAGGGGGTGACTTTGATCAGAGGTCTCTATTTGCGGGGTTGAGTACTGTTGTCTGTTCCTTACAACGGCGCGTGGCATTGAGGGCGCACGCTCGCTCGCATTTATATTTTTTAATTTTTACCGCAATGTCGTATTGTTTTCCTACTTTTCAGCTTCAATAATTGGTCGATCTTTTTTTCTCCTCAGTGATTTGTGTGTGTGGTAATATGTACGTATATGTAATCGCTGTTTCAAGACTGAACACTACGTTCGGCTTTTGGTCAACATTTTCCCTAATTTGTTAATACTTTTAGTTACGATTTATTTCCTGTAACAAGTTGTATACTACAGGTATATGTTGCGTGCGCGCGCAGCTGTTAGTACGTTGTGATGAAATTGATGCACTACCTTTGAATTCTCTTCCGTACGGTATTCTAGGTAACCTCCATAACAGTCTTGTCGTTTTTTAAATTTATATATTTTTCATCTTTTATGGTTATATGAAACTAACTTTTTTTTCATTACTTTTTGTATATTGTTGTAATTTCTGTGTATATTATTTATAATATCTAACATTATTTTTTATATTTTTCATCTTTTTAGTTATACGAAGTTGGTAATACGTTTTTACTGTCTTTGGACAAGCTAAATTTTGTGTATATTGCTTAATTAATTACGACCGACCGAGACCGATTTTTATGACATACTGCACGTTTTATGATCTTGAATTGCTGTTTATTGCTTAATTATTTTTATTACTTGTTTGTTAATGACTTAAATGGTGCTACCAGGTTTGTTTATGTTACTTACAATTTAAGACTTATGATTATTGTGCAACTATTGTATATAGACTTAACTTCGTTCCCTCGCGTATTCAACGAGTTACTTGCAGTTGACTACACACACATGAAACAGTTCTCCGTCCACCCCCCGCGCGTCCGGTTTTGAGCAGATGGTGATGGGAGCGTTTCTTTCATGTACCGTTGTTATGTAGGTCATACTTCCTACACACCAAAGGAGGCGTACGCTCGCTCACGTTAAATAATAGTTTTTCTTCTTGTTTATCCTTTTTTTTACAGGCTTACCACCTATTTACCCTCGCGTTTATAATATTTTAACGCATTGTCGTTTTGTAAACTTAAATTATTTAATTGAACGTACGATCATCAATATCTAAAGACAGTGTATCGTAAACTAAAATTGTATAATTGGACGTAGATCAACAATATCTAAAGACAAAGTATCAAAACTTGCGATACTTGATACAATGCACGTTTTGTGTCTTCAATTGCTGTTTATTGCTTAATTATTTTATTACTTATTTGTTAATGACTTAAATGGTGCTACTCGGTAAGTTTTTGTTCCATAAAATATTAGTTGTTTTCAAATATTTTCGGTTAATTCAATAATCAAGTTGTACAATTCCTTACGGTGCACCTCCTACAGATTTCTATGTGTATGCACGTTATTTCCCCCCTCGTCCTTCGTTTCCTGGTTGCTCACCGTTTATATGACGATCTGTGTCAAATCCAGCGATACTTTTGACGTAATGCACGTTTTGTGTCTTCAATTGCTGTTTATTGCTTAATTACTTTTATTACTTATTTGTTAATGACTTAAATGGTGCTACCCGGTAAGTTTGTGTTACATAAAATATTAGTTGTTTTCAATTATTTTCGGTTCATTCGATAATCAAGTTGTACAATTCCTTACAACGCACTTCCTACAGATTTCTATGTGTATGCATGTTATTTTTCCCACCTCCACCTTCGTTTTCTTGTTGCACACCGTTTATATGACGATCTGTTGCTGTTTCGTGCTTCGTTGTTACGGGTTGTTGTGCAATCGTATCACTGTGAACAAGATACCGCTCATTAGTAGGACAAAAGGGGGATTGTTCGTCTGTATAAACAGACCTCGTTGGTCAACCACTTCAATCTTGTCTCGGCAGTCACGACCGACACATCGTCCGGAGCTGGACCACGGCATCGACCTCGAGATAACCGCAACCTACACCGAAATATTTTGCAAATATTTCGCGCGCGCACACACGCACGCACACACACACACACACACGGAGACACACGGACACACACGGACAAGTACGGGGGACTATCGAAACAGCAAACGTGTCGTCACGATCTACTCTGATGACTGGATCAACGACCTCACGATCGGCCATGACCTACCTCATGGACCGATATACATATAACAGGTATTTTGGAACGATATTTTTGTGGAAAGCATATAACAGTGACTGAAAAGTTGATATACCTGTTCTGAACTAACCAAAATGAACGAGAACGACATAATTTGCGAAAAACGTTGCACACAATAGGCGATACGGAAACAATAACGCGAATAAAACAATAGACAGCCTGCCTCGCCCTCCCGGTAAAAGTTGGAGAGGATACGGAAACAGTGGTACTAAAACAATAGACGATACGGAAACAACAGACTATACGGAAACAATAGACAGCCTGCCCCGCCCTCCAGGTAAAAGTTGGAGAGGATACGGAAACAGTGGTTGACAGGGGAGGGGGAGAACAATGGCCCTCATTGTTGGCTTAGTAGGTCAAGAGGGCAGCTGTTCCTGACGTCACAAGTGACATCATGATCAGCTGATCGTGACGTCATCCCCCTCCACCGCTACCCCCGTCAATCACTGTTTCCGTATTCTCCCCAACACACTACTATCTGTATTTGGTAGCGTGTGTTGTTCATTTACAACCTAAAATTTATTTTGTTTTGCAATAGATATTTTATGTGTGTGTGAGTGTGTGTGTGTGTGTGTATGAGTGTGCGTGTGTGGATTCCTGTTTACTGACTCGTAAACATTCTTACATCATTCGGTAGTTAAAATCACTCTAAACCGAAGAGGCGCGCGCGATGCACGAACACACACTCACACACACACAACCACACAAAACAGGAGCCAATAAGGGTACAAAAATATATATTATCAAACAAAAAACATATTCCTACGCACATATATATTTTACAGATGAGTTACTTATATAAATTATACAATATGAACCAAATACTATGTACTCACAAACAAAACGAAAATTATTATTATTTCCTTAGTGGGATATAGTCCAAGGCATTAACAGCGCGGTTAACTAATACCCTTTATCTTAATTGCTTTACCACACAGTATTGTGTTTTTAAAATTTTATGTACTCGAATCACCTATATAGTTAAATGCTAAATGTGTGCAAACATTTTTTAAATATTCAGTATTTTTATACTGCCAACGGTTTGGAGTTCTGCCGTATATTATTCCATGAAATCAGTAAAAAAAATGCAGATCTTTTTGCTTCAGAGTAATAAATAGTAAAATATTTTAAAAAACTGCCTGTAAGTAACCATAAGTATCTGTAGCATAAACCTTTGGTCTCTATATAAACACGAAAAACTATTCCTTCCTATGTCGTGTTTAACGATTCCCAATTTTCTTATCATAATATGAGATTTAAAGGTAATTACGTTTTGTCATAAACTAATGGTAAACTTTAAGAAATATAAAATAGAGAAGTATAGGAACGTACTCCCAATTATTAGATGAATGAAAGATAATATGCTATATTATTTCATAATAAAAGAGCACTGTTTAATATTTTTCAACCTGTGATTAAATTTTAGGCAACCTGAAATTCTTTGTTACTTTTGACTACAGCTATTGGCATTGTAGACAATTTATAACTAACTGTAGACTATATGTTCACAACAAAAATTGGTGATCAATCCGTAATATCAATGTTATTACCGATAACGGTAATTTCTCCGATATGAATTAAATGTATTATGTAGTCTCCAATGAAATGTTACCCGATTGCATGTAGGTGTGTACAAAAATATTCATTGTATAGAAAAATAAACAATGTATTTGATTAACTTTAGAAGTTTCGTATACTTTAAGTTATACTTTATTGTAATTATTCCCAAAATTTCAATGTTGTTTTCAGTCTCTAAACTATAATGACGGAAGCTGAGGGGTAACTTGATCTTTTAAGCACACCCATAAAGTTGAGGACGTGAGAGTATAATTTATTTTAATGTGACACTGTAGAGTCGTAAATGCGCACCCTACTCTACTTGATTAACTGGTGAAATGTCGTTCTTTTTAATTTTTTTAGATACAATATTTCATGTTAACTACATCCATTCCTATGTCTCTCTCATTTACGCGTCTCGTCTATCACCTCTCTCCACCCTACAGTCACTTCTATCAATCACATACACGCACGCACGCATTTATTATTTTGTACGTAACATTATTTTAAATGTTAAAAATATATTCAATTTTTAATAACAAATTTTTAGAATTCTACTTTAAAATTATTTTAAACTACGTTTGTGTAAATTCACTTTCCTTGTAAATTATGTAAATTATACCAAATAACTTACATATTGGTATTGTGAAATATATTTACCACAAAATAGAAAAAATTTACACAAGCTATGATAAAAAATATAATAAAATTCGATGATGATAGCTTCGGTAATGACGGTGCTGTAGCTAATTAGTCAGTTTCTAGGTGACCGCGTAAAAATTTCCTCATACATTATAGATGTTATTTACACGTCTTAGAAAATTTAATATTTTCGAATTAACTTATAAACATATCTAATTTGATAAATTCATCACACCGTATTCTCTGTTATTAGGAGTAAAATTCCTTCTTCTTCTTTTTTAGGCTGTGTACCTCACGATCCGTTGCGTACTCCTTGGTCCGACCATCTTTTCTTTGGTCTTTCAATATTTCACCGTCCTTTTAGGTTATAAACCAAAATTTGGTTTTGTATCCGGTTCTTATGCATCGTTTCAACATGGTCTTCCCAATTCTGTCTGTATTGCTTTACCCTTTTGTTTAGGTTGTGTACCCCAAGAATATTCCTTATATCATCATCATTACTGAGCCGGTCCCTACGTGATACTCCTAGTACATATTGCAAAAATCTCATTTCACTAGCCTGTAGCCGGCTTTGGGTCTTTGTAGTCAGTGTCCAAGTCTCACTGCTATAGAGGCCGCATGGCACTCCCATCATTTCATAAAATTTGAACAGAGTGTTTCCTCTGACTTTTTCATTCAATTTCTTCGTATCGCTTCACACATGTGATTAAACTTCTCTAACTTTTGTCCACATCTATCCTACCAACATACGACAAGTCACATCCAAGGAACCTGAATGAATGCACTTGCTCAACAAGTTCATCAAACAGTAGCCTACTAGTTTACAGCTTACAGGAAAGCAACGTTTAAAAACAATGGACTTAGTCTTGGTAACAGATATTTCTAGACATACAGCCTAATTGTCTGCTGCAAATTATAAAAGTCTTTCTGCAGGGAATTTTCATTGTCTGCTATTATGACCTGACCGTCAGCAAACATTACAGTTTTGACGAAATTACGTTCACCGAAACTGTCACTGAAATTCAATATTTCTAGCCTCTGCTTCCACTTTCTAGCAGCATTGTCCAAATATAAATTAAAAAGTGTAGGTGAAACGGTACCCCCTTGTCTGACCCATTTATTTACCACTTCATTAATGACTTTAACAGATTCACTTTTTACTATGATCTCTGTAGTCTTCTACATGCTCTTAATGACATCTTATTAGGTGTTTTGGTAAGCGTCTTCTGTCCACAGTATTGCACACCTTCTTTCGTCTCACTTTATCACATTTGATGTTATCGACAAAAACCATATGTGTCTCAAGATTAATTTCTCTTCTCTTTCCTATCAACAGCTTTAATGTAAAGATGTTATCAGATCATGATGAGTAAAATTTCTGCTTTGTAAATACAGATTTAGGTAAGTCCTACTAAATACCATTTATGTTAGGAATTTTCTAATTACTCTCAATTTCGTTGTAAGTTATTAATGCTGTTAGCGAAATTTTGAAGAACGGCAAGAAAGAATGACTTTAATTTGCACGACCAATTTTATATACAAATAGCTACAAACTTGGTTTCCTGAATCACTAACTTCCCAACGGGATCATATTTCATGAACAGTTACCGGGAATGGTATACATAGTTTTAAAGTTACAAGAACTCCCGCTTTCGTACATGTGATCATAAAACACCATTATTCGTCTCGAATTTGCTAGGAGTATATATACCCTATTTTATGAATTTAGGTTATCCTTACGTGACCGAGTGAAAGTTATAATAACACTTCTTGTTTATTTAGCTACATAAGTACACCTTATTTACATTGAAATTATTGCAGTTATTTGTAAAATTCCGTAACTTTTCTAAAATTTATTAGGCGTACCAAATGAAATTTTTGTACTGGGCTAAGTGATACACAAATTTATTTACTGCTTTCCAGGAGGACGTAACAACTATTAGTTAATATTGTAACGAAAAAAATGTTATAAAAAGAATTGTAAATATAATATGGAAATCCTATCCAGGGATGAAACAAGAAATAATAATTAATAGCCAATTAAAGGAAAATACCAAGTTTTAAAGAAATTGTTAAAGAACCAAATATAACTAAATAAAAACAACCTTTGACTTATTTAATATCATCAAGAGACCCAAAAATTACCCAGTAGAATAGGGCAGTAAACAGACAAAAATTTAAATAAATAAACCTAGTAGGCCTAAATAACTTGCCATGAGTAACACAACCAAACCCAATAAAGAGGACCTATTCATAAAATAAAATTGTATAAAACAAAATTGTATAGGCCTATAATCAAGGAGAGAAAAAGGGACACAACCCCTTACAGTGATAGAAGTAACATAATATAAATAGTGACACAAACTACATTTAAACAGTGTGCTAATTATTTTTTTTTATAAAAAAGTGTTTGATTATTATTAACAGACAGAAAAATTAGTTTATCATACAGACAATAGTTTAACAGTATAAATAAACTATAACTGTCAAAAACAAGTGTTATTATTAAGAGTTTTGTTATATGTTATAAAAGTTTATGTTATCAGTTAATTAATTTAAATATATTTATCGCAGGGAGTCAAGGTAAAAATTACAATCAACCATAACAAATTGTTCCACCATATATCAGAGAAATTCATTAATTACTAAGGTTTTACAGTTATAAACTGGGGCATGTTTAGTACCAAATTGTTTATAATTATATAATTAATCATCATATAAACATTGCATGTATCATTAGAATATAGTAATACAATTATATATTAAAAGTATTTTGTAAAAGGTAAAGTAGTTAATGGGTATTGATCATATAACACTTAACCTGTACGTAAATGGCCAATCAAAAGTTAAGAAGTTTGTATGAGTTCGGTGACTAAAAAAGAAGAAATAACACTTAATTGTTAATTGTGATAGAGAACAGTTTAATAGTGCGTGCCGAGATGTTATTAAAATGAAAATCTAAAATACTAAACCGTTTGTGAAAGAAAATTTGTATGACCACCACTGAAGATAAATAATTCCTCCATTACAATCATTTCACTAACCAGGAACACACACATTCAAGAAAATATAAAGAATAAACCAGAAGACGTTCAGCAATATCGCCTAGATGTGTAAAGTATAATTTGACATAATAGCTGACAATATTTTTTATCCAAAAAAGAACAATCACTAGACAACACACCAAATCACACTAACACTAATCACTAGTGAACATTTTAACAAGTGAAAGCAAATTCCATATCTAAAAGAAACAGTGATTACAAGGAAAACATTTATTTTGACACATTTAATAAACATCAATTATTCTCTGACACGGACGACGGCAGCCATGATGATGACGTCACTCTAACCAGCATGCTTTTTACGAAGCGTATTGAGTCTCATCATACATTGTATGTTATTTCTTATTTAATTTTGTAATTTTTTTAGATTATAAGTACTAGATGATTTGTAAAGGTACTCTATATTGTTAATTATCATGTAATGGAACTTTTCGTAGCAGCCACAAGAATTCCCACGAAATATATTAAACCTATTTTATTATTCACTCCTGAGATAAATATCGATTGTTACTAACGTGTGTATCGAATGGAAAATTCTATCAATTTGAACTCATATTACAGAAATTAAACATTTATGTTAATAAATCATATCCATGCGTTATTATTTCATGAACATAAGATATCAACAACATTTATTTTATAATTACCAAGAATAAAAAGACGTCGGGGAGTCGTTGGAAGTACACAAACTATAAAACCAAGATTAACCTCAAAGAATAGGGTTAAGCCTAATATCGAAGGTGACTTGAGAATTGTTTGGAACGACTCGACCGCTATTTTTGAATTGATTTTGGAGTTTTAACTGCCGAATCGGAATAATAATAATTGTGGTCATTAAACCAAGGCAGAATAATTCATTTCTTAACTTATATAATAACTCGCGTTACAAAACACGTAACATAAATATTTCACGATCAACAGATACACTATTTACAACTTTTTATTACAACTTAAAATTTACAAGCATAACACGGGCAAATTACTATAACACGGGATACACGTTTGGAATAATATATACAAAAGAACATTTAGATTAAAATAATGTTTAAATTGGTAAGTTACTGCTATAATTTTAATGCTAAATATACATTCTCTATAATAAACTTCATACAATACACACAATTTTTTTACGTATGCCCTTTATATAAACTTGTAACATAGTAATGGGTGTTAAATAATGTAAAATTTTTGGTCGTTAAAAACTCTGGGAAAAAAGTGTACAGCTTCAATCGATTGCCTACACGAGCGATAAACATTTCCCAGATCCAAGTCCATCGCAGTGCAACTCGTCGGTTGATTTGTTTAGTTGCTTTGCACGCACATTTTGTAGCATCTGGTTCAGTTATACTTCACTACGGGTACCTATTATTCCATACTCTTCATAAATGTAATGTAATATTTTCTATAATACAGGTAACCGCTTCATAAAATATTTTTAAATATAAGTAGGTCTATTATAAGTGATAGTTTAAAGTTTTGATATAATCAACATTGGTTTGGAATTGTTTTCTTTTAAATAAAGTAAAACAGACTATAACCAACAATTACGCACAACATTTTTTATATTATCAAACACAAAATGTACATTGAATGTTTTAAATAATCTATATTTCCCATGAAAAAGTATCCATAAGAACTTACTACATATTAAATAATTAAAAAACACAATTCTAACGTGTTTTGTACTATTAAATAAAGAAATTACAGTAATATTACCTCCGTCGGGACAAGGACGTGGGGAACCCACTAAAGTCAATAAAAATACGCCGCGAAAAAGAATCGTCGTTACAAGACGCTGATATTTTATTGTTTTGGGTAGAGCAAGAAATCCAATAAAAGGAAGAAAAAAATGAACTGTACTTGTATTACCTGTGTAGTGAAGAGAGATACAGGCTCAGGGGTTTTAAAGTTAACAATTATCATTACGAAACAACAGCGGTTGAGAGAACTCTGAAGCAAGCTGTATTACGACTAAATTTTTAGTTATGAGAAAACAAGATCTGTACACAATAAATTCTAAGCCAACAAGTTAAGTTTATTTTTCAGAATAATTATATTTACTTATAAACTTGTAAATAATTATTAAAACTCTATATACGTATTTTATTCGTATATTAGTTATTGTGTATATCATTATTGTAAACTTATTTAAACCTTTATGTAATTTATTCCTTCAAAAAACTATAAAAATATTATTATAAGCCAACTGAATATATTATAAAGCTAAATTTTATCTACCTTATAATTGAGTTTTTGTCTCTGAAGTGACATAAGTGATCAGACATAAAGTCTGACAGTAATAGACGGTTGTGTTTGTGTGTATGTGTGTATGCGCGTAATGTGAACGGGTAGGCTTGTAATGTATGCATAAATTAAATTGAATCTCCCTCTATCTTATAACTTTAACGTTAATCTTCTAGTTGTTGTTATTGTTGTTGTTCTTCTTCTTCTTTTTCTGCTTCTTTCATTCTCGATAACGTGTAGACACGTTTTCTGGTTTTAGATGCCTCGAACACATTATGATTTTAAATTATTATTTTCTTAAAATATTATACGTTTAATTAAAAATTAGACCACGATTTTCTAAGCCTTTCTACATTACTACACTGTAAAAAAATATGCCGCCTTCGGTGTACAGTTCTTTTCCATGCAAGGATCATGTTCCCTTCAACTATTCATATATTTATAAACAATTTTAAACAATGGAGACACCTTAAGCTTGTTCTATACACTATGTCATAAGCATCATGTGACCTATCTTAAAATCCACATTTCAGCCTTTGCCATTTCATTTACATACGTCTTTTGCAGACTCCATGACTGCAGCACACAGCGGAATAGGTACAGCTATAACTATATATTATTTAGGCTTGGTTTCTGGTCTAAATGTATGTTTTAATGTTCTCTCAATCATCCTAGAGACGGATCTAAATTTACTGAAGTTGTTCCCCACATGTCTGTCTAGACCTCATAAAATATTACCGCCCTGCTTTTGTACCTGTTGAATAGAGAAGTCGTCTACAATTATTTCTGTCCGTACTGGATGTCAGACTCAGTTATCGTAAGGGAAATTCTCATGTTATACTCGTGGCACATTTGGTGCATTAAAAATACATCTCGCATAATTCATTGCCTGTTTCTTACAGAATAACGTGACCATTTTCTAAGAGCATGGTATTCACAGAAAAATTCCTCATTTAACTTTATATCCTCATGGACAACACCTCTTCATTTTTTAACTCAGATTGTATGCATTGCAACAGTACACATGATATGAAAGTCATTTAAGTGGAATACTAATGCTATATAACATTTCCTGATGGCCATAGACATGTTTTAAATTGATTTTGTTCCTACTTTGTAAAATAGTCATAAGTTTTGAACCAAGCTACGTTTTCTTTTAATTGTGTTATGTCAAAATGTTCACGATTTTATTCTCTTTTATGTCATGTGAAATATTTGTGTGTAAGTGCGCTGGTGCGCGTGTGATTTACATTTTATTTAATAACTTCGAAGAAAATTAACATTTCGTTCTGAAACTCGGTCAGAGTATTTTCATGGTTATAAGCTCCATATACTCAAGTATATGGTTTCATTTTCTATATACTCCATGGTTTCGTTTTCCATATACTCAAGTCTCCACACCTATAATTTTTATGTTTTTTTTTAATGAATTCAATCTTCTTTTATTCTCGTTATCTTCAAGGATGTAAATAATTTATAGATTAGATCTAGACAGGCCTTTGCAGAATCGGACAGAGTTTAAGCCTGATTTCAGTCTATCTGTGTTCTCATCTGTGACGTTGCTAAAGTTTCAACCAATCAGAGGATCTAACATTTATTCAGATTTGTCATCTGTCGAGAGCACTTCGGTTAGTTCCTTCCGAAGGCTCGTTATAGAAAGACGTACTCGCTGCCACGAGTCCAGGCAGGTCGTTTTCTTTTAAACTTAGAAGTTGGTTTACGGTTCGAGTCCTTCGTAATTATTACCACTTACAGAACTCAATTTATACAGATCATTATACTCTAGTGCTTTTCACGTATAGTAGAAGATATCCGCTAGGGACAAAATATCTACCGAGATATTTTGATACTTACGCGAGAACACTTCAAGAAGCCGGATTTGTGTAAGCTTAATACACACAGATCTATTTTACCCAGTTTTAAAATCCTGAGATAATTTTATAAACAATAGCACTTCGTATCGCAGTGTGCGTGGGTGCAAAGACGTGAATTGTCAGCGTAGCAGTCACCGGTCGACGTGCAGACACAGCGGTCCAGTCGTGGTTCGGGGAGCGCATGGTGTCGACGCAAACAGTGGATTTCAACAGAACAAGTAACATAATTTTAAAGCAAGCCATAGACTCAATTTTGAAAGACAAATTTTAAATAAACAATTTTATATTATAAATTAATAAGAGAATAGTAAATTTTAATGATATAATTTAATAAATTTTCCTACCTCCAGATATAGACTCTGTTATACTAATTTCTATAATACCTATATATGCAGATTTAAATTTGTATCGTTGTATTATATACACATATTATTATTATTACAATTTTGGCGACCTTACCATAATAAACAATTTAATTCGTAAATCCTTTTTTTTTTACTGCCAAATTTCAATAACAAAGAGACTGTACCAGAAAAAAAATTTAATGACATTTACTAAATTCTTTGTATAGCGTAGTTTTACCATTTGTATTTTCAGCAATTTTCCTCAATCAACTTAATCAAACAATTTCTCGTAATTGATGTAAGAGACCAGGGTCTCTAAATTAAATGCTGTTTGGTTTTCTGTTACCTGCTTTAATGAATGGAAAATTGTCAAAACAAGATCCCCTTTTCTAAAAATAATCTGAATGTCTGCTAATAAAACATGGGAAATACATTCTCACGCCTTGTTTATTGTTGTGGTATTACCTTTTCATCCAAGTCTAAAGATTTTG
Source organism: Magicicada septendecula (assembly GCA_034769895.1). NCBI lineage: Eukaryota > Metazoa > Arthropoda > Insecta > Hemiptera > Cicadidae > Magicicada > Magicicada septendecula. Next base: position 354,975,525 of record CM068371.1, on the reverse strand, counting down.
TACCTTTTTGTAGTTGTTACTATTGTTATCAGTGTAATGTAATTATTTATGAATTGTGTAGTGGCTTTTATATTATTACGAAATTTAGTAACACTTGGTTAGTCACTGACGTAGTTCAAAACATAGATTATTAAGTATTTATTGACAAATTTCATTTTTGTCAAAGCTTGTTGTAAGTATATAACTAATTATTTATGTGATATATCATATATTTCATGTATATCATTTATTTCAGTTAAGAGTAAAAACCATGTTGTAAAGAAATGTGACACTTCAATTTGAATGAAGCATCTGAAAAATGTACTTCATAAAATACTGACTTTTCTTTAAAATTCCGACCCTACGTACTGTCAGATTGCTGCCTGTATAAATTATCAGGGTGCAGTTGCATTGCTATACTTAACTTCATTTTAATAAATGTTTAATTTTCCGTTTTTTACTCCTATAAACATCAATTAAGACTAATTTTTCAATGTAAATTAGAAGTTGACATTGATACCTACACTTCTTAAAAAGAAACACGATGTCACTGATAATAACTTGAATTTTCGTTTTCACTAGAAAATAAAACTATAAAAATAATTCGTACACATTCCTTACATAACACGAAACGTCAGCAAAAATACACCGCTCTTATTGGAAACTATATTCACGATCTAGAGTCGAATCTTGAAGTAAGTGAAGTAGACATGTAAAATATATAACATGAGTACAATAAAGTCTATTGCTGCGTTACAAAGCAATAATGATTCAATTTTGTAATTCAAATATTATCAGTTTAATGATTGATTTTGTCAGTAATAAATGTAATAAATGAGGGTTGATATGCCACCAAATGTTACACACCATAAAATCAAAGTGCTTTTCTCAGTTTGTAGTTTAAGTACGCTACTGAAATCGAAAAACTGGGGTAACATCCTGGAAAATAATGGACGTCAACAGCATAGTGGAGGCCTCGCTACTCTTTCCTTTTAGCGTAACAGTTCACCTAAGGGAGGTTACCATGCCCAACTCCTAAGCTACTGTGGTGGCAAAAAAGATGTTTATTTATGTTATCAAAAATTACTGTAATAACAGTAATAAAAAATTACTGTTTTACCCACTGGATGCTGTCTGTTAGTTGATGGATGACATCTTGTTACTGACACAATTATGCTAGCTAAAAATAAGAACAAAACCAAAAAGCTTATGACTACAACTTTTCAGAAATGTAGCATAGAAGTGTTTTGCAGAGCAATTGATGTCTGCATCTGTCTTTAGTTTGCCAGTGAATTACGGGAGTATGCTTTGTCATCTCATTTTGTATTAATATTTACTTTGAACTTGCCATTCATCTCTCGGGATCAGTCTACTGTTATGGTGCAGAAACTGGTAGGTTAAAACAAAGATATAAGTGTCAGCATTCCTGTACAGTAACGAGTGATATAGAGTATGTATTTGTCTTTAGAGTATATATTATAATTTTCCAATTCATCAAGTAGTTACATGGGATTATGAGTATACTCGACAGGATTGCCCAGTATTGACTGAATTGGTGGGAACATGTTTGCCAAATGGATGATTGCCGCATACTCAAACAACTATGGAACTATAGGCCGAGGGGACGGAGAGGTGTGAGACGTCCTAGAAGGCAGTGGAGTGACCATTTCTAGACTTTGCCGGTTTGAGACCGGAACAAACTATCCTTGGTTGAATCCTTGCAGATGATGATGGTGATAATTATGAACTTACATGGGAATATTTTAATGTAAATTTTGACGCCTGGCAGAGCTACCCATTAATATGTTATAATGGTAGGAATTCTGCCATTAAAATAGATTTAGGAATATTATGTTATTACTGTGTCTGCATCAAACAATGAGCGATGAATAAACTATATCATACTTTATTATCTGTAATAAGTTTAAGAGAGTTATTAGAAAGAATAACGTGTTCTATGAAACAACAAGTCTCAATAATTTGGTTATATTAGTAAGCAAATATTCTAATTTGATTAATATGTTTTAATAAGTATATTATTATAAGTCACAATTATGTATGACATATTACGTTGCAAATTTTCATTTTTATTATATTATAATACCAATTAATTTATTTATCACTTTAAAAGACTTATTGTTTTTGGTTACTTACATTTTCCTTAGTTTAAAGGATTTTTTTTTTTATTAACAAATTTACAATTAGCCCACGAGGGCTCTCTAGTACAACACAATGAAATATACAACAAAATATAAAGAAAATTAGAACAGTTATAACACGCAAAGCAAAAAGTGTAAAATGTATGTGAGATATTGAATTGATCACATTGAATTACATAGCGATGTTTCTCATTAAGTAGCGTTCCAAAGATCGACTACACATAAGGTGATATAGGCCTATAGTTAGTCAGCATACAATCTTTCGGTAATTTATAAGGATTTTATATATGCGTATGTATGTATGAAAAGTTATTAAGAGATTTATTACAATTTATTAATTTTAGTGTACTATAAATATAACAATGGTTACGTAATTGTATGTTAATATACAAACAAGCAAAGTACAACGTAAAAATAGAATCAAGAAACCCGGTTTAAAGCTGAATTTCAGTGGATAAAGTAAGTACGACTTACTCTGGATTCGAAGTTGTTTTGTGCAAAGTGAGCCGAATACAAAGCCGGCACTAATAGCACACTCCGCAAACTTTCAACTCAGCAGTAAGCTTATCTGTTAATAGGATTACGTTTGTAGAACACGTGAGTTGAATAGCTGTATTGGTTGATACCTAATGGTAATATCGTACATTATTTTTATATTTAGGTTTTCACCAAAGAAAACTTCTGTCAGTCTAATGTAAATTAATTCTTTTTAATAGTAAAGAGTAACAATCATATAAAAATTTTAAGGATAAAAAGTTTATGAAATAATTATCAACAATGTTGTTTAACGTCGCATACTTTATGATAGAAATCACATACATACTATTACTCCAACAACTGAAAGTATGTTTACAAATTTTTCAAATTAATTTCTTTACATACACTTATACAATAATGTTACATGTGTAACTATTACATTAAAAAAATGATTACATATTAGTATCAATTGACAAGTAACCACAAAAGCAAGTGACGAGAGAGTTATATCCCGATTAAGTAAAACTAAAGACTCAAAACAAACATTTCGGCAATATATGAGGTAATAGTAGACATTATTGTAGCATATAGAGCTGCAGTGTGAGAAAGTACAGAACATACTTACTTACTTACTTACTAGCCAACGCGCACCCTTGGCTGTTGGGCCATTAGGCGGCGCGCTGACCAGTAGAGACGTGAGAGCCTTGCCGTACTGAACATAGTACAGAACATATGAGAGAAAGATTACTAACCATGGAAATGGGGTACTAGAGAAAGTGGTGCAGACCTACATTTAAGGACAGCCTTCAAAATGAAGACATATGAGAAAGAATGAATGACACAATTGATGTAAAAGGCTTAAAATAGTACAAGTAAGTGTCCCGATGAACTGTGAAATTATTATGAACATGGCCAGAGAAGTTATTAGAACCCATCGCTAAATAAGGAAAGAGCGAGTCCACGAAAAACGTGAATAGAAGGCATAAAGACTGCAATGGCGCAGACAAATCTAAAGGAGGTTGATTGTCAGATCGTAAAGTTATAAGCTGGTAATGAAAAAACAATGTTGAATATTGTTCGGAAACCGGATATACATAGGCTTATATTGGTTCTAGCATTGTACGTCTCGAGGTATTTTCGTTCTCTCTTACTTGGTCTCTTTTGAATATTCTTTTGCCGTTTCTGAAGGCGCTAGTAGTTTTTTCCTTCTGCCGTCAAAATCTAGTAGTCAAAGTTTCCTCTGGTGGAGTCCCATTCCTTTCCAAGCTGGAAATATATTAATATTTATCTTCACTATCTTCATCACCATTCATATTCGTCGTCGTCGTCTTACCTCTTGTGCTTCATCTCGTTTTAGTGGTAGGATTGATACTGAATAGCAGGCGGAATAGGCAACAGGCGTGTTTGCCTTCAAACCATAATCAAGTATTTAAGTACGGTCGACGCAGTTTGGAGCATTCTAGCGGCTTCTGCGTTTTTGTGATTTTTTTGGTCTCTTATTTTACAGAAAACTAAGACGCTCTAATAAATGAGATTATTCAACGGTTCCAGTGCACATCCATAAAAACTATTTGCGTCATCAGTTTTATACAATCTATTCGAATCCTTCTATTCACTGCGCATTATTAGAAAGGGGTTATTTCCTGACGCATATTTTATTGCCTGTAATTTTAGTGATTTAATGGGGAATTTAATTAAATTCCCGTAATTTTAGTGACAGTAGTTACTTGTTGTGTGTGAACACACATAATGGTACAATTTTTGTAACACAGGTGTTTTGTTTGCAAATGCCTGTGATTATTATTTTTTCTTAGCACAATAAGTTATTCCATTCTTTAGAGACAGCCACCCGTGCAAGCGCTATGTAAATTAAGGACACTAAACTATCAAATAAAATAAGGTAATCCTTTTTAGTTGCTTAATTTTAAACAATTTATTTCACCATAAATATAAACGTTTGTTACACATTTGTTCGTCATGAGTGTTTCCCGAACACCAATATACGATCTTGTATTACAAAAATAAAATGGCTTACTAAATTGACTGGTTTCCTGATCTATTTGTTATCATCACATTTTTTCAACCACAATATCTTTCTTAATTATCCACTTTACAGACCATAAGAGCAGTATCTGTAATTAATAAATTACTAACATTAATATAATTATTGTCATTTCTGACTATGACGGTAAACGAAATTTAATAAACCTTATAATGTAAAAATTAAAATAATTAGTTGTTGAATTGGAAAACTGAAATTTTGTTTATACTAGGGGTTAAAATTGATTTCCAGTCCGTCTCTTAATCCTGCTATGATTTACAGAGGGTCACCCAGTTCTCTAAATTTCTGTATTAATCATAATTTCTGTGTTTTGCTTGTTGAACATTAATTTATATATAATTCTAAATACTCAACAAGACGATTTAACTTACTGAACAATCTTGCTTGAACAGTCATCTAGGAAATATGTTACATATGGGAAAATATTAAGGCTTCAAACTATTTGTTGTGTGTGTGTGTGTGTGTGCGCGCGTGTGTGTGCGTGTGTGTGGAACTAGAAGACAAAAATGTGTGGTTACAAAAGGCAGATACGTACTTTTCTCGTATATTTGTAGGTTATCAAAGGAATGAGTGTAAATTTAAAAAAGGTGGGATTAGCATTGTTCTGTAGAGAACGGAGTGAATGAGAACTTACATTGAATATCAAGTTGTTGCAACTAAGCGCGCTGAATACAAAGTAAGGAACTATTTACACCGTCAACCTCCCTGATTTGTATTTGTGTAGTAAGCGTTCTCTACTGGCAACTGACAAAAAGTGTACTGTCAGTAAGACACTTTTCCTGGCCGACTACCTCTCTTGATAGTAGTTAAACTCATATTGATCTATGCGTGTTTGAGTAACCGTATATGAAGTTATATTAGCTCATAGTATTACGCTGAAGGAAATAGGGAACATGCGTAACGTTTGCACATGTAGTGTTGGCGGCAGTCCTAGGCCTACATAGACAGGCAAATTTGGGGATGTGACGTAATTTCTTCTGCGTACGTTTGTCAACGTCAGGGTATGATAGCTTCTAGCGAGTTCTAGAACGCTTGCAAATACCAAAATCTTCTCGATACATTGGTCGGAAAATGGCAGATTTTCTCAAACTCCGCATGGTATCAAACGGCCAAACGGCCGAGATCAGTAATATGCTGTGCGTTACCGGAGGTGTTGCTGTAACTTGCGTTTTTAGTATAATTGTCGCACTTAATTCACACTGTATTAAATTTATACATTTATTATTGTGTTTACGACAAATTTAAATAAAGTTATTGCATAAATTACTTCTAGCTGTAATTAAAATAAAAATAGCAATTTTATCTGAAGTCAGTTATTCTGTTTCCACTGTTCAACACGACGATCCGTACTGTGCCATGGCTAGCCGAGTCTCGGAATGGTATAAATTTGTAGAGTATTGTTCCCGGCAGGTTTTGAATTTGAATTGCCGCCGCGTCAGTATAGGCGCCCTTGATTACCTTCACATCTGCATTCGGAGCCACGTTTTACTGTAAACCTGCCGTAGCGACCTTGAGTGGCGACGTTATTTAGTCAGGACGTGCTTCACCGTTGTGACGAATTAATTCAGCTGGCCGTTTGGTCAGGTGACCCCTGCCTATTGGCAATTCTGGACTTGTTTTTCTGAAAAATTACTTCGGTGAAAGGAATTTATTCCTCGTTCTCATTGCGCTAACGACACTTCAAGAGAATACATCTGACGGTCCAGTGGAAGTGCCAGGTCCAGGGGAGGTATCTTGTGTTTCGTGTAACATCCTATCCACTATGTGGGAGTAACCGATAAAGTAGTTTCAGGTTAGTAATAATTTCTTTGCCACTAATTAAACTATGGGTATTCTATTATAATTGTGTGCAGGTGTGTATGATCCAAAAGTATAGAATTATTTTTTTTTAAGGCCTTTTGCCGTTCATAAAATTGCAGGTTGCTCCAGATAACTGAGCACGTGGTTAATTTGCTACTCAAAGGGGTTTCATAATTAAAAGAGATAAAAGGTAATTAGTTGAGGAAATTTTAGGGTGTCAATATATAATGGAAAGGTTATATGTAAATTTGCAGCTATTGATATTTAAAAACGTTAATTGAATAGCTAAATATTTAATTGAAGTGCGTTATAACTAAGTGCAGTTGAAGTGTTGGCGCATGCTTATGACATTGAGAATGGAGTGTGTTCCGTGACGAGAAATTGTGAGAGTTGAATTGTATTCACGCACGACGGCAACTACAAACAATATTTTTACAGGGTCCTCGCCTTAGACAAGGGAGAGGAGTTTCGATCATGGTGACAAGGCCAGCCGTCGACATAGGCAAAGCAAGCTAAGGAAAATGCCACTCCCCGAAGCCGTCAGTTGAACCAGCTTACATTTTAAGATCCCGAAGCATCGCCGACCCTGTAAAGCAATGAGACTTCAAGACCTCCGACAAACACCACACTTCAAGCAGAGTGTTCTCGATGGCAAGTCAGTCTTTAAAACAGGTGGGAACATTCCGTTTACTAAGTCAGTGAGCAGCAGTGCAAAGATGGTTAATTGATTTAAATGAACTCTAAATTTTATAAAAAACATTGCTATAACATATCAGAAGTTCAGTGTTTGGTTGCTTAACAGTTTGATTGACTTTTAAAATTTAAATTGTAATGAGAGATCTAGATGTAGTCTGTTGATAGCTGCAGCTAAGCTTTTCAAATAATTCAATTGTAACTATTAACTGTAACCCAATGTTGAGGACTGATTAGGATGTTGTAATGTTTTAAAAGGATTCAGATTTTAAATTAAATTGAAACTTATAAATTATGAGAAACATTTAATAGTTAAAAGATATACGTGAACTTTCAAATAATTAATTATAACTCACTGCTATAATTCATATTCTGTTTAAACTTATAAAGGATTTATTCTTTCATTACTTGACTAAACTATTGCTAACTGTATCTGCTAATGATCATTCACACAGAACACATATAGATCCAAATAAATTTGTTAATATAAAACTATATCCATGAGCAGTAATTTGTTACACATTTATCATGATCAAGTTGGTTGGAACCAGCCCTGTGATTACATACTTATATTTGTGAATTAGATGATTAATTGCTAAAGGATCCACCTGTTATGTGCTTGATGAATTCTTGTTTAAGTGACATTATTATTATTATGATCAGATATTCTATGTATATATGTATACGTGAAGATAATTAAAACAAAAGAAAGTTAAGAGCTGGTTTCGAATTTTAAATATTATTCTATACTCAGGCGGTATTACGCTGTATAATATGGATATGAGGAAGTTCAATAACAGTTGTTATTGTTCAGCAAGCGTTTTATTGCAAGTCCCGTCACAATGGGCGCCAGCCATTGTTGTTTCCTCTAGGCCAGTGGTCTAGTTTTAAATTTTTACGTAACGGCCGTAGCCGTTACAAATGTTAGCTGAGAGCGTGGTTTTAAGGTCGATGGCTGACCATGTGGCAGAACGTGCAATGCAATTTGGGGGTGATATAATTATTTGAAGTCCGAAGGGGTGTAAGCGGTCGATATTTGTTCTGAGGAACGTGGAGTGGTCACACATATACATATATCCAGTTACCTTTTCACGAAATGAGTTTACATTGTTTGAAATTTATTGTGATGTTGTGAATATTAATTGTTGATGGAAATGTTAGGGTGTTTGTATGTTACAATTGTTATGTGTATGTCATGTGTAAAGGTTACAAGTGCTCTATGATACTAAGTGTTGTATTAAATGTTATAGATTAAATTGTTGTAAACCGGGAGCAACGTGTAGGAGTTTGTAGGGTCACACACACTCATATGTAGGTGGTCATATATTTTTCAGGTTTAGTTGTGGGGATGTGTCGAGTTTAGATCTCAGGTTTAACCTAAAATATGGTTTATGAAGTAAATAAAATCCGGGTACGGTTCCAGTTGATGTTGTATGAAAAATAAAAGCATTTTGCATGCCCCTGGTTCCGTCAGACCTTGTTGAGGTTGGTCGTAATAAATCCTTACCGGGGACTGAAGCTTGCGTGTAAAGTCCCCCGGAGGTACCCTTCTCGTCTTTTGAGGAGAGGAATCGGTGTCCGCTCTTTTGATGACACCGTGAGACGCCTGGCGCGTAGATTCTATTTTCGTTCCTACAGAGTGACCCACAATTTCCTCATTGCCGGACTTGGTAAATACAGCCCGCGACCAGGTGAGTCCTGGAAGCGACCTCGTTTGATAGTCCTGGTGGTATAATCCACCAATCGCAGGTTGCTTCAGACTCCCCCCCACCACAAGTAGGTAAAAACATATAAAATGAAGTCAAATAGAACCAGTGGCAGTATCTGCGATCGACACGTCATCCAGGGTGAAGCCTGGCGTCACGCCCCACTGGCAGCGGATCCCAGAGGAGACGAGTGCTCTCGCTTGCGAGAGAAATCGCCTCCGGAGACGCTGGCAGCGGACCCGTGATCCGGCCGACAAGGCAGCGTACAACCGGGCGACCAGCATTTTACGTCGTGAAATGCAGGCCTACCGGAGACGCTGTTGGGAACTCGCCGTGGCCCAAACAGGGGACGGGTCGGACGAGACCTAAGTAGCCCTTACCGGATACCTTCGGCGTTGGTAGGGAAGAGGCACCGACCTCGTATCCCAACCATTGCTGGACCTTTCGTTCAAATCCTGGCTCGCCCGGATGCGAAGGCCGAGTACTTGGGCGCGTGTTTCTAGCGACAGTTTGCTCCTAACCCGCCCATGGACTGGGACTTCGATGAAGAAGTCGAGAACGAAGTGGAAGACTTTCTGTCTCTTCCGATGACTGCGGAGCCCGAACCCATTACTAGGGAAGAGGTCACAGATCGGCTCCTTGAACTCGCACCGAGAAAAGCTCCTGGCCCGAACGCCGCTCTTACTCGACTCCCGGAGCAAGTAGTAATTTTCTTGGTCGCGCTGTTCAACGCGTGTCTAAGACTGGCCTATTTTCCCCAGAAATTGGGTAAGGCGACGGTTATAGTGATCCCGAAGCAGGGAAAGGATGCTTCCCGTCCCGGCAACCTTCGGCCCATTAGTCTACTGTCAGCCACGTCAAAGGTTCTCGAACGTCTCGTACAACGGAGAGTACTAGACCATCTACGAAATTTCGATGTACTGGTCCCCGAACAGTTCGGTTTCCGTGTGGGGCATTCCACCACTCATCAGCTGATGAGACTGGTGGAATACATCACGGGCGCCGGCTGTCGGAAAGAGCAGACTTTCGCCTATTTCCTACATGTGGAAAAGGCCTTTGATAGTGTCTGGCACGACGGGCTCTTGTTCAAGCTCCGGGAAATCCAGCTCCCAGATTGCTACCTTCGCTTGATTGCTAGCTTTCTGACGGAGAGGACTTTCTGCGTGAGAATAGATGACCATGTCTCTTCTGAGAGACGCATTAGAGCCGGGGTACCTCAAGGTAGCGTGCTAGGGCCACTTCTGTTCTCCGTGTACGTCAACGACGCACCCAGAGAGCCTGGAGTCCAGATGGCCCTGTTTGCCACGATGTCCACGATGTATGCAGGGCACAGCTCAGAGCGTGCCCCAGTGACGGCAGCGTCCGGGCGAGCCCGATGACTGCCTGATGCTTGGCGAGTGCTTGGTGCGAGACTTTTCGCTCTGGGCTTTGCGGTTGTGCGTCGCAGAGACGAACCGCACGGTAACTGAGTTCCGAGCTACCTTCTGGAGCTCCTGCCTCGTGGCCCTGCCCAAGTAGGGCGCGTGCTCTATAGCAGGCCGATTCCCGGCTGTTGTGCTAGCCTACGCTAGCGCAGTATACACCGAGGGCGTTTCCACGAATCACCTGGGCGTATACGGTACCTTCCCAGCCCAGTCACTAGAGGATTGCCTGGGAACCTCGCCGCACGTGCATAAAATTTTCGTGCAAGCCGCCTGAAAGTGTCGTCTAAGGAGCGGACGCCAAGTCCTCTCCTTAGAAGGCGAGATGAGAAGCGACGGGGGACTTTGGCCGCTAGCCGAAGCCCCCTGTCGAGGACGCTCTGCAACTTCTTTTTATGCATTGCGGCGAGGTAACCCCAGACCGGGCAGGCGTAGGTAATAACCGGCAGCAGATACGCGCCGACGATCATCCTACCCAATTTCCTGGTCATGGCTGAGCTGATCAGGAGTGGAAACATTGCGCACAGGCGAGTGGATGCTCGCTTAAGAACTGTCTGTGCGTGGGTACGCCAGGTGAGCCGACGGTCAAGGTGTAAGCCGAGGTACTTGACCTCGTTGGACCAGCGCAAGTACGTTCTGCCGATACGTAGTTGCCTAACGGGGTTCTTCCGTCGCTTGGAGAATTCGACGGCTACACTCTTGGTAGCGTTGAGTTGCACTCTCCAATTCTCAGTCCAGTCCACGAGCGTGTCGAGCTGGCGCTGCAGTCGTAGGACGGCCCTTTCCTCATGACGATCGACCGTAAATACGGCCGTGTCGTCAGCGAAGAGGGCCATCTGGACTCCAGGCTGTCGCGGCACGTCGTTGACGTAGATCGAGAACAGAAGGGGGCCTAGAACACTACCTTGAGGGACGCCGGCTGTGATTCGTCTCTCGGAAGAGACAGAATCGCCAACTCTCACGCAGAAGGTCCTCTCCGTCAGAAAGCTAGCAACCAGATGGAGGTAGCATTCGGGGAGCTCGACTTCCCTAAGTTTGAATAAAAGGCCATCATGCCATACGCTGTCGAAGGCTTTCTCAACATCTAAGAAACAGCCAACGGTCCGTTCTCTCCGACACCCGGCTTCCGTGATGCTTTCCACCAATCTCATCAGTTGATGAGTGGTCGAATGCCCCACACGAAAGCCGAACTGTTCGGGGACCAGCACGTCAAAGTTGGTTAGATGTTCTCGTACACGACGCTGTACGAGGCGCTCAAAAACCTTGGACGTAGCGGAAAGTAGGCTGATAGGCCGGAGGATTTCCGAGCGGGTGGTATCCTTTCCCTGCTTCGGGATCACGATAACCGTCGCCTTTCTCCATTTCTTGGGAAAGTAGGCCAGTCTAAGACACGCGTTGAACAAATCAGTCAAGAATTGAACTCCAGGCTCGGGAAGAAGTCGTAGAGCGGTGTTGGTAACACCATCCGGGCCTGGAGCCTTTCTTGGCTGAAGTTCAGCGAGCCGATCTGAGACCTCTTCCAAAGAGATGGGTTCGGGCTCCGCCGTGATCGGAAGAGACAGAAAGTCTTCCACAGCCATCTCGACTTGTTCGTCGAAGTCCCAGTCCATGGGCGGGTTGGGAGCGAACTGACGCTCGAAACACAAGCCCAAGTACTCGGCCTTCTCCTCCGGGTGACCCAGGAGTCGACCGAACGGTCCAACAATGGCGGGAAGTGGAGGTCGGCGCCTCCGTCCCGTCAATGCGGTAGGTATTCTGTACGGGTGAGATTGCGGGTCCGCATCCCCCGTTCGGGCCACGTCGAGTTCCCAACAGCTACGTCGGCAAAATGCCGATGAATCTCCGTACCGCTGGCAGTTGTAACACTGCTTCGGTCCGGCTTGGGCTTCGAAGGCTTCAACCCTAACCTTCAAATAAAACATAAAGTTGATACCATAAATGGCCTGGTAATCACCCACCTTTCGGATTTTCACCAGGAACGCATTACGCGCTAGTTTCTTGCCGGGGGAGAAGAGAGGCGTTACACTATGTACTCAAAAGCCTAAACTGGTGAGTTCATCAGAAATGAGTTCAGGCGGGGTACCAGCAGGGATACCAATAACTTGAACATTTAGTTCCTTCTCCTCCGGCAAGGCAAAGGTATGGTAGGGATACCCGCGTCCGTGAGGAACTTCTGTGCAATACGGAAGCTCTCCACGGTCGTGGGGTTCAGGCGAATGGAATTGTCACCTTGGCCGAAGCAGTCAATGTGCCAGAAGGAGTACACCGGTGTATACGCCGCATGAAATTAGCCCATTCCGAAGGCCGGGCGAAAATCAGAGGCGGGATACGCCGGGGCTGGTCGGGTTGTTGTTGGGAGGCCATGGCGGATTGCCCCGCGGTTGAGCCTCGACGCGAAGTCCGACCGGATTCCGTGGAGGTGGCACTGACACGCCGTTTCCGGCTGACAGACTGCCATGCACCATCGGTATCCATGGCCGAGTCCGCGTCGTGAGTTTCCCCCGACGAGGTAGGTGTAGGGTGGTCCTGAGAAGGGCCATCCGGGAGAGGTTGCGACAGAGCGCGAGCAGGGATTGCGAGGTCCTGAGAAGGACCGACGGAGGCAGGCTGGCCCTGAGAAGGGCCGACGGAGATGGGTTGCGGGCAGCCATCGGCGAGGCGAAGCCTACGCCTTAGGCGGAACGGACTATGGACTAACCAAGCACTACTATAAGCAAAATACAAAAGTAGCTCACTTACCAAAGCTCCAGGCAGCAGCGGAACACACACGAAACACTGCACGGCACAAGAACACAACACTGCACTGATACACTGCACTGCACTACTTGGGCTTGTGTTTCGAGCGTCAGTTCGCTCCCAACCCGCCCATGGACTGGGACTTCGACGACAAGTCGAGATGGCTGTGGAAGACTTTCTGTCTCTTCCGATCACGGCGGAGCCCGAACCCATCTCTTTCGAAGAGGTCTCAGATCGGCTCGCTGAACTTCAGCAAGAAAGGCTCCAGGCCCGGACGGTGTTACCAACACCGCTCTACGACTTCTTCCCGAGCCTGGAGTTCAATTCTTGACTGATTTGTTCAACGCGTGTCTCAGACTGGCCTACTTTCCCAAGAAATGGAGAAAGGCGACGGTTATCGTGATCCCGAAGCAGGGAAGGATACCACCCGCTCGGAAAACCTCCGGCCTATCAGCCTACTTTCCGCTACGTCCAAGGTTTTTGAGCGCCTCGTACAGCGTCGTGTACGAGAGCATCTAACCAACTTTGACGTGCTGGTCCCCGAACAGTTCGGCTTTCGTGTGGGGCATTCGACCACTCATCAACTGATGAGACTGGTGGAAAGCATCACGGAAGCCGGGTGTCGGAGAGAACGGACCGTTGGCTGTTTCTTAGATGTTGAGAAAGCCTTCGACAGCGTATGGCATGATGGCCTTTTATTCAAACTTAGGGAAGTCCAGCTCCCGGACTGCTACCTCCATCTGGTTGCTAGCTTTCTGACGGAGAGGACCTTCTGCGTGAGAGTGGCGATTCTGTCTCTTCCGAGAGACGAATCACAGCCGGCGTCCCTCAAGGTAGTGTTCTAGGCCCCCTTCTGTTCTCGATCTACGTCAACGACGTGCCGAGACAGCCTGGAGTCCAGATGGCCCTCTTCGCTGACGACACGGCCGTATTTACGGCCGATCGTCATGAGGAAAGGGCCGTCCTACGACTGCAGCGCCAGCTCGACACGCTCGTGGACTGGACTGAGAATTGGAGAGTGCAACTCAACGCCACCAAGAGCGTAGCCGTCGAATTCTCCAAGCGACGGAAGAACCCCGTTAGGCAACTACGTATCGGCAGAACGTACTTGCGCTGGTCCAACGAGGTCAAGTACCTCGGCTTACACCTCGACCGTCGGCTCACCTGGCGTACCCACGCACAGACAGTTCTAAAGCGAGCATCCACTCGCCTGTGCGCACTGTTTCCACTCCTGATCAGCTCAGCCATGACCAGGAAATTGGGTAGGATGATCGTCGGCGCGTATCTGCTGCGGTCATTACCTACGCCTGCCCGGTCTGGGGTTACTCGCCGCAATGCATAAAAAGAAGTTGCAGAGCGTCCTCGACAGGGGGCTTCGGCTAGCGGCCAAAGTCCCCCGTCGCTTCTCATCTCGCCTTCTAAGGAGAGGACTTGGCGTCCGCTCCTTAGACGACACTTTCAGGCGGCTTGGCGGCTTGCACGCAAATTTTATGCACGTGCGGCGAGGTTCCCAGGCAATCCTCTAGTGACTGGGCTGGGAAGGTACCGTATACGCCCAGGTGATTCGTGGAAACGCCCTCGGTGCATACTGCGCTAGCGTAGGCTAGCACAACAGCCGAGAATCGGCCTGCTATAGAGCACGCGCCCTACTTGGGCAGGGCCACGAGGCAGGAGCTCCAGAAGGTAGCTCGGAACTCAGTTTCCCGTGCGGTTCGTCTCGCGACGCACAACCGCAAAGCCCAGAGCGAAAAAAAAAAAAAGAGAGAGCTTCTTGGAGATGTTGACGCTGGATTCCAATCGATGGGCTGTTATTCATGTTTGCCGACGACACGGCGGTCTATACCGCCGATCGGAACGCTGACAGGGCTATACCATGACTCCAGTGCGCACTCGATGCGTATTCGACGTGGACGGAAAGCTGGAAAGTTCCCGTCAACGACACTAAGAGCTCCGCGGTGCTATTCTCAAAGCGCCGGAAAGAACCACGAGGCCGGGTGAGACTCGGTAGAACGTACCTGCCCTGGTCGAGAGACGTTAAGTTCCTCGGTGTTTACCTAGATCGTCGGCTCACCTGGCGTGCCCACGCTGAGACGATGCGAAAGAGAGCGTCAGCTCGTCTTGCGCAACTCTTTCCGATACTCGTCAACAAGGCTATGGCCCGCAAGCTGGGTAAGCTGATCGTCAACGTGTATCTGTTGCCGATCATTACCTATGCTATTCCGTCTGGGGCTACCTCGCAACCGTTCATAAAAGAAAGTTGATAAGCGTTCTCGATAGAGGTCTTCGGCTAGCGGCCAAAGTCCCCTATCGGTTTTCTTCTCGACTTTTGAGAAGATGACTCGGTGACCGCTCCTTGGAAGACACCGCAAGGAGACTTGCACGTAAATTTTACGTCCGTGCTGCGAGGACCCAGACAAACCCTCTCATAGCTGGCCTTTGCGAGTACCGAATATTTCCAGGTGATTTTTGGAAACGGCCTCGACAAATACTGTACTAGTCGACCTAGTACGAGCATGTCGTTGTAGCGACCATTAAATAATTAAATAATATTCCGTCTGGACATGATCAATAGGCAGGAGCCCCTACCGGAGGCTCGGTACTAGGAACCCATTGGGTAGTCTCACGACACACAACCCAACAGCTCTGGCACTGGAACCAGTGGCAGGTGTCCTTTCTGGGACTCGGGACACTGCACTACACGCGACCTGCGTTTCGCGCGGGCCGCCCAACCCCCAGTCGTGTAACCGGCGTTCTTGCGTCTTCGCCCTCCAGTTTCGCGCCAGAAATGGATTTTGCTGGGCCGGCATCCGACTCTACAACCGATGCCGAAAGAAGAGGAGGACTGCAATACACCACGAACAGAGGGCGCAGCCGCCGAACATCTCAGCGCGGCACGACCAACATCAGCTTTCTCGCCACCAGGTCCTTTTTAGGGCCACCAAAAACAATAGAGTGTACGATTGGCACCATTTGTCAGGCGGCAAGCCTTTTGTCCGGTGACAAATGGCGCTCAACGTGGGGCGACGATCATCTTGCGGGTGCAAGATTGAGCCACACCAGTGAGCTATCAGCCGGCACATAAAACAACATGGCGCATGGCGCCCAACAGATACCTCTACAAGATCGGGAGAAGAGCAGTAGGCTGGCTACCAGAGAGCATTCAAGACCCGGGGGAGTTGTGGCAACAGCGATTCATTTTTTTTTCGCTGTGGGCTTTGCGGTTGTGCGTCGCAGAGACGAACTGCTCGGTATCTGAGTTCCGAGCTACCTGCTGGAGCTCCTGCCTCGTGGCCCTGCCCAAGTACGGCGTGTGCTCTATAGCAGGCCGATTCTCGGCTGTTGTGCTAGCCTACACTAGCGCAGTATACACCGAGGGCGTTTCCACGAATCAGTTGGACGTATACGGTACCTTCCCAGCCTAGTCACTAGAGGATTGTCTGGGAACCTCGCCGCACGTGCATAAAATTTGCGTGCAAGACGCCTGAATGTTTCGTCTAAGGAGCGGACGCCAAATCCTCTCCTTAGAAGCCGTGATGAGAAGCGACGGGGGACTTTGGCCGCTAGCCGAAGACCTCTGTCGAGGACGCTCTGCAACTTCTTTTTGTGCATTGCGGCGAGGTAACCCCAAAACGGGCAAGCGTAGGTAATGACCGGCAGCAGATACGCGCCGACGATCATCCTGCCCAATTTCCTGGTCATGACTGAGCTGATCAGGAGTGGAAACAGTGCGCACAGGCGAGTGGATGCTCACTTAAAAACTGTCTGTGCGTGGGTACGCCAGGTGAGCCGACGGTCGAGGTGTAATCCGAGGTACTTGACCTCTTTGGACCAGTGCAAGTTCGTTCTGCCGATACGTAGCTGGCTAACAGGGTTCTTCCGTCGCTTGGAGAATTCGACGGCTACACTCTTGGTAGCGTTGAATTGCACTCTCCAATTCTCAGTCCAGTCCACGAGCGTGTCGAACTGGCGCTGCAGTCGTAGGACGGCCCTTTCCACATGACGATCGGCCGTAAATACAGCGATTCATTACGACTGCTCTCCGGTACCAGCGACACGGCGCGTGACACCTGAAAATACGGGATACAATCCGGGATCAGCAGCCGCCGAGACGTGACCAACTACGTGTTCGGAGCAAGCCAAGCAAAGCCTTCTCTCCCAAGCGAGTCAAGCCCTTGTCAGTAATTCTGCGTGGGCTTGACGCGCACACTGATCCCCAGGAGTTCCTTTTGGAACTCCGAAAACTCGGGTACCCGGTGCAGGCAATTTTTCGCCTGTTCACCAATTCCGAACCCCGAGTACCTCTCCCACTCGTCCGTCTCCACCTCGAGAAGGGCGAGGCTGCAGATAAGATATTCCACCTGACTCGGCGGTTTGGCTTCCGCGTCAGGGTGGAATCCAGTGTCGACCCACGGGCAAGCTAGCGCAGTGCCACCGGTGCCAGAGGTTCGGCCATCATACAGACGTCTGTCGCAGTGCCCCGGCCTGTTTACGTTGTTCCTTGGGACATTCCACGCAGGCCTGTACTGTGGCAGACAAGTCCTATTATCGCTGCATTAACTGTGGCGAAGGCCATGCAGCCAATAATAGTAACTGCCCGGTTTACAGGGCGGAACTCCTGCGGAAGCAAAAGTCGCAGGGGCCTCTCCCGAAGCCAAGGCAGCCAGTATTGCAGGCCCAATCAAAGAGGCAGCCTAAAGTACAGGCTAAGCCGCAACCAAAGGCACCACCGGCACGGCGCGCGCCCTCTCCGGTTCCACCTCCAGCCCCTACAAAGGCACAAAAACATACCGCGTCGCCTTCCGTAGCAGAGGCAAGCCTTGTAGCCAGTATCTCGGTATTGGAGCCGGAGAATCAACCCTCCACCTCCGCGGAACCACCAACTCTCGCCTCTGAACCAGAGGTAGCCTCGCCACCAATGCCACCTCCGCGATATCCGCGAGCAGGCAAAACCAAACACAATACAAAAGGGATAACCACACCGGATGCTCGGTCCCGAGCTCCTGCCTGCCCACATCCCAAGAAAAGTCCTGTTTCCCGGTACAATCCGACGAAGCGCAGCAGCGTACATTTCCTCTCGCACATTCAAAGACGTCTGGCCCTGGTCCTGTGGTTTCCACCACGACCCGATCTGCTGTTAAACCTGGTCGGTCTTACGCGGCATCAGTTTCCAGGCAAACAGCCTAGTCCGTCATATCCGATGACGCTCAGTCCGTCCGCGACTTTCTGTCTGGCTACGACCTCAAGAAAGTCGCATCCACCTTCAGGTCCATCCGAGACCGCATGGAAACTGATGACCCAACTGAGAGATTCATGCTCTTGGTGGAAGCTTGTAACGTTATAGGTCTTTTATGAACCGAGCCATTAGACGAGACCTCTCACTCATAGCGTGGAATGCTAACTCCATCGGTTAAAAGCATTCCGACCTTCTAAAAGTCCTGGCTCGGTTCAAACCCGACGTACTTCTCAAGCTGAACTCCTTTTCGGCGACCTGGACGTCATCTTCTATTCCCACGGAAGGGTAATTTTGGCCGGCGATCTGAATTGCAAGCATCGCGTTTGGAATAGTCGCTTGACTACTTCCGAACGGGAGGCGCTTGCTCAGTTATGTTGAATCACGCCGGGCGATGGTATTTGTACCAGCGCAACCCACGTTCCTTCAGACATTACCTCACGCAGCTCCAGATGTTCTGGACATTGCGGTGACCCAAGGAATTGTCTGTCCGGTCGAGGTATTCTCGCTTACGGAGCTGACATCCGACCACAACTCCATCTTGGTTCACGTCGCTACCCAGCACGCCTATGCACGTTCTGACCAGAAGAAGGTTATCGATTGGTACCGCTACGGCCCGGCCTTATGCCGTAGATTGCCGCCAGCGGCCCACTTAATTCCGTTCGCCTCCTAGACGAAGCAGTAGCGGGAATCAAAGAGGCAATCATCTCGGCTATAGGCGTGTCTTCACGTACGCGAGCTGGTTTCACGCCTGACTACCAACCATCCCTGAGGAAGTCTCTCTTCTCGCTCGCGAGAGGAATTACTTCCGGAAACGTTGGCAGAGGACCCGTGATCCGGCCGATAAGGCAGCATAGAATCGGCTCACCGGACGATGACTGCGTGGTAGTCTGGCGTTCCGAGGTAGCTGTTGGGAACTCGCTGTGGCCCGAACGGGGGATGCGGACCCGCAAAGTCACCCGTACAGAATACCTTCCGCATTGACGGGACGGAGGCGACGACCTCCACTCCCCGCCATTGTTGGACCGTTCGGACGACTCCTGAGTCGCCCGGAGGAGAAGACCGAGTACTTGGGCTTGTGTTTCGAGCGACAGTTCGCTCCCAACCCGCCCATGGACTGGGACTTCGACGAACAAGTCGAGATGGCTGTGGAAGACATTCTGTCTCCTCCGATCACGGCCGAGCCCGAACCCATCTCTTTGGAAGAGGTCTCAGATCGGCTCGCTGAACTTCAGCCAAGAAAATCTTCAGGCCCGGACGGTGTTACGAACGCCGCTCTACGACTTCTTGCCGAGCCTGGAGTTCAATTCTTGACTGATCTGTTCAACGCGTGTCTCAGACTGGCCTACGTTCCCAAGAAATGGAGAAAGGCGACGGTCATCGTGATCCCGAAGCAGGGAAAGGATGCTTCCCGCCCCGACAAACTCCGGCCTATCAGCCTACTCTCCGCTACGTCCAAGATTTTGAGCGTCTCGTGCAGCGGACGTACAAACGTTGACGTGCTGGACGCCGAACAGTTCGGCTTCCGTGTGGGGCATTCGACCATTCATCAACTGATGAGAATGGTGGAATACATCACGAACGCCGGGTGTCGGAGAGAACGGACCGTTGGCTGTTTCTTAGATGTTGAAAAAGCCTTCTACAGAGTATGGCATGATGGCCTATTATCCAAGCTTAGGGAATTCCAGCTCCCGGACTGCTACCTTCATCTGGTTGCTAGCTTTCTGACGGAGAGGACCTTCTGCGTGAGAGTTGGAGATTCAGTCTCCTCCGAGAGACGAATTACAGCCGGCGTCCCTCAAGGTAGTGTTCTTGGCCCCCTTCTGTTCTCGCTCTATGTCAACGACGTGCCGAGACAGCCTGGAGTCCAGGTGGTACTCTTCGCGGACGACACGGCCGCATTTACGGCCGATCGTCATGTAGAAAGAGCCGTCTTACGACTGCAGCGCCAGCTCAACACGCTCGGGGACTGGACTGAAAATTGGAGAGTGCAACTCAACGCTACCAAGAGTGTAGCCGTCGAATTATCGAAGCGACGGAAGACCCCTGTTAGGCAGTTACGTATCGGCAGAATGTACTTGCGCTGGTCCAAAGAGGTCAAGTACCTCGGATTACACCTCAACCGTCGGCTCACCTGGCGTACCCACGCTCAGACAGTTCATAAGCGAGCATCCGCTCGTCTGAGCTTACTGTTTCCACTCCTGATCAGCTCAGTCATGACCAGGAAATTGGGCAGGATGATCGTCGGCGCGTATCTGCTGCCGGTCATTACCTACGCTTGCCCGTTTTGGGGTTACCTCGCCGCAATGCACAAAAAGAAGTTGCAGAGCGTCCTCGACAGAGGTCTTCGGCTAGCGGCCAAAGTCCCCCGTCGCTTCTCATCACGGCTTCTAAGGAGAGGATTTGGCGTCCGCTCCTTAGACGAAACATTCAGGCGTCTTGCACGCAAATTTTATGAACGTGCGGCGAGGTTCCCAGACAATCCTCTAGTGGCTGTGCTGGGCAGGTACCGTATACGTCCAGGTGATTCGTGGAAACGCCTTCGGTGTATACTGTGCTAGTGTAGGCTAGCACAACAGCCGAGAATTGGCCTGCTATAGAGCACACGCCCTACTTGGGCAGGGCCACGAGGCAGGAGCTCCAGAAGGTAGCTCGGAACTCAGATACCGAGCGGCTCGTCTCTGCGACGCACAACCGCACAGCCCAGACAGTCAATTTTGAATACACTTCATCGCCACGCCATCGGACGCACTTCATCTCCTCTCTTCTCTCGGACGACATCGGCGCGGAGTCAGCCGGAAGGAACGGCCGAAGAATAGAACCGGCGTTCTTGCGTCTTCGCCCTCCAGTTCAGCGCCAGCGATGGATTTCGCTGGGCCGGCATCCGATTCTACAACCGATGCCGAAAGAAGAGGATGACTGCAGTACGCCACGAACAGCGGGCGCAGCCGCCGAACATCTCAGCGCGGCACGACCAACATCAGCTTTCTCGCCACCAGGTCATTTTTAGGGCCACCAAAACACTAGAGTGTACGATTGGCGCCATTTGTCATGCGGCAAGCCTTTTGGCCGGTGACAGTATATGTGCTGATGAAAACTTTGTTTTTGAATACATATGGTAATAAATTCATGCGTAATTGTCGTCTTCTATTCTATGAGTTATTAGACTCATTTGTAACGTTATACGAGGCTTTTGGATATTCTATGAAATTAGCGGCTATTAATACAGGGTATTAAATATTAATAACAGGATCGAATTACAATGTAACAACTTACATTGAACTAAAATATAATACTCTCATACTGTATTTACCTTTTTGATTCCATAATTCTTTAAAGTAATTCTACTAGTTACTCAATACGCATTACTCACTAAATAAAGTTTACAAATTAAAACGCTCTTACAATAAACAGCTAAGAAATTATATGTTTCCGTAAAAATTATTTTTGAAGAGAAAAACATTATCCCCCGGTGTGCGGCACTCTCAATGAGTCTCCATCTACCTCAAAACGCTTCCGTATTTTATCAAGATAGCACCGCGTATATAGACTTGGCTGCTCCTGATTTCTATTACTTCTTTTAAGCTGATTCGGTGCTTAGCAGGTCTCAATTTCTTTCTGCCCAAGCACTTAATAAAGGCGAAGATTGTGCTGCAGAATTTCTATGTTGAGAGCATAACTCCTACCACACCGTAATACGGGCTAGACAAACCATCTCTGCTTTCATCCTGTATCTATCAAAGGTCTATATCTTGTAATTCACTAACATATGGTTTACATGGTCGCTTGGTGAATCTTCGAATGACCAGTCAGAACCGTCTACTTTGCCTATCTGAAAGGGATTGGAGTAGAAGTACCCACTGCCCGTGAGGAACGGGGTGAGAAATTATTACTTCTTTAAATGTTCATCCCGCCGCCACTGACCAAGATTCCGGGTAAACCATAATTTCTACCTTCTCCTCCTTTTCTCTTCTATAATTCCTGTTGTCCTTCATTCCAGTTTGCTCTCTCCTGCTTTCATTGCTACATTTGCGTTTCATTCCCAAAATATTTTTCCTCTATTAGTATCGGCACTACGAACTCAGAGGGCTCTGAGAACATAAGACCATAAGAATTTGCAATCCGAAATTGTTCCTCTTCTCTACATTGAAAATACCCATTTTATAGTGTCTGTTTTCTTGACACTGGACGATTGTCTGTCCAGATCTCACTTCCATACAATTGGATAGACTGTATAACTGTCATTAGTAGCCGAGATATACTTCCTCCTATTTGCCATTAGTGTGCTCAATGCAAGGTCATTTTAGAATATTTGTCTGAGACAATATTGACTTGTTCCCCAAACGTGAGTTTGGTGTACACATTAACACCAAGATCGTATATTGCGTTCTACTTGTTTATTGCCTTTAGTCACGCTCTCTTCTCATAATTAAAATAATCATAGTAAAATAATAACAAAATAATTTTTACTCAAAAAAAATAATTGAATTTGCTACAATTTCATTGTTACAGGTAAAAATATTGCAGTACTGTTACCGTTTCTAAGAAAGAGTACTCGCTCCTTTTTTTGGTTCAGTCTTCTTAATTTACAACACCCACAGTTGTTAGACAGTATAATTTATGATATTAAAATACACAAAGATATCCAAGCTTCTCTTTCGAACTCAAGAATATATATTTATTGATCCACTCAATACCACAAAATGTTTGGGAACAAACAATTTAAATTTCTCCTATCCAGCGGAACAGAATTTTGAAGCGACTCCGATGAGGTGTTGGTACAAAATATCATTGTCTTCTGCAAATGCCGCGACACGTACTTACAATATTCTGATACGGCTTAATGGAAATTACACAGATCATTACTACCCTGTCTTATGAACGATAAAAGACTTATAATACTCAACCTTATGCACTCAACTAAAATTTTGCGAACTAACACCTGATTCAATTCATTCGCTGGTGTAATTTACGGAAATCGCAAACGGGTGAAATACAAACACAAGATATTTCTACATACCGGACAATATTATGACCAGTCTCGTATTGTCTGTTGTTATGTAAAACATTTCAAAATGTTCTATGTCAGTTGTAATATATCTTTGGATTTTTAGCGTCAGCAGACACGATCATACAACTCTGCAATTTTGTGTCGCACCGTTGTTGAAGGAGTAGACGGTAAATTGTGTTGTAGACTCTTCTCATGCTATATATCCATCGGCTACACAGTAACAAGTTGAGAATTTAAAAATGAAAACAGTTATTGTATATTGTTATGATAAAGCTACGAGACTACAAAGAAGCACAGTAGGTAAGGTAATGAAGAACAAACATTGTAGAAGAAGAGTTGAATGAAATTAGAAATGAATAGTTTCTTAAAAATAAATTATTCAAATAAAAATTCTATACAGATCTGCTGTCATGTAGGTAAAGATTATTATCCTATTGTGTATCAGAAATTATTAAATTTCATATGTATAAATGTTCATGATTAAAAATCTATCGTAACTTTCGTTGGTTACAAGAGATCAAAATTAACACAGTGAAAATTCTGTAGCAACAGTTATGTGAAATGCAGGTAACAACGTGTACGTGCATAAAAGTATACGTGCGCGCGTCTGCATGCGTGTGCATTTGTGTACTTGTAATAGGTGCTTCTGTGTTGGTTTAAAAACATTACCCTGTATCTTTATTTTGTCGGTGAGGAATGAGAGAGCTTTTGGTTAACACAAAGTGGAAGCATCTTTAGAAAAAAGAAACCTCGATGGAAGCCTTTGTAGGATTTAATCAAGTTAAGTGCAGTCCGACAGAACTAACGGACACACGTGCAGACGTAACTTAGTACAGTGTATAATATACTTCTTTTTTGACTTGTTTGTTTTGATTGTGTCTTTCAACCGCATGTCCTTTTTCTCCTTTGCCTTCTTTTCACAAAATAATTTCTTCCATCTCTTCACGTAATAAGTCGTAACAAAATTTACAGTTTCTGATATTTAGTTTAATCAAAGTATCAACATTTTTTATCTGCTTATACATACATAAAGTATTCAATAGTTCATTCAGCAAGATTAATAACGTATGTATATTATGTATGACTCATATAAATGTCATACATATTTTTCTCACATTATTAAATTATTTGAATATAGAGAAAATAATATTTCCGGCATTATTAACCTTACCCTATGTTGGGGCTTCGATTATGTCACAGCATCAGTCCTGAGTCAAAGCATCAGTTCAGGGTGGGAAAACCCAGCTCGACCTCTTAGGCAGTCGTATACTACAAATAGACCAAAAACTTCGCGCCACTCTAAAAACAGAACACTTCCAAATAAATGACTTTCTTACATCACAATCTGCATGAAAGCAAGAAGATACCATACGACAGCAACACATAAAATATTCAATAAAGTGCTAGAGTAGAAAACACTAGCAGAACACGACATAAAGGAATACAACAGGAAAATTATTCACAACTTAGCGAACATACAACAGGGCGTTTACGCAGGAAAATCCTTTTAAAAGGATTCAACTTTGTGGCCACGTCAATAATCCCGAAAAGATATTGTATGCCAAGCGGAACCAGTTGTCGCGCTAATGGAGGATATCGAAACCTTAATAATTCTCACACAATTAGCGAGAATACTGAGACACGCCACACCACCGGAACAGCACGTCAGACGTGAGAAAATAAGGAACCTCAGTACACTGAACTCACAGATAATAAGGACACCACAATACTTCCTAGGCTAACAAAGGAAATGCCGCGGTCATCGTGTACACACACGATTATCATCCCAAGATAGAACATCCACTTACTGACAACATTTACGCAGAAACAACATAAGATACCACAACGTGCTTAGAGAAAAAGACACGATCACTCATCCTCAATTCACCACTGGTGGAAGAAAGAATACGTCTGATTTCTGGCGAGAAGTCTTCATGCATACCAGAATTATACGCACTGCCTGACATCAACAAAGTAGACATCCACCTCGACCGATAGTAGATTTCTTAGCTTGAAAAGAAAAGGGACCAGGATGGATTTCTTTGTAGGCTTTAATCAACTTGAGTGCAGTCCGACAGAACTAACGGACTCTCGTGTGGACGTGACTTATTACACTGTATATGTACTTCTCTTTTGATTTGTTTGTTTTGATTGTGTCTAAACAATCTAGCCGCTTTCATAACCGAATATTTTAACCATTAGCTGGCAAAAAAGATTCTTATTTTAAAAAGCAAGTTTAGCCTACTTTAAAATAGCGACTCTCGGTCTTTGTTATCTCTTCTTCAGATATTCTGGTAACCTTTGATGGTCCCGATTTTCAGAGACATATCAATCTTAAAAGCACTCTAGACAATACAAGTTACATACAAACCGCCTCATCACAATGTGGAAGTAACTAAGCACTGTCTGACCTCCATCTACTTTACATACCACAACCACTCCTACAGGCGAATAGAAGGAGCACCAATGGGCTTACCGTTGTGGCTGGTCGTCAATAAGCACAGCATAGCTAAAACCTTCCGTGTAGATTATATACATCGATGTCTGCTTCGTAATCTGGCCACACGGAAAAGACACATTAACAGAGCTCTTGACAAAAATATAAGCAGCATCCGCTCAAAAATCCAGTTTACAGTGGAAATGGAGACACACAGTAGCTTTATATTCCTGACCTCCCCATAAAGAAAGTGGGATCTCCTCAGCTTTTCCACATATATATACAAACCACACACACACACACACACACACACACACACACACACACACACACACACACACATTTATATAAACATCACCACATCATCCTGCGCAGCTACAACCCGTAGTGAAGACACTTACACACAGATCCCTACACCTACTTTACGAGGAACACAGGAAACGAGATCTGAACAGCTTGAAGGAGACTGTTTTGGAAGGGATCCTTCTCATTTTTTTTTAAACGGAGCTATCAAACAAAAGAGTATAAACAAGACGCAACCGGAGAAAAAACACAGGAGTACATCAACACCATAACATTACCATATAATATATAAAGGACAGAACAGACTTTGGGTCTGCAATATTGCCCGCAATTTTAAATGAATTTAGATGGAGAATTACTGTTTTAGAAATCTAAATAAACTTTGTAAGTTTTGATTTCACTAATGCCTAATAATTGAAATCTTATACAATCACTTTACAAGGCAGTCCAGTATCAATAGTTTTTCTGATTTGACTCGAACTATAAAAAGTTACAGCCAAAGTTAATAATTTAAAAAAATATAATACACATTGCTAAGCAATTTAAGTTTCTGGAATCTTACTTACCACAAGCAATAACGTGATTCAAAAACCAGTAAAATCTTGCGCGAAGACTGACTCCGTCCTTATACCCAACGTGAAATAGGTCTTTACGTCTACTGTTTTACAATGTTGTATAATATATTGCCATAACTTAGTATTATTTACTGTCACAAACACGAAAAGATCCTTAGTAAAGGTAATGTAAATTTGAACAATTTTGTACGTACTCTATAGTTTGTAGAAACGTTACAAGTGTTAGCAAAAAAGTGTAACTTCAAATAAATGTTAACCGATAAGTGACAATTTCTTTTAAAATGATTACACTGGCGACACGATACTGCTCTGTATATTTCAAATTTATTATTATAGACGATGGTCCACGGAAATCTGAAAAATTAAAAAAAAAAGAATATAAAATTTATTTTATTTGCTTTGGTTGTATTATGTAATTACAGCAAATTTGATGCCATTTACAGGGGTAAGTTCATTTTATAATTAAGACTTTTCTTATATACAGTATGTTCTTCCTCATTTTGTATGCACTGCTGCAGTGTGTCTTGTAGATTTTGCATTGCTGCTTGCATCATGTTGTTTGGTATGGCTGTGATTTCTTCCTGTATGGAGCCCTTGAGTGTATTAATGTCGTTAGGTTTGTTAATAAATACTCTAGTCACATCCAGAGAAAATACTCACATACTAATAGGAAACCGCCGTGCCGGCCATGTAACGGAAACATCTCGCAAACTACTGCCACGGATGCTCTGACAGCGTGGGCTCTTGTCCATCCTGCTGGAACCTCACAGCGTTCAAATCTATCCCATGACGACGCAGTTAAAAAGCAAAGAATTCTTGTAATTTTACTGTGTATAGAGCAGAAGTGGCTGTTACCATCTGTCCTTCCTCTCAAACAAATAGGCTCTGTTACTCCAAAATTCTCCAGAGCACACCAAACAGTGCTTATTATCCACACTTCCAACGTATTGCGACAAGGAATAGCGGCAACATTAAAGTTATGGCGGAATAATCTCTGCGTAATCACAATAGAATTACTATTTTTAAAATAAGTTTTGACTACGAACGCAGAAAGTGTAGCAGTCCCCTGTTCTATTGTAACTCAAATGGCACCAGGTATGCAAGGTTACAGCCCGTCCGAGTCCAACATGCATGCCAGGGCTGCCAAACTATATCTCATTAAATACCGTCAGATTCTGGTGGACTAACCCGTATAACTGTATTATATTTAGAGTGAAGTTATTAATAAACAGACACGAGATTAGTAAGAGATATTGCGAAGAGAAATATGGATTTAACGGGGACTTTTCTATACATAGCATTATCTGAAGACCGTTTTTTTGCGATGAACAATTTAATTTATTTTTACGCTAAAACAAGTTAAATTTGTCACTTAGGAAATCTCGGTAAGGAAACCATAATTTTTACTTGCCTAAGTTCAAGTGATTACGCCTTGATTTTGAAGGTTATATTACCAATCCGTTTTAAAACTCTTGCCTCTGCTCTTCCAATCAGTATATAGTGTTTTCACCATTACTGACCATTTATTCCAAACTTTACAGCCCCCATAAAATTATTTCCTCCTATTTTAATATTGGTTTAAAATATTCCTTCCAGTCGTCATCCACATCTACGTATAATTTTTACTTTATAACTTTCTTCACACCTATTTTTTCATTCTTTTATTCTGCATTGGTGTATTTCATATCTCATTTGTTATAGTTGGTCTGTAAAACATATTTCTCATTTCGTTGTCTACTCGTATTCCCTAATCGCTATGTACTCAGCTAAACAACTTCAGTCATTGAGTTAGATCAATGTATTGTGAACTGTATTATCAACTCATTGTACAAAAAGACGTATTAGTACTTTTTTGTATAGTTAAATGAACTACTTGTAAATTACTTGTGTCGTAAAAGTTGAAGCAAAATGTTAATGCCCCGCATTCCTGTACACATTAGAGTCAGTACACTTATATGTACAACATGATTAGTACGTTCTAAATATTGTGCTCATTATATTTAAAAGTTAATAAAACTTTCTTACCCGTATCACTTTTGTTGAATACTTTTAAATTTTAAAAAAGTCTGACCATACAGCATATCTGGCAATGTTACATGTGGCTGTGGTAATCCATATGTTGTTATTCTATTCCTTTTGTTCAGAGGCAGCTAGCATTATAGGTTAGACGTCGTGTTTACATAATCCCATCGGTTACGACTTTACAGTTTATCACGTAACATGACGGAACTTGATATTATTGATGTCAAGTGTACATAATACTGCTAGAGAGAAGTTTAGTAAGTACAGGAGTAACTGACATTCTGAAGCAAGGTGTAGTGAGGCAGACAGTAATTAGACTGAATCGCAAACCAGACTGTGATAACACTTGAGTTACAGTAACACCTGTTACTGTGTTGCTAATGAAGTTAAAACATCTAAAAAGAGACAAGACAGATGGGACACTGAAGAGATAAATCAGTGGGATTACCTTCATTAACAATCTGGGAATCAGGAATTTTACAACCTACAATTTCGTTTTCTAAACGTGTATTCTTATCGTAAAACTAAACTGCAAAGGAAATTTGGAAACAATTACATTTATGAAACTGCAATTTGACAGGACAATCACCTTGTCAAGAAATACGGCGTGAAGAAGTTATTCCAAAAATCTGAAAATAAGGATCACCTAATCTATTTTTATTAAAGAATATAAGACTATATATGATCCATTGTGGCTATTAAATGTAACGTGTAAAGTTATGTCAGTAATTTATGATAGATACATTAAGAAATTACTGTATAATAAAGAACCAATATTGTGTATTCATAGGTAAAAAATGAACAGTGCATAACTGAAACAAGTTCATGGAAAACCCCTCTCAGTATAACTATTCACACACATCAAATCAGCGTTTAATAAAGTAGATAGGGCGAGTATAAAGTCATTACTGTGTTAGCTCTTTTTAAAAAAAATATTAAAGAAGCTTAAGCATTTAAAATATTAAGAATGATGGAACGCAGTAGTCATTTAATTTTCTATTAATATAAAATTAACGAATAATCGAATTTGTATCGATTTTAATGTAAAATAACTAATAATCGATTTAGGTCGATTAGTTAACGATTTTTTTAATGTTTATTTCCTTCAGCAGCTGTTTTCTCGGTTATATTTGAAATTTTGTTGTTTATATTTTTTAATTTTTATTTTTTAGTAAATTTGTAATTTTAAATAGATCGTCTTGTTTTGTTTTTATTTGGGTTTGTTCTTTAATTAATAAATTATTGTTATTGTGTTTGTAAATGTTAAGATTTTCCCAAATATTCATTTTTTGACCTTATTGTATGTTTTTCATTAATTTTATATTTTCAATGTTTGGAAACTGGAGGTTATTATTTAGACAATGTGTGGCTAAATTAGATTTATAAATATTGGGTTTTAAATATGCATTGCGGTGTTGAACGAATCTATCTCGTAGTTTTTCTTCGTCTGGCCCACGTAAAATTTATTGCAATCTGGACATTCTATTCTATATATATTCCATTTTTATTGTGAGTATTGGATTTAATTTTAGGTTTTATTTTATAAAAATTATATTATCTGTATTATAAGATATTTTTAAATTAGTATCTTTAAATATTTTATTTAGTTTTTGAGTTATATTTCCGTAAGAAGTGAAGGTTGTAGGCCTATATTTTATATTATTATTAATAGGTGAATTTTTAAATGTAGTGTTCTTAGGAACTTTATTAGTGATTTAATGTTTAATTTTTTTTCTAATTTATTAATAGTTTTTATTTTGTATCCATTTTGAACTGCTATTTGTTGGATAATTTTTCTTTCTTTGTTTCTTTCTGTGTTATTTAATGGGATCCTAAGCTTTCGGTAAATCATGGAATTAAATACTGCCATTTTGTGTTGGGGAGGATGAATAGAAGTATTTGGTATTACTAAGTCAGTTTGAGAAGGTTTCCTGTATATTGAGTATTCAAATTTTGTTTTATTTTTCTTTATTGTTAAGTCTAAATAATTTAATTTATCATTAGATTGTTCTTCTAGCGTGAATTTTATTTTGGAATGTAAATTTTATTTATGGAGTTGAACATTTTATTTATATTTATACCATTGTTTTGGGAAATGTACAGAGTGTTATCAACGTATCTAAAATAACATCCTAATGGGTCGTTTAATTTTATTCTATTTATTATTTGTTCGTCGAGTATTTATCATACAGTACGAAAAATCTCTGAAGAGTTAAAGCAAGGCTAATACTTTACAAATACAAAATGCATCAGACAACACTAAAAGTATAGCATTGATTTGAGGTTTTCAATAACGATTGTGAGCTATACACAAAATGTGTAATTGAGATAGTGGTGAAAAAAAAATTTAAGCTTACGTTGTTTATTGTTTTTCGCAAAAATCTTAAGATATGCACTGTAATATATGCAATTTTTTTGTATTTTTAGGACGGAGTACTTGAGTTAAAGTACACAATACACACGCGTATAGGAGGACACTGAGATGCCTGTGCGATGAAGTGCGCGAGATAATACGACCCTCATCTGAATGTTGAGCGTATACTTTCATCTGAAAAGAACCGTTTACAAAGAACTCTTATCACCGCACGCTACTAACAAGTGAGATGTACGCTCCATGACCTTATCACAAACAGATTCCTTTTTAAGTGTGCTTTACACTCGCAATATTGACCAGGATAAAAAAGTTCCCGGTCATCATAAAGAAACACACTTTTCTATGTATTTCCTTATTTATATTTTTAAAAATGAGAACGTTGCTATGCATATATGACAAAATCACAAAATAAGTTTTGATGCATCAGTAAATACCAATAACAGCTTACTGAAGTAGATTTACTACAAAATTTTAAATGTGATATTATTATGTCCGTGTTTCCTTCAGATATATGTGAAACGAATTTACACAGGATGAAATATCACTACACGATTAACTATCTAGTGATCTTTAAAATTATCATTGTACACCTAAGCATATATTCACTTATTTCCCAGTACGTTTACGCTAATTGTAAATATTAATTAAATAACCTGTTAACTAAATTGCAATAGATCTTTATTAGCTAATAATACAAGACGATGTAAGAAAGAGTCTTCGAATTTAAAGAACATTTCAAAATAGTTCGTGCTCTAGGAGTAAACAACATTCAGTTGTTCGTTGTGCGAGCCTTCAAGTTTTGTCGAGGTTCCCGGGTCTCTTCAGCAGATTTTGTCTCTTCAGTCGGATTTTTGTTACTATAAATTTTAAAGATTTCTTTTAATTGTATGTAATATTGTTATGGTTGATTTTTACAATTACTTGTTTTTTGAATATTTGTACTTGTTGCTACAGCTTATCTCCTGCAGTTATTCCAAACTTATTAGACAAAGTCTTGTTACACTTAAGGCAATTAAAGATGATTAGTAGTAAAAATATTGCGTAATTAACATTTAAGTAAATATGATAGTCCATACAACTCTTTAAATAATTTTCCCAGATCCAAGAATACTTTTTGCTTTAGAATAATTTTTCCAAAAAAGAAGATTTTTAGATGCATATCAAAATAATTTTGCTAAACACAATGTTACGAGTAAAATCGTTTTTTTAAGTTAAAAATGATAAAAATTGATTAAACTTAAGAGTTAATGTACAGCAAATAAATTGGAAATATATAGCGACGTTTACACGTATGCTGCATCGAATCGTTTAATACAAATAAATTAGAATTCACAGATTGCAAACCGTATGCATTCGAAATTTTACAACTGATTTCTAGCAGCAAGTGGAAAACAGCTATTATCTTATTACCCGCTTACCTGTCCTTGCATTCCTACATTTGTAGGTTACGATTACCTATTTTGGAAAAACTGCTTGCTTAGGTGATTGCTTTTGCAGAACAATAAAACGATGTAGACTATGTGGTTATATATTTAATTCTGTCAGTTACGCAAGGAAACCTCAGTCTTGACTGTATATTGGCTACAAATTTGTTACACTATTATACACATGCTATATATAAATACTCGTATTACCGAAATTATTTTATTAACTTTGGCACACAGAAATTAGTTAAAGTGTTCATAACTCTTTTATAAATATATTTAGAACTGACGTATGTTACAGTTGACAGATGAATTCCATATTTAGGGCCTTATGCTTTAGTGTGTTGATCCGAATAAGTTATCTCTGCAATATGTTGTGGGTTCACGTAAGTTGGCAGAGCTATTACTTAGATCCGATAAAAAGGGTACCTTTTTACGGGTTTAGTAATTAATTTTTCAAGTTAGCTGAGCTTCACCTTACGCTATGTTGACGTGTCCTCGCGTACATTTATATACTTGCACATTATCTACGGAAGAGATATAAGTTACCTAAGCGGACAGCACTAATTAACACTGCCCCGTATTATTATTATATTCCAACTTCGCCGTGCTTACTTGATAAACCGCTACGTGTCATGCTTCGAATAGGGCCTCCACCATTAAGTCCTAAACCACGACGTCCTGGATAGATGTTAAGACACTGAATGGCCATGGCCTTGTCCGGAGCAAGTAAGCACGAATTACTTATTCCAAGTAAGTTGGAATTACGGAGACTGCTAATTTTAACAACAATACGATTAATTACATTATTTATATTCCAATAATATAACATTTTAAATTGTCTGTTGGTCTCAGACTGCTATTTGAAAATTATAACAGTGATCGAGTTCAACGTGGCACTGAAGCGCGTTATACCTCGCACGAAATCTCTTGCAAGAACTCACCGCACAAATTCGTAGTGTAAATGATGACACATCAAAGGTTCTGATTTGATAAAATTTCCTGCCACGTCATAGATCAAGATATGATAATGAAACGTTTTTGTCAAGATTTGCACAAAACCGTTAAATCCTTTCCCATTGTTATTTGCAAATTTTACGACCTCATTAAAATGTTCAACATATACAATTTTATAAACAATGTATTACAATATGTTGTATAGTTGGTACGACATTAGAAAAATGTAGCATCACGTATGATTCATAATATGTCAGTGTTTCATTTCGATACCTTAAGAAATAACAAAGTTGTTAATTATAATTTAATGTATTTTGGCGCAAGCGATCTGGGGATACACACATGTGGATACAGAGACACATAATAAACAATTCAAGTTGTTTCACTTCACGATACTAAATCTAATGTAATACGTGTACCTCATAAAAAAATTTCCAAAAATTATCTACAATATTTTTTACGTTGTTCTGTGTCTACGCCTTACTAAAGGATTGAGTTAAAAAATTAAGAAATTAATCATTTAAAAAGTTATCTTTGCTAAGTTAACTAACATTTGTCCCGATTACAATTGAGTATATTATCTTATTATATGTTTTCTAATACGTGTATAGTGTTTTAACAGTTTTTGTGCAATTTCTATTGCGTTATAAACTATGCCGTATAATAATGAGTATGTATATTGTTCAGGGTCTTAAATATATTCTATTTGAATGAAGGCCAATGTACATGGTGGCAACGATGGAGAGAAGAAACAGGTTTATAGAAGAAGGACTCATTACTGAGATTTAATGCCAAGTACTGAAAAAAGCTTAGTGTCAGGATAAGGTTTACTTAAACGGTTATCTGACTTCTAGATCTTAATTATTCTGACTATTTTATATCTAGAAGTACCGTATATTATTATTTTAACTTTCCTTGAAAAATGAACATTTTACTGTTTCGTAGCTAATATGGCATTTTAAGATCTCGTTTACTTCTAGAAACCTAAAATACACCGACAGTTCTTTATTAAACATTACACATTACTTCGTTAGTTGTAAAATGTTACGCATAAAACTCTTGCAGAAAACTAATAATATAATATTAAATATATATTTAAATTGTTATTACCTTACGTGTAGTTCTATGAGTAAAAATAAGATTGGCTCGACGACAAAAGTAGACAATTTTTAAGAGACACGTGTTGAATAAATAGCAGACAAAGAATCGATAATTATGCAACGTAACAAGGCAATTAATTTAAGAAGAACCGTGTTTTGTAATGGTAATTACTTTGAAAGCACATAAATAATAAATGGTAATAACAAATATATCACAAACTTGGCACTGCTTAAGCAAGACACTAGACGAAGCGAATACAAAACGATCTTTGAGGTTAACGTCTTTGTTATTGAACATAGGATTTTACATCGACACAACGTAGAGTAACAGGTAAATACCTACTACTTTTTTGGATCCTACGCTCTTTATTTTAATTTGTTTCGCTTAAATATTTAACACAAACATTTAACAGTTATTTTTCTGTTTTTTCTTTTCTCAATGTAACAACACTACCTAGCACTGTATGTATTTAAAATATTTCAGATGTAATATTAGCGGAAAACTCCATTCAACCAGGAGTCTTTATGGCTTATATATGGTTTATATGGTATACATATGGTTTAAGGGTTTCCATTCCCTTTAATATGGTTTGTAAATATACCATACTCATCCTCGTGCGCGCGCGCGCGTGTTAAACTCATACTACATTAGGGCATATTACAAAAACACAACAAATAGCAATCTGATATAAAAAGAAATTGCGTATCAACAGAATATATGTCAACAAATACGTTTCCTCGTATATAGAACTACATTATTTTTATATTATAACAACGGCTTTGCCAGCTTTGAAGTATGTAAGGAAACTTGTTATAGAAGTAAGTTACATGTTTCTGAAGCTGATATTCTCCCGACTAGTATATATTTTTAGAGAAAGACGCTCAATAACTGACATTTTTATCTCATTTCTATTTCGTTTATTGACATGTATTTAATTACTTGATGTGGCTTTCGCAACGTGGATTTTTAACTTGCTCATCAGTAAAAATTGTTTTTTCAAAAATATTGCTAAAAATAGAATAATATTTAACAAATTAATTTATATTCAGACTTTTCAAATTGTATATTTTCTCTGCGAAACGTAATTAAGTTTATATATAGTAATGAAAAGAAAAAGTAATTTTGGCGACTCACTACTAATTGGAGTAACATTATCGTCAAAATATGTTTTCTGCAACAGTTTTAGAATTCCGAATTCATATGTACACCACACATATATACCTGAAAATTAACGTTGTTTTCATATACCTAGGTAGGTTATCAAATATAATTACACATGTAACGAAGTGAAACTCGATTGGATTTATACCGGTACTTTGAGGTAATGGCTGAAACTTTTAAAAATACCACACATATATACTTCAACACATGTGAAGCTACGAACTTACTAACCTATTAACGTTAATGCTTAGTAGTTCAGACATTAACATCACAATCACATATCTGTATTGTTCCTATAAAACCAATAAAACATTTTTTATAGCGTTGAGTTTTAAGATATAGGCAAAAATGCTAAATCAGAAATCAAAAATATTACAGGATCTTTACAAATTACAAATAAAGTAATGTCAGTATATAATTTTACTTGAAAATAATTACAGTAATCCCGGCAGTGTGACACAATCTCACAGGCTTAACATATAGAATATTAGGAATTACATTACAGCAAGAAAGAAGAAATATGACCGTTTTGCAATGTTGATTTTATAACAAAATACAAAAATTGTAACT
This sequence comes from Magicicada septendecula, assembly GCA_034769895.1. NCBI lineage: Eukaryota > Metazoa > Arthropoda > Insecta > Hemiptera > Cicadidae > Magicicada > Magicicada septendecula. Next base: position 354,939,327 of record CM068371.1, on the reverse strand, counting down.
AAGAACCAAAAACTAAAGCAATTTATTTGTCTGCAGTGATAACTGCTTACCTTTCCAGCTAATTTTCTGGGATGCTTCCAAATTGTGAACAGCATTACTGTATCGAGTTATGCAATTTTAAGGCCAAAGTACACAATATATTTAGTGTTGTCTTCTTGTGATAGCTGATGTGATACTTGACGTGAAAGACACAAGCTATTTCCTCTTGTTGTCCTCATTTGTGGATTGTAAAACTGAAGTAATCAGCATTATTTTTGAATACACTAATATATTTACAGATAAAGTAAACTGTTGTTTTCATATTTCATTATTAAGAAACATGAAACGTAACATTTACCTAGGTTAACATTAAATAAATCATATAAAATATTCGTTTTTAGAGAAATATTAAATATTCTATTATTCAAAATAAGTTTATTTAATAGAATTATTTTAAGGCATTGAAAAACATGGCACCTGTAAGGTAGGAGTGTATAACATTGTATCAAAACGGATATTCGCCAAACGGTAAGATAAAAAAGGACGTGTAAATGCAAGCTTAGAAATATAATTTTGTTAAATTTCTGCGACAGTGTCGACGTCTCGATTTAGCTACTCAATTGTACAGTTCCATCGGTTAGCAGGAATGTAAATAGTAATGGTACAAAAACCGCTCAATTTAGAACGGAATGGTAGCTTATACTTTACTTTGTGGCGTAAGTGTTCAACGTAGAATTCTACAACTGAACGGTCACGGTGCTTGTATGCATTTAATTACAAGTAATGTACACTGCACCTGTATAGCCTACGTGTAGTTCTATTCACGTGACAAACATGTATTACACGTGACTTCTTGCTGTTGCTATATATATATATATATATATATATCTATATATATATATATATCTATATATATATATATATATACATTTAATATTTATACATAAATTTACCTCAAGATGTTATTTTCTATTTGGAACATGTTTCGGGTACTACCTTGTACCCATCCTCAGCCTTCAGGTTTTTTTGTCTGGTGAAGTACATATGTGTTGTTGGTTGACAATTATTATTGTGGCTTCCTGTTGGCTTCTGGTATTTCAAGTTGGTTTTATTGTGTGTGATTGTGGTGTATGTGTTAGTTTTTTGTGTATTTTCAATGTTGAGTGCTTTGAATATTGTGTCATGTTTTGTATTGATTTGTATTTGTTCAGGTATTAGTTTGTTTTCTGTTTTATGTTTGTATATTTGTAAATTTTCCTATATGTTCATTATGGTGCCTTTGTGTGGTATATGTTTTATTAGTGTTACATTGGTTATGTCTGGGAATTCATGTCCTGTGTTTATTGCATGTGTGGCTAAATTGGATTTATATATTTCTGGTTTTTGTATGCATTTAGGTGTTCAAAATAACGTTTTTTCAGCTGTTTTTTGTTTGTCCTATATAATATTTATTGCAATATTGGTATTCAATTTTGTATATACCGTTAGTTGTTGTATTATCTTTGTTGTGTGAGCTATTTAGATTTTGTAATTTATTTTTATTAGTTTTGTATGCTATTTTTATATCTGTGTTTTTAAATAGTTTTGTTAGTTTTGTCATTTTATTATTTATATATGTGAATGTGGCCCATTTTTTGTTGTTGTTATTATTTATGTGTTGTTCAGTTTGATTAATTCTTAATTGTTCAGTTTTTATTTTGTATTTGATTTTATTTTCTATTTAGATCATAGTATTTTTATTGTATCCATTTTCATACCAATTTGGTATATTATATTTCTGTCTTTGTCAGTTTCTTGTTTGTTTAGGGGTATTTTGTACATTCTGTTAAATAACGAATAAAATGCTGCCATTTTATGTTGTGGTGGTGTAACCCCTCTTTCAACTTTTAGACTTTATTCAAAAAAAACTTTTTATTTTTTATTTATTTATTTATTTTTTTTTTTTTGAAAGAGGGGCCACTAGTTATTTAAAACTAGGCCAGAGCCTAGGGAAGCCAAAACTGCGCTGGGTCCAGTATGACGGGACTTGCAATTAAACTCGTTGTTTAGCAACAATAACAATTTAATTCACTATTTCAAATAACATGCAAGTATCACTCCCTGTCATTACACTCCTCTGAAAATATGCACGTAACATCTCATCAAAATATAATGCATGTAAAACATCAGCATAATAGTATCTCCCCAAATATAAATAATATATAACATCGATCAATATAAATACATCAATACACATAAATAAATAGTTACATAAATACACATAGCGCACACATATCGATATACACACATATATATACTACACACATGTTCACCTGGCAGGCAGCTCATAGACATTTAACCATGCCACCGAAGAATACCATCTTCAGTATCAGTGACCTAGATCCCCATCCCAAACTACTGTAAAAGGGTAAAGTGCCCAGCCTCCATAACAAACTTTCATAAACCAAACCATTAACCAGTCCAGTTATGACTGCTTGCAACCAATGAAATTATCACAAGAATTCAAAATTTTAGAAAGGTTTCCCCCCCAGATAGGACTGTGCCATGGCCAGGTCAACATGGCTGCACGGCCGTACGAATGTATAACAGAATTTATGATTGGAAGTAAGAATCAATAGTGTACTCATATTAACAACTGAATTAGTAGTACACTGGCTATGGCAGTAAAAGAACTGAATGAAATTTTACTCATATTGAATTATTACTGAGCTAAGATAATTTTTATAAAATATATATAATACGGTTTATGATTGAACCAATAGTGTGCTCATATTAACAATTGAACTAGTAGTACACTGGCTATGGCAGTAAAAGAACTGAATGAAATTTCACTTATATTGAATTATTACTGAGTTAAGATAATTTTTATAAAATATATATAAAGACAATTTTAATTAAAAAAAACTTTATAACATCAGCCCCTAATAAAACACATTTGAGTTGTTTCTACAGAATTGGCTTGGCCACAGGCGAGGCCATGCGCACCACCAGAATCCACCAACCTAAAACATGCTATAGACCTGTTACTAACGGCACCTACGGGTGACGTCCACAGGTTACAGCACCTCCCCAAACCTTTAAATCTACAAAAAAAACGAAACCCATATAGCTATGAATACCCTTAATCAATGTAAGCATAATTCACCCCCTATAAATCAGTAAACTTAAGTCACACACACTTTTACCCTTAAAGAAAATTTCTCAGCAAAATTCGGTAGCGCATGACCCCGTCCGGGCTCACACTTACTCAGGGGGCATAAGCCTTAGTAAAATACACTGACAAAATTTAAAAGCACTAATTGTCTCGCTGGACTTGTGTCCCAACAACTTTAACTGGAGATGTTCCAGGAAGAGAATACGGTGTTGTACATTGTATAGGCCAAAATATAGATAAATGGGTTAAATGTCACCTGTAAAATCCGGCACAAAACCTGATGTATTGTCCATTTCTTCCTCCCGACGGCACAGACGGAGAATCACTCGTTTAATACCATTGGTGGCAGAAGTTCGGCCACCCGCTGAAGTGGATCGAGAATCGTCTTAGGTCGGGAACCCTGAACAATTATATATATTGACAATTACTCAAATGTTACCTAATTCACGATCCCCCTAATATTCATGACTCCAGCATAATTCACACACTTCCACACGCTCAGATTAAAAGAAAATTTTGAAAATTTTAAGAAGCACAGAAATTACCTTCAGTAAAAAAAAATTTAGAATTAAATGACTAGTATTTATGGACAGTTCGTCAACTAAATAAACCCTTATTACAATTTCGAGATGAGTTGCAAACTTAAACAGGTTCATAATACATATACAGTTCATATACCTCTACATTTAGTTCATAAAACATTCTCTTACGCCCCCCTATGATTATAAAGAAATTATTATGATATAATTAGGAAAAATACACAGCCATAATTACTTTATAAATGCTTTAGCTCAGCCAGTGTTAACTTTCAAGACATGCATACACAGAATTTAACTCGCGCTCGCCACGTGGTGACTTTCGTATTTATATCGCATTGCATCGGCATTACTTTAAGCTAAATAACAATTCTTTTCTTAAATAATAAATAAGTTACCTTGAACAGACTTACCGAAGAGTCACGTAGTCAATTATCTAGTCATGATAGATATTAGCAGACAACAAAATCAAACTGGTGGCCGCCGGGAGAAATTGGTTGCTGTTTCGTGTTCGGCTGCCTGGCGAATACTCAACACCGTAGTCACAAGAAAAATATTACGTATCACTCCCGCCAGATAGTGAGCGGATCGGCAACAAAGCATGCAGATAACAGCGTATACTCCGCTCAAATAATTAATTCACAAACCCCCGCAATGACCGTCACATAATTAACTTGGAAAAGGGCCGAGTATTCCAAAACTCGGCACACCCCCACTCCAAAAGGGCAACATGGTTGCCCCAATTGGAACTCAGTGGTACCCTGCAGTGTACCATCCTTATATTCCATACTCGAGCTGGTATCGGTTTTCCCATCAGTCATGGCTCCCAGGAGAACAGAGGCTCAGAAGGAAGACCAAGGAGCAGAAGAAGACATGTAACGTGTAAGTGTGTAGCCACCGCAGGCTGACCTGATCAGGGCGAGCCCACGGCAAGAAAAGACAGCGAAGAAAAGACGAAAGAAGGTACGGGAGCTCCCTGAGCACTGGCCCCCCGAGACATGCCCAACTATGTTTGAAAAACCGACACAACCACAACAGGGCGGCAAGCCCTATAGTTACCAGAGGGACTAGCCCCAAAACGCCAAACAAATACCGTTTTTCAGAATCACCGAAGAAAAGGGGATCTGGTCTCCATGACCCAATAATCTCAATCTCACTTGCATGTATATGTATACATATCCATAATCCCATACATGTGTGTGCTCCAAGGGCTCTCTACTCTCCTTTCTTTTTTTTTTTTTTTTTTTTTTTTGAGGGCAGTTTAGGAAACTCAGGAAGAAGGAAAGGGCAAGGATCATTGAAGATCAAGGCCTGGAACAGAAGGTAAGGACATGGGTCTCTCCAGAAAAAAGGAAAATTGGAGAGAACCAAGGCTCGCGCAGGCAGGGGCGCATCCCTGAAGTAGACGAACACCACTGGGACTGTGGGGAACACCTACCCGCTACCATACATCAACTCCCCCCCCAGAGCACACACCTCCCCGAATAACCTCCATCCCTACCTAAATGGGGACCGGCAAGTTCCCCCCCCTTTTTATCAGCCCGTCCGCCCGATGTGGCAGGGCTTCAACTTCGAGACGTGAGAGACTATCTCTTTAGAAGTACCTCCCGGTTCGCCCAACCTAGCCGTCACAGGCGACGCGAACCCCAGGATGCGGTACGGCCCCGACCAGCGATAGCATAATTTGGCAGCTCTTTTATCGGCAGCTGAGCTGATCGGGTGGCTCTGGCAGTAGACCAAATCTCCTACCTTAAAGGGATTTGGAATACGCCCCTGATTGTACCGAGTACGGACGCGCTCGTGCGCACGAAGCAAATTCTTCCGGGCCTCTTTCCACCTATCTGCCGTCCTAATGTCCGGATTACTCGGCAGAAGATCGTCTATGTTCCATAAGTTGGCCAAGGGAAGCGTAGGCGAGAAACCAAACATAACTTCAAAAGGAACGGCCTTATGGCTGTCATGCAGGGCCGTATTGAAAGCTAGCTGTAACCACTTAAGGTTCTGGTCCCAGGTGGTCTGTTGTTCCGCATGATAGGCGATGAGTGCGGACCGGAGATTCCTGTTGAATCTCTCCGCGTGGGACGGCTGTGGGTGATAGGGGGAAGTGGTTACATGTTTGATGCCATTAGCGAAGCACATTCGCCGAAAGTCGCCGGAAATAAATTGTGGACCATTGTCCGAGACAATGATGGCCGGAAGACCGAAGTGCTGAAATACATGACTCTGGAGCGCGTTTATGGTCAATCGAGCAGTTGCCTGCCGTAAGGGCAGTAGCCAGGCACTTCGAAAAAGCATCCACACAGACAAGTAGGTAAGCATTACCTGACTTGCTACGCGGGAAGGGTCCCACGTAGTCGATGAATAGCTTCTCCATCGGTCTGCTCGCCACATCAGATGACAACAGCCCTAACTTTGTGTTTTGGGCAGGCTTGCTTAAGCCACAGAGATGACATGCCTTCACCCGAGTTGCTATGTCCCTATCCATGCCCTTCCAGATGAAGTTTTTCCTAATACTGGAAATGGTCTTCGAAATTCCCTTATGTCCACCTACCGGGGAATTGTGATAGTAGCTGAAGACCATGGGCACGAGTTTGCTAGGCAGCACTATCTTCGGGGCCCGTCCTTTCTTCTCTCTGCAACATAGGACGCCCCTGGACAAGAAGTAGGGGACCTGCACGTTACCCTCTTTTAGATTTTGGATGATCGGACCCAACTCTTCATCATTTAACTGATGGGGCAACACCGGAGGGTTGCTCCGGCTGGGCTTCGCTGGGCTGGGAGAACATACGGGACAAAGCATCTGCAACCACATTTTGAGTTCCCCGAATGTGTTGCACCTTAAATTTAAAGGATGAGATTTTAACCACCCATCGTCCAATCTTACCCAGCTGCCGGGGATGAGCGAGAAGCCAAGAGAGAGCCTGGTTGTCGGTCTCGAGCAGGAACTCAGCGTGTTCCAGAAAACGCCTGAACTTATCTAGAGCGTATACAACAGCCAAACACTCTAGCTCATACACTGAAGACTTCCGTTCTTGTTGGGTCAAAGTTCTAGAAATGAAGGCCACAGGCTGCCTAGCACCATCAACGACTTGGGACAGAACCGCCCCGAGCGCCACCGAACTCGCGTCCGTCTGTAAGATAAACTGTCTCGAGAAGTCTGGCATCCTCAGTACTGGAGGGGAAATAATGGCTTCCTTCAGAGTCTCGAAAGCCTTCTGTTGCTTTTCCCCCATACAAATTTGGCGCCCTTCTTCCGGAGTTCATTCAGAGGTGCCGCAATCTCCGCCGCGTTTGGGATGAAACGTCGATAGAAATTGACCATCCCCACAAATCTCGCGATGCCTTTGGCATCCTTTGGTGGGGGAAAGTCCCTGATCCCCTGTGTTCGCTCAGGATCCACAGTGACACCTCTATGGGAAATCAGGTGGCCCAGAAAAGAAATTTGTGTCTGGGCAAACTTCACCTTTTCGGGATTGACAGTGAGGCCGGCACCCCTCAACCTGCACATCACCTCTTCAAGATGACTCAAATGTTCCTCGTACCCCTTGCTGTACACCAGCAAGTCATCAAGATAATTAAAAACGTACTTGAACTTGACATCGTGAATAACGGTGTCAAGCAAACGGGTGAGTGTTTGGGCCCCTACCGCTAGACCCATAGGAACCCTAGTATACTGATAGAGGTTCCACGGAACACAGAATGCCGTGTAGGGCCTACTTTCTTTCGTCAAGGGAATCTGGTGATATGCAGAGTTGAGGTCAATGATGGTGAAATACCTCGCCTCACTGAACCAATCGAACGCGGAATGAAGGTCAGGAAGTGGGACCGAATCTACCTCGATGTTAGCGTTCAGCTTGCGGTAGTCGATGACCATCCTGTGCTTACCTCCAGGCTTGGGCACTAGGAACGCTGGACTGGCATAACTGGACTGAGAAGGTTCAATCACCCCTTGATCTAATAATTCTTGAACCTTCTCCCTCAAGATGCTCATCTTCGGAGGGGCAAACTTATAAGGGTGGGAGCGCACCACCTTGGAGTCCGTTAGGCGGATCTTATACTCCAAGAGATGTGTGAGGCCCAGGGCCGGAGTTAATACAGTTGGGAAACGCTCACACAGCTGATCTAAAGCGGACCGCTGGGACTGGGAGAGGTGGTCTCTAGATGTGTCGGGGCACTTAACCTCTTGGATATCTTGCCTGGTCCCCTGATATCCAAGGAAAGGGATTACAACTCCCCGGTTAAATTTAAAATAGCATTGGTGCTCTTGGATGTCAATAACGAGACCACTTTTGCAGATGAAATCGGCACCAATAATGCATTCAACTCCCAGAGCAGGAGAAACCAGAAAGCTCCACACCCAAGAAAATCCCTCGATTTTGAACTTAAAAGAAACTACCCGGGAAATGGGCAGAATTTCCTGGGATGCCGTCCAGCACACTACGGAAGACCTTTCCGACCTTTTAATTAAACCCTGTCGTTCAAGGTCCTCGCACACTTTAGATGAAATGATGGATCTTGCTGATCCGGAGTCAACTAATGCTCTGAGTTGACTCTTTTTCAACTCCAACAGCAAGAAGGGGCATACGGAAGTGGTTCTAGAGATGGTTTGGAGGACCTTGCTGCCTAAAGACTTGGGACCTACAACTGGCCTGGAGGCGCGTACCTTAAAGACCCGCGACAGGTAGGGGAAGACCTCCGACATATCTTCCCCTCATTGACCCTTTTCTGAATGACCTTGGGCGCCTTGGGGAGGGACGTTGGGCTCGACCCAACCCCGGTACAAAATCGTCTGACGTGGCCCAACCTACCACACTTAAAACAAGTCACATTAGGCGAACGACGGCGCCTCTCGCTACAAGAGTTTATAATTCTATTTTCATTACCGCATGAGGATGGAACGATTCGCCCCCCATGCCTCTCGTGTCTTAACTTATCATGGGTCACGTGCTCACGGGACTCGTCAATCCCCTGGACCGTTCTAGAAAACACACATAACCGTTCGAGGTCCGCAAAACAACGTGGACGGTCCGCGAACACCAAACGGGATCTCTCTTGGGGCGTCACCCCTTCTAAAATTCTTCCAACGACATCCTTCTCGGGCAACCCAAACCTCAAAACCCGAGCACATTTACGGATATCCTGCACAAAATCCGCCAACGCCTCTCCGTTGGCCTGTGCACGATAGAACCGGCTAAGTTTCAAATGCTCACGTTGCCGACGGGGTATGAAAGAGTCCAACACCTCCCCATGGAGAGAGTCGATACTGCCACCACGACGCAGAGTGCGGGTGACCAGCTCAGCCAATGAACCCCGGCAATATGGATATATAACAGACAAGAGGACATCCTCGGGCAGCCCCGGAAACTCCGCCAACTGCAGGAAGATGTCCAGGAAAACCAACAATTTGCCCACATCTTGTCCATCTACCACCGGAAGTCTCTGGAGAATGCCGGAAATAGGGTTGGGTAGTTTCTGGTAACCTACCCCCGCCAGAATCACAATTCAAAACCCACAACAACAAACATAATTCCCACGAAACACCTAACACAAAAACATGACTTACAAAGGAAAATCTTGAGTACTCTCTCTTCCATCAAGAGGATCTTGACGCCATGATTTCTTTAAAAATACTTAGTACTCCGTTCAGTCCATATGGTGGAGTTCATTTGCAAAGATTTTTCTTTATTATTTATATTCTTTTAATGCAGACTGTAACAACGGATAAAAATCGTATTTATGTATACTGGGTGTTACCTTGTTTTTTTAACATTACTTTAAATCAGTAACTTTCTTTTAAACCCTGTAGAGTATTATGACAAGATAGACAACCTATGGCAATGGCGATGATGATGATGATGATCGTATAAGAATGTAACTTTACTTCCACGCCTACGTTCCTGACTATGTTAGTGATGACGCAACGATACAACTTTACCTGCATGAAAAAAACGAAACTCAAACATAGAAATGAGCCGTCACGAACACTCCCTGAAAGGCATCTTTTCCCAATTCACTCCATAAAACCAACTTAAATTATAGTGAACATTTTTAAGACTCATTAAGTATCACTCGCTTATGTCTGTAAGATAACCTACCTAAGCATCGTGTAAAATTATTCATTACGCATCACCAACAAAGCTGCAGAATCTGTTCACATTATTGGGAGATACAAAGTTTGGGAGCGGTCGGCCAATTGGTTAGAGACTGCAATCGGAGCAAGTTTTACACCATAAAATGATAATTGTAAATTATTTTGAGCAGGTTTGCAACATGTATTACTTGTTAATACGCTTCTAATTACCTGATATTTACTTGATATTTTACGTTAAGTGTTATTGGACAATGCAAAACTAAGATTTGTTGTTTACACCGTCTTTGATCCTTTATTTAGTTAAACTGTTATTAAAGCTATAATGAACGGTTTCACTAAGTTATACATTTACTCACTGTTTAAAAACAATGCTATAGTCGCACAATACACACTTTCATAGAGGAAAGGTACCAGTACTTTCATTAAGTGTCTTTACTTTGACAATTTTATTCTGATAAAATTGTTGAGAAAATATCGCGGCAGTTCTATTTAGAGTTCAATAATTTAACGACAGTAAAGTGTTTTTAAGTCTAACTTGTTTACCTTAATAATTGAAGTGTACAATTTTATACAGAAACGATTATTTGAAACAGACATTAATATTTACGGACTTATTTTAGTATAGTTTTAAAGTACGTTGTAGCTATTCCTTCGAAACAATTGTGCACTTGTTGCTGGTAGCATTTATGTATTACATTAGCTAGCACAATATTAATCGTTACAGCCCAGTTCAGACGACGGCCAAGCGGCCCCCTCTGCTGCTTCACAGTCACTTGGCACTGTTATGCTGATGGATCCTGAGGAGCTGTGTATCTATAACTATACAGTAATTCTACCCGTTCGTTGAAATTATGCACACTTCTATATAAGATATTATAGGGTAGACAAGCACTATATATCTTATTAACACCACACTGTTGTGGATTAAAACTGAATGTATCGTCTGTATTTTGAAAGTCTGAATGTACAGTATTCTTCTGTTTCGACGTTTTACGTAACGGTTACAGTAAACTAATATGTGTCTATTAACTAGGCATAGAAATATAACTAAAAATACACGATATTTTGTAGGGAATATTATATGTTGACGTTTAGATATTATTTAACTTATTAAGAAGAGTAAATTATTATATAAAAGGCAATGTGGTGTATAAAACTTTCAGACACCGTTTATCAGATTAATGCCGTAAGCTTATCAGACTAGTAAGTGAAAAGTTAAATTCACTTAAAGGTGACATATGGGGACACTGAGCTAGCCGTGACAAAGTGACGACACAATTGGCCTGACACGTAACCTACTATAGTTGCACATACGCTACAAGCTGACTGATACACTGCTACTTGTCACTGTACGTTCAGTGGAAGATTTACTGTATGATAAATGTTACTGCTACTGCTACTGTCGCTTGTATACAGTTACGTAGTGTATAACAGCGAGACATATTAGTAAACCTTACAGCGTAGTGTAAAAGCTTGAAAACATATTACTGAAAGTTAAGTGTACACGCTTTGAACAGCTACGTAAGGTTCTGTCCGTAGTATTTACAGGAGCTTGTTGTAAACAAATTTGCAGTACAATTTGATTTAAAACATGTTTCACAGTCATATTTTCTAATTTGCAACATGTTATAATATAAATGTTGTTAACAATTTTAGAAAAAAATACTGTAGTAGAGGACAAGAACGTAAACTATACGGCGGTCCCCGCTTCATATAATATTTAATTGTTGACAAAATAAACCTCGTGCACAAGAATTTACATACAATTTTATAATAAAGGATTTTCTACCAGGAAAATGCTAAAATTTAATAAATGATCATATTTTAAATTGTAAAAGAGATTATAAAATACTTAGCGCAAGAGTTGTGTTTTCCCATTAAAAACTAATATGCCCTTACAGGAGAACTTGTAACAATGTTATGCAGCAAACTATGAACAAACCTAAATCCTGTTTTCAAGAATGCTTTCCAATTTTTCTCTTTGTTGTTTTCTAATAGGTTTCATATATTTTTTGTAAAATGTACTTCTTGTATGTTTTGTGATATTCTACTGTACGCATTGCAACGATACATATTTGATATTTTTGTATAACAAATTCAGCGACAGAGAATATTATATATATATATATATATATATATATATATATTATAGCATCACAGAATTATCACCTTAAAATTTAACTTAATACAACATGAATAAAGAAGAAAATGTCAATAGTGAGTGAGAAAAAGTAAATGGTTAAGAAATAAACTGAAGAAGCTGATCATTAAGTCGATAAAATGTTAATACAATTAAACTGAATAGCAAACAAAACTCTTGGTCCATATATAAATAACCAACTATATAAAACCCCAGTACAACAGCAGTATACCCAGTAGGTTGGGGAGCAGTAAAAGATAAGACAAAGTAAAAAGGCAAACAAAATATTAATAAGGGAAAATTTATTAAATTAAGAAGCAGAGAAACCCCAAGACACAAAACCAATAACAAATTAATAAGGAGCTGTGCATGAGAAAAGGTCATGAAACCACAAGATAAGAAAATACTAATATAATGAGAAGGAAGAGACCAAATATGTCAAGGTTCCTAAAAAGAATATAGAAACAAGAAAGAATATTCACTAAAAAATTATGAGGGATGAATATACCCAATTTTTACACATTTGAAACCAACGATAAATGTCAGACCAAATAACAAGTTACAGGATACAATACAGTTAAAATAAAAATGTAAACTAAATTGTAAGCCTAGTTTAAGAATAGAGTGAAAACAATTAAAAAATCTGCCAATAGTGTAGAAACCAACCTAAACTAACCCTAGTGTGATAAGTCATTTAAGAAGACTACCAATAATGTAGAAACCAACCAAAACTTACCATAGTGTAAAAAATTATTTAAAAGACTACCATTAGTGTAGACAATAATAAGTGACACACTATAATAAAGAATAGTGTAAGAAATAGAAATCCATTAAAAAGACTACCATCAGTGTAGAGAAATACTACATAAAAAATAAAAGACAGTGTAATGACTAAGGTTAGTTTTAATAATAAAAGTGTTTTAAAAATTAAGTAATATCAGATTTTAATAGGTATAAGACGTTTTTATTTTATTGTATTAGCAAATTAAGTATAGTGAACACAAGAGACAATTAACAACTGAAAGTGTCATTAGTTATAAGATGTTTTTTTTTGTTATCAAAATAGTTATAGGAATTAAAAGAGACAGTTAATAACTGAAGGTGTTATTAGGAATAAGATGTTTTAATAGGATAAGGTTTGTTATAAAAGGAAACATAAAAACAAAGGACAGTCAATGACTGATAATATTGCTGATAATAAGATGTTTCCATTATAATCCTATATATACAAAAAATAATAGGCATAAGATGATTTTGTTATAGTTAAGTGGTATAAAAAGTTAGTAGATATAAGATATTCAGTTGTATTTGAAATAATGTTCAATAATTTCCAAGTTTGTTAAGGCAGAGAAGGCAAGTAGGCAATAGGAATATTGTGTTTTTATTAAACTGTCAACTATATAAAGAATATTAAGGCAAATTAACTAACACGCCACAATAGAAAAACAAAACAGCATTGTAAACCAAAAGATCAAACTCAAATAAATAAATTAAATAAAACTGCACATAATGAATAGAAACTAGTGCATACAACACAAAGATATGAAAATGTAATCAGTACAGAAACAAATATTAACAAATGTAATGACAAAAGAATAAAATTAACTGTATTTGGAAATAAGTAATACTACGCCTATGGAGTACTCAACTCAGATAAAAAGTAAATTAAACAATATTGGAATATTATAACAACAAATTATTAACAACAAGCAATAATCATGGAGTGAATAAGATTATTTAAGGGAAATATTAACATAAAATCACTTGTAAACCATTAAAATTCTAAAATTGTAAAAAATACAGGGCCTATAATAAATATCAAAAATTGTAAATTTTAGGCTTATCTGAACATAAAACAGACCCAGTTACATATCAAATTATGTAAAATTAGATTAAGAATATTCATTTTGTTTTAATTGTCTCCAAGTCACGTTACTAAATATTTAGAATTAATATTAGGCAATTACCTGTATTAACTTCCGTCTTGTGACTTATTTGGTTTTTTCTTAAAACGACGCGTTTCGAGAATAAATTCTCATCACCAGGTTTCAATACTATAAAAACATCAAATTCACACAAAAGGGGTCGTCAACTAGTTAAAACACACAAACACAAAAACACCACACATAATTTAACACCGACACAGTCACGGCACAGTCCGATGCGCATCGTCTCGTTGCCAACGACCAACTGTTGCACTTTGTCTTCTATGACCGTTATCACTGCCCGCTGACCCATCGATATCGATGGCCGTGTTGTACAGCAGATTCGATCGGAACGAAACTTTGTCATTAAGAAGCTGGTCCGTTTGTAACTTAGAAGCCCTGTATATCTCATATTCCTCCACAGCGTTCATGTATGGCAAGTTTCGTCCCGATCGAATCTGCTGTACAACACGGCCATCGATATCGATGGGTCAGCGGGCAATGATAACGGTCATATAAGACAAAGTGTAACAGTTGGTCGTTGGCAACGAGACGATGCGCATCGGACTATGCCGTGACTGTGTCGGTGTTAAATTATGTGTGGTGTTTTTGTGTTTGTGTGTTTTAACTAGTTGACGACCCCTTTTGGGTGAATTTGATGTTTTTATAGTATTGAAACCTGATGATGAGAATTTATTCTCGAAACGCGTCGTTTTAAGAAAAAACCAAATAAGTCACAAGACGTAAGTTAATACAGGTAATTGCCTAATATTAATTCTAAATATTAAGAATATTGCTGAATAGTTAGATTTTCGTAAAATTAATAAATAATTAAGTTACAGCAATAAATAGGAAACTTGTCATGTATGTTTATGAGTTGAAATCAAATCCCATTTGTAAAAAACAATGGGAAGAGGAAAAAGACATTTTATAAATTACCACAAAACGATGACCTTCAGTCTATCAGTATATTGTTAATCGTGAATGTGTACAGATCAGAATTTACTGACGGAAGATCTAAAAAACAGAAATAGTGTTAAAACAATGATGTACAACCTCCAAAAGTGTTACTGAGGTTACCAAATGGAAAACAACACCACTAATTAATAACTAACACCAAACTGAACCAGAACAACTACAATAGTAATATCCATCACTAGAACGAGAAATTAACCGCCATTTTGAGCAAAATTCAACCAATATTATCTGGACAAGAACTCAACAACTTGAACGCAGAACACTGCACCAATAAACTATCACAGAACGACATCGCCGAGGAGGGAAGAACACATCACACAATTTTCCAGGGATACTACAACCTCGCCGAGGAAGGAATTCGCATTTATTTCTGAGGGAGAAGAACATAGAGTCAGCGTTGTGTAGCAGAAATCCACGAGGTGAGCGGCGGCCATTTTCATTGCAGAGCGACCGGCATATCAACACTGCCTCCACGAGTCAATGACGTCATTCTACGAAATGGTTCGATCTTTATTTAATAATTGACAATTTTCATAATCCTGTTATTTTTCAGCAAATAATAAATTATTTTAAGATAATTGTACGTATTGTATCTTGTTCCTTGCCCTCTCTGACCATTTCCACAGTTAAAAGAATCTGAAATAATTAATTTTGTAACATTATATTTTGTCATTTTCGTTCACAATCGACCTGAGCGAATCTCAATCAATGCCTGGTCCATGCGCGTAAGATTGGCGCACAATTTCAAATTATAAGAAATAAACCCAATAATTACTCAATTACATGTGTCCATAATTATTTGTACAATAACTATTAGTTTCTTCTTTCTTCTAAAAATAATTTAGAGTTATTAGAGAAATATACCAAGAAGAAGAAGAAGGGGAGCGAAGTTAGAAGAGAGAGTACTAGAGCCGACTACATAACTAGATTATCTATAAAGAACAAATATTTAAAAAAAAACACACAATATCTCATTTCTTCAATTGAAAGTAATTAAAAAAATTACAATTAATTAATTATTCAATTAATTAATTAAACAAACAAAAAATTTATTAAATCTATAACCAAAAACAAAATTTTATAATCATCAACAACAATTATTATTTCTCTATTTATTCGTTTTATAACAAATTGGCGTCCAACTAAAGGGCTGAAAATAGGAATCGATAGATCTACAAAATAAGGACAATTTGTCCAGTTTCCTATTTTAGCTCGGCAGCTGTCAACAGGTCGGAAAAGGAAAGAAGATGCACAGGAGGGCGACATCAAAGAAAAGGGTGGTGGAGGCCGAACAGGAAAGAGATATGGAGGATAAGGAAGCAACGCCCGTGGAAGAGGTGGAGTCGATGTTACCGCCAGCAGAACCAAACAAGCCTGCACCACAGGAGGAACAGTCAGAGAAATCCACCACAAAGGAAGATATAAAATTGGATAAAATGATGGAGATGTTAATCACAGAATTCAAAACGACGAAGGAGAAAATGGAAGAAAATTGTAAGAAGGTGGAGGAGAAAATGGATGATAACAGTAAGGAAATAAAAAGTGATAACCAACGATTGAAGGAAGAATTAAGGGAGAATAGTAAGAAGATGGAGGAGAAAATGGAAGAAATAAAAACAGACAATAAACAGTCGAAGGAGGAATTAACCCAGATAAGCCAGAAACTGGAAGAAACCAATAAGAAGATGGAAAGCAATAATCAACAATTAAGAGAAGAATTGAGGGAGACGAACCAAGAGAATATGAACCGGTTAGATGGGAAGATGGAAGCCTTGAAGGAAGAATAGAGTCAGAAGATAGCTGAAAACAATGAAACAATCAGCAAGAAAGTAGAAGAGGAAATAACAGTGATCGAACAAAAGATTACTAGGGCTGACGAAAGATGGAGTCAGACGGAACGAGAAGTACAAAGTATCAAGACTGAAATAAATACTAAGTTTACCAACATCGAAGAAACGAATAAGAGGAATTTAGAAGATAAAATAAAGGAAACACGTGAAGACTGGGAAAGAGTGCAGGACCATTTCACAGAAAAATGTGACGGCATTGAAGCTGCTGTGACCAGTATCAACAGTCAGGTGCGACAGAATCAAACAGATATAGACCTGTTCCATAGTCGACCGACCAGCATTACCAGTTGTCCGAATAACGAAAATCGTGAAGGGATTAACTTCTGGTTTTACAAAAATAAACCTATGGAGTTCCTAGCCTGAATCGAAGAGTTCTTCACAAAACACAGAGGCAACCGCTGGAGAGAGAATAAAGAAGTACTGGACGAATCCTTCAAGGAGATAGCGGATAATTGGTGGATGGGGATCAGAGATGAAGTGACAGACTACCAACAATTCAAAAGGCTATTCAAGGCCACATATTGGTCTGAATCAACACAAAATATCGGCAGAGATGGGATCTGTCACGGCAAATATAACCCATATGGAAACCAGACTCTAACAGCGTATTTCTTGGGAAAAGTGTGTGTGGCCAAACATTTAGAGCCCCGAATACCGGAAGAATGCTTGGTCATCAAGCTCTCCTACCACTATGAGGAAGATATCATCAGAGCTAGAAGAAACAGTCAAATAAAAACTGTACAAGCAATGACCGAACTTTTAGAAATGTATGAGCACGAGGATTACTACCGCCAAAGTCGCAGGAGATACGAAAGGCCGGAGACAAGAAATAATACGAGTAGTAAAATAATAATAATCGGCAGAACGCCAACAACAACAATAATTATAGTTCCGCAAACCGGAATAATGCCAAATACAATAATAACCCTCGTAATAACAATAATGTTCCTAGATATAATAATAACAATAATAATAATAATAATGTTCCCAGAAATAATAATATTGAGGGTAACAATAATAAAATTATATAATAATAATAATAATAACCGCTCGCCCAACAACAACGGTTATTATAATAACCGTAATTATGTTCCGAATGGTCAGAGAAACCCCAACCCACCTAATAACAATTATTATGGTAACTATAACAGAAATTACACAAACATAGAACTATAACACAAACACACGTATGCTATAACTTACGCTACCACAGCAGGTGTCCCTCTCGACAGGTTAGATATTGTCAATTCCTGCACAAAATTTTATAAATCTGTTCCTTATTCTATTTATACTAATTACACTATAAAACATACCGCTCTAGGCAAATATGCAAATACGTTTAGCATAAGTATATGTATCAACCCCTGACTGAGGTATGATAACATACGAACGCACGTATGAGATATATAAGATGTAAATAATAAAAAATAATGTAATAATTAAGCATTAGGCATAAGAGATATTATAAGAAATAAACGTAGTATTTAATTTTAAAATAAATATTATAAATATTTGTACGTGAGCCTGCATATGGAATTAAAAGCTTAAATGGTTTTTAAACGTAGCGAAGGGGAGAAATCGACACGCGCCAACTGGCAAAGGTGACGTCATAGCGACATGCCGCCGCTTGTGTATCAGTCTGCGTGTGTGTGCTAGTGTACTTGTGTAAATGACAGACAGGTTGAATTATGCAAACGAGGGTGAAAGATTTTACACCGTTTTTTAAATACGGAACGAGAACCAGAAGTCACACGAATCAGCGATATATGTAAAAAGACAGCTAGCGCCTGGCGCTATCATTCAAGACTAATTGGTCAACGATCGTGGGAACCGTTCAGCCACAGTGTGAAATTTTGCCATAACTGCCATAATTTACACACCTTAAGGTTCATAATTTGCACAAACAAAGTTTAATAATATTCCTAACGATTTGTAAAATAATATTTACAAAAAGGTGTGCGCTTTATAAACACACGCGTAGGTTGTAATTAGCAATTAAATCGACGCGCGGATTTGTTCAATTTTGTCCAAACAGTTTCCAACAGGAATGGGACAGAGGCAGCAGTATAAAACCCCAGCGAGCGACACACTCTTTCTCACATGAACTCAGATAAACTACGTGAAATCCACGCATATCGCAACCGCGAATTTTACAAAGTCGAGTAATGTTTTTCAATAGTGCAATGGAACCGGCAGTACGTCGGTGCATGTATTAATGAAACACGAGTGATTTTAAAAGACAATAATAACGAATCTACGAGAGTTGTAACGTCGAGGAACTTCAAGAAGTACGCATAGAACTTCGAGACATCTACGAGGGACAAGACAAGAAGAGGAGAGGAACCAGAGCAGAATACGAGAGGACGCAGGGACAGCCACATGCAGCTACATCCAGCCGTACATCATCACGACCAGAGGTCCACGTCTGAACTCACCATCCAGTAGACGGAGCGAGGAATTTCAACAACGCAGAGGCAGAGAAGGTGATACCGAAGAGGACCAACAAACTCGAGAGTCCAGATGACGGTAACGACAAAGTTAAATGGTTGCAGAAAAATGCAGGTGAAGTCATTTATTTAATATTATAAATGACCCTGAGGTCTATCGAAAGAAGCTCTAGATTCCATATACAAGTTTACAAAAATATTAGTATACTTTTATTTCCCAGAATGAATAATAAATAAGTTCAAAAAATAATTGAACAGAGCATATAAATTGAACTTAGTAATCTCATAAATAAATGGTCAATATAGAACCATATTATATTATATTTTATATTTTATTAGGGAATTAAACTCAAGTATGAGAGTTATTTAAATTGATGATTGTTTAATTAATTGAGACATTAATAAAGATAATTAATAAACGTAATGAAATGTTCTCTATTAATAATTTCAATAAATGTTTAATTAATTGATTGTTTTATTAAGTGGTATATAATAAAAAAACCACACTTGCAAAGACAAGATAAATAGTCAATTGCAGACGCGTGAATCACGTATTATATTAATATATGTGTTATATATTATATGCCTGTGTGAATATTTCAGGTCATATATGTTTTATGTTTGTATACAATATGTCTTAGAATATAAGAGATAAGATTTAATCAAGTTATAATTACCTTATATTCGTATCGAATATAAGGGTTCAAATAGTAATTACCACACACAAAATAATAATTAGTATCATGATTTGAATTTGTTAAACAATAAATCAAATGAATATGATTTTATTAACACAGTCGTACTAATTTCACAACCAGTACTAAATCCTCTGTACTCTTTACTTGTTTTAAAATTATATAACGATATTCACGTGCTTATCCACACTCAATCAACGACCAAAGCCTGCGACCCAGCCGGGCAACATCAAGGTAAATACTGCAGAAGAAGAGTATACCTTCGAGACGTGGGTAAGTGCTCACAAATGAGTAAGAGCATATGTGCAAAAGTAAGTGTCTAAAAATAACGTTGTAATATATATGTGTGTGTGTGTGTGTGTGTGTGTGTGTGTGTGTGTGTGTGTGTGTGTGTGTGTGTGTGTGTGTAACGTATGTATGTATGTGTGTATGTATGTACTTATTTGTGTATGTATATAACTAAGTGCGTGTATTTTGCATCTTTTACACACGCACACACTACACATACGTAGACAATTAATAAATATTTTTGTACAGTGAGAACAATATGTAGACTTTCTGTAGATGGCAGTTTGGGAAATCTGGAGACATGAAGTAATATATACACTTCTAGAGCGTCGCATCTCTTCTTTTTAAGGCAGAAGGAATAATTAAGTAGCAATAACATAAATAAATTCTAAAGAAGTTAGGAAGAATAAAGTAAACAATAAAGTACGGAAAAAGTAACGATATACTTACTTCAAAGGTTTTTAAAAAATATATAAACACTTGGTATGTTTCACAGTTTGTATTTCAAACTGACAGCTGTTTCAGCTTATTAAGCTATTGTCAAAGAGATCAGTAAACAAACTAAACTAAACAAAGGATATTAGGGTAGTGAACATATGTTTTGGGGCGTGTATCGTTTCGTGTGTGTTGTGTGATGATAGAGGTGGGTTGGAATAGCTAAAGGAAGGTCAAGTGTCTCTAAAAACTAAATATAATCTAAATTCAAAATACAAAAGTTAACTAAACTAAATAACAGCTTTTAATAAAGGATCTTTTTTTAAACCTTTGTATTAATATGTTTCACTAAGTGCCCAACGAGGCATCAATTAGTATACAAGTATACTTACTTGTATACACAAATAATGTATAATATATTGTAACTGCATACGATGGCGTTAACAGATAAAATAACGACAACCTCGTCCTTGAACAAATTTATTATTCATGTTTAAACATTTATGTGAAAACTGAAACTTGCATTTATCTGCCAAAAAGCGGTGATTTTATGTGCTCGTTTGTGTGTGTGTGTGTGTGTGTGTGTGTGTGTGTGTACACGTGTGCACGGCCGTGCGTATATGTGTGCACATGGAATAGAGAAAGGGGGAGAGAAAGAGTGAGAGAGAGAGAGAGAGAGAGAGAGAGAGAGAGAAATAGAGAGAGAGAGAGAGGCAGCGAGAAGTAGAAATGTATGAAAAAATAGGAGTCAGGATTATTGTGTGGTACAATGCAAAGGGGAAGGATGAGTACACGGCGACAAAGGCGTACATTAAACCACAAAGGAGACGTCTGGTCTACCGTCAAACGGAATTGTTGTCCAAACAGCAGCATTTTTAACGTTTCCTGAGTACAGACATATATTGCTGCGTTTGCCAAATATATGTGTCTGAAATAAGCACTTTTTTTAAAAACACTTTTCCTGCGCACACTATTTCTAATTTTGAGTAATTTGTAGTTTCAAGTAAAAATTTTCAATTTGTACCATCATCTTTCTAATAAATTGATTACGGTTTTTTGGCTATTATTACCCTTTATAACTTTTTAGATAGAATATTCAAGATCGTTGTCATCTGTCAGTTGTCTAATACGTTTGTAAGTGTTTCGTTTTTGACTGAACGTATGTCATTAAACGGTGACGTACTATACTTTTTTCTTCAGATCGTCTAGCCTGGAGCCAAATTTTACGTGCTTTGCTTTTTATTGAAACGAATTACTTTATTTTCTTAGAGTAACTCAATCTTTGTAGTTTCTTTTTAATGTAGGAGTGTTATTTCGTGCAGCTTGTTAGATATAATGTGCTATATGTTCTACGTCTATGTCAGGCTGAGTTAAATTTCACTCTGTACCAACATTTGCCATTGATGGTGGGAAAAACTTCTGTATTATATTTAAGTTTGGTGTCATTAGTATAGATAAATAATCGGATGAGAAATCACAGCATTCTTTATTACTGATATAATTGGCAGTTATTCCGTTCAGAACAAAGACGTCGATCGGATTAGGAATTTGATTTAACACACCTTGCTACCCATGTGCTGTAAAATTGGTTATGCTCCTGTGGTTGAAATCTTTTACAGTGAGGAATAAGAGATGTTCTATTGAATAAGGGTTCTCTCCTAAGCTTTATTTCTAAAATTGAAAAATGTTACAACTTTGTGGGATACGTGTTTATTTCCTAAACGTTAACACAAATAAAGAGAAAGTTTTCCTCAAAATGTCGTAATTTATTTTCTTCTCGCTAGTAGTATTAACTAAAACCTTTATATCTAAATTCTTCTATACAAGTCTTCTATAATAATTTTCTTGTTTATATAATAATAGAAACAAATTTATGCGAGTGATGTAAATTCATACTTTAACAATTTATCTTATATACGTTTACATTTATAATCTAGTACATTCTAAATTTAACAAACATTTGATTAAAATTGTTGCTAACATGGTTTACTTTAACATGCGTCGCCAATTATAAATAATCTTTCTAATAAATTTATTAATTTAAAATTTTTATTAACGATATTTTTAATTTTTCAGAAGAACCGTCAGTACGTTACTTATAAACACAATTTTGTAATTCAGTTTGTGGAGGCCAGGTTTACCAAATAACGTTTTTCACTTTTTAGTTATGATATACAATAGAATGGAAATAGGTATACAGTAAATGAAAACATTTAATTATTAACTTCAACTGCAAAGCCTTACTTAATACTGATGAATGACTGTCGTACCGAGTGTCTCTGACCATAATAATGTCATGATTGTGCTGCTACAACAGGCATTACCTTTGCTTAACGTTTGTTTGAATTATCCTGTTGCCTCTCTTTTAACATAAAAGTTTGCAGATTAATCAATATTTATTATGTGTTTCTATGTACATACAGTGTTTGAAACACTGAAAATACAGTGTGTGAAATATCTGGTATTTTATTTGTGTTAGGATTGATTATTTTTCTGAACGTGTCGATAGGGTACGTAACATTTCTACACCTTACATGTAAACGTATACCGCTTACTTTAAGTAGGTATTATTTTGGTTATCTTCCCGATTCCGCTTCCAGTGTCTAAGAGTCCAAAATGGCATCCTCGATTTCCATTTCACTTCTATTCGTTGCCTTCTGTTTAAAAGTAATATTCAAATGCTTGCAATTAGCTCATCCTTTAATTTATTTATTGCTGTTTCATAATATGCTAGTAACCGTTTGATCAATTACATAGCTACTTAATCCACTCCATATACACTAACAAACCTCAAACTTTGTATTCTTACTTTAATATACCAGCCAGGCCCTCTCGACCCTACCATTTAACAACTTGTTATGTACTGGCAACAAACATTCCCTGTGGAAAATAATTATATGGACATTTTATATAGTTGACTATGATTTGTTTGTTCAGTGTAATAAAAACATTGGTTTTGACATAACTATTCATCCACTTGTTGCCCAACAAAACGTACGACTTGTTTGGTTGCATTTGATCGTCACGTATACACTAATAATGAACCTGAAAACGCCAGTTTCCATCTAATTGTAACGCAATTAGCGTGTGTCCTTACTGTTTTAGTGTTTTATAATCTATATATCAGTGTTTTGTTTAATACTTGTCTAATTGCAATATTTATGACCGTGGTGAAGACCGTAATTTATCGTTCTTCTACTACCCATCTTTTACTCAAATTTTCGTTTCTGTTTTATTTCATACATTTTTCTTATAATGAGGACACATACGACTAAATTTAAAAAATGACACTTTATTCTTCCTCGTTTTCTTCTTTTTCTTCTTCGTCACAGCTTAGACTGTTTAGTCTGTCCCGGTTCCAGACGGGTCGGACCATCTCTTCCTGGGTCTTCCCAGGCTTCTCTTCCTTTTCGGCCGATACAGTAAGGCTACGTTGTGGAATCTGTCACAGCACATTCTGATAATGTGTTGCTTCCAGCTTTCTCTATATTTTATTCTAAAACAAATAAAAGACACTTTTTTTTTAACTGACGCAGTTCGTCTATAAGAACAAAACTTGACTTGATGCAATGGAATTTTATTTTCAAGAGTTAGCTGCTATATCTATCCGCCGATGCAGTTGGTTGAATTTTATCGAGAGTTATTTACGTTTGGTAGCGATTTCCTTCCGCCACGTGAGACATGTGCCGAGATATAAAGAGACATACGAAGTTTATGTCGTGTGGTTGTGGTAGTTAGCACTCAATGAGTTCAGTCGTTTGGTCAAGTTTCCTTCTATATAGTGAAAGTGATTATTAATGTCGCAATCTTCGTTTTCTTGATTTTAAGGAGGTCAGACGTAGGCTATACATAATATTAACACAGGGCCTATAAAACTGCCTTGTGCTACTCCCGACTCGGTAAGTTGTAGTCTAGTATATTATGTACATCATGTAAAATTTAGCTTATAAAATATTGAATGGACGGGTACAAGGATTATCGCATCGCTCTAACCAGACTTACTCGCTTTTAATTACTTCCCTAATTGTGCACATATTAACATTGCCAATGTTTCACATTTTTATTTACACATTACTAGAGCACTGAGTAATTTACTGACAGAAATATCTGATTATCGTAACACATATTATTATAGCAACTTGTGTAGGTTTTATGTATTCAACAGAAAAAATTTTACGTCTCACACAGTAATAACTACGTCGAAGATGCTCAAATGCGATTAAAAAATTAGAAAAAAAAGACTTATAGGACTTGATATGGATTTTCAAATAAAGTTCTATGTTGCGTGTATTCAGAACTTGCTGTTATTTGTAAATAAATTTATCGTAGTAAAATGTGCAAATCAAAGGAATTAAATAGTATTAAATTTTTTGAAAATATGGCTACTGACGTGTGTAAAAGCTTATACTAAATAAGGACAGATTTTTTTTTAAGTTATTTGTTAGTAAAAAAATGTATAAAACTGAAAATTTCTCAATTAAAAAAAGTTTTTGTTACAATAGATGTATTAAAAACTTAATAGATGTATCAATAGACGCTTAATATAGGAAAAGCGTTAAGAAACGAATGGATGCGTTGGAGGCACGGTATTGGAGAAGAATCCGATGGATTTTACAGAAGAACCGAGTGTGCAATAATGAGGTATATAAGGCATTGAAACTCATAAATGATAGATGAAGGTTATCGGAAAGCTTCTCTTTTGGGAGGAATGTTTAATATATTAACTTGTCATAAAATTTAGAGTTGCTAAATGGTTATGAAAGCAAACGTATGTAGAGCAAATAGTTGAAGAGGTAAGCTTGAGTGGATATAGTAGTTTCAAAGGGAAAGCAGTCAGCCGGGAAGACTGATGACTTCGGAATATGGTCGCCCTCCAATTTCTAGACTGAGGTTAGAAGAGGGTCAGACATACGGAAGATTGAATGTCGGAATCCCCAAAATGATCAATGGTACTAATTACTTAAGAATGACCCAATAATTCACTAGATGTTATTTTAACGTTCCGTTAATGAGAAACAGTAAATTGCTTGACATTATAATCTCACGTTACCAGCGTTACTGCCTCCTATTGTCACAACGTACACATAATGTCATATCAAACAGGTAAAGCCTTTGCTGTCAGAACACTTTAGTATAGCCATCTAATTAACTACTATGATCTTTTATATCCCGTGTTGCTATTTAAACCACACATTGTTTCCTGCTACAGACGGATATTACGGAAGTGTATACACTTAATGGAAGTATTTGTATATTGAATTACTTTCCTACTTAACTTGCTTTACAATGAAAAATAAATTAGTAATTTAGTTGTTAATATAATTGCTGACATCGTGCTATAGTTAGCTATTATAATTGGTACTACATATTTTTTGAAGGAGTCGTTATAAATTTTGTAATGATGTCTTCTTAAACTCTCAGTTAGGCCTATATCATTTTAAAAATTCAAATATTTATGAAAACAATGGTTTTATAATACACGTTGTTAAGAAGTTATTAACATTAGTAAGGACGCAGACGCGTATTCATGAGCCTACTTTCCGTTTCTTTTCGTTTTCCTTAAGGCCAAGCCGTGGTGCTTTGTTACGATGTGTCCTTTGGGCGGCGTTTGGATACAGCTGCGGGAATTCCTCGTTACTTATGGGCCCTGGCTACAACAAACAAGAGAGAGCGCCATCGCATATAATTATAACAACGTAGCAACTAGCAAAGTGAAATGTCTAAATACATTCAAAGGCATACTAATTGGTTGGATAACAAATATTCTGGTTGTTCTAGAAATTGAGAAATATGATGCTATCTTTCTAATTCAAATGGGTTGCAATCAAAACATTATTTTTTTATATGTGCTAAATAAAAATTGTAAAAGTATACAAAGTTTATCTTACATTAGAAACGGAACTGATGACATAGAATTAATTATTGATACGTATATATGAAAGTACGATAACATAATTAAACAGTAATTACTTGACTTTGTAAATAAAATTGGACAGAAGCATTTTTTCCATCTAAATATCATTCTAACATTTACTTATTTCAGGGGTAATGTGTAAATAGCAGTTGAAACTGTATCAACTTCAATTGTAATATTATTATAGAAAAGAGTCTACTGTATTTGTGGCTTTCTGCAAGACGTATGGAAAAGTAAATTTATTAAATTGTTTTCAATCAATAATATTCGTGTCATAGAAATTTTAGTGACTTTAAACGCTACGGTAGCAGTTCATATTATTCTTACATTGTGTCTTAGATAATGTAGTTGGTATGCATCTCCTATTTTCAACTGTCTGCAAGGAATTAGCCTGTCTTATCGTGAGGATGTAGCCTGTTTAAAAACACAGTTCGCTACAGTTGAGAGTTGACGACTAGTGATGGCATTTTGTCGAATACAATATCGTTTTGCACAAACTAGGTTCTTTAGTGTTTATGATTATGGTAGTTGAAACTCAACCGTACTTAATCAAGATTTATGAATGCGTTCCATGTATGGTCATGTTTTGTACGTGTTCTACGTAATCTTAAGAATTGTAATTCTCTTGAAGAAATTCATTCACTTTTTAATTTAAAACAAATAGTACTTCAATTGTATTTCTAAGGAACAGTAATGATAAGTATGCATATAAATAGTTTCTAAAGAAATATTTCTATTATTTTTACCTTTTATTTCAGATTATGCGTTTGTGGTTAACATGGAATGTTAATTAATATAGAATAAACAAGACACAAATTACAGAAATGATTACAGAGATGGATTATAAAATGTTGTATTTTTAAAATAACTTAGCACAAAGTTGTTCCGTTGTTTGTTGTAATTATTAAATATACTCTTTTAAATATCATGTTAATTTGTTACTACCCTCTTGTGGCTTGTTTTTTTTTTTTTTTTTTTTTTGTAGTCCGAGCTTCAATATATTTTTGAGGTACGCTTAAACTAGGAATTTGAAGAGATATAAAAGTGGAGATTTTTTATTGCTTGGAAAAGCTTGACTACTAAACTCTTTACCTTTGTCGGACGTCATGTGTCATACAACCAAAGTGTTACAAAAAATACAGGTTCAACAATATTATGCATGTTTTTCTAATAAAAGTTTGATTTAAATTCTATTGAAGTTGTAACTCTGAAAAACAAGAAATTGGCAATAATTTCGTTTTGTTGTTGTGTTTTCTGTATTGGGGGCCTAAAGGCCTCTAATTTGAAGGCAGTTTGGTAACACGTTTAGCCTGTTTTGATAATTTACTAGAAATGTAATGATAAAAATAGCCAGAAAAGAGAAAAAAAGGCACGATAAATAAGTGGAAACAATATTAAATCCAAACAGACGCTCTCGTACACAATCGGACATCCCTTTACCCCTTGAGCTTATTGAAAAAGGATACTTATATAAAAACTTGTCGCTGAAAGCCTTTTTATCGGAAATATTGTCATCTCGCTTTCCAATCAGATTACTGCCTTTTGGCAGTACCATTCATATCTCGTCTCTCTATTGTGCGTTTACATTCACACAGGTCTTTAAAACGTTTGGTAGGTAGGGAATACTTTGACATATGTGTATAATATAACATGGTTTACTGAATACGCAAGTACTGGAAAAATATTTCTAAAAGAAAATGTCTGTACGTAAATTTTGTAGAGCACAAAGAAATAAACAGCCAAAAACAATTAACATTAAATTTGATTCAGATAAAAATTTAAATTTTATTTAATTTTTCCATGCATATTCATAAATAAACACAATTATTGACGCTTCTATAGAAATGTAAGAGTTATTAATTTAGAACAAATGTAAGCGTATTGGACGCAAACTTTAAATAATAATTCATAAACGTCATCACTTTTAGCATGCTATACAAAAGCCAACTTTAGCCTAACACTTGGGGAAAAAATTAAGGGTCTCAAATGGCAAAAGTATACTTATCTTAAACTGATGTCATTTTCAATTTTATTGAATACTGTATCCATATGGAAAAAATTAAATTGCAGAAACACATACTTCATTTTACGACACAAACGTTTCTGTGTACAAAAATCTATATAAAATTTGAAATTTGTCATTATTTATTATCACAAAAATTGTAAGAAAAGTTATATTCAATGTCAAATTACCTACAATTATATTAATAACAATTATATTAATAGACAAATTTTGAATGACATTAGGAAAGCTATTGACAAATGCATTTACATGAGCATGTATTTGTCCATTTTAGTATATTTCGAATATGACTTGAACGCAACTTTCCTCATGTACGTAATGTTCCTCAACAGATAAAGAAGCTACTATAAGAGTAAGAGAAAATTGCATTCATAGTTACATATCTGCATTTTTGATATTTGCTAATTGTATTTGAACTAAGGAAATCGCAGTGTTAAATTTATTTCCACTTAGATTAAATCAATCTTAGTTTATGCAGTTACAAAAACTCACCGCCCCTTCCTCAGTTGAAAATTTGTTTACATGGTTGTTAATAGCAGTATACTGTTAGCCATATTTTAATTAGGAAAGCATAAATAATAACTAAGTTGTTTAATAATAATGCGTTTTGCATTGTATTATTTTTTGGTGCTATTGCAAGCACATCACAGTTATATCGGATTAATATAAATAGTTACTAAGCACCATATAAAGTAAGTAAAGAAAACAATCAAAATTCTAAACTACTTACTATACAGTGTTAGCGTTGGAGAAGATAAATTATTTTCTTAGACATGGAATCTATTGAATACAGGAACATTTTTTTTACTTTCGTTTGTTGACTGCGTGACTAATTTCTTTTTTAAGTTACGTCAGACACTTGAGCCGCTACAATCTAATTGTTGTACAAGTTCTAGTCTGAGAGTTAACCAGTCCATATATTCTTATATTTGTCCTTTCACCTTATTATCTTATAAAAAATTATCTGGTACCTAAGGTTTCTTTAGTAGCGATTCAAACGAATCATTGTAATTTTACTTGCATAATGTTTTCACAGGTAAATAATAATAATTTCGTAACACAAATATTTTGCTTTTCTATTTTCATTTGACCAAATTTTAACGGAGCGTGTTAAATATCTAGTGACTTTAACTGCGTTTTGAAATTAATATTCTACTCACTCTACGTATTACGTTTTCCTTTACTGATCGACGAATATGGTGGATTATCTACCAAACGAATTAAATTTTCTCTCAAAGGCATGATCATTGACTGTTATCCGCGTGTGTATTCGATTAATGCAGAACTTGAATGCATATATGTAATAGTATCGTGCTAGAATAAATCAAAGAAAAAAGTGTTAAATATTTACATTTTTATATAAATTGCAAATGAATATTTCGAGTAACGTTGTACATGTCGCGATTATTAAATATTCTCTTGACATTTTTTGAACTAAACTTTTATGATAACAACCAAAATTAATGAACTGTTCCTGATACAAATTAATTAATTAACTGTTTCTGTTGACTTATTCTTTACACACTTAAAATAATTCTCTTTTACATTCTAATTACATAAAATTTTAATTTATACTATTTCTTTTTTTAGTTTATGACTGTTTTACTAAAGCTTATATAAATGATTTCACTTCCCTTTTTGATGAACGATGCGATGTTGCTCCTCCGTTCCTGATAAGCGGCGATAGATGTCCCTTTCATATAGATGGTCAGGATATGTTGATCTTACCGTTGTTTCGTCAGGATCTCCTCCTGCTCTCCAGCGTTCAGGGTCGATTCCGGTCTGGGTACTACTACAAACTGTGATAAATTAATAGTTATTAGTGATCTGTATTGTACATAACTACACACCACTCCGGCTAACTTGAAGTGTTCATTCAATCCGTGAGAGGACAATCTTGTACGACAATCTTGCAATACTTGATTCTAATGTTATAAATATTCAAGATGTACTCAACATATTTCTCAAAGATATGGTTGCAATACTGTATTAAAGTATTTCAATCCAGTATTTGTTTGTCATTCTCAGTTGTTGAGTTCCGTGATCCAAGTACGTTTTGCAATTACCTTGTAGGCCTACAGTAACAGTAACAAAAGACTTTTTGCGAAGCATCCAATACATGTCTCTGCCTTTAAGTTGAACGCTTTACGTGTTGTAAACGAGGTTTTCTATTTTGTCTGCAGACTGTTATGTTGTTTCCTCTTGAAATTGTTTTGAGGAATTTCCTAAAAATTCCTTTTCTGAAGATTTTTGTGTTATCAGAAAAGTAATTGCTTTTTAATACCATACATCCTTTTGACTAAATTCATAATACCTTTCGTTCTTTATTGAAGAATTATTGGAATTGTGCTTCTTAACTTTATTGAATATTGCTTTTTCCATCTGCTGGCCTACAGCGATTAGTAATAAAATGTAACGTAATGTTATGTAACGTATTGAGAAAAATTGTGAATGAACATTTCCAAAAACAAGTAAAACAGGTTAGAGTACACAATTGTATGGTAAATTCGAAAAAAATAACAGAAATTTATATAAGCCATGAGTTTATCGGTCTGTCCGCAGTAGGTCTACTGCGGAAAATACTACAACTTTTAGAATTAGATATAGATATTATTTAGTGATCTAGATTAGAACTTTTAAAACTTAGATCACTATATTTATTTCTTACTTCAACGTTTTGACAGACACAGCATTCATGGTTTTTATTTAAGCGTGTGTGTGTTTTAGCGCGCGCGCGCCCACGTGATTTAGGATAACAAACATGTTAGTAAGATAAACATTTTTTAAATAACAGAAGAGGGCAAAAACCAATTGCGTGAAAGATATTTATGTTTGTCAGTTTTTTTCCTAGGAAAATAGTCAGCTATAAATCGTCGTTTCCTCGTTTCCGCGTCTCTTTTTAAAGCTGGGGCTTGAGACCGAACTGATGGCGATACCTACATCTGTCGCCATCCGCCAGAGCATTGCGGCATAGCTCCCCTGTTTCGTCGCCGGATGTTAGGGATGGGACCTGCAGTAGATTCAGGATGAACCTCGGATCCTGAACCAGCAACTAGCTACACATCGTGACATGAGCCGACCATCTACCTCAGCACGTGGTAACAGCCTTACGCCAGGTGAAACAATTCCAATTATTCAAATCGACCTCGCGACACATTGTGCAACACTATTGCAGTGAAATATAAAAATATAGAACAGTTACATTCTGTTTTTTGTGAGCTAAATTGCAGTTAGACAGTAGATGATCAAAACTGAACATGTCTGTTCATTTTGTGCACATCCATAATTCAGTGGTACTAATTTGTAAATTATTAATAAGTCAATAATTGTATGCCAGACTAGCAGGCATGTACAGAGCGATTGTTTCATTCCATTTTCTATTTATTTAAATTCTTTCATTTCGTACGGTTAACTGTTTGTGCAGGTTCATGAATTATCACGCCAGGTCAGCTCATGCTGTCGGCCATATCTACTAGAAGTTATTTACGATTGTAAATTCACGTGTTACCTTGGTACCTTTCTTTTTTCATATTTTATTTAGTTTTGTTTAAGCGTTTTCTATTTCTTAATCCAATCGGGATGTGCATGCTTGCAGCCTGGGCTAAACGCGAGCTGTTCTGATTGTTTGCGAATTTCATAAAGACCACAGTAGATTTATATACAATAGTGATTAATATTGAGAAAGCATATAAGAATTTACAAGCAATGATTGTTAGCATATCCGTTGGGTCATTATGAGATTATTATTATTTGCCAGTAGGCATTATGTCAAATTAATTTAGCGATGATTAATCATTACCTGTAGTGGTTGCTTAGGTTAAAAGCTATGCTAATTATTGAAGGTTTAATATCACCTAAAAGGGGTTTTCCAATGCCGTGCACATAGCTTGGTATGTGTGCTGGTTATGTGCCACATTAATTGAACTTGTTCAGTTTTCTGAGTCCCAGTAAAGCAACAAACAGAATGATTAATCACTGCTGGGCTCTCGTTCTCTCAATTAAGAGTGAATAATTTGTTTGGATGTTATGATATTGTAATTTGATTTATGATGATGAATTGCTGAGGGCCTCATGAATGTTTAAGCTGAAATATGGAAGATTACTGTCCTATAACAAATGTATGTAGAACTATTGGATACGTGCTATAAGATCTGAGCCAAAATAAATTTTGTTATGTTAATCCTGACTTTTATTTGCAAGTCCTGTCACAATGGGCTCGGTGCATTTTATGTTTCATCTAGGCCATCTGCCTAGTCCTAAAAATTACGGGTCACCTTCTCCTTTTCAAAAAAAAAAAAAATGAAAAAACTTAGTTTTTTTTTTAAATAAAATATTTTCTCAAAACTTTGAGAAGGGGTAATGGGGCGGCTCAGTGTGATTTCTTCCATTAAAAAAAACGCCACGGGAATACAAAAATAAATTTGTTTCTATTATTTATCCAAAATAAATTTTAAAAATCCTCATACTTCAATCCTATAGAGAGAGGCTTTTATTATTTTTTTTAAATACTGCTCCTATATATTGCAACGTTACGGCAATTATACAAATATATTATCATATTCTCAACGCAACTATAATATGTATTACACCGGCCAGGTCGCAGGATTTTTTTTCTCGTTGCGTCAAGTAGGATATATGTATTTGCACAATAATTAAATTACTTTTAAAGAGGAGTGAGATGTTGTTGACATGAAATATCAAAGTAATCATTCTAAGATTTATTAATTAATAGAAAAATATTTAAATATTAAAATTTCAAACATTAGACAAATAAATATTGACCTTTATAAGCTTCACAAGTATACTGTAACCTGCTATGCATAACCTGTTATGCTGCATACTGTAGCATGCTATGCTACATACAACAAAAATAAAAACCCATATATTATTACTAACTAAACAGACATGTTAAATAAGTTATTTAAATTCCTTTTATTTTTTGTGTCTGAAATTAACTCAAATTTTAAATACTAATAGCAACTCATTTACCAACAAAATAATCTCAAACTTCAAGAAAAAACTTTAATTGTTGCTAATAAACAAAATAAAATAATCTACAATTTACTTCCAGTCTATTATTTACTTCTACTGACACATCCAAAAATACAACAAAAGATTAGTATTTCTTTTCTAGATTTGCTTGTTAAATTAAACTCTCATACCTAAATACTATTTAACTTTAAAAATCTAATTATAATTATTAACTGTTCATAGTTGAGTTCTTTTCGAGAGCTCTCTCTTCACAATACAAAAATATAATTGTTTTTTTATCACCTGCGTACATCTGCCGTTACCGTTGCGTGTGTGTGTGCGTGCGTGTCCAGAATCCTGAGAGTATGATGATGATGATGATGATGATGATGATGACGATGATGACGACGACGACGACGACGACGATGATGATGATGATGATGATGATGATGATGATTATGCTGATGCGGTGTTCTTTGTCTCTATGGGTTGTTGCTGTTGGTCATGCTCCAGAGTTCCTCCATACGTCTTAGTGTGCGTTTGATACACTGTGTGTGTCCTGGTCGATCTGCAAACGGGCAGCGTGACGTCGTGTGTAGATGTCTTGAGTCTGAGTGTGCGATCGCCCAAAGTTGCCAGTGGTAGGACTATTAATACTGGAGGCGATTTGACAGGTTCACGACTGTTTTTCGACATGTCAGATATTGTCAATTCATGCAAAGCGTCCTTTTTATTACACTCACTTTTTGGTTAATTATCGCGAACTCATGAACATAATTTTTTCTGGTCACTCACATATACCACACATATTAATTACTAATTAATTACATTAGTAATAAATATTAATTTAATGGTATCTTTAATATTGCACATTTGGCAATAAATTTTACATCACCATACTCAATACAAATTCCTTAATGTAATGGTGTCTTCATAATTGGGGTAAGTCTTTGTTTACAGGTTCGAAACAAATAATTAGTTTATTATAATCCTGTTAAGACCTGATTAATTAGAAACCAACAATTCGTACGTATCACCCCATATTATCTTGTCGCAGCTTGCGTTACATACACAAACACACGATTGCTGTAACTTACGCTACAAAAGCAGGTGTCACTTTTGACAGGCTCCAGCCGTTCCGTTCTCGCACAAAACTGTCTAAAACTGTTCGTCTTATTCTATTTACACTAATGACAATACACACATACCGCCCTGGGCAAATATGTCTTGTGATGTCCTTAAAATTACAATTTTCAACCTAATCTTTACATACGGATTTGAGTAAAATGCCCTTTATACCAGATACACATCTTAAAAATTACTTTTAAAATTTGAATTCATGTTTTAGACCTTGGTTTTAAAAATTTTTAAATATTAAAACCAAAGTTTATATACATTTGAAATAATACTTAAAATATTATTACTTGTAATAATACTTTAAACTTTATTTTAAATAATACTAAACTTAATATAAGACAGCAGAGGATTTTGATAATTTGTAAATTTTTTAATTTAGATTTTCATAATTTTTCTATCAGATTTACTATTTCAGGAGAGTGATTTGCCAAAAACCAACAGGAATCTCTGTAGAAAATTATGGGTCTGCATTCTACAGAGTTTCATTAGGTGATATATTTAAAGGTTACGGTGAGAGATACCACAATTAAATATATAAACAGACAAGTAAGACAAAAGGTCAAGTTAAAACTGGGAAGTCGCCTTCTACTTGTAATTATGCATTGTAAATAGACTAAGCTTTGAACTAAAATATAGCATTTCTGTCACAAAAAGCATTTTGCCAACTAGGAATCTGGTTATCAAATTGCAAGAAATTCCATTGAAATAGGGGAGACCGGGGATGGTTGGCGGACTTTTTACATTTGAATTTTTTATGAAGAAAATAATACGTGATATGGAGAACAAAAATCGTAATAACATTTACTGATGTCTTTTGTACGTCTGTATATTTTTATTTTACGTTATATTTTTATAGTTTTCTTGGTAAAAAATGAATTAACTGCCCCTGCAATTGCGCCAACCTGCCCCAATATCGGGGCAGGTTGGCGCACACTATTTATTTAGGAATATAAATAATTTACAATGCTTTTTTAAGAAACTGTTTAATTTTAACTTATACAATACGTTATACAAAAAAAATTTATGTTTTTAAATTTATTATCTGCGTTTGACATTAGTCTATACGTTTTTCAGACTGTAAATTCTAGTTCTTAGAAACCTAAGGCAGTATCTTAATGTCTAAATTAAGTTTATCACTAAAATTAATGAACTAAAAATCTTTGAAATAGATTAAGGAACTAAAATAACCTACAGTATAGTGAAATGAGAAAAATATTAGATATAAATAACATGTAGGCAACTTATTATTTTTAGAACTTGTAATTTTAATTTTTGTTGGTAGATCTAAGGTAACCACATTGTAGTTGAAGTAAAGTCATAGTTAAACTAAACAATCGCAATCTAACACTTAATATTAGATAGTGTAACATAAACAATTTGAAATTATTCTGTGTAAGTTCGAATCTAGAACAAAGAACTCAAAACTCGAACTTTATGAACTCAGAAAAAGTTAAAAATGTCTGTATCTTAACATTTTTGTAAAACTTATAAAAACCTAGAATGTTGTAATGGCAAAATGTTAATCAATTTTTTATTCTATATCATCTATTGGATCACAATTTGCACACTTAAAAATATATCTGGTCCTCCAGCATATTCTTCATGAGCTCACATATGTCATTCAGTGCACTGTATCCACGGTTCACGGGGTTTGCTGCTCTTAAACGAAGACATGCATAACGAAGACAAAAAACTTCCTCAGCATCACTTCCGTTTCCTCCATTTTCTTTGTCTTCAGAGTTACGGTCTTTTGACGTTTAGTCGGTGGATTTTTCTTAGCCTTTTTCATTTTCGATGCATTTTGCTCTACTTCAAGAGAATTTTTACTGGCGTATCAGTCAATATAGCTGTTACTCTTTTCCTTTTTCTTTTGTTATTTTATTTTCTATCTCCTGCTTTTGGATAGGGGCGCATATGTTCAGGTGTGATATTTTCTAAAAGTCTGTTAGGCTTAGTTGAAGGACCTGAAGTCGCAGAATCGAACGTTGGTGCATCAGGTGCTGTTGAAGGTCTTGGATTTCAGGATTCGAAGTGTTGTGAGCTTTTATTGCCGTTGAAAATGTTAAATCTTTAAAGACCAATGTATCAGGATCATCCGGACCTTCTAGAATTCCTTGTTCCACCGTAGAATTGTCCATGACAGCGTTTTCAGGATTTGGATGATCAGTTACGTAGGAGGATAAAAAATCACTCTCTTGAAAAACCTCGGGGTTATATGGGTAAACACCAGTTCCTTTAAAACCACTGATGATGTTCTTCGGATTAGTAGCAAGGGGCAGAGAGTCCCGCAAATTGAAAGGGATGTCGAAAATTGTCAGTAGAGCAATAATAATTCTATTTATATATAGGCCTATATACAGGTAAACTAAAAAACATTTGCATTCAAAAGTGTTTGATGGGGTAGGTTGGCGCACGATACACGCGCCAAACTGCCCCGCGTGGCATTCGCCAACCTGCCCCATCACGCGATTTTGTTGGTTAAGCCGTTCTGTAACGGACAACGGTGGCCAAATTAACTCAAACAACATGTCATTTTATAGCTTAAAACAAGAGGAATCCGAATATTTATATGATTCTGTTCTGCAGTTGCCATTAAACTCTGGGAAAAATATTTAGTGAGAATGCAAATATTTACTTACGTTGATAAAAATCAAATAATGTAGCACAGCACAGGTATAACTATGCCAAACTCAACCAAAACACACTCACTATGCCTTAGTAGCAAGACGATGAGGTCATATGACCGGCAGTGCTACCAACCCCGTAGAACAAAAGTTACTGCTATTGCGCCAACCATCCCTGGTCTCCCCTACATATAATATACATATATAAGTAAAACTATATACATATATAGTTATAGTTATAATTATATAGTTAATACAGAACAATGCTATATAGAAACACAACCGTATAGAAATGTAGGAACAGAAAACAATACTCAGATATCCACAGTACACAAAAATTTGAACTTTCTGTTGATTTGTGTACTTATTTCAAACATTGGAAAAAACGATTTTTAATATGAAAGGAGCTGACTGACATGAAGTGTGTCAGTAGCCTATAGAAAAGAAGTACAATTAAACTATAACGTATTGGACGTTTTAAAATTTTGTACCAAATGATAATTGAAGTCTAAAATTTGCATAAGACCGATTTGTGGAGCACGTCGAGAAGTCATGTGTTTATTTCTTAATTAATTAGTAAGCAAATTGTAATTTTTGCTCCAAATTTACTATATTTTCTGGATACACTCGTTATTTTTCTTACGTCTGCGTACAATCGTTTATAAGTTAACGATGTAAGTGTCGGAAACCACTTTTACAGCAAACGTGTTGTATTCATACGTGGCAATGCTCTAAATATCACAGCAACTCCTCTCTACTTGTTTCCTAGTTTTTAATAATAACAAATACATTTTCTGCTTGAGACAGATAATTTTTTGAATTACTGTTTATGTTTTTCTGAATTATTGAGAAACCGTCAATATTGAGTTCAAAACCGATTTGTGGAGCACGCCGAGAAGTCATGTGTTTATTTCTTAATTAATTAATACGCAGATTGTAATTTTCGCTATAAATTTACTATATTTTATACACATCTGTACGTTTGTCAGAAACGTAAATATTGCTTTCATTTTATTTTAAAGTAGCTTACAATAGCTTATGTAGAAAATACAGATAGAATACACGGTGTGGTGAAGCTAATGTATTAATGCTCAATAAATAGGTTAACAAGGTTGATCCTCCTTATCTGTATCAAGTAAAACATCGTCTATATTCATGTAATCACTTTTTTGCGTTAAGACAGACGACGTTGAGGTAAGATGGAAATGATATTAAACGAATGTCGTCAACTAAGTGATGCAATCCCTCAGGATCGAAATAAAACAAATATGAACTAGCGTTCTTTAAACGAATATTCTTTAGTAAAATTACTAAACCCAACACCAAGTATTAAATACATCCGCGTGACATTAGGTTTAGCATATATCATAAACACGCTTATTGCAATAAATAAACTTGCGGTAAAACTGTGTGTAGTGTAATATTTATTACTTTAATTTATTTATTTGTAAGGTCGCTGCAACAGCAACGGTCATTAGCGACCACAAAAATGATAAAAATGAATTTGTATAGATTCTTAAACAGATATATTAAAATATAGTAAGTATTTGTTTAAATACCAAATAATTCAAACAAATGAGATAGATAAAAATATTTTACAAATGAAAATATTTGTTTAACTGATGAAAAATAAGAGGAGAAATATTAACCCCCCAAAACACAAACATTATAAATATACATCATGCAGACATATAACATAAATAAATATAACTAAATATACATATAATAAATATTACACTAAGTAACAAATATAACAACTATATAACTATAAGTCATAATATCATATCAATCCATTAACTTAATTACACAATTTTTAATGTTCTTATAATTTTCTTAGTTCATACCTATATTGCTGTTAACAACTGAATCTCCTTTAAGAGGAGAAGTATGTTGGCGGCTGCAGTCTTGTCATTTAAACTTTTTCGCACATCTGCAGGGATATTAAATTTGCTTCGTAGATGTTGAAGAGCAGGGCACTCTGAAACGAGATGGAAAGCTGACAAAACCGTGCCACAGCGATTACATCTAGCAGGAGGCTCGCTTGTAAAGATGTGCGTGTGAGTCAGAAGCGTGTGGCCGATGCGGAATCTTGTTATGACCACTTGATTTCTCCTGGAGTCGGTATCAAGTGAGTGCTGCTCGTAAATATTTTTCCTTACTCGGAATAGCTTGGCGGGTGATGACTTAAGCCACTCATCATTCCAGTGCTCCAGAAGTTTTAAATCCAGATATTTCTTAAGGTCATTGTAGGATAGTTTGTGAGGATGATATTGACTCGACGTTGCAGTTTTCGCAGCCCTATCAGCGATCTCGTTGCCCTTAATTCCGATGTGCGATGGTATTCAACTGAAAATGTATTTCCTTGCACTGTATACTTGAGATATCAAGGGTTATGTTACTTATGTCTTGAATGGGTTCTTTGGTGTCCTTCTGCTGCAGACTATCTAAACCACTTGGAGAATCTGAGAAGATGATATACTTGGAACCCATGGAATCTTTTATTATTTCCAGTGCTGAACGAACTGCATATGCTTCGCAGATAAAAACCGAGCAGACCCCGTCCAGCCTGAATAAGTATTCATGTCCAGACAACATTACAGCACATCCATTGTTTTCGTCTGTGCGAGAACCATCTGTGAACACATGAGTGTACTCTGTGTATTTATCAAGTTTTTCGTAGAACTTAGACAAGAAAATGTACGGGGTTGTAGCAGCTTTTGGGGATTCTGAGATAATGGTATCAAATGTGAGAGGTTCACGACACCAAGAAGGCTCTGGTAGATGTTGCTGGGTGAAAACAGAAGGAAAATGAGTGTTTAAATTGCGTAGATAGATATTAACACGTTCATAAAATGGTTTTGGGCATTTAGCAAATTTGTCGCTGTTCCTATTTGAGAACACATTAAGACATACAGGGTTATCTGGATTTAAGCTGCTCTTGTGGCAAATAACAGACAGAGTTTTGTTATTCCTATTCTAAGTGGACATTCATGAGACTCGGCTTGAATGCTGTTAATCGGGCTAGTTCAAAACGCTCCTAGGGTCAGGCGAAGGGCGGATGTATGTATAGTATCCAGAGATTTTAAAATGGTTTGTTTAGCTGAGTCATATATTATTGCTCTGTAATCCATTTTTGACATTATAAAGGCTTTGTAGGTGTTCATGATTACGTCATTGCTGGCACCCCAGTTGCATGATGCGATTGATTTAATAAGGTTCATTCTCCTTAAACATTCACCTTTTAATGTCATTATGTGAGTACCCCATGTGAGTCGCTGGTCGAACGTGAGACCTAATATTTTGATTTGATTGGATCGTCTAATTTCTTTGGTTCCAAGTGACAACTTTATATTTCTTGAATATGGTCTTCTGATACGAGAAAAATTATATATTCAGATTTTGATTCTGAAAATTTAAAACCTGTGTTTTGCGCCCAGTTACTTAATTTATTGAGTGTTTCCTGAATGCAGTCCGTAGTGGGCTGGATGTTGATTGGTTTACACAAAAGCGTAAAATCGTCGGTGAAAACACATTTTTGGATGGGCTTTGATATTACAGAAGAAATTTCGTTAACGGCAATTAAAAAGAGAGTGGCAATAAGTGGAGAACCTTGTGGCACTCCGTTTGAGATTTTATATTTATCTGATAATATGCCATTCACTCTTATCAGAGTGAATCTCATACTCTGTGACTGGATCTCTCTGTGCTAAAAGAAGTTTATTACAAAGTTTGGTAAATATCCCGTAACTCTAACAGTTTTCATAATGTAAACAATTCGGTCCTTCCATACCAGTTCATAAACCTTTCCAAGATCTAAGCCGACGGCAACAAGATGTTTGTTGTTTATAAAGGCCTCGCAGACATTTGCTTCAATATTTATTAAGTGATCTAAACTAGATCGAGCTTTTTGAAAACCGCTCTGATTCGCTGATAAGAACTTAATACTCTCTAAGTACCATTGTTTTCTGTTAATAATTTTTTCCATTAACTTACGTAAAGTACAGGTAAGAGCAATTGGACGATAGTTTTCAGGTTTACAATGATCTTTATTTGACTTAGGGAGTGGAATAACTATCGCCTCTCTCCTTTTATCAGGGAATGTTCCCGAACACCATATAACATTGAACAAACGGATAAAGAATGTTAGTGCTGCTTCAGGAAGATTTTTAAGAAAGATGTTATAGATACCGTCTGGACTTGGATTAGAATTTCTACATCTCGACAGAATATTTTTAGTTCCTTTAGAGAAATAAAGTGATTAATTTTGAGATCCGTAACTGCGCTTGTTTTCGTGATTTTATTTATTGAAATGTTAGATGTTGTTTTGATTTCTTGAAAAACTGGGTCGTAGTTGGTGTCGCAAGAGTTTTTAACAAACTTTGCAGCTAATGTATTAGCAGTGTCTTCCGGTTGCGAAATTACCGTCACATCTTCTGCAATTAGTACTTTTGTCCCGTTACTGTGAGGCCTTTGATATTCCTAAGTTTTTTCCACACATCGGTGGTCGGTGTCTGATTAATGATGGATGAAACATATGAAGTCCACGCTGCCCTCTAGCATTGTTTGAAGATTCTACGAGCCTTCGCTCTATATCGCTTGTAAGATTTTACGCATTAAACGATGGACCACCTTACATTCCTCATTCCACCACGGAACTGGTGACTTAGTACCCTCATTGGCGGCTATTGGAATACTCTGATTAGCAGCAGTCAGTATTAAGTTAGTAATTATCTCAACTTTGTTGTTAACTGTTGAATTTTCTGGTTCGTGTGCACAAAGAGCGCTTAAGTGCTCCGCGCTTAAGTGATTATGTTTTGGTATTTTTCCCAATTGGCCTTACTGAATTTCCATTTACGCTGGGATATTAGGTTAGGGCCTTTATGATGCATTTCCAAGAAAATAGGAGAGTGATCACTGCCATAGAGATCACAATAAACTGTCCAGCTGAGTAGATGGGCTATGGAAGGGCTGCAAAGTGCGAGGTCAATCGAGTTAAATTTGTTGTACGAACATTTAAGTGAGCATAATGATTTTTGTTCAACATTAAAGGTTTGCGTTTTGTATTATTTTCTCCATGACCCTTCCGCGCTTATCTGTTTTGTAAGAATCCCAGATAAGCCTATGATTATCAAAATCCCCTACAATCAGAAAAGGTTTGGGTGGTTGATTTACAATACCCATTATGTCATTGTCAGGGAAATTGTACCAGTTTGGTAAATAAACATTACAAATCGTGAACAAACCGATAGGGAATAATACAGACACAGCTACCGCTTCAATATCAGTATTTATTGCGACGTTTGTTTTGCTGAGTTTGTTGCTAACATACATGGCGACTCCACCACTAGCGTATTGACAGTTGGTTCTGTTTGTGAAAGTAGCTGAGTAATTTTTTATTTTTTCATTGTAACTCTCTACAAAATTGGTTTCCTGTAGGCAGATAACGTCAGCAGAAAATTTTTTGATAATCAGTTACACGTTTTCTTTTTGTGGATAGTACCCGTTGATATTCCATTAAAAGATAGGTTATTTCATGTGGTGTGGAAAGCAGTGTTGATTTTTTCCTAGAACTGAAGTGAGCGGGGGGGGGGGAGCGTAGTGTAGTTGAACGAACAAAGTAAGTTTTCAGATCTAACTCGATCTTTTGACATTTGTCTGTTTGTCTATCTGGCTACTTCTCTGTTTGTGGTATCTCTCAAGATAAATTTTGAACAACTCAAACAATTTTCGTAAAACTTGGCATGTGTGTATTTCTACATTGAACCCCAAAATATATGGTAGGGGGACTCAATACCGTGAGGGGGCAAGTTTTGAAAAAATCGTAAAAGCTCATATACCAAATTAATGACAACTTAATCATTGAATTCACTGTTTATTTCAAAAAGTTTCAAACGTTTTGGGTATGAAGGCCAAAAAGTAGATACAAATTTCCATAAAATCACAAAAAATGATGTTAGCAAATGGAAGATAATTTTAAGAGAACGACAATTTGAAAACAAACAGTAAAAATTCTGTAAGGTGTCAGACTAAAAGAAATTGTAACCCAAAACCAAATTTTCCAAA
The DNA here is from genome assembly GCA_034769895.1 of Magicicada septendecula. Classification (NCBI taxonomy): domain Eukaryota; kingdom Metazoa; phylum Arthropoda; class Insecta; order Hemiptera; family Cicadidae; genus Magicicada; species Magicicada septendecula. The sequence continues at coordinate 354,896,077 of CM068371.1, read as the reverse complement.
TTTTTATTATTTCTTGCATGATTGTGTACTCTAAAATTATTGCTACATCGCATAAGTTAAGATTTTGTATTATTTCCATAAATAAAAATGTATCTAATATTGAAATTTATTTAATAATAAACGTAGGGCCTACTTTCTTCAAAATAGTGAGCAAGATCTGCAACTCAGAGAGTTACTAGATTGAAATAAATATACTATATGTTAATAATACATAATAATAATAGTAATGGCTCACCCTCTTCTCGAAATGCCTCTCTAGTATTTTAACGATTAACGTTTCAACCCCCCAGTAACTGGTAGCTTTCTATTAAAAACTAGAAACATAAAAAAAATTCTATAAAAATTTTTCAAAAAATTTTCAAAATAATAAGTCTCTTTAGACATAGTAATTGAAATATTATATATTCATATGTTCTGAATGACGCGAGTAGAGAAACAATGGAAATGGGTATTCCTTTTTAAGCTATAAATGCGACGATCATGTGTTTTCCGTTAAAAAACATAGCTAAATTTGACGGAAAATATCCTCAGTAGTGATAAAAGGAAAGGCATCGTGACAGTCATATTAGGCTTGGCAATAATATCATGAATTTAGTTTGCAGTTAAGATACAGAAATATGAAAAAAAAATTTGTGAATAAAGAGAACTAGTATCAACACTTGTCAAGGAGAATAGATCCAAATATTATTATTGCTAAAGTTTGTTATTAACATGTGTCAAACAATAACACGTTTATGTAGTAAGTCATTAAGTGCGTGATGTAACAGTAGTTACCAAATTTTCATGCACTAACACTCTCTTTCACATTCTCATATAAACACCTTTAGAAATTCCGCTAAATCTTCCACTTTCGCCTTTCACTCCAATCATACTTTTCGTACGGTAATCAAGATTTGCATAGTCTATCTAATCCTTTCGTCTTTGGAAAGTACGATCACAGTCACAAATGTTTTCCCTACATCTCTTTTTTGATTTAGTCTTACATTTTTAACATTCTTCCCACTTCCTATGAACGTTATACGTTTGACCTTCTAATTTGTAGTTATATGTTGTTATTATATCATTTCCAACAATAATAATATTAATTTTAAATGAAAGTTATCATCTTTTCTTTTATTTTTAATAATATCATTTGAGTATTGTAATGTATTTTTTACAAAAACATTTTGTGATAATGATAAAATTTAGATTATTATTAAATTTAACGACAATCAGCCGACGTTTAACCGTAACACATGATCCAGGTCAAAATATTAAAAATTGATTGCAACAGAATAATTTAACTCTAGTGGTAAAAGCAAGTGTAAGAGTGAATTACTATTTACTATTATTAAGTGGAGCTGAGTAGTTGGAGTGTTAAATAAGTTCTCACTTACTGTACATAATACAAGTATTGAATGAAACAAGTTACTTGATAAACAAACTTCTAGTCTGAAGAAACGTTGTAAAATTACATTTTTAATTAACATACTACCGCGTCTTCTAGTAAACGAAAACACTGTTGGCAAAAGTTGCAAGTGCTGGCTTATTAATCAGGTCACGTTTCACTTATATTATATAGTGCAGTACATCGTATATTGAGAAAATTACATTTATTCGTACACACATGTGTTACGCTATGTAAGTTATATGTAAAATAAAACAGTGACATCTTTGCTAGTATTGGACTACTAAAGCATCAAATGACATTTATGATAAGTAAACTATCTGAATATTGAAGTAACATCTAGTCTGTAGGATACCACGTGAAAGTGAGTTTCATTGTCCATTATCGAATATCATCTTAAGATCGCTTTATTATCAATTGTTATTATCAACGGTTTATTATCGGCAGAATTCAGTGTTGACTAAACATTATCCCTTTAAGCGCTTACGGTCTGATATTATTAAACAGAATTATACGTATGTTATGGGTTTCTACTAGGATGCAAAAATATTGATGTCGTCGGCCATATTCCAAACTCTTGGGAAAAAGCATTGTGTTTATACTCAGTGGATTCATGTAATAAAAATTCAAAAAATATTTATATTGTCTATCGAAGCTAAACATATTTTTTTTAATCTTCTATTGTGGTGCATTCATTGTTCATAACTTAAAGATACCATACATATGATTTATAATAAAGTGTTAGTGACTCACATTCTTAAATTCGATGGATTTCGGTCATAGACCATCGTCAGGGCATACACAATGTGCACTTGCGGTCACAGTATTGTAAAACAGTTATTATTTACGAAAAACTAATTCATAGACATTGATTAATGAACGTGAAACGTACGTTTGTGTCCAAAGTTTCTCAGAAACTGATTTCTTACGGAGTGTTTATGTTTACATTTAGGTCTATATATTATATCAGCTGATTACTGTATGTTGATTTCCATTTTGTAACAATATTTCAAATGTGACATGATTTTTGAAGATAATTTTAGTCTTATAATTAAAAATCCATTTATACAATACATCAAACATTCGTACAGGTATGTAGATGACGTCATCTGTTTATTTGTAGCTACTGCTAGACAAATCGGCCAATATCTAGCATACATCAACTCTATCAATTCTGAAACTAAATTTACAAATGAAATAGAGAATAACGGCAAAATAAACTTTATAGACCTTATTATAAAACGCCATGCAAGCAAACATAATTTCTCAATATACAGGAAAGATACTCAAACAGATATTACCATTCACGCAGAGAGCAACCATCCCTACTCATAAAAACTGTCTGCATACAACAGCATGGTATATCGAGCCCTCACGTATCCTCTATGCAAGAAACAGTACGAAAAAGAAATACCATCATAAAGCAAATAGCTCAAAGCAATAGATATCAGCCTCAAATGATCTATAAAATTATTGAAAAATATAAAAGAAATAATTAAAAACCAAATAACATATCAATCAAGAGGAAGAAAACCTACATACATGGACATTATATTGACGACAATTCACAAAAATTAGCTAGAAATTTAGACACCTAAAACAATCTGAAAATAAGCAATAAAAAAAAGCATTTATGAAGAAGGTGGAGTGTACCAGTATCAATGTCAGCCTGCTAACTGAACAGAATATAATGTGCGCTGCAATAAAAATACGTAGGTTCCCCTTCAACATCATTTAAACACAGATATATTGAACACACCAAACATTCTCAACATTCAAATCCAAACTCAACAGTAGCCAAACACATAAAACAACAATCTTGTAAATATAGTTGAATACAGAAACATTTAACAGTATTGACAACATGCAGAAATAAAATAAAATCTAATATATATGAAAAATACCGAATATACAAACATGTAAAAGAAGAGGGCCACAAAAATCTATTGAACATCATGCCGGACTCAAAGAATCGTATCACATTTGAAATATTGCAGCAAAATGAAAATCAACATACAGTAATCAGCTGAAGTAATAATGATACGACGGTCTAACTGATTGTCGTATGGTACAGTGGAAAACAGTATACAAGACACCAATTACGTCAAAAATCACCAGCTTTAATTTTCACAATTAAACAGTTTGCAATCAACAAAATAGTTTCTTACAATAAATCAAATAAAAAGTTTTTCACACGCAATACAAAGTCAACTAATATAAAACACAATTGTATTACAATTGTCCCACACGATTATGAACACATAATACATTGTCACAATTACTTTTCTCTAATAACCACTTGCACGCAGAGAGTAATCGCCAGACAATAACTCGCAACTCAAACTGAAATGAACGTCGCTGATTACTTGTATTTAGACCCCGCCGAAATACCATAATATTCCATATTACGCATTAAAAATAAAGGAAAGCATTAGAGGATTGACACAGTGCGCCCGGCTTCTGGTACAGTCTACTTAATGCGTTGAGAATCACGCACGCACACACATTACAGCCGGATTCCACTGGAAAATTCGATAAACTTGTAGAACGTTCCGTATTATGTAAAACATTTTCCGCATTACGTAACAATATATAGACCTTAATGTAAACATAAACACGTCTTAACAAATCAGTTCTCGAAAAACTTTGGAGACAAACGTGTGTTTCACGTTCATTAATCAATGTCTACGAATTCGTTTTTTGTAAATAGTAACTGCTTTACCGAAAGTGCACAGTGTATATGTCATGATGATTGTCTATGACTTAATCGGTCTGATTAATTATCATAAGAATGTCATTAATTAAAATCTTATTATAAATTTTTGTATGGTATCTTTAGGTTATGAACAATGAATACACAACAATAGAAGATTGAGATTATAGATACCACTAGTAAACAACAAGAGTGTGTATATTATAAGTACATCACATTATCATATTATTTCTGATCAGATTTAATAGATATATCTGGTTAATAGCCAAAGTTAAACGTGAAAGATTAGTGTGAGACTGTAATACTCTATTTATGCGTCTATTATTGTTTAATAATTTTACTGCAACATCGCTTACTGGTTAGTAGTCTACTGAAATGTACACATTAATCACATTCCCATGATGCCGCGTCGTTGCGTTTGGTTGGTGTAACAGCTGTTAGACAGCTTTAGTTTAACACAGAAACACAAACGTGTTTAAGTGCTAATGTACAACACTACGAGTGTGTAGTATGCTCTTCCTTTTATTGTCATATCAATGTTTAAACGTGACAACCGAATTCCCTCTCAATATGACGCGAATGACTGATTACAACACGTACTTACAAAGTTTGTACTGCGAACTGATACGAAACATTCTCTTGCTTATAATTGATGTTAAATCAGGCATTTCATACGGGTAGACGTTACTAACTGCAGGAGCCACATGTAGTTGTAGTACTAATTGTAATAACATAAAAAAATTAGTACACAAAAAACAACAGTGCGAGTTTGATGTTTCTCTGTCAATCAAATGTGATGAAAGAAAAAACTTTACAATCGCCGGATAGTCGCAGGATCATACACAAATTATGTTATGTAACTAATATTTTTTCTAACTCATCGGGTTTTTGTATTTGTTAGTGTACGTGAATAAGTACATGTACGTAGGTGAGATTATTAGTCAAAAAAATAAAAATAAAAAACATGACCGACAGACTAATGAAATTAGGCTACTGGCGGCAGCTATCAAGCTATGCTAGCAGTGTAAGCTATGAAAGCGATCTCACCGAAATATAATTAGGCTCAATTATTTTCGCAGACTTTCAACAATGTTAGATCGACATTCTATATTTGCAACTTTGGTTTGTATTCCTAATTTTCTTAAATCCTTGACCCTATCAGTGATGACTCTTTAATTTTTATTTTTTTACTTTGTTTATTTACAGGAAAATTTAAAATAAAATTTTATGTCACACGTCAAGGTAGTGTAATTGTAATATTTATTAAGTTACATCAGCAGACTGTTCATGAAACTTTGGTGTATACTACAAGTTCAAAAAAAGATTGTTGACTCCTGATTGTTTTAATCACAAGATTATTCAAATATCACATTACACTGTTACAACTATTTGGCCAAATGTAACCCAACAAGATTTTATAATGATTAGATATCTCTTCTCTGATTTTTCTTTACCCTACTATTTTGTTATTTTTCCAAATTTTAGAATCATTTGCAGTGTGGAAATATATTTTTAAAAGTTTATTCTGATCTGTCCAAGCAATATATTCAATAGAGTTAATAATCTATTTCCCTATTCTTTAATTTATAAATTAATAATTGTGTTTTATGGATTCCTCATTACTCATACTCGTGACATCTTTATTCCGGACACAATTCTGTGTATTCGTTATTCCTCTGTAACAGCATGTTACGATGCTGTTGTTACGATGATATGTTAGATATAATTACGAATGTGTGTGTGTGTGTGTGTGTGTGTGTTGCAAAATCTGAAACCCGTCCGAAAATTGTGAAGGACAATGTAGTTCTGTTTCATCACATTAGTAACATTATTTTTATAAGTGTCTGACTTTCGAAGCATATATTCTAAACATGATAACTTTGTTCTGTAGATACTATGTAAATAACTAATTCTACGAAGTTATTTTCTTTATTATTTTATAGACGCTGTGTTCTAAAAGACCAAAAGCACTTCTAAAAACTGAGGAGTGAGTACTTCAGTGTTTAAATAACGTGGACAAAATTCGAAGGAATAGTATTAACAAATAATAAAGACTCAACGAGTAGGGGCTTGACGAATACTACTTATTTTTTCCGCAATCAAAGAAGTGTTAATTGAGTTGGGTCAAAGAAGCGAATACCTGATAATGAAGGCTTGAATGCTTGTACCTACAATAAAATGAAGATTTTTAGACCAGAACGTGGTATAAGTAACTCTTCAACGCGACGTTAGTATGCCTACAATGCAGTCAACTATTACTAACTTGTGGTCTGGGAAATGTACACAAATGAACTCTATGACACTAACGAATACGTATGTTAACGTAGAGAAGAATGGTGATTAACGGAACATGGTGGTGGACAAGTCTTAGGAGGTCAGGAGAAGCTTTTATTATAAACACGTTAAAGACAGCTTACAGACAAAGACAACGAAGAAGACAACTCTGTGAGTGCACACGCACGAACGGGTGAGCAGGGAGAACGCATGTTGTAGAGAAATAGAATAGGCAACGTGTGTTTATGTATAATGACTTGAGATGGCATAGTAAGAAACTTTTTAAAACGAAAATGATGAAACTTCTATATGATATGTTGTAGGCACTTAGTGTGGACTGGGTAGACTATAAACTTGTTTGGCCAGAGACTAGAATCTAGTACGTTCTCTTGTAGGATGAATTAAGGGAGAAACGTTTTCAAATATTGCAATGAATTTTGAAAATGTAGAAATATTTGATTTTATTTTTAACAATCTGTGAAGTACAAAATATAGTGTAGAAACCTGGTACATTAAGTTATGAGAGTTACGCGAGGTAACTATTTTGCCATGAAAGTTGGATAATAATATTAAAAGTTATTATTAACATTTTATTTAATAATTAATTAAACGTTATTATTAATTATTAATGATTACTTAATAATAAATAATTACAATATTAATTTTTATTGTAAGTAATTAATAAATATTTACATTAATTGTCATAATAATATAGTATACATTCTCCAAACTTAAAAATATTATTCTACCACTTATATACTTATAAGCATACTTACATACTATACTATACTTTACTTATAACTATATTATACTTATACACTATTATATGCTATACTATAGTAAAAGACTGGAGATTAAAGTTTCCGTAAACTCTATCCGTTTGTAAATTGACATCGATAAATATAAGAATAATGCCTTTATTACACTTCCCAACTGATTGCAAAAAATGTTTTGGGGACATTGGTTTAAATTTAACGTATTACACTTATCGGTTTGCACCGTCTGCAATCGATTGTAAGACAGTTGCAAACCTTGCAACTGCTCGTGCAACTTTAAGTTTCACGCACTCGTTGTGGAGCATTTGTTCAAGTGTACCCTATTACACTCTGCAACCGTTGCTTACAATTCTCCTGCGCGCGCATTTTGTAGAAAATAAAGAAATTTCATTACATGGGAACGACATTAAACATATAATTGTTTCCAAAACCTAACCTCTTTATAACAGTAGTGTAGACGAAATGCTTACTCTGCAACTGATTGCAGAGCAGTTGCAACCTGTTTTAACCACCTGCAACTAGTTTCATGTAGGCTTGAAATAAGTTGTCTGAAATCAGTTGCTTAATGTAAGTTCTAATGTAGGCCTAATATATTATATATTCTTCTGGATGTATGCTACGTAAGTATGATCCTCGCACGAAAGTACGATCCTTTTTGTATATAGGTGTCAGCCTTTTTACGCTATTTCATCATTAATGTATACGCACTTATGCCAAAAGTAAATCAAACAATGGCTGTCAAAACTTCCAAACAAATAATGGGTCAGAATTTAGAAATCACGATTTCTACTCATTCAAAGTTTTTAGTATTCGACACATAAACGCATATTTATTCTTTCGATTAATCATCAGAATTTATGGCCTACTACGTGCCGTAATCGCTAATTTTATATTTGCAATGTGTATAAAGGACTTTTCTGTAGATGTGAGGCTATTGTTTGTAGAAGGCTGTAGTGTTTAGAGGATTGTTATTTAAACTGATTACTATTTCTTTTACTGTCATTGAGAATAGACATGCATTTACACTAGACTCCAAAATAGTGTTTTAAATCGTAGTACTGAGTCTATTATAGTAAATAATTATTCTACTTTCATATGGCACGACTATGCTTTTATGAAGAATAATATTACTTTAATATGGCTGTTCACATCTGCTAGTGACACTTTCTAATTATACTGCATCCCTAAATAAAATTTCACCGAATTATCGTCCAAGCAAAGTAGCCAGACACCTTGTTTTTGCTTAGTCAGCCAAGATCTGTTTTAAGATTAAGTTCACATGTTTATGTAAAAACAAGATCTTTTCTGTAGTTATAGTGAAACGCACATTGTCTGTGGGTATTGTGTCTGCGGTCAAGAGTAGCAGTATATATTACTTTGTGAATAGCGTCGTTTGTCGTTGGAGCCTTGGAGTCGGGCGCATCGAGAGATAAATTGTTTTGTTGCTAAAGTTCCGATTGTTCTCACTTCCAAATCAACCCTGACAAAACTATTTTGTCACTTTATAAACTCTGTATGTTTGTTAAACTTTGTCACAAACAACCATTAACACTAAAAACTGTCTGTTATTACAAAACTTGTAAAGACATGAATTATTCCCAAAATAAACTAAAAGTTTCCGTTGTCCTAAATCACGCATGGGAAACTAGAAACATTTTAACCAATGTAACTTTTACACTGAAATATTTTCTTCTATAAACTTTCCAAATAAATACGCTATAATGTGAAACAAGTAAAATGTTTATTGTATATGCATTACATAAGTATTGTTTTAACTTCCTGAAAACAGTTGAAAAGTTCTCGATCAGGCACATGTTTGTGGAACCATATCTAGTACACATTACATACGAAGTTCTTTAAGAACGCCACTCGTCTTCGCTTTCTGTTACCCAAGAACATTTTAACATGGCTGTATCAAATGATTTTCTGTTTTTTTTTTCTACTTGTGTACTGTTTAGTCCAAAAAGTTTCATCATCCATTCTTTCAGTAACCGCAAATTCTCTCGTTGATGCAATACGTAAGCTTCTCGATACGTTTATGAAAAAAAAAGAAAGAGTAACCTTTTCTCATGGATCAGATACTATGTTTCGGCCTAGCAAATATTCTTTACTGCTGTCTCACAAATGTTGACTTATCTGTTTTATGTACTCATACTTTACAACGTACTGCTTACTTCCTTTTCCCTGACTGTATCCATTTTCATGCACATTAAATTGTTTTCTTCAGTGTTATAATCAATTCTGAAAAATTCTGTAACATTTAGAAGACTGTGCTAACCTAATACTGTGAAGTGAATTTTAATTTCATAACGCATAAATGTAAGAGAAAGAATCCTTTTAAAACACCGCACATTTACGAAAAGAATGTTATATCAGCAAGATTTTTAGGATAACACCTCGAACAAAAATATCGCATAGATTTGATCTCTTAACTTTATCAAACGTTTTCTTATAATCAATGAAAGTAAGCTGTCTCACTAAATTAAATTCTCTTTTTTCCTCAAACAATATTTTCAAAGAGAATACGTCATTTATATAAGGACGACCCTTGAAAACCGTACCTGTTCGTCAAGAAGTAAATATATCCGGAATACAACATAGTCCTTAATTAACAGTTTCCTATATCAATAACAAACTGTATTTATCAAGCGTATGCCTCTATAATTTAATGGTAAATTACAATCACCTTTCTTTAATTTAAAAACAACCTTCGATACGTCTTATTTACCTCGGATTCTAGACACCATCTAGCACTTTCCAACAAATATTGTAAGCATTATTTTAAACTTTAATAATGCACTAGAGTATTTCAGCAGTTCTGAGTATATCCCATCTATACCAACTGCTTTCTCTAAGATAAACATGATCTTGCACATAGATATAAATGACCTTCCTTATTGTTCAACCTTTATTGAATCTACACCTCTGTCTTTTTGCGCATCTTCTGTAGCTTCCTGGCAATCATTAGGTTCATATCATAGCTCCTTGTAATACTCAATCCATTTATCATTTGCAATTAAATACACACAAGCTGTCTCCCTCTCTTCTTGGTTGAAATGCTTCATTAACTTTCATGCTACCATTTGTCATCATCTGTGTCATCTTCTACATTAGTAACAAATTTATTTCATGATTTTCCAGATAATTAACATATCAAATTACGTTTCCTCTTGTAAACTTTCAAATCTTCACTGTTTCTTCTCTGAAGGTATTTGTGATAAGCTAATTGTTTTTCTTGTAACACTTGTTCTGCTTTTCCTTCTACATTGTAGTTATTAGCAATAAAACCTACATGTAAATACATATGTCTTACTGGAAAAAAGTTTAGATACCTTTCTTGTATCAAGTTTTTCAGATATAAAAAGCCTATACCAAAGTACTGTGGCCTGTACGTAAACACCCAGCGTGCAGGATTTTTTATAACACTGATGATGGCAGCCAGTGGAGCTGCCGAAACGTTTGGTTTCGTTACAAGCCATGGACCACGGCCAAACAGCCCGGATATCATGAACAATTCATCTGACACCGGCCGCGAAAGCCTGAGGAATATTTTATAAGTGATATTACTTTCAAAGATTTCTTAAGAAGAATTCAGAGCGTACAAAGAAAAGGAATCTTTACGTAGGAATGGAGTAACAACAAGAATTTTAAGAATTTTGTGTGAGGTATAGCTGCAATACAGCTTGTTCCCAGGCCTACAGTATGCAGTAGGAAAGTATGTTTGCTACAGTATGCAGGAATAATTGCATGACCAAAAACGGTAAAGATACTTTTAGGTAAATACTTTTTAAAATTAGTTACCTTTGTATGAAAATACAGTCACACTTATATAGCTAATTGATAGAAAAAAATTAGGCATGCTTTACAAAACAATAAGAATCTTAGAGCAATAAAATTTTAATTAGGTCATCATTAAACCTTCAACAAAAAACGTAATTATATTGTTTAAATATATCTCATAACACTTTGTGTATTACAAATTGGTTTAATTTAAGTCACCTCTAAGCGTACATAAAAATGATTTAAAATTTTCAAGGCAATTCATTTGTAAAAGTCTGTTCTCAAACATATATCTGTCTACTTTCCTGTACCAACCTTCTACGTTATGCATTGTAGGATAAAGAAAATAACAACAACTATTTAGGCGACGGTTAATGTGACAATACAAGGAAATACAATATTTACTTTCTTGCCTTATTGCTTTCTAGAAAAACAAAACTCCTCGTCATCCTTTACGGCTTAGGCTAGTAGCCCGTTCCAGTCTCAATGGAAGTCATCCGACCATTGCTTACGGGGCCTTACGCCACTTTTGTTCCCCCTTGAATTATAGTCAAGACCTCTTCTTTGAAAATCTAGTTAGATTAACTGTCTCTACGTGTAACCGCAGCTCTGTTTTTTACCGGAAGATTTTCTCATTTAAGCTTTCAGCTGCATTCTAATATGATAATTTATGATAAGATCTCTCCTGGTACAAGCGTTTACAGCTCTCAAGAACCTCATTTACGCTCCTTGTATTCTAGATATATCTTTAGCCATTTTAATCCAAGTCTCACTACCATACAGTAGTTGAGGTATGGCCATTATACTATATTTGAATTGCGTTTAATTCCTTGATTTCTTCTTGATTGTTTAATGATACATCCACATAACGTATGGAAGAGACTAATTTTGCTTCCAACCTACACCTAGGTTGTTTTCAACCTATGTGATGCAACACCCTAGATACTTGAAATTTGGCACCTATTCTATTGGCGAATCCTGCATAACATTGATTTGCTCCAGAAACATCCGCAACTTGTGTTCCAAATAAGGAAATGGTTTGCTTGTATTCTGCCAAAATTTCAGTAAGATAAAACAACGATCTTTTGGAGGTTATTGTCATTATCTTGGAATATCACAAGATCGTCTGCATACATTAAAATATTTAAATAAAATCCTTTCCCCAAGTATAATTCTTTAGGGGCGTCTGGTTTCCATTTTCCTTATGGTATCATCTATATAGATATTAAATAAAACAGGAGAAAGACTGCAACCCTCCCAATCACCTTGGGCTATTCCAATGGGCTCTGACAATCTGTGAGATTTTATCCGTATCTGCGTTTCATTATATAAACTTTAAATTACCTTTAATAAATGAATAGAGTATCCTCCTCTCTAGATTATTCTTTACAATGTTGCTCTATCCAACGTGTCAAACTCTTTTTTAAGGTCTACAAACGGAAACTGTGTCTCTGCACTAAATTCAATTCTCTTTACCACTATTTGTTTTAACATTAACATAAACCTACATATCACTTGTAGACCTTCCCTTCTGAGAAACAAAAGGGAAAATTAAAACGAAAATTTAAAAGTTTGCGTGAAGTATATAATTACAGATTATCACTGATTGTTTGCTGCAATTCTTAGTAGTTCATTAGCAATTCTTAGTTCATTCAGCAAAAACTACTAATCGCGACAAAAGGAGTTGAAATATTGAGTGACGAATGTTCTCATTTATTCTACTTTATTTTTTACACAGAATTATTTGTCCCGACTGCCGATGTAGTTTACTCTAATTTATTGTACTGTAGGATGACATCAGAATAATTCTTTTAAAGTTTGACTCACGTTTTCTTGCTTGTTTGCTTAGCACAACCCGGGCGTCCTGTTATTCGTTTACAAATATGAAGTAGACAGTTCTACTGTGCTTAATACAATTACAAGTACTGCATAGTTGTCAAGAAAATGACTATTATTGTCAAATAATTAACGTAACAGTGATACAGTGTTTACATTTAATATTTATAATTTGCTAAATTATTTTACAATATAATAGTATAACTATTTAATTATCTGATATTGACTCTATTGTTTTGGTTTATTATGAAACCCAAACGTTAAAATGAATGTAGAGAAATATAGCAACATGCATTTCATAAAATCATTAATATCAGGTAGTCAACAGGTAATCAGGTATCAGGTAATAAGTGGATTAAGGTGGAAAAGAATCATACGGAAGACTGAATGTTAGAAGCCTCACAATGGTCAATAGTGGTAATTACTTACAGAGCAACCAATATTACACTAAATATTATACTGGGAAACAGTAAATCACATGACACGTTTAGCTCATGTTACCAGCATTATTGCCTTCTATTGTCGTACTATACATATAATGTCATATCAGAAACGTAAATCCTTTGCTGTCACAACACGATAGTAAAGCCTAGTAAATAATTACATGGCCTCGTGTGCTGTGTTCTAGTTTAACCCACGTATTACTTCCTGCAACACACTGGTATTGCCCAAATGATTATAGTTAATGGAATTTTTGTTACATTTAATTCCTCTTTTACTTAATTTACGTTACACTAAAATTGATTTTTAATTTAGTGTTCATAATCAGTAACACGTACCTTTTTACAAAATTCATTGATTGTCAGTTTTTAATTATTTATTCTTAAATTCTCAGTTACATTACTTTAAAAACAGTAGTTGTGCAGTGTATACTATTAAGAAATAATAACGTTAGTCAGTACCCAGTCACGTATCCATAGGTCTACTTTCCCTGTCTTTTATTTTTCCTTCGGGTAAAACCGTGTTGCTTTGGTTTCACCTGCGGAAATTTGTCATTAACTATGGGATCCGGCTACGACAAACAAGATAAAGCACTATCACATTTGTAATCATAACAGCTAGCTGATAAATATGTCTAAAAACATTGAAATAGATCATAGTATCTTTAAAAAGCTGAATTCCAGCTTTTAGAGGAACTTAAAAATATAGAACTGTCAAATAGATCCCTATTTGTCTCCCGTATGCAAATAGATATCAAATGCAATTAAATTATAATTATTTTTAACTTACTGCAAAAAGTATAACAAAATACGTACAAGACGTATTTATATACACAATTAATCATTGACATATTGATGAAAACCCTTTCTATGCCGGTGAAAGTAACTTGGGAAGACGCATACCCGTTAGAGTTGGGAAGGCGCACATTTGGGGAGACACTTTCCCTACTGATTAAATCACTGGCTGCCAGACTGATTGTCTTTAACAGCCAGTGATTTTATTTTATATGGTCCGTACAATCTTTTGGATATGCCCCATACATTTAAAACAGCGAAGTTCGCTACTAATATTTACAAAGAGGAAGTAATCACACACATACTAAGTTCATATAGGCTTGTACTACAAGAGTATTTTCTCTGTTAAACACTCGTTTACGGAACTTGCGGTTATCACGGGAAGTTATTCTAATGAACATTTTGAGAATCATATACCTTCTTTGGCTAGACTCATACTGTCCACTAAAATTTTATTAACTGTGTGAAATGTAAGTGTTGTTTAATATTAAGTATAATTGTGATCAAAGAAAGATTAGACTTGATAACATCTCTCGCTCTCGACACATTTTCATGAACTCATCCTATGTTTAGTCGGCAAGAGCACGAGTCCAGATGATGAACGCGATCAGAAACAATGTGAAGTAATTAAAAAACAACTAGATGATCGCGACCGGAAACAGAGGAAATTTATAAAAAGACATGGAGGGTCTTGAAAAAAAAAATTGACTGTTAAAAATAAAACACTGTTAGACACATTCAAAACACAAATGGATACAGTACAAATAAAATTAAAGGGAAACTATAGTGTACGTGAGCAAAACACAAGCCGAGACATATCACAACAATAAGCTTGCGGAAATTGATCAAACGTTAGAGGAACAAAATCACAAATACGCACTGACAGTTTACAACTAAGTAAGCCTGCACAAGGTAGCTGTATAACACATGTGTATCATAATATTGAGGAACTTAATCAACATCCTAAATTCATTTGTGATATAAATGACAACCCGATACAGTTCCTGAGACAATGCGAGAAGACAATGGAGATTATTGGGAAACAGCTGACTCACCAAGACAAGATCAACTTCGTCACGAAATGCTGTAGAGGATCAGCAACACAATGGTATACTATTATACGTGATCAGGTTTACCGTTAATAAAGACTTTGTGCTCGTATTTGAAGCCAGGTACTAGATTCATCATGTTCAGAGCAAAGTACATGATCAACTGGAATTCGGTAAGTACAAATGTGGGGGACAATCGAAGCAGACACATGTGATTCAACAAGTGGCAAAAGAAAAAAACCTGCGTCCATCACTTACCAAATTGAGTTCGTCCATAAATTGGGAAAAACATACGAGTCGCTGTGATCACCAGAGGGATAAGTCGATTGGAAGATCTGCTCGTGCTGCTATCGCAATGGGAAGATCTAGTCAGAAAAAGTAATGTTCAGGTCCCAGTAGAGCAATCAACGTAAGTATACACAGAAACCAGGCACAAACAAAATAGAAACAAAACAAAAATTGGATAAAACAAAAATACGAATAACCCAATACATCTACAGTATTCACAATTAAAGAAAAAACTACAACAAAGAGTCCAAAAAACGGGGTAACAAACAGCGACGGAAACTGTGTATAAACAAAATTTCCGATCACATGACATCAGAGTACAAAAAAAGTAAAGACATACAAAACACAATTGAAAGTGACATTAGTAGCAGTAATTAAATTAGATATAAAGAAGTTAGTATAAAAATAACAGTGTCAGTACATATTTAGTGTGAATGGTGTGTACCCAGCTGATATGCAAGATGAGTTGTTCGATGATAATAATTATTATATTTTAATAATTATTATTATTATTTTAATGATCAAGAAAGAATTAATAACTGTATGCATAAAAATAAGTTTTCTACTATTGTAGCTAGTCTGAATGGAATGTATACGGAGATGGGAATAGACACGGGTGTCGAATTATCAACACAACACATATACAATACATTTTATAATTTTATACATTTTATAATGTAGATATCCTTCAATCATTTACAGATGTTAGGAATAATGAGTAAACAATTTTTGACATTGAATTAACCTTCAATTGTAATGTCATTATTAAAAACTTTTTTTGTATTTGTATTATTCTGAAACATTTAAGAAAAAATAAGCTTAAGATACTTTTTAATCAATTACATTTGCATCATAGAGATCGTCACTAATTTTTAACGCTACGGTAGTAGTGTAAATTTTAACCTGTGTACTGAGTATTAGAGTACCTCAACCTTAAGGTCTTAACCTACTTAAAGAACACAGTTCAAAACATTTGAGAATTGTCGACTACTTCCTCACGTTTCATTGAAAAAAATGTTGTTTTGCAGAAACTTGTTTCTGTAATGATTATGATTATGGTAGCTGAAACACTACCGTACTTAGTCAAGATTTACAAACGTATTGCATGTGTTGTAATGTTTTCTGTCATTGCACCTTTTACGTAATCTGAGATATTATATTTCTCTTGTAAAATTTTTTTCTCTTATTTAATTAAAACGAAAAACATGAATAATTTTATTTTTAAGGCATCGTAAGGAACCTTACTAATAAATATTCCTTTTCTTTTTTGTACTTCACGTAACACGTTTATTATTATTATGAATAATAATTTTACATATTCGTTCATTTTACAATAAACAAGACACATATTACAGAACGTATTACAGAATTTATCTATGAAATTTTGTAGCTTTCATTAAGTGAATACAATGTTGTTTCGTGGTTTCTCATAGGATGTCATAGGTTTGTTTCAGAGCTGAAACATACGCTATTAAAAACACGTTCATTTGCAGTTCGTATTTTATTTTGCCCCAAGCTTTTAAGAGATAGAATATTAAATAATTAAGAACATTAAGAGATAGAATATTAAATAATTAAGAACATTAAGAGATAGAAATCTTTTGAAATTTATTTTCTGGGAAAAGTATGTCTTCTGAGAATTTTACTTTTGTAAGACATCATTTGTACACATTCAAATTGCTACATTTCTGTTGAAAAATTGTAAGTTCATTTTTAAACATATTATTATAGATGCTTTTGAAATTAATAATGCATTAAGTTTTGCTTAAGTTGTAGCTATTACAAACTACAACAATGAAATCTTCTGCTTGTTTTGTTGGTACGTTTTCTTGGTTGTTGTGCCTTCAAAAGGTACTTTATTATTGTTTGTACCTTCTGTGCATTAGCGATCTGTAAATCTAATAATTGAAGACATTCTTCTCACACATTTTACCTGTGTAGGTAATCTGTTTAAATGTAAAATGTAACGATAAAAACTTCCAATATAAGGAAAAAAATCGAAATAAATAATTGAGAAATAAGATTCCATTAAAATAGACGATTTCGTACAGGTTTGGACATCCCTTTTACCATTGTGCGTATTAAACATTGATACTTATAAAATAACTTGTCGGTGGAAGCTTTTTTATCGGAAATATTCTCAACTCCCTTTTCAGTCAGATTACTACCTTTTGCTAGTACCATTCAGCTCTCATCTCTTTATTGTGCCTTTCCATTTACATAGCTCTGTTGAAAAATCTGATAGGTAGGAAAGGATTTTACAAATGGGTATAATTTAACATGTTTTATTGAACAAGCAGGTACTGAAAAGTATTTCTGAAAAAAAACCTGGTGTGTAAGTAAATTTTCCAGTCGTTTGGAAACAAACAATGCAAAAGCTAAAAACAATTTACTATTAAATTTGATTAAAATACTACGTTTAATTTAATATTTATTACGTTTAATTGCTGACACTTGTATAGAAATGTAAGAGTTAATCATTTAAAGTATACCTAAGCGGAATTCTGGGAACACTTGAAATAATAATTTTTAAAATTCACTTTAGCATGTTATGAGAAAACAAACTATAGGTGGTAGTGTGAAAAAATTATCCAAATTTTACAAACTATAGGTAGTCAAAGAAACGATCTCAATTAAAATAAAAGTACTGCTTTTGAAAGAAATGACATTTTTATTTTTAGTTGTGTAGTGTATCTCAATAGCCAGACAAAAATTGTAAAAGAACTACTTCACTTTATTGTAAACAATTTTGCGGGTACGAAAAATTATGTAGCATTTGAGGGTAGTCTATTTGTTATTATTAAAATTATTTTTAAACCAAATGTTTTCCAATGTCAAATTACCTATAAATACATTGCGGCGGCAGTGCAGCTTGCGCAGGATAGCTAATGATAACTTTCAGTTCACTACATTTTCAGACGATTGTGCTTTCCAATAAAATTTGAATTTAATTTGAAGGAAGTCAACGTACATTGCATACGGATAAAAAACTGACACCAGCTAATGAGACTACTGTAATTAGAAGGATAAATTAAATTCAAATTTTCATTGCTGACTTCCTGATATTTAATAACTGTATATGAACTAAAACGATTCAACTGTTAACTTTAATAGATTAAAATAAAATTATTCGTAATGTTAGTGAATATAGTTCTCGAAAACTCGTCCCTTCTTCTCTAGTTGAAAAATCTGTTTAAACGTTTGTGATAAGCAGTAGTCTCTTCGTCATTTATATTTAAATTAGAGAAGTATAAATTATAAAAGAATTGTTTATTAATAGTTTAGTTTATTTCATCATCATTATGTTTTACTGCAGGTAAAACAAAATTACATGGGGTTTATATACATAAATTACTGAAAATTATATGAAATAAATTAAGCAAACAACATAAATGCTAAACTAGTTACTATAGGCTTACTACTTACTTACAGACGATAAATTTCATGTTTAATGTACGGAAGCAATTACGCAGAGGAAGATCAAAATCGGTTGTTTTTGTTTGTTGAATGCGTGACCAATTCTGTTTTTAAGGCATGTCAGTCACTTGAACCGCTCTGGTCTAACTGTTGCATCAAGGTTCTATCTATCTATCTCTTCTATCTATTCCTTCACCTTATTATTTCTTATAAAACTTGCAAAGTTTTGTAATGTTTTAGTAACGACACGAACGAATCACTGCAATTTCACCAACATATTGTTTGCACCAGTAGGTAACAATAATTTCATTACAATAATATTTCCTTTTCTCTTTCTATTTCCTAAGCTTTGGCGGAAATTAGTTTAATATCAAACGAAATTAACTGCATTTTAAATTATTATTCTTCTTACACTACCGGTATGTGTTAAGTTCTTCTTTCCTAGTAGAGCTCTGTCCTCTATCTACATTATAAAGTTCTTCCCCACGAATATGGTAGATTATCTATGTTGAGAATACCATATTCACTTAGAGGTACGCCCACTGATTTCTATGTGAATATGTTTTCTATTATTAGATACAAATGCCGGTTCGTATTTTCAGTATCTAAATATCTTGGTGCCAGTTTACTGACAAGAAGTCAGTAAGCCATTTGAATGCATACCTGTGGTCATACCGTACTAGAATAAGTCAAGGTAGAAAGTGTTAATTATTAACATTTGTAGATAAAATAGAAATGTATATTTCGTTTAACCTCATAAATATTATGATGATACAATTTTTTTCTTAACATTGATTTAACTAAAAAATACATGGCTTTCAATTTACTAAAATTATTATAATTTGATTAATTTTTATGTTTGTTTAATCACTACTACAAATTATTAATTTTCAGTCTATTCAAAATATTTTAAAAGCAGTCAAGCAGAGCCACCATTTTGTAACTGATCTGTATCTAAGGCGCCATTTTAGGAACACTTATGAAATGCTCGACGCCAAAAAACAACTTTAAACCAATAATTCTTCCTAATTACAGTTTGATTGTAAATGTTTGTGCAGTATGACTTTGTTTTGAGTTGTATTATTTGAAATTAACACTATTCATGTCACTCAATAATGTATACGGTTCAAATGTTCAGTTTTATCACTTAGTTATGCTGATGAATGATCATAATTCAAGAAAATTTATATCTGTTTAAAGTTTCTTATTATTATTATCTGATTATCTGGAATGAACGTGTTTTAAATGTAATACTACTCGGCTCCCGGTACGTATTTTATATACTTTGTGATATCAGTGAATTATTTACGTCTCACTAGGTTTTTAATTGTAAGTTTATAGTTACTTTTTGTCTCGAATATTATTCTCTTTGTATGATGTTAATAACATTTTATTTGTAACGCATTTTCTTCTCACCTTCTAACACTATTAGGCCTATTGTTCACTATGACCCCTTATTTGTTTTAAACTATCAGATTACCACTGATTACCAGTCAGTTACTATTACACCTTTGGCTTTGATCAGACTGATCAGACGCTTAAACAAGAGCCGGTGTCCGTTTCTAGAATTCACTGTTGTTATAAACCAAGTTCCTCCTTCGACAATTGATTTAGTTTTATACTATAAACATATTTTCATAGATTTTTGTGTTCCCTTCACTGTTTAAGTACATTTAAATTTATGTAATTTACACGTTGTTAACATTTTTTGCTACTTTAAAATTTAAATGATTCATTATATTACCTACTATTACATAATGCTTGTGATTCCTTGATGATGTCTACGTATAATTGTAATTTTGTGTTTTTACAACCTACTTCTACAGTTTATACATTATCATTGAGTTTTGCTTACCTACACATTTTCACTATTACATATAAAATTGTAGGTTATTTATTTCCTCATATTTGCATACGTTAGTTAATATTACAATTTAATTTTTATTTTAAATAATTTATCATAATTTCTTATACTATTATAGTCTGACATTCGATCCACTACAACATGGCTGAAAGCCTATGTGCGTGTCTCTCTAACCTAACCTTTTTACATATTTACAATTTCTAATTATTTCGACAAGTTTTATGTATAGTAAGAATTGATAGCAGTGCAATATATATTGTTGTACGTAGACTTCCAAATTTGTAATATTACACTATTGTATCTCTCTGTTTATCAATCCGGTACTTGATTTTGTTTGTTACACTTGTCCACATGGGATTCATACTGAATGATAGCGATATAAATGTACCAGAGACATTCAGTTAGTTTCTCAAAGCTATAATTGTAACAGTTACAGTATTTCAATATAGAACTTGGTTGTCTCCTCAGCGGATAGATTCCGTATCTTTTTATGTTTTGACACTACCTCTTACAGTAAATACTGTTGACAGTATCGAGTTGTTTCAATAACCCAGTATATGCCTCTGCATTGTGGTTAAACTGTTTACGTTTGGAATGCGTTAAGGTTCCCAATTTGTCTCGAGACCACTGTTTTGTTTTCTCATAGAATTTGGTTAAAGTAATCCCTGGACCATCTGCACTGCGAAATTGCTATATTATCAGGCTGTAATTGATTTTTAATACAGCAATTCTTTTTAGTACTACCATAAATATATTTCCTTTTGTTTATGAACTATTAAAACTATCTTTTTATTCCTCTTTAATATTGATGTTTTCGTGTATGCAAAGCAACACTTATTAAACAAATTTTAAACAAATTATGTAATATTTTAAGAAAAACACGACTTTGAATATTCTTAAATAAGTACAATTATTGATTAATTATAAAGTACAATTTATACGCATAATGTAACAACATCAATACGACGGGTTTTTGTACTAAATCGTACGGGTAAATTCCAAAAAGTAACAGAAGTATAACAGAAGAGTTATGTTACAGAACAGTTTCCCCTTCAGTCAGCAGTACGAGGGTCAGTTGAAAAAGTCGCGGAGAGACATCTATAGCTTAGTGGTAGAAATAAAATCTTTCGTGTGCTGCAAAACGTGTATTTCGAATGTACACTTGTTTATTTGCCAGATATAACTGTCAATGTATTCACGTTTTACCAGATGTTTGAAATTTTCCTGTCACGCTTGTTTTTAAAATGCACACAATCAAACATCGTGTTGTGATGAATTCTCTGTTAAAAACGGTTTAGCGCTAATGGAAAATCGGAACGAAATTGTAAATGTGTTAGGAGATGCTGCGTCTTCAGAAATAACGGTAAATGGGGCACACTCGAGTTTAAACGTACTCAGTACTCAGTACAAGCACTGAAGACGATCCCAGCAGTGGACGTCCAAAAAGTCCAACAAAAAGTGGTATTATTGAAAAAATATCATAGGGTGTTGGAAGACAGCAGACTGATGAGTAGATGCCGTTGCTGAGATCGTACGCATCTCATATGAGGTTGTGCATTATACTTTAACTCAAGAACTTGTAAAAATCGTTGTGCAAGATAGCTGCCGCATCTAGAATTGTTGCATTTTTTGAGCGTCCAATGCTTGTATTAACTTCAGTGCTTGCACGACCACGTTTAAACTCAAGTGCTTACTTACAAACCGTTGGTTTTTAAGTCGCAGCATCTCCTGACACATTCACACTTTCGTTCTGATTTTTCGTTGGCGGTAAACAATTTTTAACGAAGAATCACACTACGGTGTTTGATTTGTCCGTTTTTCAAAACAGGCATAATACGTCAATTCTAAACAGCTTCTAAACAATGAAAAAATGTATATAGATTTGGAAATTAACATGAGTTCACATAAAATACAAATCTTGCTGCACACAAAATATTTTAGTGAACGGGTATTAAGCTACAGTAGTCGCTCCGCGAACTTTTCAACTGACCCTCGTACTGATTACTAACTACTACATATTTGAGAACTAGATGTTTCACATTTACCATTTGCTTCTATTTCTTATTGCAACATATAACAAAAACAGTTGTACAATGTACAGTTTTATTTGTATGGTTGTGTGTGTTTCGTATTCTTGTTTGGTATGTGATTCAATATAACAAGAATGCTAGCAGGGTAAACGTTTCGCAGATAACCAAATAAGACGAAAACAAATTAGAGTATGTAAAAGATAAAATATTTCACATTTTTTTTCCCTAGAAGAGCAGTCGGCTATAAATCTTTGTGTTTTGCATCTTTTCTGTTTATACGTTTAATTCTTTAAATAAACGATGCTATAATGATACAATAGTGTGTCACTTTTTTTAAATGAAAGCAACCTTGTGCATGTGCTTAAACTGTATACCACCTACGTAAAAGCAAACTGGCGGAACGTGTAGACTTGTTATTAGCTTTAACCTATTTATCTTCAATTTAAACGTAGTTAAAAATCATAGTTTACCCTTGTTAGCATTACAATTTAAGTATAGGTTTGCTAAATAATCCGTAACTTAACAAAACTAAAGAATTTTTTTATCATAATTTACATACATCTTTTTAATTATCTGTTTTGTAACAATTATTAAAAGTATTCAGAAAATGCCAAAATTTCTATAAGTAAATATATACGTCAGAATTTTTTTATGCTATGAACGTTATTTCTTTAATATAGTTGTTCTTTCAGCTCAGGATCTAGAACATTTCCACAAGATTTTCTCTACATTTCAGGAAAGTTTATCTAGACTAATAGCGTTTTTTAGTCTTGAAGATGTACGAGTATTTGTTATTTACCAATCAGCAGAATATTGTATCCCACGAGGTGTTTTTCTTTTTGATAAACAATATTTTTGGCCTTGTGAGCTTGGTAGAATATGAATGAAATTCGTGTATGAAAAAACATCTTATAAAAAATGCTTGTTGCTTGACTACTAGTGTCGGGTAAAGTGGAATATTAAAGTAAATTCTAGCGTACTGGCAAAACGAGTATCAAAATTTACTTTAATAGATTATTTACTTAATTTTTTACAATCTTCATAATGTGTAAATAGAAAAACCCCGTGATATTACAGACAATAAACATTTGTCTTATGTGACCGACGTTCAACACTGCAAACGAGTCTCAAAAAAAAAAAACCGCGTCCAGGACACATTTTACAAATCCGAAAAGATAAATGCATTAAACATGCTGTTAAATTTCTTTTAACATTTGTTAACACTAATAAGCTGTTAACACTAAAAAATAAAACCATTAAAAATATGTTTACAAAATCTATTTTTCAAAACGTATTAACGTATTACGTTTACAAACTATAAGATAAAGAAAATTTAAGTTAATAATTAAAGGTAAATAGGTGTTTTGTTCTTCTCAGCGGAATGAACGAGGAGTTAAATAATCAGAAAGATTTTGCCGTTACGTTCTCATATAAAAAATTTCTGCCTGTGTGTATGAAACCTTTTTATGTTTCGATTTTATTGTTACATATTTTTCTAAAGCACTAAAGCGTGCAACATATTTTTGTAAATCGTTGGTTTTAACTATATGCTGGTAAAATAAAACTAATGTAAAGGTTAGTGACAGATATATGAAAATTCAAAGCTTCTGCAAAAACAGAACAAATTGCACTGTGTTTCTTCCTTTTTTTTTAAACAATTATCTTATAAATGAAACCAAAAATATAATGTATGATACACACTAAATTATTCCTAAAAATTTGCTTGTTAAGTTTTTATTTGTTGACTGACACCACATCAATAAATGTCTACAAATAAACGAGCTTCTTATTTCTGTTTCCTGAGTATCCTTGGGCGTCATTATTCTTTCTAAACATCTCCTCGCTTCAACGTTGTTATTCTTGCATTTTCGACGTATGAAAGTGTACTAAAATTGTTCTACTCTTGTTTCAAAGTTTTATAAATTTTAAAAATACCTAAGCTTTTGCACAGACTTATTGGGCAGTACTGGAAAGAAATAACAACAATACAAAAGTATAGAAAAAAAGTTCTCCTGGTAAAACAGAGACAGTAATCTAATGGAACAGTAGTAACAGCAGTAACCCTCTGTAGGAGTATAAGCTTATTACCGATAAGACTTACACCATAATATTATAAATAACTTAAAAACTATTTTGAAAAACATATCGTTTTTAACGTAGAATGGAATAGAATTATGCCAATTGTTCTATAGAATTGTAGAACACTCTAATTAAAGTATAAAATTAAAGTTTATAGGACAAAACACTCCAGCTAATCTGTGGAATTCATATAATGCATTACTTTCTGTTAATAACAATTTCATTGATTGCCAATGTACGAAATTCTAAAAACAATGTTACGCTTTGCATACGAGCGCCTTCTTATTGATTACATGTTTTTTACCGCTTTTTATTAGTCGAAAAAATTATTCTCTCGTATCTGTGATTATTGATTTAATTATGTTTTGTGAGAAATATTACGTTCATTTGGGTACACCACATATACGTTTATTCTATTTCATTTATTTATTAAGTACATATACCTTAAGGGAAACTTCATCCTGTAGTTAATATTTATGATAATAAAATTTATTTTTACAGTTTTCGACCTCCGCCTGTTTGACGCTTGGAAAGTAGTACTGATCTTACAATTATAAAATGCCAGTAAGACACTGGGTTAAATAATATGACATTTTATTGTAGACGAAACTGTTAAAAATTGTCTGTACTGTAACTGTGTAGTACCCACTTAGCTGTATCTCAAGCAAACAAATCTACGAAAAATTCCTTAACAGTAGCAGTAATTAAGTGTTTTATTTAACCACTTGACACAATGGTATCGAATCTGGAACAAAGACACTAGTACAATAAGACACAGGACTGTGAACAATAAGGAACCAATAATATATAAATCAAGGAGTAAGCACAAAGGATGAAAGGATACTGATACATTACTCATATTGTAACAGAACATATGACCCCGATATTTTAAATGTCAAAATATAAGTAACATGTCACAATAAGTATTTGCAATGATAATGTCAAGCAGGAAACTACATAAACACACAATTAAAGAAGAATGAACTCATAACAAGGGAGTTAATATAGTAATGGTAATGATAATTAATAACAAGAAAAAAATGCAATTAAATAGTGATTATACAACAGAAACAATTACCCCATATACCCGGTCAGTAAGAAACCAATAAACCAAGAAAAATATTATAAGGAAGAAATAATAATACTGATGATATCAATCAGAATGGTGACCTAAGAAGAACCACAAAACTACAATGACAATGAAATAAGAAGGCCTAATGTGAAGTAAATAGCCGACACCAGTACAGTACTAACTGAGAGACTTACAAATTGTAGACAAAACACTAACTGACTAATCTGTATACTCATCGGTCCGACTCGAGTGCGCACTCAAGTAAAGCGGGTATGTGTGTAATCGTTTTCGAATATTTGTATTTTAATATGTAACGACCTCGCAAGAGTGAATTTTTATTTTATTTATTTCTGATGACGAGACGTATGTCTCGAAACGCGTAAAATCAAATCAAAACGCAAAACGAAGTCACACGACGGAAGAAATAAGATAAATATTATACAGATTTTGTCAATAAGTGACTTGGATACCATTTCAAACATGTCTTTCAACTAACTGACTAATTTAGATAACATGTATATGACCACTAGTCTAGTAAATGAGTAGGCATCCAATATTAGCCAAAAGAGTGAGAGTAATGATAGTATTAATACAATAAGAAGCTGTAAACAACAGCATAATAACATATTATGAACAGCATTAATGTAAATTAAAATAGAATCAAAATTGTCAAATAACAGTAATAATTGTTAACTAAGTTATGGAAAAATGATAATAGAAAGAACGAAAACTAATTAATAAATTACAGGTGGTAATTAATAACATAATACTAGTAAAAACCAGATTAAAAATGTAAATTTGAATCAACTCGGTTCACCCATTGTTGCTATAAACGGGAAAGACACATAACCTAAATACAGGTACTTTCCACCTAGATTCATACTTATTAATAACTAAAACATGTTTAAAATAAAATCTGTTGGACACAAAATCAAGTAGAGGTGATAAGGTTTCTACCAGTACCAAGATCAGCTACCTAGAGCAGTATTTGTATGGTAATTAATGTAAACGAAATGAACAAAAACAGACCAAATGATAATCACCTTGTAAAACTTCGATAAAACCTTTCAGAAAATTAAACAGGAATAAAAAGGGGGATACCTGTAAAATAAATAACATGTTATATCACTAATATGATAGTGTAAGAGAATTATTATGAGTAAAGTAGATAATAATAATAATAATAATTAAGCACATCTGTCATGTGACCCTAGTTGTAAATACTGTTATTCAATTCTCTATACAAAAGAACAAACAAATGTATTAAAAACTGCAGATTAGAAATCAATGTAATAATTGTAGTGAACTATTCTGAACCAGATAGTGGCCTGAAGGAACACTACTTAATTAGAAAAGAGATAAAGTAAGGGGGGACACCTGATAGTACTATACAGGGGTCACTAAATAGACTAAATCTCCAGGGAATAACCATGTATTCGCAGTAACTGAGCCAACCAGTAGTTGTAATGACACAGAATATATAATTGAGAAAACATAGAAATTGCCCAGAAACTATTTCTCATATATAATTAATCAATATAGCTAGTAGACTCATAGGCATAAGACAGTGTTAGCATAGGAGATGCATTTTGTTCGTAATCATAAGTAAATAATAAGTAAAGAGTGGACAAGGACTTGAAAGGCATAATCTCGAAGAGATATGATTGTCATTGGCTAATTATAATCAAGAAATATATAAAGTTATTAATAAATTGTGAAAAGTGTTCATTTCAAACAATATCTTCCTTAATCATGGATGAAAACATATCATGTGTGGACTCTAAATTAAATGTGTGGAATCTCGAACCCAGCCGCCCACGCTTACTACAACAATTAAATAATTTCGCGAAGGGGGTATGTGCGCTAAAGTAAAGATCGTCAGCCAATCAAACAAGAGAAATCGACAAATTTTACAAGGATTGCAGATGGGAACGGCAGCAACATACGCCACCTCGAGGCACCTTTTGAATAACCTTTGATGAGTACAGACGGCAGCTCGACTTCGACAGAAAACAGCTGTCTAACCTAGCTTGTGCGTGTTATCGATGTAAACAAAAGCAAACCTAACCTCAATTTGTGCGATATCATAACAACGTTAGTACTGAAGCTGAATGAAGAATAAACAGTGCGAATATGTGAATTGCTAAGTGTATAATCCCTAGCAATTCCGGGATTTACAGGGAGTAAAGTGATTTTTGATATTAATTAAGGAAGTTTAGAAATGACGATATATTTATCGAACAACATTAATGCAATATGTATAGAATAAAGTATAAAGGGCATTGCACCCTATTAATTTCATTCAGCAATTGTTTATCCAGAGAATCCTCAAATTCATTTTTATAATTAATAAATAAGTGTTCTGAAGACAATAATAGTCTGTTCTATATAAACACTGAGAGTGTTACAATTCATAACATACCAATGAAGTCATTAACGTTAAACCAAGATTAAAGTAACGATACTTAGTAAGAGATTTGAGAATTGTCAGCTGACGAAATTAATTAACAACAGTTAACCAATGCAAATATAATTTATGTTTATTAATTAAGGAAGAGTCTACTACTATTGAAATATTTCTACATATTATTAATAAAGGAAGGTCGTATCTAGCGACAGAATATACTAATAGTTAAACGATTACCTCTTTGAAGGAATCCAGTATAACGGTTCAGATGATTCTTTAAAGAAAACTGAATTGAGTTATTATTTTATTGTGTTCACTTTTTTGTACTGTAAAGAATTCTTAATTCATTTTACGTTCATTGTCGATTGACAATTAAACAAGTTAACCTATAATGCCGGAATCAGGCATGGTCATTAGATTTTCTATTATACATTAAGATATAGTTGATATGTAATCACCCTCCGACTACCTAATAATGACAGAATAAGTTTTCTAGTTATTTTCTTGGTATTCTGCAGGCTAAAAGAACCTACACCTTAATAAAATAGTTTAACCAAAAAATATGGTAATCTAGTCTGATGTTTATAGATCAGAACTACCAACCCTGAGACAACATTTTTGTAAATTTAAATTCCATTGTAAAACAATTTGAACCTAGAACGGTTTATGATATTTTAAATTATTCAAGTGAAGTTAAAATGAAATAAATTACAATTTTAATACAACAAATTAAAGTCAGAAGGTTTATTTCATTAGACTAGGTCATTACAGGATAGGTGAACGCCTCTCAATGGATGGCACGACAGACCTCTCAATGGTTTGAATTGTGGTAATTAAATCTAAAACTAGATTGTCACATCAACACTGCGAAGTCAGCCAGACCCACTTCAAGTAAGTAGTTATTTCATACAAAACTAAATGTACTTTCAGTGAGAGATCAACTCCATAGATTTACCTAGTCGACTGAAGAACGTCACACCATAAACGAACTTCAAAGAAAAATAATCGATCAATTTTTAAACACCGTAAATACTTTTTTAAAACAACGTCAAGAGGCATTAACCAAATTAATTAATGAAATTAATTCAACATTTATTAATTTAATTAAACAATTAAATTAAATTAAATTAAATTAAAAACAAAAATAAATAAACTTCAAGTAAAAAGTTAAATTAAATAAATTCAATAAAAACAAAATAAGTTTGGTAACCCGACCGAAAAGACTTCTTCTACAAATTGATGATACCGACGTGTGGCATTATAATTACGTACGTATCACGTTCTCTACAATATGGATAATATTAGATTTCCAAAATGATAAAAATTTAATTCTTAGTGAAAGTAAGAGGTAACTTTGGAAAAGATAAACACAGGGGACTGAGGGTTATTAACAACTCGAGTGGAAACATTCAATGAATTAAAAGTTATTGGAAGACGCTGAGGAAGAAAATAAGACAATTAGCTTACCTGACAAGGATACGGCTCCTAAAAGATCAAGGTATGAGATAAAGTAAGATATGAATATATGCTTTTATAATACGTATATCAGTTAAGCATATTATATGTAAGTTATGCCAATATTTTGTTCTATAAACATTAAATCAATCTAAGTGTTCAATTGCAAAAATTTCAAATAATGAAAACTAAATATTTTGTTAAATTTTCATTATTATTTGCATTAGAAACAAAATTGTAAATTGCTAAGTTACAACAAAACATCACTCCAAACTTTAAACTGAATGTTTTTAGATTACCAACAAGTTTGTTTGTGGTTTATTTATGTGTGTGAACCTGCCAAAGAACAACTGTACATGCCTAGAACGTAATAAACAGGAAACGTTTGGTATCATCTTGATTGGTCTGACAGGGCAAGTTCAATTGCATGTTAACTGAAACTGACTTTGTTGTAGCAAATAGTTTACAAAAGTATATTGCACAATTACGGAGGCAAGAAACATTGGTCTCTATGTACTGAAAGGAACGTACAAGTCATAAATTGATGTAATCATTCCGAAATCGGTAGTTTGATCTGAGGTATGTAGAGGTTGCAATTAAAAAAATTGCTTATTGTCTAAGCCGAAATTTACAGAAATATCAGGCAAAAACTTAAGATACCAGGCAGTCAGAAGGTTATTGTTTTTATGAAAACATAAATGTATTTTCATAAATATTAAAGGCAATAAACAAAGTTTTAGGTAAAATTGAACACATTGTAATACTTTTCGGTATATCTAATTAATATTAAAAACGCTTCTAGAATTTAAAAAAGTAAAGGAGAATACTCGACTGTAAATAATGTAAACAATATGTAGAAAGTATATTATATTAAAGCTCTTTTGTCTCTTTTGTAGGTGAAAGTACTACTATGTAATGGATAATTTATAATGTTTTAAAACAAATAATGAAAATTAAAAAAATTTTAACAATCTAATTAAAAGTGTAATTTTCTTATCAAATCGTTGTATTCTTGTGCAGTTGGGATCTGTTCAAATAAGAGTTTACTGTGGGATTCAATAAGAACGGTTACGGTGATCAGCATGTGAAGAAGTTTATTTATAGGGCTGTCCGTGGGGAGACTCGTGATAAATCAATGGAAACGTGGGGTATTTCTTATATTCTGAATAATTTCGGAGAAGATACGGAGGGTTCTAAGAAGGTGCAGTAACCGGACTGTTTTTTCGTTCTTGTATACAATAGGCAACTTGCAGATTAGAACCACACTCTGTAATTCTACATTACCACAAAGAATGTAATATACCGACTTTCGTGTGAGTGTGAGACTGAATACATCGGAGAAACGGGCAGCTCGCTGGGCGTTGCGAGTCTGAAAACATGAAGAATATCCAGATAAGTAGGACAACCTCGAGATTGACGTAACATGTTTGGATCAAACAACATAGAATACAGTGGGATAGCGTGTCCATAATAGGCAAAGAGGCTAAGATTAGACAACACAAGCTTATGGAGGCAAGATTTATCGTGGTTAAGGAAACCAAACAAATAAATAAGGAAATTTTTAAATTGAGTTTAATATTTTAAGGAATGCTATAAAAGACCATGACGGTGGGGACGAGTTAGTGGGTAGGAAATTTCGTTGTATTTGGGAATTTCCGTCTTATGAGTGAGAAGTAGTGAAGGGGCGCAAACTTTAGCAGGAAATATAAACACCAAAGGAAACATCTGCAAGTCGCTGTTAGGTTTTTCAACAAAGTATTTATAAAAATGTTTTTAGGGACACAGTATTAAATTTTAAGCAAATCTTATATCTAATAAATGATACCTTCATTTTTCTAACAGACAAAACGAAGTGGCGGTAACACGTAGATATAATGGATCCAAACAGTTTTTCAAAGAAGAGCGCTTGACTATCATTCATGGAGTTGGGGGAGAAGTGTGGGAAGACCGCGTTAGCGATGGTTGGATGACTTCCACTGAGACTGGAACAGGCTACTAGCCTAAGCCGTAAAAAGGATGACGACGACTTTTGTTTTCTTGGCAAAAAGGCAAGAAAGTAAATATTGTATTTCCTGGTATTGTCACATTAACAGTCGCCTAAATGGTTGTTGTTATTTTCTTTCTCCTACAATGGATAACGTAGAAGGTTGGTACAGAAATGTAGACAGATTTGAAAACACACTTTAAAAAATGAATTGCCTTAAACATTGTAAATAACTTTTTATGTACGCTTACAGGTGACTTAACTTAAACCAATTTATAATACACAAAGTTTCTTATGAAATATTTTTAAATAACATAATTAGGCTATGTTTATATTAAAGGTTTAATAACACCTAATTAAAATTTTATTACTCTAAATACTTACTGTTTTTTAAATCATGCTAATTTTTTTCTATCAATTAGCTATATAAGTGTGCTTTCATATAAATGTGACTCATTTTAAGAAGTATTTACCAAAAAGTATCTTTACCGTTTTTGGTCATGTAATTATTCCTGCATACTGTAGCAAACATATTTTGGTACTGCATACAGTAGGTTTCTTAAAAAGCTATACTGAAGCAATACCTCATAATGCAGAGCACACAATATTCTTGTTGTTACTTTATCCCTACGTACAGATTCCTTTCCTTTGCGTTCTGAATTCTTCTTAAAAAAACTTTAAAAGTAATGTCATTTACATGTGAGGAACTTGATACAAGAAGTGTATCAAACATTGTTTCCAGTAAGGCATGTATTTTTACATGTAGGTGTTAATAACGAAAATGTAAAAGGAAATGCAGGACAAGCAATACAAGAAAAGCAATTAGCTTATCACAAACGTCTTCAGACAAGAACCAGTGAAGATCTGAAAGTTTACAAGAAGAAACGTAACATAATATACACATTATCCGGGATGCATATGGAAAAGCATGAAATAAATTTGTTAATAATACAGAGGATGACGACAAATGGTAACATAAATGTTAATGAAGCATCTCAACCAAGAAAAGAGGAAGACAGTTTGTGTGAATTTAATTGCAAATGACAAATGGATTGAGTATTATAAGAAACTATGATGTGATCCTAATGACTCCCAGGAAGCTACAGGAGATACACGAGAGGACATAGGTGTAATAAATAACATTTGAGTAATAAGAAAGGTCATTTATATCTATGAGCAAGATCAGGTATATCAAATAGAAGGCAGCTAGTTTGGATGGGATAAACTCAGAACTGTTGAAATACTCTAGTACATTATTGAAATTTAAAGGCTGCATTTCTTGAAAAGTGCTGAATGATGTCTGGAATCCGGGATGAATAAGAAGTATACAAGGTAATTTTTAAATTTAAGAAATGTGATTGAAATTTATTAATTAATTATAGAGGTATACGCTTGATAAAGATAGTTTGTTCTTTATATAGGAAAACTGTAAATTAAAGACTGTTGTATTCCGGACATATTTACTTCTTGACGAACAGGTACGGTTTTCAGGGGCCGTCCTTATATAAATGACGTTTACTCTTTGAAAATATTGTTTGAGGAAAGAAAGAAATTTTATTTAAAGAGGCACTTTACCGTCATTGATTATAAGAAAATGTTTTATAGATTTAAGAGATGGAATCTATGCGATATATTTTTACGAGGTGTTATCCTAAACATTTTGGGGATTTAACATTCTTTTTCTTAAATTTAAGATGTTTTTGAAAAGGATTCTTTCCTTTATTTTGTGGGTTATGAGATGAAATTTTAGAAATTTTACTTCGCAATATTAGGTTTGCACCGTTTTATAAATATTATGGAATATTTCACAATTGATTATTGCACTGAAAAAAAAAGATTTAATGTGCATTAAATGCGATTCAGTCAGGGAAAAGGAAATAAACAGTATGTTGTAATTACGAGTATTTAAAAAGATAAGATAATATTTGTGAGACAGCAGTGAAGAATATTTGCAACGAGGAAACTTTACTGTTATTTTCTCTGTAACAGAGCCATGAAAAAATGTTATTGTTTTTTTTTCACAAATGTATCGAGAAGCTTAATGTTGTATCGTGGAGAGTGCTTGCGGTTACTGAAAGAGTAAATGGTGGAACTCTTTGGACTAAACGGAACACAAGTGGAAAATAAAAAACAATAGATCGTTTGATACAGCAATGTTAGAATGCTGTTCGGCAACAGATTATACCCGAGAAAGTTTTAAAATTGAAAACACCGGGCTGTAGGAAGCAAAGATAATTGGCGTTCTTAAGGAAACTTTGTATGTAATGTGTACTAGATATGCTTTCACAAATATATGTCTGGTCGAAAACTTTTCAACTGTTTTGAAGAAGTTAAAACAACATATTTATAACGTGTTTGTTTAGAACGTTTTAGAAGAAAATATTTCTGTCTAAAAGATACATTGGTTAAAATGTTCGAGTTTCTAATACGAGATTTAGGCCAACGCAACGCTTTATTTTATTTTGGGGAGTAATTCATGTGTCTACAAGTTGTGTAATATTATACACATTTTATAGTGTTAATGGTTGTTTGCGACAAAGTTCACAAACATAAAGAATTTACAAAGCGACAAAGTAGTTTGTTCAGGGTTGATTTAGAAGTGAGAACAATCGGAACTTTAGCAACAAAACAATGTATCTCTCGATGCGCCCGACTCCAAGGCTCCGACTACAAACGACCCCATTAACAAAGTAATATATACTGTTACTGGTGACCGCAGACAAAATAGCCACAGACACTGTGCATTTTATTATAACCGCAGAATTGTTTTTACATATGTGAGCTTGATCTTAAAACAGAACTTGGCCGAGTAAAGGTGTATGGGTGCTTCGCGAGCGAACGATAATTCGGTGATAATTTATTTATAGATGCAGTATAATTTGAATG
Organism: Magicicada septendecula; assembly: GCA_034769895.1. Lineage (NCBI taxonomy): Eukaryota > Metazoa > Arthropoda > Insecta > Hemiptera > Cicadidae > Magicicada > Magicicada septendecula. The sequence goes on along the minus strand of CM068371.1, from coordinate 354,861,545 downwards.
TGTCACTAGCAGATGTAAACAGCCATATTATACTAACTTTATTCTTCACGAGGACATAGTCGTGCCATATGAAAGTAGAACAATTGTTGACTACTATAGCCTAAGTACTACGATTTAGAACAGTACTTTGGGGTATAGTGTAAATTCATGTCTAGTCACATTGAAAGTAAAAGAACTAGTGATTAGTTTAAATAAAAATCATCTAATCACTAAAGCCTTCCATAAACAATATCCTCACGTCTACAGCAAAGTCCTTTATACACATTGCAAATATAAGATTAACGATCACATCACGTGGTAGCCTAATGGTCTATTAAACAAAATTGTCTATCTATCAGCCATAATTCTTATGATTAAGAGAAAGAATAAATATGTGTTTATGTGTCAAATATTAAAAACTTAATGTAAGTAGGAATCGTGATTTTTAAATTCTGACCCATTGTTTCTATGGAAGGCATATTTGCCAGCTATTGTTTGATTCACTTTTGGCTAAAATGCGTGTGCATTAATGATGACAATAGTTAACACCTATATACAAAAAGGCTCGTACTTACGTGCGAGGAATATTCTTACGTAGCATACACACAGAGGAATATATATTAAGCTCTATTAGACTACGCAATTGATTTCAAGCCTACATGAAACTAGTTTGAGGGTATTAAAAACTGGCTGCAACAGATCTGCAATCAGTTGCAGAGTAATCATGTCGTCCAAACAACTACTATAAGCTACTATAAGGGATAAATAAAATCCTTTCACCACCATGTCTCTTGAAGTTTGTAGATGGTTTAGAGATTAGTTTGAACCAATAACTTTAATAATATTTGAGAACAGAGGTTTAAAACGATCCCATGTCATTAACTTTTTTTTAATTTGCATGTAGTGAAATTTATGGCATGCGATGAAATTTCGTTCTATAAGAAATATCTATATGGCGACAGGAAGTGAAATTTAGAAAAAAATACAAATTTTATTTTGCTATTTTTAAAATAAAATTCTCCTTTTTGTTTTCGAATATTGGCAGTTTTGGAAAAACGTTGTATGTGTTGTGTCGGTCCCATATCATGAAATTTCTTCGTTGTCTACAGAATGCGCGGGCAGGCGAATTGCATGCAATCGGTTGCATAGTATAATAGGTATGGAAAAGTGGAGATACACCTACGCCTCGGTCGACTTGAGTTTAATCATCAAGTACTTGTTGCAGACATTGTGGATGAAGCATTTCCTGGTGTGGACGTTATGAACGCATACGGATTTTTAGTCGACTTCAAAAGCAATGTCTTGAGAATCGGAGGAGAAGAGGTAATGCTCTCCACAATGACTAACATGGAAAAATCGATAGACGTTTTAAACCAAGTGGCCGTAACTGTTCCGCCAAACTCCGAAAAGATCATCATGGTTAGAACCGAGGTAGATAATAGGGGCAACCAGTGATCTATATTCGAACCCCAGGCAATCAGCAAACCGGGCATACTAATTGTCAGATATTTAGTAAAACCTGACGAAACCGGAAATGTACCTATTAGAGTGGCGAGTATTTTGGATCAAGCTATCACTTTAACAAAGCAATACGCTCCTAGGCTAATTGACTCCTGTGGCCTGGGTAGCCGGAATAACGCAACGAAGGTCCAGTGCTTCGGATAACTCCAAATTACCAGAGTAACTGCAAGAATTATTTAACAGATCTTCTAACGACCTCTCAAGTGGTGAGGTAAAAAAACTCAGAGAGTTTTTACACAAATTTACAGATTGTTTTGCAGTTTTGGGACAGTCACTTGGAAGAACCTCTCTTGTGCAACATCGTATCAATACCGGGGACACAAAACCGATAGGCCAGCCTCCTCGAAGGACTCCATTATCTAAACAAGAGGAAATGTCTCGGTTAGTACAGGACATGTTGACAGAGGGAGTAATCGAACCTTCGTCAAGAGCTTGGTCTTCTCCTGTAGTGCTGGTAGCGGAGAAGGATGGTGGCTTGCGTTTCTGCGTAGACTACCGGAGGTTAAATGACGTTAGAAGGAAAGACTGCTATCCATTACCTCGCGTTGACGATACACTCGACACGTTGTCCGGAGCACAGTGCTTTTCCACAATGGACCTGAAGAGTGGATATTGGCGAGTGGGTCTTCATCAAGAAGACAAGTGAAAGACCGCTTTCTCGACCCCAAGTGGCTTATTCCAATTTAAAGTCATACCATTTGGACTCTGTAATGCACCGGCAACATTTGAAAGATTGATGGACCTGGTACTCCAAGGCCTGACATGAAAATCTTGCCTAGTTTATTTAGACAATGTCATAGTGATCGGGAAGACTTTCAAAGACCATTTGAAAAACCTTAAGGAGGTTCTAACTAGAATTCACGGTGCCCAACTGAAGCTGAGCCCGAATAAGTGTTCTCTATTCCAGAAGGAAGTACAGTATCTGGGCCATCTGGTTTCGGCATCGGGTGTTAGCATGGGTCCTAATAAAGTAGACACCGTAAGAGACTGGCCAGTTCCAAAGAGTAAACACGAAGTTAGGAGTTTCCTGGGGTTATGCTCATATTACCGACCTTTTGTGAAAGGCTTCGCTACTATTCCTAAACCACTACATGAGCTAACGGAAAATAAACAAAACTTACAGTGGTCGAGAGACTGTGACCAAGCATTTAGAACTTTGAAGATTGCATTATGTTCGCAGCCAATTCTCGTGTTTCCAGCTTCTGAAGGAAAGTACATCGTAGACTCAAGAAATACTGGTCTAGGAGAAGTTTTGTCTCAAGTGCAGAACGGTGAATAACGAGTAATAGCGTATTACAACAAGACGCTTTCTAAACCAGAGAGAAATTATTGTGTTGCAAGGAGAGAGTTGTTGGCAATTGTCAGAGCTTTGGAGCACTTCCATAAATACCTCTTTGGGAGAGAGTTTTCACTACGCACCGAACATGCCGCGCTTGCATGGCTCTTGAGATTTAAAAATCCGGAAGGACAGTTGACAAGGTGACTCTTCAAGAATACAACTTCAAGGTACAACATCAGCGGGGGCGCCTGCATGGAAATGCAGATGACTTATCACGAAGACCGTGCCCGGAAGACTGCCGACATTGCCACAAAAAGGAAGAACAAAACTCAAGCGAACATGTTCAAGCCATCACTGTAGATTTCCTGGCAGACGGCTGGACAATACAAGACTGTCGACAAGAACAGATAACGGATGAAGGCATTGGACCGATCTTGACAGCAAAAGAGGAAGGTCGCCGCCCGGATTGGCAAGATATCTGCCATGTTTCCGAAGTGTTGAAGGGCTACTGGGCTACTGGGCACAATGGGCTACTGGGCTCTTACCCTAGAAAACGTATTGCTGAATAGGGCCTGGGAAAGTGCAGATGGACGAGACGTGGTCATGCAGTTGATAGTTCCCCGAAGTAAAATGCAGTCTGTTTTGAAGGAGATGCATGATGGAACATCTGGAGGCCATCTTGGCGTTAACAAAACCCTTGACAAAATACGGAAGCGATTGTATTGGCTTCATCTTTGCCACGACGTAGAGGAATGTGTTCGGATGTATGGAATATGTGCTGCAAGCAAGGGCCCACAAACCAGAAGCAGTGGAAAATGAGACAATATAACGTTGGACTGCCTTTCGAAAGAATTGGAATAGACATTGCTGGACCATTCCCAGTTACTGACGATGGAAACCTGTACATCATGGTTGTAGGTGACTACTTTACTAAGTGGGTGGAAGCCTACGCAATTCCAAATCAGGAGGTTACCACTGTGGCAAAGCAGTTAGTTCACAACTTCTGTTACCGTTATGGAGCCCCTATGGAAATCCATACGGATCAAGGGAGAAATTACGAATCAGGAGGGTTTAAAGAATTATGTCGTCTACTCGGAATTCGAAAGACGAGGACAACGACTCTGCATCCTCAGTCGGACGGGATGGTTGAGAGATTTAACAGGACACTTGAGCAGTATCTTTCGAAAGTTGTTGACGAGAACCAAACAGACTGGGACCAACGTATAACACTATTCATTATGGCGTATAGGTCATCAGTACACGACACAACCCAACCGGCATGACTCCAGCAAAATTGGTGTTTGGGCGGAAGATTCGTCTTCCTGGGGACTTGATGTTTGGATCACCTGAGACTCAGTCTCAAGAGCCAAAGAACTATTCCTCGCAATTAGAAAATCAACTGCGAGGAATGAATCGCTTGATAAGAAGACAGCTGAAGATAGCCAGTGATAAAATGAAAACCTGGTATGACATTCGCAGCAATAGTGTGGGTTTCCAAGAAGGAGATCAGGTCTGGTTGTTCAATCCAAAGCGCCGTCGTGGTGGCTCACCTACGCTTCAGTCTAATTGGGAAGGACTCTACACTGTAAAAAAAAGAATCAACGATGTTGTTTATCGGATTCAACAGAAAGGACAGCGGAAGTTCAAGGTCGTCCACCTAGATCGCCTGGCTAATTACTATTTCAGAGACGGTTTGCCAATTCGGGACGAACAGGCTTAAGGAGTGGGAAGTGTGACGACATCACAGAACAATCTACGTGTTTGTTGAATGTGCCAGACGAATCTCGATGTAACGCGTGTGGCGTACGTGCTTGCCGACGCATTTTCTAGACGGTGCGAGAATTGACGCGGCCGCTCTCACCGTATCAAGGGCGCAAGCAATTACATCGTAGCTTAGATGTAATACGTAGTATGTGGAATCGTCCAGATTTTCGGTCGGATATAAATAGCAGTACTCAACGACGTTCAATTCAGTATAGTGGCGATATATTTACCGAGCGATTCGAGAGTTATTATCGGGCGAGATTACTGTGTACGTTCAAGTGGTTATTAGTGAAGTGTTGCGTTTTATAATCGGGCGGTATAATTACAATTTATTGTAATATATTTGTGTTTAATATTAGTGACATTTTATTGCGTGTGAACAAGTTTTATTTGACTTGTTGTAGTAGACTGTGTTGCTAATTACGAACTGTTTTACTGTAAAAATTAAAGCTGGTGATTATTGACTTAATTGGTGTCTTTTATTTTGTTGTTTTCCACTGTACCTACGACGATCGAGTAGACCGTCGTAACAATAGTTTTTACTTCATAGATTGTTAAAAATAAAATCAAAGGTTTCTGCACTTTCAAAATACATTCCAAAATTTACAAACTTTTCTCCCTTAATTCACCTTACAAGAGAACGCGTACTTGATTCTAGTCTCTGGCCAAACAAGTTTACAATCTATTCAGTCCATACTAAGTGCCTACAACATGATCTTATAGAAGTTTCATCATTTTGGTTTTATAGAGTTTCTTGCTATGCCAACACACGTTTATGTATACATTCTATGTCTCTACAACATCCATTCTCCCTGCTCACTCCCTCGTGCGTGTGCACTCACACGTTCTTCGTTCTCTTTTAAGTTGTCTTTAACGTGTTTATAATAGCGTGTTCTCCTGACCTCCTAAGCCTTGCCTACCACCATGTTCCGTTAATCACCATTCTACTCCACGTTAACACATACATTAGTGCAATAGAGCCTATTAAACGCATAGAATATTATACGCAAATTGTATGCTGAAATCAAGCAAGTGTAAAGTTTTAATCAAAACCACACTTGTATTAAACTTTCTTGAGGGGAATTTAGTTATACAGTTTACTTTAGCATAACTCATTTTTCCTTTGGAAACCGTAAATATTTGACTCAAAATTATTTATCACTAATGTTTGTGTAATGTCTATAAGTAGAATTAACAAAACTGTTATTAACTTGGAAAGCAAAAAACAAAAAAACTAACTGATCAAAATAATTTAAAAGGATTTATTCCGAGTATAGACTTGTCAAAAAACCATATACCGTTAATACTTCTGGATCAAAAAGATTATCAGATCATATATTAAAACGTATAATACTAAAAAATAACAACAGCTGAAATAAGTAATTCGATTTATTAAAACAGATGACTATCTTGATAGTAAAAACTACAGAAAAAAAATGTTAATATGCCACATGAACGACTTACTCTTAATGTTACAATCGACTAATTACGTTAAATCGATATTTAGCAACTTGATTTTTCTATACTATTTTTTAAATTTCCGCTTTAATAACTAGGTTTGATAAATATGTCTTTTTCATAATTTACACTGTAAGTGTACCCATTGACTATTAACTTGCAGTCACTTATGAAAGTAACTAACTTTATATGTCCTTGTTTCTTTATACGCAAAGAGTAATATTAGAAACATATTCTTAATGTTGATAGTGTAGTAAATACTTTATACCAAATTTATGCACGCTTGCTGTTATAAAATATACACACTACTTTGCAGGAAACCAGTGTTTTATTGTTCTTTGTTACTTTGTTATAGGTCCTTACTCAAACATTGTACTGTTTCGATTGAATAAAATATTATTTGATAACACGAGATTAACCAAATACAAAACTTCTAAGAAACTAACAATGGTATCCGAAGATTAGTTTAACTTGAACACATCTTCTTTTGTTTGGTGTGTTTTTGTAGTTTTTTAAATAAGAATTCATTTGCTTTATTATTGCGCGGAGATAAAGGAAAAGAGTATTTTTTAAATACTTTTTCTTCCAACTTGTACATTGTATTTATTTAGTTTTGCTTAGCACAAACTTTGTTGATTATATCTACTAGTATTCAACGTTTTTCTTCAAGTCCCTAGACACAAACGCACTGTGAAGTGAAAAAGAATATTGAAAATAATATTTAGAAAGAAAATATCAAGGATGTTTATTCTATGAAATGTAGAATTCTACTGTCGGCGCAGAAACTATTTGTACTCGAGTTTGAATCGTAATCACAAATTAACGATTTCACTATTCTTAAATAAAATTGCACCAATTTTTATCTTATTCCATTATGCGTTAAATGGTAGTACTCAAAAAATTTTCATCGCTTTTGTGAACGTTGCTTTTGTCGGAATAAAATAAGTGCCCGTATTTTTACCTATTCTAGGAAAACCGCAAGTTTAAAACGAAATTACATTCATTTAGAAACGGAAGCCGTTCTACCGCAATCATATAAACACACATTTTAGAATTAAATGTTTTTAAGATGTGTGTGAAGTTAGAAATTGTTATCTGTTTTAAAAAATTAGTTGTTATAAATTTTGTAAAACATCTTTTCCTCATTACCGAATAATCGGAATAAATCAGGCTTGGACTCGTTTTAAGAACTGTTTCTAATAATGTCATAGCCTAAACGTTTCCAGTAAATTGCTTGTTGTTAAGACCATATATATATATATATATATATATATAATTAAAACCTATGTGTTTGTGTGGGGGCGCGCGCGCCTGTGTGTGTGTTTGTTTGGAACAGCTCTTACCTTACGTTTACAGTTCTCTTGTCACTTCCAGTCTCCGATTTGGGTTAATTACAATGTTTTCCAATTAGAGTAGAAGATACTGGTCTCAGATATAATCAACGTAGGTAAGTGATTTCAATAAAAAGTAAAGTAATACTCGTCCATAAGATTATTTTGCAAAGAAAGAGTGCAAATTAAACCGCAGGTATGTCGAAATTAGTTAAAGAAGCCTCCTGTTATTTCCAAAATAAAATTTGTAGGCTATAAGTAATATCAATGGTATTATCTTTGCATTTAACAGTTATACTTCTGCACTTATTGAGGCAATGGTATTTTAATGATAATAATAATAATATTAAGAAGAAGAAGAATTTTATAATTTCTTCTTATATAATTATATGCTGCACACATAATTTTATAGACTTCATTACTTTATTGCTTTGTATTTTGCTGCAGCAATTGACCTACATGAAGTCCTAGCTGACTGTAAAAGGAACCCTAGAAAGAGAATATTGATCTGTACTATGGCTGCACACTGGTAGTAGCTAATCAACAATTATTCTCGTTTGAAATCAACATGTCTCTCGCACTTCCTTTACTGTTGTATCCTTTATCTTCTAAGCAAATTTAAAAATTACGTTCCAAAGGTTTATATGTAAAATCTTTGTTTATTACGAATTTCTTATACACAATTAATGAACGAATTAGCCATTTTTGAAATAAAATTTAATGTCTTCAAAAACGCTAACTAGCCACAGTTGCATCTCTCAAATTTCTTGTGCCTTCGGTTGCCTGTGTCTATCTGAAAGCTTACGATGTAACATGAAGACAATTGTTTTTTCTTCTACGTCTGCCATTACGGTCGAGATAAATGTTATACAGAAAATTTAGGTTATACACGACTAAATTGCAGATTCCTCTTATTATTTAGCGAAGAGTGTATTTTGTTAGAAATCTTTAATATACTCTAAGGGAAAAACGGTTCAAACAAAAACAACTCTAAATGATAAGTTTCTAAAGTAAATCTCAGAGATACGCATTCAAAAATAGTATATTACATATGAATATGACAGAGGTCATGTTCATAAAATTAACAAGTATAAAATCGTATGATGATTGTTAGCAAAGACAGATATTTGAAATTAAGTTATATGGTAAATGTAAGTCTACTTACATAATAATATTTTAGCTCTTCGTATAGTACTTATCCGGTAATGTTACGTGAACCCCTACTGAGGCAAAGGAACAAAAACTCTGAATATAAGAGACTGAATGTCCCAAAAGTATAAAGAATATCCAAAATAGGAAAAACAAGTAACATAACCATACGGAATGAGTTGAATGTGAAACCACTAGAAGAGAAACTACCGGGATATAAAACAAATTAGGAAGGCCTCGTAATCAGAATGGACGTAGTCAGCATTCATACAACTTTCCAACACTGTCAGATTGAGGGAAGACGTGAATTAAGCCGTCGATTAAAATGTTGATGAAATAAAATAGGTCAAACAACCTAATCAGGACAAAATATAACATTTGTAGATTACGAAAAGTTGGTCACTTAGTATTCGAGTCATCACTAAATATTGACTCACGCATTGTGCATATTAGATATCTTATAGGCCTAATAAGAATAATGTATACAATATGAGTTTGATTGTGCTACAGAAGTATAAATACAAATTGTGACTCTTGATGTTTCTGGCTTGTCTGATTTACTCCTTTGTTCCAAGGTTACAACGCACGTAAAAATATTATTGTATTAACCGATATATTTCTGTATTAGCATTATGTAACACTCTAACACTATTAACACGTGATAATAAATTCGAAGTCATACACTCGAAATGCACTTAATACAATTTAAATATTTTTATACATTTTATTACAATCTAATAATCATATGTTAAACAAAAACCAACTTCACAGTACGTAGCGCGTTTGGAAATTGTTGTTTAACTATTTCTAATTCTTACTTATTTCTAATTGATGCATGCTCAATATATGTTTTTTTTTACTTTAATCGTCATCTGCTTTCGCCATTAACATGTGGTGTGTTTAATACCATGTCTCCATATTAGACAGTTACTTTTTTAAAAACTATCTCAGAACAATATAAGAGAAACTGTCTAAATGTCAAAGTTCAAACAAATGGTTTCAATCTTATTTATTTCAATAAGAAAAATTAAAATTGATATCAAAGATTTATATTCCAAATAAAAATTTCAAATAAGCCTATTTACATTTTAAGTGTTTATTTAAATGTTTCGTTTTGAACTATTTTTGCTGGAAAACAAAGTTTGTACAAGATAAAGTTTTCTTAGTAATGAAATTATGCGTTCAGGTGAATCTCAGTTTAAAATGTACTAAACGGTGCGGCGCTTCTAGGTGTGGCCCTAAGTAGTACGTTGTATTTCATAGCCCTAAAGTAGTATATGCAACATTATACGTATTATTACGACGGCTTCAGGGATCACAAAATTACAGAGGAAATAAAATACAGACAACAATGAAGAGTCACTAATTACCAGCTTTAATGAGTCACAAATAACAATGTAAAATCAACAAAGTACCCTCATATAATAACTCAAGTTAAATTAGTTCAGACTCAATATTAATGTCAACTATTTAGAGTTCCGCATTAACACAGTTATCACTTTCCATACCAACCACTTCATCCGCGCTCTACACTCTCGCCATGCGTAACTGAATAACTATAGCTCGACCATAAACAAAAAATAGTTGGAGTGGGCATTGCCGCCACAACGCGTCACAACGAAGGGGGAACGTTACCCCCTCCATTGTCATCAGTCACGTCACACTCTTTACTGCAGTATTTTACTCGTGATATTTGTATACCGGCAACAAGTCGTTCCTAGTGTGCGGAAACATACGTGTACTAATAATTTGTAACAAACTATGGAAGTAACAAATCATAAAATAATTATGCACGTTCCTATAAAATATATTAACAAATTCTAAAAATCCTTTTTTGTACATAATTTAAAAATAATATTAATAGAACCTAACCCTAAAATTTATATAAGGCTTACTTTAATAACAATTCATAAAGCAACCGCCTGTGTAAATCGAGGTCCCTATCACAGTAGCAAAATTTAATGTTCATTAAACATTTTAAATGATAAACTAACTTTAATTATTTATAATTTTTAATAATAAGAAAATAATTGATAAATATTTATGGTATTCATTTTTCCTGCCTATTCGTCATCTGAATATTTATTTGTACTTGGATGTGAATTTCTCTCATAAAAATAATTATTTTGTCCATTTCTTCGTCTATAAAATCGTCCGTAATCCGCTACAGTTCTTCAATTTTTTTGTATGGCACAATACTTTTTCAAATTTTCATATTGTACAATTTTCAAATATTGTTTACAACAATTCTGCTTTTTATCTAAAGATAATTCACTACAATTACGTGCAAGTTCTCCTTTTATATTTCCCCAGACGAGGTCTGTAGGATTCAGATCGAGATGGTAATGAGCCAGACAAAGTGAAATACGGCCTTTTGCACGAATTATTTCGTCTAGAATAGATGTATTTTCACAGTTAAATGTTTTTAACCAGTAACTAAAATTTTGCCAATGTAATATCTACTTTAATAATTTAAATACAGTCTCAATCATGATCGTATGTCGTAAAACACTTTTGCTGCCGAGAAAACGTTGTTTGACACAAAATCAGCAAAGAGAGAATGACTACTTAATGCGCTACTATCGCTGCCGGTACGCATAAATTAAAACTGCAAGTTTTAGAGAAAACCAAAAGCAGCTATGTTTGACGAAATTGACACAAGTCTTTTGGTGGTTCATTATTACCATCTTATTATCATCATCAAAAAAGGTGTTCATATGGACAGAAACATTTTAAAATCATGGTTTTAAACAGTTGTCATTCGGTTTACTGAATAAGGCAGTTTTATTAATTATTGATAACGTCCTTCTCCACCCATTATAATTAGACCTATTATTAGATGATGAGGAAATAAAAGCTGTTTTTAAATTCCATTTTCTTTAGTTTTTGTGAGTCTATGAACCAGGGTGTAATTGTGGATTTGAAAAATTATTACCGTTTTAATTTAAAGGAAAGTTCGTAGTGTTTTTGTGATTCTTATAAATTTCGTTTTTTCTGTACACGTGTTTTTAGAATATTCTTTCCTTGCGTACGTAACATTTTTTTTGCATAAGTTTATTTTAACAAACTTACACATCACATAAATCGAAATAAAGTATATTTTATCAGTTTACGTCTCTTTTCATTATTTATAATACCTATTTGTTCTCATCCTCACAAATATTTTTGTTCAAAATTAGTACCCGATCGTCCAGTACGTGTAAATTATGCACGCAAGTATGCGGTGGATATGTGTACACATGATGATCAGTTCCGATCCTATAGTGGACGCAATTATGCTGATCGTTACAATTTCCGGGAGCCACAACGACACATGGAAGGATCAGTGGATTAACCGTGTTTTCTGACAACCGTGCTTTGCACATTCCGAATTAAAACGGGTAATGGATGTTTTGCTGTAGGTTATTTGTAAAGAAATCCTATATATTAAACAAAATCTCAAATTATTCATAAATATGTATAAACATCTAACTCAATAACACAGTCCCCGCTGCGGCCGCTTACACAGCCATCAAGTTTGTTAACGGACATGGTGGAGGTGAGAGCCTTCTCCGCCAACCCAGCGCATGCGCACTGGAACTTTTTTTGTCTGATACACCTATAAACCAGCAGCTGTTGATTATATAGGGTGATTCAAAATTACACGGTAATCTCATGGGAGCTGATTCTGTAGCTAAAAATAAGATAGAAAGTCCATATAAACATAGGTCGGAAATTGTTTGTTAGCAAGTTACGGCTTGCGAACCATGTCTCCTCCCACGGTAAAATGACGACATACTGAAGTTCTTGGTGTATAAAATAAACGGTAAATTTGGTGGTTTCTTGTGGTTTTTGATCTGAGAATGTGAATAAAAGAGGCCCTACAGCTCTATCTCAATTAGTTTCTAAGAAAAACTGTGTAAAACAGGAAACATTGCAGTCGAAAAATATACTTTTTTAGATTTGGGATAAAATAACTTCATTAATTTTCCAATAAACAATAAAAAGTTTTAACTAATTTTGTAGAGAATTTAATTATGATAAAGTTGATGTGTATAATGTTTCTTAAAAGTAAGTACAATTTTAATAAATTTGACTTTAATTAAAAAAACAAAACGGACCAAAATGCGCCAAACAAGTATTACAATTTTAAACAGAACAAAGGTTTCGTAAACGTTTTCACAACAAATGTAATTGTAAACGAATTAAGATCTTATATTATTACATTTTTCCTTCAAATGATTAAATATCAAAATTGTTAAATTGATAAAGCTGCAAACGTTCGTTCAAAGCAGTTGTTCAACGTGGCCATTTTGTTGAATGCAGAATCCATGCTAGCGGGGTACATCTTATACCATCAGGATAATTCTTAACAGTAGCTCCATATTCTAATATACTATTTCTCCATTTTTCTTGTGTACCAATACGGGCGGAATAAACTAACGACTACGTCCAATCCCAAAAGGAGAAAGTCTGCTGACGTGAGATCAAGAGGTCGAGGTAGACATTTTATTGATCCGTTTCGACTAATCCATCGCTTATCGAATGTATTATTTAAATAGTTCATCAAACCACGACAGTAGTTAACATATGCTCCGTCATTTAAAAACCACATCTCCACTCTCTGAAAGTGGAATATCTTCCAAGATTTCCATCAGATTCGTTTGCAAAAAATGTAAGCGTTGTCTTCCATTAAGCCTTGGTGGTACGAAAAAAGGGCCTCAGAGATTATTACCAAGAAGATCCACCACACATTAAATGAAAAATTTTGTTGGTCATGTCTTGTAGCAGTCTCATGTGGATTTTCTGCTGCCCAAGTGTAGGTGTTTCGAAAGTTTACAATGCCGTTTCTTGTAAAGTGTAACACTTTTCTGGAGCATTTGGTCTGCATTGTTTTTAATTAAAGTCCAATTTGTCAAATTTGTACTTAGTTTTTAGAGACGTTATACACATCATTTTTTCATAATTAAATTCTCTACAAAGTTAGTTTAAAATATTTACTTGTTTATTATGAACGTTATTTTATCCCAAATCTAAAAATTTGTGTTTTTCGACTCCAATGTGTTGTGTTTTACACAATAATGTTATTTACGAATAATTTCTTAGAAACTAATTGAGAGATCTGGGACCTCTTTTATTCAATTTTTTAGATCAAAGCCATAAAAAAATCATCAAATTTACCCTTCACTTTATACCTCAAGAATTTCAGTATGGCGTCATTTTACCGTGGGAGCAGAAGTTAGGGCGAACTGTTTCGCGAGCTGTAACTCGCCATTTTTGGACCTGTTTATATGGACTTTTTACAATATTTTAGCCACATAATCAGCTCCTTAGAGATTGCCGTCCAATTTGTAATCACTCTGTATATAACTTGCAGATGTTCCGGAATAATTTGCATAGTTGACAAGCACTCAAACAGTTAACAAGCTCTCGATTCTTTGAGAGAGTTCCTTAGTTGTCGTAACACTGCCCCCTTCTTAAGCCTGTTCTTCCTGAACTGTCAAACTGACTCTGAAGTAATACCTGGCTAGGCGATCTATGCATTTGGTCTACATTCAACAAATATTTCTTCGACTCTTTGAATTTAGTCTCGGGTGATCCGAACATCAAGTTCCCAGGTATACGAATCTCCCTCTCAACCTCTAGTTTTGCTTAAATCATGCCGGGTTTTTTGTGTACTGCTGACCTACAAGTTATTAGCTGGTTAAATTGTGGTTCTGGTCAACAGACCCTTGCTTTATGTCGTCTTCAGCAACTCCTTCCCAGGGCGCTTTCATTAAGTCATGAACAAGCAAGACTTGGCATCTTCAAACTCAAGGGCGTAAACAAGAGCTTTTGAACTATTTAGATGTCTTGCCATTCGTAATACTTGCTAAAGTTTACAATCTCCAACACCGTCGAAAATCTCTGCACCTCAATCTTCACTCGCAAACCTTCTGATCCTTTAGGACAGGCCAGTCTAACAGTTCGCGGATGATTGCTTCAAACGAAGCACCAGTATTACGGTGCTTCTGTAGTTGTCGTACCAGTATTATGCTTAAATATGTATTTGTCGAAATAATAAGGTTATAAAGGATATTCTTCGTAAACATTTGAGACTTGACCGATAATTCAAATCTTAAAAAAGTTGGTAGCGTTAGCTCTAGAGTAAGCTCACCAAGGGTTAACAAAAATTGAAAATGATATCTAATAAAACAATTCAAAGTACGATGGAGAGAGACAGATCTTACAATGTTGTAAGTAACTCGGAGAAAACAATAGTTATACTGACATTTCAGACGAAGAGATAGAGTTGCCAACAATGTTTCTAGCATTAATACAAATTTAAATACGGGATCTAGGTTGCCCTAGGAGACGTTGACAAGATGGGATAAACGACGCTACGGCTGCTTGAAGTTTGGCATACGAAATAATACGTAATGAACAACAATGAAAATATCAATAGGGAATAGTAAATTCTTATGAATCATAGGGTCCTCGTACTAGTGTGAGTGAACTTTAATTTAAAATATATAGACCTAGTGCTGAATTATATTTTAAGTAAAACATGCATAAACAGGTAGTGGTACATACATAAGTATTATGAAGAGTATAGTTTTAATACATTTTGGGATTAGGATCTGACCGTGTAAGTATGTGACCGTGTAAATTTTCAGCAATTACTAGTAAGAAATCTGGCATAAGTAAACAGTCTCTTTACGGTTCTCCATTGCGTAAGATATTATGAAATATGAACGGCGATATTCGTATGTGTGGGCGCCATGTGAACAAACGCCATGATATGATCCTACACCTTATTTACACTTGCGTCGACGATCTGCTGTAGGTCAAGAAATAATATTGAATTGCTCAGTCAGTATCATTCGTAATCCGTATCTGCATTTGTATGCTCACTACTTTTTCAGACCCTCCTCAATCACTCTTTTTTTATCTACCCCTTCCAGTTCACTGTCTTGCTGGTGCTTAAGCTACCATCTCTTTGACTTCCCATATTTACTCTCGCAATTCTGTAAGAATTCAGTAACTCTCGCAATTCCGTTATATAGTCTACCTTGATTGCATAACCATTTAAACGTCTTCTGTCTTGATCTGTTATTCCCATCATACGCCTTCCTGTGTTTCTGTATTCTTTTCCTAGTTTTTCTATTATTCTCGCGTTTATTGGTTACTTTTCGCCCCATATGTAAGAAGCGGTTTGATTACAAACTTTTTCAAATATAATAACAGTATGTATAGCAAAGAGAGCTGGTGTGTGTATTGAGTATTTTCAGTTTTGTATACTTTCCACAAACGTTAAACTTCCTGTTTCACGGCAATTAGACATATAGCATAAGTAGATTTACTATTATCAGAGTAAATCTGAAGGGAATAACTACAAAGCTTCTGTTGAAATTCACCGTACCAAAATAAAGCATACAAAGCGTTACGACTTTTATATTCTCAGAAAGGGCTCTTTCTACATAACGAACAACACAAAGGGTAAATAAATTTATTCCGTTGTCTTTATAGGAACTAAAGTATTTCATTAAGAATAAATAAAAGAATATAAGAATTGCTTGTAGAAACAGAAAGTACGGGTTTTGATTAATTAAAATGTGTACATTATTTGCATAATATTAATTGCAGTTTAGTAGGTTTTACCATGTTTCCACTAAATGAAATTACTTCTGTTCCCATATTTTTACTAAAAGATCAATGCAATATTCTGGTAATAGCTCAAATTTGAGTTTCGAAATAGGACGACTCTATAAATTCGGATTTTAATTTTACTTTTTACAACTTCTTATACAAATCTAATTTATTTGACATCCTTACATTTTAACAACCAAACATAAAATATTGATTACAAAATATTATTTAAAAGTTATAAGTGACACGTTTGACTTTAAACACAGACCTATTTATTAAATACGTGAAATGTCAAAGTTTCTTTTTCATCACACTTGAGTGTGAAACGATAATACTACGACATTAAACTTACAAATCTTAACAATGACAGATTTTTATCACTTTTACTTGTATCGTGGTTTGGGGGTTTAGTCGCTACACGGTTTATAAAATCAATTATTTTTCAAAGCAACTTGTCTGCTATACTCACGTTTTATATGTGGGGTTGAATCGCGTTAAAACGTGACTGTTTTTTAATAAGAGATGGCATTGCAAATCTGTGAGATTTCATATTTTATCCGCTTAATTAATAATAAGCCCCAACTTCCTTTGTGTTGTAAAATAAATTCATCCTCATCCTCACGTATTGCTACATTTCCCTACGTTATTGCACCGCATACATATTCACACGTATTCTCCACGCTCACATTTAAAATAAATAAAAATGTGTAGGAAAAAATTGTATTTAATAAATTTTTTTAGTTAATTTACATATAACAAACGCTACAATACGTATAATACTAAATGTGAATAAACGTACATGTTACACACAGATACATAATAAAAAATAGTACACAATTTTTATTAAGAAGTATACAAAAATCTTTAATTCATTCAATATGATGTGCATAACAATATAACAAAATAACATTCGTTGTCGCATTGCATTCAAACCTCTTCTAAAGTCACAAATTTGTATTACATAGTATTTCAATTTATAACTGCTCTTTCAACACAAATTTTAGTTTATGTAAATAAAAAATTAAGCCAGTTTTTAATATTTTGTTTTCATTGTTAATTTTTTGAAATGACACTTCGAAGTGTATAATGTGTGTAAACTGTGTTTAAAAAGTGAACAAACATATTTGGATCCGAACATAAAGAGCTAGTTCTGGAAGGAACCAAATTTAGTTTGCAAATAGTTATAGAGTAAATTTCTACATCTGTAAATATTTTATCATAAAAAGTGATTACTTATAATACACTAAGATAGCTTACTTCTATTGTATTCTAAATATATGTTTTTAGACGTTTATCCTCTCGAATATATTGCTTACTACAGTCTATATATTGTATACCTATTGACACTATCATATTAGGCTATTTTCAGCTCTTAAAAACCTTTTATAATGTACAAAACTTTCTCAAATTACCGACTTCAAAAATTCTCTTTAGAACAAATTCTTTTGTTATGACTTTTCTTTACAATTTAATGTATCAAACTACTTCCCAAATTGTGAAAATTTGCTTCAGAAGGGTTCAGAAAATTGTTATACATTTGGTTTGCGTTTACTGTGTACACGAAAAAACATTTATCGTTTAAGTTTCTTAGTTTACCGGATACTTACTGTCTCTAAAAGCATTGATTAATTGTGCATTTTAATGTGACAAAAACAGCTATTCTTAAATAAAGTCATATCATTAACTTAAAGGTGAATTGTATGTATAAACAATTGTTATGTTAGAACTTTATGAATCGTATTTTACAATATTATTTCAAACAAGTTTTATGAAACGTTTGTAAAACTTCATAATTAAATACAAGTTTATAATGGGCGAATACATTGGGTTTATCTTGCGCCATGAACACTGTATAAAATCTATTTTACGGGCACGCTGTGAACCTAATGTGCGTATCCGAGATTTTAATATATACACTTTGTTGACTGTAAAAGCCTGTAAAAGCTGTTGACATAATTCAGTTGGGTATGTGGGTATGGTAATAGTCTTGTAGCGATAATCTCTTTTCCACACGCTCAGTATGTATCGTGTGAACATATTGTAGCGGAGTGATTTTAATTAACACGTGATAACATTACTCCAGACAGTTTAAACTATTTTTCCCAGATCTGACAATGGCATTATAGACTTTGAAATGTGTGTCAACAATTAAATTTAAAAATAACAACGCCTCATATTCCATTTTATCACTGTAATGACTTTGCATGTAAAATAAAGCGTAAATGTGAAACTCTTAATAAATATACATATTTTAGTAAACTTACTTCCGTATCTGCAAACTGCTGTTGCAAATGTATTTGGCCTGCAAAATATATACGGATTCTTAAAGAACATTTGTTATCAGTTTTCCGTCTTTAAAAGGTAGTTGCAAAAGGCTCACAAACACAGACAATTACAAATATACTGAAACGACGGAACCACATCGAACAGCCGAGAGTGTCGTTCCAACCGTTTCTCCGCTAGTCGAGCAGGTGTAGCCTCAGTCAAGGCCGCACATAAGTATGTTCCAGATTATTCAGGAAAGCACTTGAAATACACATCACGTTGGCACCGCAGTAAGGATAGAAAGTTTTTCTCGAACACCTGTGCTACCTATAAAAGCCACAGCAGCTGGCTTTGTCAGTCAGTTACGTCATGCAATTTTTCTAGCGAGGATCAAGTCATTGTTGAAGCTTAGTGTAAAGTGTTTACTGTGTTATAGTTAATGTGGAAAACTACATTTACATGATATTATTATTGTGTGTACACAAATTTAACTTGAATTATTGTACGAGAAATATCTTGTTGAATAACATGTTGATAACAAACTGTTATTTGTGATTAATTAAAGCTGATAATTAGTGGCTTCATTGGTGTTTACATTTGTTTTCCACTGTGTCATACGACGACCAGTAAGACCGCCGTAACAATACTGTTGTATTCTTTACGAAGAATAGAGTTACGGTTGTTGAAGTATGTCCGCATAACCCCCGTTATTCTGTTGTACAACCCACGTTGATCACACAACCAATTAACATCTTCTAAATCGTTCTGCTATTAACATGAACGCTTTTCCATGTTTGTGTATCCTTTTCCTAGTCCTTATATTCTTTTCGCGTTAATTGGTTACGTTTCCATCCCCACATGTCATTGTAAGAAGCTGAGTGATTAGAAACTTTCTTAAATATAATAAAAGTAGATACAACGAAAAGTGCCAGTGGGCGTGTGGGTTGTGTGTTTTTAGTTTTGTATTCCTTGCATTAAGTGGTTAATGTATTAGGCTTCCTGTTTGACTACAATTAGAGATGTAGCATAGCTAGATGTATTATTAGGGTAACACTGAAGGGAATAACTACAAAGCGTCTGTTGAGATTCGCCGTATCGAAATGAAGCATACAATATGTTGCGAATTTTTCTTCTAAAAGATAACAAAACATAAAAAACCAACTATTTAGACTTACCATCACAAGAAACAATAACCATCTACAATATGCAATATACAGAAAACCAACCTAAAGTAACATCATTATACCTAACCATTCTGAACACCCACCACAACATAAAAAAAATGGCAGCTTTCTATTCACTATTTAACAGAATGTACAAAATATCCCTCAACAAACAGGAAACAAACAAAGAAAAAACACAATATACCAAATTGCTTATGAAAATAAATATAACAAAAATACTTTAAACAAAATAGAAAACAAAATCAAATATAAAATAAAAACTGAACAATTAAAAAATGATCAACATGAACAACACATAAATCAACGGTGCACAACCCGCGGCCCGCGGGCCGCATGGGGCCCTCAGCCTCACTTTATGCGGCTTGGAGGAAAAAATACTATAAGTCCACATGCTTAAAATTGTGTATGGAAATTTACTCAGATTTGTTGGTTTGATCGGGAATTAGGTTGACCAAGGTCAGGTAGTGGTGGTAGTGGGGGCACTCACTGTCTGTGCATGCGTGAACTAGGCTGGCAGCTGGCAGTAGGTAGCAGCAATTCTGGTAGCGTGTAGCGTTAGTTCAGTTCTTCAGTTTCAGTAGAGACCGATCTGCATTTGGCATTCTTGTGTTTTTAAGTGATTCCTTTTTTGTAACATTTCACGATCATGTCTGTGAAAAAGCGTAAAGTGACTGACGAGTGCCGTGTGTTTCAAGAGGCATGGAGCGAGAGGCATTTTTTTATAGAGTATAACGGTAAAGCAACATGCCTAATTTGCAAAGAAACCGTGGGTTTAATGAAAGAGTACAATGTGAAGAGACATTACGATTCAAAACATGCTGGCAAATACAAAGAGTGGACGGGACAATTGCGAAAGGATAAGGTAAAAGAATTCCAACGTAAACAACAAGTCAACAAAATCTTTTCCGGAAAGTGACTGATGACTCAGAAATTGCAGTTAAAGCAAGTTTTGTTGTATCTAAAATTGTAGTCAAAAAAATGAAGCCGTACAAAGATGGAGAGCTAGTTAAAGAATGTCTGGAAGAAGTAGCAAATATAGCTTTCCCGGAGAAAAAAGTATTATTTCAAAAATCAGTCTTAATCGTATGACAGTATCCAGAAGAGCATAAGAAATGGCATCAGACATTGAAAAACATTGAAGGAAAAAATATTAGAATTTAAGTTTTTTTCATTGGCCATGGATGAAAGCACAGACGTCACTGACACAGCACAACTTTCAATTTTTATCCGTGGTATTAATGAAGATTTTCACATAATAGAATAATTACTGGCGTTAGTTCCTATGAAAGATACAACCAAACGTTCAGATATTTATTGTGAGGTGAAAAACATTTTGGAAAAGTACAATTTAGACCTAAAACTATTATATGGCATTTCAACAGATGGTGCGCCAGCCATGGTGGGAAAAAGCAAGGAGTAGTGAACTATTTAGCAACAGGTTGTAAAAACATGGACAATGATATAGTCGCATTCCACTGCGTTTTACACCAAGGGAACCTTTGTGCACAAACTATTCATATGGAGCATGTAATGAAAACAGTGATCAAAGTAATAAATTTTCTTCGTTCCAGAGGACTCACTCATCGCCATTTCCAAGAATTCCTATTACAATTAGACAACCAGTATGACGATGTTCTTTATTTTACACAAGTTAGTTGGCTTAGTGCAGGAACAATGCTGAAACGAGTGTATGACCTGCGTAAAGATATAATTATCTTTTTGAAAAGCCGTGATGAGAATCTGGTAGCAGACTTTGAGAACGATGTATGGGTGTGCGATTTATCTTTCTTAGTTGACATAACCCAACATCGTAATGAACTAAATACCAAACTTCAAGGAAAAAATAAAATTATACACAATCTGTTTTACTTAATAAAATCGTTTGAGGTTAAACTGATTTTATGGGAGTCACAGCTGACGTCTGGGCTACTGACACATTTTTCTACAGTGAACAGTTTTGCAGCAAGTTCTGAACAACACATTAACTTCACTAAATATGCCTCACTTATAGAGAATCTTCAAAATGAGTTTAAACGTCGATTTCAAGATATGAGAAAATTTGAGAAATTGTTTGATATGTTTGCTCTACCATTCACTACTAATGTTAAGATAGTGCCCATTGATTTCCAGATGAAGCTAATTGATCTTCAATCGAACTCTGAATTGAAGACAAAATTTTCTGAGGTATCTCTACTGGATTTTTATAAAAATTACTAACTTGAGGAAATGAAAGCATTGAACAATCATGCTCTAAAAACGGCAATATTATTTGGAAGTACCAACTTATGCGAGCAGTCTTTTTCTTTGATGAAACAGATCAAATCAAGAGGTCGTTTAAGGTCGTTCCCGTCTGACTGATGAACATTTGGAGGGAAACTTGCGAATTGCTATGTCCAACATTGAACCCGATATAGACAGACTAGTGAAAAACAAACAGTGTCAAGTCTCTCATTAGACTCTAAATTAGTTTCCTCTTTAACAAATAATAGTTTTGTGCTTTCTTTCAAATTAAAATTTTATTGTAATTGTGTGTCTTTTAAATGTAAACTAAAAAAAGGAAAACTGATTTTTAAAATTACGTGTTTTTTAAAAGATTGTTTTAAAAGTGTTTCTTTACAAATTAAAATTTCGATTTTGGAATCTGATGGCTGTATTATTTTTGTCACCTCAAACGTTTTTTCAGGTGAGTTGTAATTATTCAATAGACCTAGTTTAAATGTAGCTGTGTTAAGTTTACTTACTTACTTATGAGACATGTTAGAAAACGCTCTTCAATTAGAAGCATTATCTTTCACGGAAATGCTACTGGAAATATTAGGATAAGTGGAAAGGTTAGGTAGGTGGTTCGCGAAATGGAGGGAAGTCGCCTTGTGGCCCGCCATGATCATTTAAAAGTTTTTAGTGGCCCTCGGATGTTGAAAGGTTGTGCACCACTGACATAAATAATAACAAAAATAAAAAATGTACCACATTCACATACATAAATAATAAGATGACGAAGCTAACAAAACTATTTAAAAACACATACATTAAAATAGCATGTAAAACTAATAAAAATTATTAACAAAAACTAAATAACCAGCACAACAAAGGTAATACAAAACTGGTATATACAACTATATACTACTATACTGTATAACTGTACAACTGTATAACTGTATATACTGTACAACTGTATATACTGGTAATATACAACAATGGTATATAGAAAACTGAATGCCAACATTGCAATAAATTTTACATAGGACAAACAAAAAAACAACTAAAAAACGTTGTTTTGAACATCTAAACGCATACAAAAAACCAGAAATATATAAAAATAATTTAGCCACATATGCAATAAACACAGGACATGAATTCCCATACTTAATAAAAACAGCACTAATAAAACATACTACAAAAGCCACCATAATGAATATAGGACTATGAAAAAATTTACAAATATACAAACAAAATAAACTAATACCTGAACAAATACAAATCAATACAAAACTGTAGTTTTCAAACACTCAACTCGAAAATACACAAAAAGCTAATATATAAACCCCAATCACACACAATAATACTTGTTTGAAATACCAAAATACCAACACCAAACCATAACAACAACCAATCAAAACACAAGTACTCCAAAAGATTCCAAATTAAAAAGGCTGAGGATGGGAACAATATGTTTCTGGAAACAGTACCAAATAAGGAAAAAAGCACCTTGTAAATATAAGGTAAATATAAGGAAAAAATATAAGGTAAATATAAATTTTTAATAGATTGTATGAGCATCAAGAAATAGACAGTAGCAAAAAGGGTTTGAATATTTATTTATATATTGCAACAATACGTATATTTGTATATTTAACCAGGGCGGTATGTTTTGTAAATAATTAGTGTAAAAAGAATACGACGAACAGTTTAAACAATTTTATGCGGGAAGTGCAGGCCGTTGCCTTTCGAAAGTATACACCTGCCCCGATAGTGTAAATACAGCGTTTGTGTGTCTGTGTGTGTGCCAGCACCGACATGCATACTAGTTAGTAGTTCTATGGAGGGGGAGACAGGTACGAATTATTGGTTCTGTCATTAAAGCAGGTGTTGACAGGATTAAAATAACTTAATTAATACGTTTTTTACTTGTTACCAAAAACATATCACAATTTTAAGAACACTATTAGATTAATGATATTTTACGCATGATGTAGTGCAAAATTATTGCAGAAAAGTGCAATAATAAAAACGTTATATTAATTAACGCTAATTACTACGATAATCAGCTAGTAATTGTCAAGTGAGTTACATGTAAATGACGAGTGAAAAATTACTAAAACAATGCAATCACTCGCGTAAAGTTTCAGTTTACTTGATCGTGAAAACGGGCTAAAAAGTGATAAGTAAAATAACAGACGCTTCGCACAAATTGACAGAATTTAACTTGTCAAAAACAATATCTGACATGTCAGTTTTCAGTCTACTATAAATACCTCTGGCAATTTTGAGCGAGTCAGACTCAAGATGCCTTCACACGACGTCACTCTGCCGGTCTGCCGATTGATTTGAACGACATTACCATAATTTGCAATACACCACGATTAATAATAGAGCTCTATAATATAGGTATTCGCACCCGCCATCTTTGCTCCGAGACTTTTAAATGTAATGTGGCGGGAGCAATGTAAGCACGTTGTGCGTTGGATTATTTAATGTAAATTATGTATGTAAATATTAATATTTTTACATATCAGGGTTATAACCTTAGTGTACTAATTTGATTTATGTATTACACACGAATAATCATCTCATCTTGTCAGTGAAAACAAGGTTATAAATACTGGTGTTAGAGATATTATTAATGTTATGTAGTATGTTTTGCAGATTGTTGTACTACATGTCATAATCATAATGACTGGTTGTTGTGCTGTAAACTGCAAAAATCGAACAGAAACTAAGTTTAGAACATTCAAATTTCCGGCAGACCCTATTCGGTGTGCAAAATGGATTCAAAATATGAGACAAGACAAATTTATACTAAGCAAGGGAATGCGTCTGTGTGAGGTAAATTTAATGGTTGTTCCTTAAAAGTTTGTGAATGTTAATCATAACGACTAAAATTGTGATACACCTTTGCACTTTTAGGTTCATTTTGGAAGTTCACAGTTTGAACAGGCACGAGTAGATGGTTGGAAAAAACTGAAGCCTAATGCCATACCGACTTTGTTTGACGTACCAAATCCACCTCCTAGGATCGGCCCAGTTCCATGCAGATCACTGTACAAGGTGGTTTATTTTTTTAATCCATTAATTATAAATATAATTTTATAACTAAAGCCCGGATTCACGTGCAATTGCATCTTTTTTTTTTGCTAGTTCGTAAACGGCCAGTGACAAGTTATTTATCCGAATCGGGATGTGTAGGTCATTTTAACATACATTTTATTTTGCACAAAATTGCACGTTTTGGGGGTTACTGCATAAAATTGCACATTCTGTAGTTTTAATGCACAAAATTACACATTTACCTGTTTTTCAAAAATCAGCTGCGCGATAGCCAAGCGCGAAACATACACGCAGATCGTAAACAAAGTCGAGAACAAAATCAGCACGAAGAAATTCTAGTCCAGTAAGCACAGCTTTTGACGTAACAAAATTTTGACTGTCGATGGAATTTCACGATATTTGATATGTATGTTCTATATGCACTCTAAAACAAAGTTAAACTGTACGATTTTTATTTGGGGATGAGAACCACCCCTTTTTCAAGGGTGATTGATAAAAAAAAATTAACCACAGGATCCAATAGAGAATCAAATTCTAAGCAAAAAGGTCAGTACGCAACTGTTTTGAAAAATGCGTTGTTTTCGAGTTATTCCAAATCAACATTTTCGATTTTTACCCCCAAAAAACAGGATTTTAGCGTAATTTTTTGCGAATAACTAAAAAACGTTAGAGTTTATAGTAAAAATGAGTAGGACCAAAATTATTCTATACGAAATAACAAAGAAAATGCGTTTTGGCCGGGTTTTAACCCACAAGTTGTTTTCAAGATATGGCCGTGAGAAATTGTAACTTTTTTTGCCTGTACTAACAAAGTTTAACCCTTCCTACTAACCGAGAAAAATACTTTTGACTATAAAATGTCTAGTGCAATGAAAAATACATTATTGTTAATTTTAATAAAATGTTAAGGTAAACTTTTTATTATTAATTTTAACTAAATGTTAAGCAAAAAACCTGAATATTAACTTAATAGTAAGTAAGTTAAAAATGTAAATTCGAGTTTATTAAAAATAGTTTTAGTATTTTATTTAGTACCTTTATTTAGTACCTTACTTACTTAGTACCTTTATTTGGACTTTTGGACAAACGAAGTTTAGTAAACATTAATTCAACAGCCATCTATTATAAACAGGAATAAAAGTAAAAGCTGAGAATATATACCTAACAAAGTGGTAAGTGGTAACGATTGGTATTTGTTGTTTTTTAGACAAAATTATTCTCCTCTTACTATGGTCTCAATCAGTAAGTTTTAAGATGAAAACTATTATTTCCATATTTTTAAGGACGTGGGACATAATTTCACACTTTGAAATTATATTTTTGGCACGAAAAATTATAATAGTTTATGTAATATCGAAAACAAACTTATACTGCGTCCCATGTATTCACAAGCGGCACCATTATATTATGTCAGTCTCGGAACAAAGATGGCGAGTGCGAATACTCCCTTTTATAAATCCTTATTAATAAAGAAGCACCGGATCATCATCCACAACAAGCTATAGAGTACCGAGAACGCATCAGCGTCATCATCATCGTCATTGCCACCATTCAGGACGCACACACTCACGTACACACGCAACGGTAACTTCGATAATACGCAGCTGACAAACAACAATTATATTTTTGTGCAAAGAACTCATAAAAAATCCAGTGTGAGATAGTAAAGACTTAACGTCTTAAATTTAAATAATGTAAATATTTAGAGTAAAAGCAGAAATTGTAAAATGTGGTTAAAAATAATAATTTTCTTCTGTTCAATTTTACAAATTGGGTGTCTCATTAGAAAAAACAAATATTCCTAAAGTAAATGTTATATTCTTTTATTTAAATGTTAATATCAACAATTATATTTTATTTTAGTAAAGTTAAGATTATTTCATAAAGTAGTTGCTACTTTGAATCTAAGTCAGACACTCATGCAATGTAAAGTAAGTGTAAAATTTGTTCATCATATATGTTTAGACATTTAAGATTATATGTTATTAATGTGTGCTTAACAGCAATGATATGTTATGTTTTACAGAATGTAAACCTATAAAAGGTAATACATATTTCAAAATTTTTTAATTTCAAAGTTTTTATAATCAAGTAATTTATTTGCAAAATTCTGTTCACTCTAAAATATAATTAGTATTAGTCATCTTTATATACATTCATTGGGGTTAATTAAGATTACCTTAACACAGAACAAAAACTAAATTAAAACAACTATCAAGTTATGATTTACTGAAGTCGATAAAATTATTTTTAAGCGGTTTCTAAATCACAAAATTTAATTTCATTATTCAGATCACAATGTTAGGGACAAATTTAAAAATTACATTTTGAGTAATGCTTGGACTCTAGTGTATAAGCCAAACAATATTGTATGTAATTTAAATGTGAATAGCCTAGTCTACTATATATACAACCTAAATACGATAACACTCGAAAATACTTTATTTAGAAATATATTAGAGTCACTGTATTGAAAATTGATTCCATCATTAAAATTTCCTCACTTACCAACACTAAAAACTATAAACAAAACTCAAACATAAATAACATTTGAAATTGCTTACAGAGTTTTGTGTGACATCTGAAAAGATGTCGGTCAACATAATAAGTTACGCTGTACTACTTACTGGTTAGTACTATTTTATTTAGTAACAATAATACAACTGACCAACATTTACTTAATAGTGAGTTACCTGGGACATGATTTTCACTATTGTTTTGCACAAATATCAGATTTTAACTTGGTTTGCGGCAGTTTTAGCGGTACTAAGAACAGGACACATCCATTCCAGTAATTTTAAAACACAATATTTTAAAAGTATAAATACGACTGTCAAACAGAAATATAATATCTTCGTTATTATCAACATTGCCAATTTTGTCGTCGTCGTCATGGTCATCAACAACATTGTCGTTATCGTCATCACCCTTAACTTTCCAATAAATAAGAAGCCTCCCTGTACTTTTTGAAGATATTCAACACTTTAAAATAATTATCAATAGTAATACACACACACACACACACACACACACACACACACACACACACACACACTTACACACACACAGACGAGGATTATAATACAATTTGAGCAGGAACATAACGTGATTTGCAACAATTATAGTCCATAAGGAGTATTCTATGATTTGGTTCAATGAATTATTCCGAAAGCTTACATAAATCAAACACTAACTGCGTACGACTATACCTAAATTGTGTTATTAATGACTTTATGTTGCCACTAACGACCAGAAGCGATTTGTTACGTTGCCAATTAACGTAATATATAACATTGTTATCATTAGCCACCGACAAGGTATTATTGGTGAGGGAGTTTGTGTTTGCAAGATAGTCATTCATATGAAAGACAATTACGTTCACCGCTACCGAAAACGCGGGTAAATAGTGAAAAGATTATTTAAAATTAATATTGTTTCTTCTTGCCTGATGATGGTAAGAAACGTTTTACACCTATAAATGAATTATTCTGCTTTTATAGCTTAATCAAATCATAAATCAATTTATTGAGTAATTTTATAGCAAATAGAATTTTTGTTAGTAAAATTTATGTATTTGTAAATTTTTTATTTGTTTAAAAGTTAGAACTGTAAAAAATCAATTAGCAACTCACTACAAGATGACCGAAATATTGGTATGGAGAACGATACATGACTTCCATGTTCTACGATTTATATTTAAAATCATTTACTTTGATTCTGTTTGATAATTTCTAAAAAAATATCCCCTACCCTCAAACTATTTTAGTTATTATGTGGTAGTCGTTTAATATAAAGTTATTTTCCAGTCGCTTCATCTATAAAAATTAGGTACTTTATTCTTATAAAGAAACTGAAATATACTCGTACAGATAATAGTTCCACTTCCTCAACCGATCCCAACCATTACATGAGCCGTAAGTCATGATACTTCTAACAATGGTTTTAAATATTTTAGTTTTAGTTTCTGCTGTAATTTGCTTAACACACAAGATTCCATTTTTTGCAGGTATTTCCCAAATTAATTCTGGATTGTATTTCTTTGTCTTGTTTCCCACTGGCCATACTGTACATCCTTAAATACGGGTATTCCTCTGTATATGAAATCATCCCCGAGTCTCCCTACAATATGAAGTCGTGATGAAGGTCACCTGTTGCCATGTATTTTGTTGTATTCGTATTTACCTTTAGTCCCGATTTCTGATATTCCTGTATCATTTTCCTAGTCATGTACTCTATGTCTTCAAAATCTTGAGCCAAAAGTCATCAGCAAACTGTAAAGAATAAACTGTATCACCATCAAGTAGAAGTCCCGTGTCCCTGCACATTATTTTCCAAGTATCTATTACTTTTCCGTATACATTTTGAAAACCGTGTGTGATAGGCAACATCCCTGGCGTAAAACGTTGGTCACTTGAAACCCTGGTGACAAATTTTTTATTATTTTTATTCTCGATATTGAATTGTTATAAACATTGTGTACGGTTTTCATGATAATAAGGTCGATGCTAGTTGTTCTTAAAGCTGTCCACAGATACACTACCATTATTGCTAACGGTAACGGTAACGGGACATTGTCATAGGCTTTTCCAATATCAATAAAAATTAAATAAAGTGGTTGTGATCGAACTGTAGCTTCTCATTCAGTTTCTTTATATGTATATATACTGTACTTAATTTATCACAATTAAGTACTTTACTCTTGTTAAAACTTAAAACGTTGCAGGTAAACTACCCCTTTCCCAAAACCGATCTTCATCCAAATCAATAGTCCTCGAGTCCTCTACAACTCGGGCACATATGCAAACATTATATGATTCTGTTTCCATTTGCGCCAGTTATCGACCGCCATAGAAATAATTCTACACACAGACACACAGGCAGACAGACACGCAGACACACACACACTAACACTTTTCGGAAAATGGTTTTCCTGCATGTTTTGAGGGTAGTACACTTACAATCAGCCCTTATCTCTAACACAATTTTTTTCGTCATCACCATACTTGCATTTCATTATGGGACATGGAAGTAAAAAATGAATATGCATTTCAATATTATTATTTTATTACACTTATCTACGCTTACATTATTACAACCTACAATAGGAAAGAAATGACATAAAGAATATAAACTCTCCATAGTCATATAAGTGGTAGTCATATAGGTCTGGCAGTCAATTTTTCTCTCCAACAGTCTTCTTCTCCTGGCTCTTTTCTTCCCCTCTGATTAGTCCCGGTCCAAGTGGACCGAAACTGTTGAATGAAATAATGTTCCACAAGCGTGGACAGGAAGTGTTAATTAATTGGGCCCAAGTGGGCTAAATGTATGCTTCTTGAATTAAATATTCCGTTGGCTGGTCTTCCATAGTGATTGAGATGATGTGTAAAATGAATTAATTCTGCATTAAGAAATAACAAGAAGTGGACTGTATACGAATAATTTTAATATTTTGAATAATCACATTACAGCTGTGAATTTGAATGAGGCTGGCTAATACTGCATGTTGCGAATTAGTATGAATTTAGCTAATCATGAAGAGGGCCTAGTCGGCCATAATCGTGAATACAAAGGCCTAAAGCCTACATTTAATGTCGACACTAATTGACAGCGAAGGATTCGGCGAACCGAACGCCGAGGAAGCTAGCTATGCACTGTGCAAGGTACAACCACGCGAAAATTGATGCGCGATATAAATCAGATTAGCCAACCTAGAAAATAAAATAATCGCGCTACCGTCCATAAGCTGCCCGTGAAAAATCAAAAAGATTTTTTAATACATTTTTTAATAAATTAGAATACATTTACAACTTAATTTAAAAAAGTGCAGTTCTTACTAACGATGGTTAGCTTCAAGGCTAAGTTGAACCTTGAGTTGAGATTAGATAACGGCAGTCTGCCGCTAGTTTAGAGATAAGCATGCATAAGATAAGCCTGTAGATAGGCGATTGTAGGCCAAGGTTGGCGAACAGCTGTTTCATATACGAATAAGTCTGGTTAACAGTATTTCTGACACAAGTGTGTGCAGTATGTAACATTATAAAACATGAAAGAAAAATACATAATTATACAATGTTTAATGCATGAACGGAGGTTCATCATGAACAAAATTGTTGTTGAACATGTTGTAGTTGCATGTTCTATTGTATATTCAGCAGGGCGGCATGTATTGACCTAGACATGCTATTCCTGAAGTTTCAGGAATTTACAGTATGTAACAATTGTAACGTACCGCTTAATGTGAGGTGTGCACTTGCGAAAGTGTTATTATATGCCTCACTTTTGAATTATACTAACTGACGTTTTAAACGGTATAAATAAAGGATTTTGTTTATCTTGTTTTACTCAATCTAAAAGAAATCGAGAGTGTGTGATTTGGGGTCAAGGAGGTCAGCCTTATGCAGAAGAGAGAGTAAGTATCATTATTGCCCCTCTGTTGTGACGATTTTTTCTGTACGTTGTGCTGAAATTTTCATTAACTACCCACTACAATAAATTATAACACGTTATAATTCAATATTAATTTTCAATAATATTGCTTTATTGATTATTGACTTTTGTCTCCAGCCACCCAAGTATAGGTATCACAATTAATCTTTTTAAAAAGAAAACATCTTCTCGACTTTACCGAGTAAACATAGATCTGTCTAAAGAACAAAACATATATGTTGTTATTTAACCAATATTACGCTATAATAAAATACATCAGTTATTACATAATTCTTATTAATTCCCCAGGGTTCAGGGTGAATTCTTTGTGTTATGAGAGTGTCAGAAATGGCTAATTGCTACGCTTTACAAATATAAAAAATTAATAAATAATTTTGGTTTATTTTTCAAATGTTACATAGTTTCCGGAATTGCCGTAAGAGAGCAGCATGTATTTGTTTACTTTTGAAAGCAACATATGATAAAAATGAATATTTTTTCGTTCTATTTCACTATTAAAAAACGAGTTTTCTTCTGTATTTATTACGAAAAATGTTTATATTACCTCGCTCCGTGTTGTTCTTACTGGATTGAAGTTTTATTCTGTGATGAGGTACGTCTTGCGTTATTATTTCCTTTTAATTTTCGAGTATTTTTCTGATTGTCTATTAGACGTAGGCCGAATTATATTGGATCCTCAGAATGGTTTCATCCACTGGTTTTTAATGTATAACACCTTTTAATTTGGATTCCTCAGGTATAATTGGTTAGTATTCACTTTGTTTATTACTCTTGCGTGAATTTCGCCTCCTCCAACGTCCAAAAAAGGTTATTTTATTATAATTTTTGTCGCATCGATTCTTCAACTCTCTGGTTCAGTTCAAAATTTTTTTTCTTATTAACAATACTTGTTATTTTCCATCACTCTTAGTAACACATAGTATTTTTATTATGTAGGCAGTTTGTGATTATTACAAATTTATATTTTATTTATGTAAAAAATAATTACTTCCATTCCGGTTTATTTACTAATTTAATTCACATAATATGTTTTGGTTAATTTTTTTATGACCTTGTATATAAATATTTTATCATTTTATTATCATTAAATATATTTATATATTATTTATTTAGTATCGAATAGTGTTCATACCCGGTACTACTTCCTGTTCTCCTTTCCTTCCTAGGATTATTTTAATTTTATATTATCTTTGGTAGTTAAAATTTGTATGTCTTTTAAAATTAAACCTGGGTTTTCTTACAATCTAACATAATTATTTGAAACAATATAATATTAACTTGGGTATAACAAATTGTGGTTCATACAATATAAATTACAATAAATAAATAAAATCACAAAAATCAATTAGTACTATTACATACTAATTCCATAGTTTTATCCTATCCAAAACATACAGCACAGTTTAGTAATACATTAATTTCACTTTGGTTTTTTCACCTCAATGGGTACACTAGAACTCACTTCGCACTATATACCACTCGAATTGTTTATTATGTGGAGTGATATAATTAAATTTTGAGCGAGCTTTAGTTCTACCCATTTCTGACTTTTATTCTCATGATTTACTTTATTGGGACCGGGTTATGTACCGTTACACAATGTATGAGCAAACCAGATGCTGAATGCAGCCTAGCTATGACATGTATGTCATAATTTTAAATAAAGAATTGTGCATGCTTACTTACAAAATGAATAAAATATAAAATACAATATGAATAAATTAGACGAGGCAGTTACATACGGCAGACGCTTACAATAGTTTTTACATAGACACAATTTATGTGAATACAACAACAATAACTTGAATAATTACAAGATAAATAATTGCAATGTCAAAGAACAATACAATACTGAAATTACAGAAACAATTTAACAATTTAAGGACATTCACAGAATAGTACACATTTATCAGCAACAATATAAAGAAATGAATGCATGGTTACTTAACGGCAAAACATGCGAATATTATGTAATAACATTTCATAAATAAGACCACCCAAAGACATGCAATACACCCCATAACATCAATGAAAATGTGAGACATAGTATGCCACAAAAATTAACATACAATACAAATATCAAGATACCACAGAACTGTGATAATTAGAAGCGTGCCACGACGCAAAATTGAGAAAAATATTGTGACAATTCATCACAATTATGTTGACCAAATGGTCGTTACAAATAATAAGCCAATGGCTGAATAAAACAGCATTGTGCTATAATCATAATGTCAAATCTCGTCTCGCGCTGGCAACAGACATAATTTATGTATTGGTCTCCGCAAAACACCCGTAGGCGTGCGAATGTCTACGACGCGAACCAAGTTATCTGGGCCGGGAAATGTGGCGATGATCACGCCAAATTTCCAGGCTAATGGAGGCAAGTTATCCTCAATAAGCAAAGCTAAGTCACCAATGGAAACATTATCTTTGGCAAACTTCCACTTGTGACGCTGTTGCAGCTGGTGCAAATAATCGCGAGACCACGCCTTCCAAATGTCCTGGACAAACCTCTGAAGTAGTTGCCAACGACCAAGACGAGAAACAGGAACGTGAGAAAGGTCTGGGTCAGGAATCGCAGTTAGGGGCGCGCAAATCAAAAAATGGCCAGGTGAGTGGCACCGGGTCGTTAACATCCGAAGAAATAGCAAATAAAGGTCGAGAGTTCAGACATGCCTCTATCTGAGACAAAACGGTCGTGAACTCTTCGAAGTTTAATATAGATTTGCCTACCACGCGCCGCAGATGAAATTTCAAACTCTTTATGCCGCTCTCCCAAAGGCCACCGAAGTGAGGTGAGGAGGGCGGAATAAATGACCATGATATCCCCTGAGAGGATGTGAATGACATAATCGAGGTGATGGCACTCTTATTGTGCCAAAAGTTGTAAATGTCATGTAAGATGGTGCGGGCCTTCCTGAAGTTCGTGCCGTTGTCGGAGTACAGCTGACTAGGTATACCCCGACGTGCCATAAAACGACGTAAAGCAGCTACAAATGCGCTGGCAGGAAGGTAGGACACCAATTCCAGGTGAATAGCGCTTGTTGCTAAGCAAACAAACAGAGATACGTATGCCTTAGTAAAGGTTCTAGACTTCTGCCCGCCATGACGAATCATGAAGGGACCACCATAATCAACCGCGCAAAATAGAAACGGCCTTGAAGGAGTGACTCTAGGGGATGGCAAAATGCCAAGTCTCTGGACCTGCTGTGTGGCACTAAACCTAATACACTTGAGACACTTACGAATAATGGAACGGATGACCAGCCGGGCATTAACAATCCACCAACGTTGACGCAGTGAATGATGCACGAGCTGAGCACCAGCGTGAAGTAAACGAATGTGTTCACGTTCGATGATAAGGCGTGTAATATGCGCCGATGGGGGTAATACGATAGGATGTCTCGAATCGTAAGGTAACTGGGAATGCTGCAAACGTCCGCCCACGCGTATCACTCCAGAGTCGTCAAGAAACGGGTCGAGAGAAGCCAACTTGCTCCTAATGGAAATAGAAGATCCGTTCCGAAGACAATTAATTTCGGTTGCGAAGTGGATCGACTGAGATTGTTTTATGAAGAAATTGAGAGACTGATGAATTTCTACAGGGGTCAGACCGCCCGAAAGTTTGTCCGCACATGAGTGCCTAATATTTATGATGAAACGAAAACAGTAAGCGTATACACGTGTCAGCCGGTGCAACGAGGAAAAGTCCAACGATAAGTCAACAGCCAGGGTAGACATTAGCGACCGGTTGTGTGCAGTTTTCTCTTCCGCGGTGACTTCCGAAGACGATGGAGTGGCCGGTACGAAGGATGGGACAGGATTAGACTCTGACGATTGAGACAGACAGCCAGGACCGTGCCACCAAAGCGAGCAATCGCGCAAAACGTCAGGAAAACACCCCCTAGATATAATATCAGCAGGATTGCGTCGCGAATCAATGTAATGCCAGGTATAAGCTTGCGTGCGACGCTGAATTTCAGCAACCCGATTAGCGACGTATGTCTTCCAACGCGTAGACTGCGCATGAATCCAGTAAAGAGCCACCATAGAATCAGAATACAATTGTACATTATCAATAAACGAATAAAGAGCAGGAATAACCTTAGATACGAGTCGCGATAATAACAAACAAGCGCAGAGCTCGATGCGAGGTAATGACACTTGGCGTAGGGGAGCCACGCGAGATTTGGAACACAAGAGACGACAGGAAGCAGTAGAATCTCGATAAATGACTCGGATATATATACAACAGCCGAACCCTTTCTCCGAGGCATCCGAAAACCCATACAACTGAACCGTAACCGCCTCACGGTTGCAACGAATAGATCGCGGGACTACTATTTTACCAATCAGACTCAATTTGTTACACAAAGAATGCCAATCCGAAAGTGACTGACCGGAAATCGGTTCATCCCAACCAAGCTTACAAAGCCAAAGTCGCTGCATAAAGTGTTTATACAAAAAGACAACTGGTCCGATTAAACCCAGCGGATCATATATTCCGGCGATAATTGAAAGACTCTTTCTCTTGGATATGCTATGGTCAACCGGAGATAGTTTGACATTAAACAAAAATGAATCGGCAGTGTTGTTCCAAAGAATGCCCAGGGTACGCACGTTGTCCTGTTTATTTAGGGGTAGTGAAAAGTTGTGATGATTTGCGACCGCTGTGGGTTCATTTGATGCCCATTTGTGCAACGTGAAACCATATTGAGCAAGTAACGCACCTAGGTCGGATTTCAGCTTGGTTAGATCGGGGATAGTGTCCGAACCGGTAAGCAGATCTTCGACATAAAAATCGTTAGTTATGGCTAAAGCCGCTTGGGGAAAGGAAGTTTGATTGTCTCTAGCAATTTGTAGAAGGCACCGAGTGGCCAAAAAAGAGGCGCTAACCGTGCCGTAGGTTACTGTTTGCAGCGCGAAATGCTTAAGTGGTTCGAGGGGAGAGTCACGCCACAAAATTGCGTTGATAGTAACAATCTCCTTCAGCTACGCGAATCTGACGATACATTTTTTCGATGTCGGCAATCAGGACATACTTATGTATGCGAAAACGCAACAGAATAGAGAAGAGATCCTGCTGAACATTGGGGCCTACTAATAATATGTCATTTAACGAAAGACCATTAGTAGTCTTGGACGAACCATCAAAAACAACGCGCAGTTTTGTGGTCAAGCTAGAATGTTTAAACACGGCATGGTGAGGCAAGTAGTAAATATTTGACGCTCCTGAATTGATAGCGCCATGATCGATGAGTGTCATGTGCCCAAGATCCATATATTCCCTGATAAAGTTCGCGTAGTCGCGAGCGAGCTTGGCATCGCGCCTGAATCGACGCTCCAAGCTTAAAAATCTTGATTCGGCACTTGTGTAATCTAGATTCCCCCAAGTGGGGATTATCAGACTTGAATGGGAGCGACACTATAAATCTACCCTCGTGGTTGCGCTGAGTAGAGCGCACAAAATGCTCTTCGCAAGCCGACTCGCCGTCAAGGGTATCGCCAGGGATTGTTTCTGCCTCCCAAAATCTCTCGAGAGATTGCAGAATTTGACTGTCATTGTTCCTTGCCAGGAACGAAACCGCAGGACCCTGGGTGTGGCAGTGTTTGGGCAGATTGCCGGCCAGAATGTAACCCAGTTTTGTTTCCTGAATGATAGGGAAGTTGGGTCCGCGTGTGTATTTATTGGCTAATATTAAATCCAGATAAAATTGTGCCCCTAATAGTATGTCGATCTGTGAAGATATATTAAAATCTGGGTCGGCGAGAAAAATTTTGTTTGGAATGTGGAACCGGTTGATGTCAAACGAGACTGAAGGCAGATTATGAGTTAAGTTAGATAGGACGGCACATTTGGCCTCAAAACTATGTCTCTGATAGCGAGAAATAATACGCATAGAAGCAATGTCAGTAGCGCAACACGCTGTGTTGTTTATTCCTGTAATTGGAATATTAGATCGGGTTAGTTTAAGGTGCAACCTTTTCGCAAATGATTTCGTACAAAAATTGATCTGGGAACCGGCGTCTAGGAGCGCCCGAGCTTCATGCCTGTTGCCAGCCTTGTGCCGTACTGGGTTCGGCAGTGTATTATAAGTTTTAAAACGAGCGGCGGTGACGTCATGCACTGCCATACGTTCGTCGTTGTTGGCCGGTTAGGCACACAAATGTTGTGCAGCTACGCAATACAGCTGGCGCTGACAGCTGTTTCTGTACGTTCCTGCATCCAGAGTTTACTTGGCTAGGCCGAAACATTGAATCGGCCTCATTTCTGTTCTATCCTCCAACCTGGTCATCTGCTCTCGACTGGCGGCTACCGTTTGTTCTGGATTTCCTCGTCTATC
Organism: Magicicada septendecula; assembly: GCA_034769895.1. Classification (NCBI taxonomy): domain Eukaryota; kingdom Metazoa; phylum Arthropoda; class Insecta; order Hemiptera; family Cicadidae; genus Magicicada; species Magicicada septendecula. The sequence continues at coordinate 354,823,945 of CM068371.1, read as the reverse complement.
ACTATGGTTGGCTAGATAAAGTGTAGCTCCAGGTGCTCGAACAAGGGCGAGATGGGTGTCAGGTGGACGTACATCTGTCCACCCTAATGGCAGAGACGATCTTATAGCCACGATGCCGTCAGTCGAGGACAACTTAGGACTCTTCCAACGCTAAGCTGCACCCGGGACTTGTGACACGACTGTGACATCACTGATCCGCGCCTATACGGACTAAGTACACCGGACAATCCAGGTGGGAAAATTCTGATTATCTATTTCTCTCTCTACAACATGGTGAATGCTCAGAAGCCGCCAGAAGCTCACTCGTGAAGTTCTGACCGTTACACTCTAGCACAAACTCTCATGTTCAATTATGTTATTGCATGTGTGAACATTACAGCAGGACACCTAATGAAGTATCTTATAACTTTATAATGTGTAAGAAATTACACACATACACACACATCCGCAGTTTGCTGTAAGATCTAACTTTTCATCTAATTAAGACCATTAGGGGGTTAATTATCTTGTGCTATCATGTCATCTGGTCATGGCTGAGTTTTAATCACGTAACGGGGGCTGTCTGATGCTTTAGATGAGAAACATTTTTCTTTCACACATATACTTAGCGCTTTAATGATTAAAGTCAGGGTCGTTTAGCTGGTTGAGTCTCGGGGCGGTCACTTACATTCTCTGGTGTGAACTACCAAGGCAAATTTATGCTTAGGAGCTGAGATATTCAGATTAATCTGTCATTTATATTTGTACATATCTATACATATTATGGTGGATTCATTTACTGTAGTTGGAATGGGTTTATGAGGAAGTTAGTACTGAAATGAGGGATGTTTTGTTATTTATGTTGTGTATGTGTTTGTGTGTGTAATATTACTATATTTTGCTGGGGGAATATGTAATGAATTCAAAAAAGAGAAAAACCATAAATGTGCTTACTAAGACAACAGGCTAGCCTATTTGAAGCTATACAACACTTATGGATTAGTATTGCTTTTATGAATGAGATTATTACTAACTTTGACTCATACATAATCAGGCAGAAATTTTGCAATTATGTTAATATCAAATTCACTTACTTTGTGACATTATGAATTAATTGAGATATATATATATATATATATAATTCTGCCCTTAATGGTGTGCTCACACAATCAAGAACTTGTGATTTTATGTAACATCTTGCAGGTTTAATAAAGCACACGCTTGTTAAAAGACTTTTTTCATTTGCAAGTCCTGTCATTCACCTGGGGGGACATGTCTGTAATGGTAATTGGGCCTTGCACACTTTTGCTTCCTCTAGGTTTTCCACCTAGTTCTAAATATGATGTCTCTCCCCTTTACAAAAAAAAATTAATAAAAATAAAATTAAATAAAATAAAAATTCAAAAAAATTACAAAACTTAGAAAAATAAAAGGGGGGTTTCAAATGTTAGATCAGAGCGTGGTTATGATTCTAGGTAGGTAGTAGGTATTATTTCTGCCTTAATTTTTCTTTTCTTTTGAATTTGAGAAATTTTAGAATTTGGGGACTTACATTTATTTTCTTAAATGAAACTTAGGGTGGTTACAGACATGTCGGCTGGTGTTAGGACTTGCAAATTATTTTTGATTAGAATCCAGGTGTTGTAAGAAAACTTAATGGTGATGTAACAAATTAATAGAATGAATAACCAGGAAAATAGCATATTTTATAAAATGAATAAGGGGTTAATGAAGTTTAAGATAATTTAATATGTGTTAGTGTTTAAGTGATTATTTTGTGATGTTGAGTGTAAGATGAATTTTGAAAACGGGTTATAAGAAGGTGATTGATTTTTTTGAATGAATGGGTGCTGATTGATTTAACTTGCACATACCCTGGAGCTCATACAGAGTCTGGACATGATGAGGGCCGTCAGTACTTGTTGATTTTGATTGTGATTTGTCTCCTGCATTAGACAACGTGTTTTATAGCATTCCCGTTATATAGTACTTGTTTATTGAGGGCGTTGCGTGGCGGTATCATGTATTTTGAATGCGGTTATGGTCCGACCAAGGGCATGGATGTGATAGTTTATATTTTCGATTATATCGAATTTTATGTGTACTTGGTGGATGGTATGTAGTGAGTTAGTTTGGTTGTTTTGTGTCGTGTTCTCTTCTGGGCATTTTGTATGGCTGTTTCTCTGCTTTTATGACACCCATCTCGTCGTATCGCTAGAGCATTCTGGAGCCGCTTGTATGATCAAGTTCTTCCTGTCGTTCTTTTTAATTATTGCTTTTACGTGGTGTGTGTGTGGATTGCGCGGTCATGTCCATTTCTGTGAATGTGGACTTGTTTGTCAAAGATGAGCTCGAGTGGGAGGTCCGGTTCCGGGGACGGAAGCCGCAGGAGACTGTTGTTTCATTAAGGAAGCAACTCCGCGAGGCTCTTGCCTCCGGTGAGGCACCGAGTGGGAGAGTATTACTTACGGATGTCACAGCCGAGGTGGAGCTGTGCTCGGAAAAATTTTCAGAACTGCGCGATTTGGCCGAAGGCCTGCAGTCGGCGGCACCCACCTCTACGGCTAGACAGAGGGTACGCCAACGTTTACAACATGTTCTATGCCGTTTACAGAATGCTGAATCACAGGCTACCACCTCGGAATTAGAGAAAAATGTTGTCACTCTTAGGGAGCAAGTGGCGATGGCATTGCGGGAGTTTTCTCTCGGCCAGCGTCGCCACGTGGATGCGATTCCGGTTCTTCTTCATCTTCTGTTGAGACGGCAGCCAGGGTGGAACCCCCTGCCCATGTTCCTGCCTTTTCGGATATGGCTACAGCGAGCTATCACAAGCTCCCTAACCCACTGTCGGATGTCATTCAGCGTCTCCCAGTTGTCGATGGTCTGGATCCCGAGGCGCTTTTGAGATTCTTGCGCATATTTTTTCAGTTGGCCGATTTCCCTGGGCTGTCGGAGCGGACTTTGCTTGAGCTCATTTACCCGTACTGTCGGGAATCTATGGCTGAGCGCGTGACAAGTACCCTTAGGGATGGCGGTGGCATTGATCATTTCCATCGGGAAGTCCTGGACGCTTTCGTACCGGGAAGGTTACACGACCGGTTAAGACATAAACATTTTTATAGAGTTCAAGCAAGCGGAGAGTCCCTTGCTCATTTCATTTCCAGTGTTAAAGACGCGGCCCGGATCCTGAGGCTGGGGTTGTCTGAGTCTGAAGTTATTCACACTATTTTGGAGGGCGTGACGCCGGAGGAACGGTCACGTTTGACATTCGCTGTCCGTCCCCAAAGTTTTATTGATTTGGACCGGCTGTGCGCCGAGTCAACCACTATACGGGGTAATGACGATATTAGAGCCCACGAGGCTAGGAGGCGTTCAGACCGCCATGATTTAGAGCGACGAGTCGGGCAGCCCGGGTCTTGGGATCCTCGGCCTGCGCAGGTTCAGAGCTGTGAGGTACGAGAATTATTCTGTTCTAGGTGTCATAGAGCCGGTCACGTTGCGCGCTATTGTAACGATGCTAGACAGCGTCAAGGGACTTCCCGAAATGGTAACTTTTCAAAAAACGTAAGCTCTCGGGGAAGATAAGTAGGGAGTGGTCTTCCCCGTTAGGCCGTTCGGTTCCAGTTTCACTTAACCCCAGGCGGGTAGCAAATCCCGGGTCATCTGGCTCCAAGATCCTGCGAACTGTCCCCAACTACAGTTCAGTATGCCCCTTCCTGTTGGTCGAGTTGAAAAAGGGTCAGCTCAGAGCCTTGGTTGACTCTGGATCAGCCCGATCCATAATTTCATCTAGAGTATGTGAGGACCTTGAACAACAGGGCTTACTATTAGGGTCGGATCGGTCTTCCGTGGTATGCTGGACTGCATCGCGGGAAATTCTGCCCATCTCCCGGGTGGTTTCCCTAAGTATTAAAATCGAGTGTTTTTCATGGGTGTGGCGATTTTTGGTTTCTCCGGCTCTGGGAGTCGACTGCATTGTGGGTGCCGATTTCATCTCCAAGAGTGGTCTCGTTTTAGATATTCAAGCGCACCACTGTTACTTTAAATTCAATCGGGAGGTTGTCATTCCTTTCCTGGGGTACCAGGGAGCTAAGGGAGGTATCCAGGAGGTTGTGTGTCCCGATTCAGAAAGAGATCATCTCACTCCGTCCCAGAAGCATGCTTTGGATCATTTGTGTGAGCAGTTCCCCACTGTATTAACTCCCAACTTGGGGCTCACACATCTTTTGGAGTATAAGATCCGTTTAACGGACTCCGCCGTAGTACGCTCACACCCATACAAATTCACTCCTCCAGAGATGGATGTTCTTAGAGAGAAGGTTCAAGAGTTGCTTAAACAAGGGGTCATTGAACCTTCCAATTCTAGTTATGCAAGTCCAGCATTTCTGGTGCCCAAGCCTGGGGGTAAACAGCGTATGGTCATAGACTATCGCAAACTAAATGCTAATATTGAGGTGGATTCAGTTCCTCTTCCCGATTTACATACCGCTTTCGATTGGTTTAGTGGGGCCAGGTACTTCACCATCTTTGACCTCAATGCCGCTTATCATCAGATTCCTCTGTCTAAGGAAAGCCGCCCTTATACGGCATTCTGTGTGCCATGGAATCTTTATCAATATACTAGAGTACCCATGGGTCTGGCGGTGGGGGCTCAAACCCTCACGCGACACGACTACTTGACACGGTATTCCATGACGTAAAATTTAAGTTCATCTTTAATTATCTTGATGACCTCTTAGTCTACAGCAAAACGTTCGAGGAGCATCTGGGTCACCTGAGAGAGGTGATTTGCCGATTGAGGAGTGCTGGCCTCACTATCAATCCAGACAAGGTCAAATTTGCACAAAGGAGTATTTCGTTTTTGGGGCATCTCGTCTCATACGGGGGTGTGACGGTCGACCCGGAGAGGACACAAGGCATCCGAGATTTTCCTCCCCCTCGGGATGCGAAAGGTGTTGCCAGGTTTGTTGGCATGGTCAATTTTTATCGTAGATTTATCCCTAATGCCGCGGAGATTGCCGTACCTTTAAACGAACTCCGAAAAAAGGGTACCAAATTTGTATGGGGAGAGAGGCAACAGCGGGCCTTTGATACCCTCAAGGAGGCGATCGTCTCTCCCCCTGTGTTGAGGATGCCTGATTTTTCAAAAAAATTCATTTTGCAAACGGACGCGAGTTCTGTTGCGCTCGGGGCGGTTCTGTCCCAGGAAGTCGATGGTGCTAGGCAGCCGGTGGCATTTATATCCCGGACCTTGACCCAACAAGAGAGGAAGTCTTCAGTGTATGAACTAGAGTGTCTTGCTGTCGTGTACGCTCTAGATAAGTTCAGGCGTTTCTTGGAACACGCTGAGTTCCTGTTGGAGACCGATAATCAGGCTCTCTCCTGGCTTCTCGCTCATCCCCGGCAGCTGGGTAAAATAGGGCGTTGGGTGGTCAAGATCTCATCCTTTAAATTCAAAGTGCAACACATCCGGGGAACACAAAATGTTGTTGCGGACGCCTTGTCACGTATGTTCTCACAACCCAGCGAAGCCAATTCTGAGCAACCCTGTTCCGTTCTGCTGGATTTTCCTTTGGCTTTTACTGACGTGTTACCCCATCAGTTAAATGATGAAGAGTTGGGTCCTATCATCCAACACCTAAAAGAGGGTAACGTGCAGGTTCCATATTTTCTGTCCAAGGGCGTCCTGTGCTGCCGAGAACGGAAAGGACGTGCCCCGAAGGTTGTGCTGCCTAGCAAGCTCGTGCCGATGGTCTTCAGTTACTATCATGATTCCCCAATAGGTGGCCATAAGGGAATTTCGAAGACCATTTCCAGTATTAGGAGGCATTTCATCTGGAAGGGCATGGACAGGGACATCGCGGCTCGTGTGAAAGCATGTCATCTCTGTGGCTTGAGTAAGCCTGCTCAAAACACTAAATTGGGTCTATTGTCATCTGATGTGGCGAGCAAACCCATGGAGAAGTTATTCATAGACTACGTGGGACCTTTCCCTCGTAGCAAGTCAGGTAATGCTTACCTACTTGTTTGCGTGGATGCTTTTTCCAAGTTTGTCTGGCTACTGCCCTTACGACAGGCAATCACTCGCTCAACTATCCTTATGCTACAGACCCATGTCTTTCAGCATTTCGGTTTTCCGTCCACCATTGTCTCTGACAATGGACCACAGTTCATTTCGAAAGATTTCCGGCGAATGTGTTTCGCTAACGGCATCAAACATGTGACCACTTCCCCGTACTACCCTCAACCGTCCCACGCGGAGAGATTTAACCGGAATCTCCGTTCAGCGCTTATCGCCTACCATGCTGAACAACAGGATTGTTGGGACCTAAATTTAAAGTGGTTGCAATTGGCATTTAACACGGCCCTACACGAGAGTCACAAGGCCGTACCCTTTGAAGTCATGTTTGGGTTCTCGCCGAGTTTGCCGTTGGACAATTTGTGGCATATTGATGATCTTCTACCGAACGATCCTGAGGTCACGACTGTGGACAGATGGCGGGAGGTCCGGAGGAATTTGCTTCGTGCGCACGAACGCGTCCGTCGTCGCTACAATCAGGGGCGAATTCCGAACCCATTTAAGATTGGCGACTTGGTCTACTGCCAGAGCCATCCTATCAGCTCAGCCATAGATAGGAGGGCCGCTAAACTATGTTATCGTTGGTCGATACCATACCGCATTCTTCGGTTTGTGTCGCCCGTCACAGTGAAATTGGGTGATCCCGGAGGGGATGTTGAAAGAGTAACCACTCATATTTCAAAGCTAAAGTTTTGCCATAGGGCATGAGTTAGGGATGACAGTTTGTCCTATAAAAAGGGGGGAAACACTATTTGGGTTCCTGGATCTCAGTTATTAGATTTGGGAGGCCTTGGTGGTCAGTACTCAGAGCCGGCCGGCGACTCTTCTCTTTCTCCTGCTCTTTTCTGTCTCTTATATCTGCATGCGGACCAGGGCCCGGCGAGCATGCAGGACTCACACTTACACCTTCTCTTTCAGACACACATTCACTGACTCACACCTCTTCCTTCTGCGTTTTCGTTTTCCTGTGTTACTGAACTCACCAAGAGCGATTTAGAATCTGAAATTTCCCAGGTTTCCCGCAGCCGTCGTGCTTGAGGACTGGTTTGTTTTGGGTCAACCATGTTGCCCTTTTGGGGTGAGGGTGTGCCGTACTGGGTTCGGCAGTGTATTATAAGTTTTAAAACGAGCGGCGGTGACGTCATGCACTGCCATACGTTCGTCGTTGTTGGCCGGTTAGGCACACAAATGTTGTGCAGCTACGCAATACAGCTGGCGCTGCCAGCTGTTTCTGTACGTTCCTGCATCCAGAGTTTACTTGGCTAGGCCGAAACATTGAATCGGCCTCATTTCTGTTCTATCCTCCAACCTGGTCATCTGCTCTCGACTGGCGGCTACCGTTTGTTCTGGATTTCCTCGTCTATCACTATGGTTGGCTAGATAAAGTGTAGCTCCAGGTGCTCGAACAAGGGCGAGATGGGTGTCAGGTGGACGTACATCTGTCCACCCTAATGGCAGAGACGATCTTATAGCCACGATGCCGTCAGTCGAGGACAACTTAGGACTCTTCCAACGCTAAGCTGCACCCGGGACTTGTGACACGACTGTGACATCACTGATCCGCGCCTATACGGACTAAGTACACTGGACAATCCAGGTGGGAAAATTCTGATTATCTATTTCTCTCTCTACAACATGGTGAATGCTCAGAAGCCGCCAGAAGCTCACTCGTGAAGTTCTGACCGTTACACTCTAGCACAAACTCTCATGTTCAATTATGTTATTGCATGTGTGAACATTACAGCAGGACACCTAATGAAGTATCTTATAACTTTATAATGTGTAAGAAATTACACACATACACACACATCCGCAGTTTGCTGTAAGATCTAACTTTTCATCTAATTAAGACCATTAGGGAGTTAATTATCTTGTGCTATCATGTCATCTGGTCATGGCTGAGTTTTAATCACGTAACGAGGGCTGTCTGATGCTTTAGATGAGAAACATTTTTCTTTCACACATATACTTAGCGCTTTAATGATTAAAGTCAGGGTCGTTTAGCTGGTTGAGTCTCGGGGCGGTCACTTACATTCTCTGGTGTGAACTACCAAGGCAAATTTATGCTTAGGAGCTGAGATATTCAGATTAATCTGTCATTTATATTTGTACATATCTATACATATTATGGTGGATTCATTTACTGTAGTTGGAATGGGTTTATGAGGAAGTTAGTACTGAAATGAGGGATGTTTTGTTATTTATGTTGTGTATGTGTTTGTGTGTGTAATTTTACTATATTTTGCTGGGGGAATATGTAATGAATTCAAAAAAGAGAAAAACCATAAATGTGCTTACTAAGACAACAGGCTAGCCTATTTGAAGCTATACAACACTTATGGATTAGTATTGCTTTTATGAATGAGATTATTACTAACTTTGACTCATACATAATCAGGCAGAAATTTTGCAATTATGTTAATATCAAATTCACTTACTTTGTGACATTATGAATTAATTGAGATACATATATATATATATATATATATATATATATATATATAATTCTGCCCTTAATGGTGTGCTCACACAATCAAGAACTTGTGATTTTATGTAACATCTTGCAGGTTTAATAAAGCACACGCTTGTTAAAAGACTTTTTTCATTTGCAAGTCCTGTCATTCAACTGGGGGGACATGTCTGTAATGGTAATTGGGCCTTGCACACTTTTGCTTCCTCTAGGTTTTCCACATAGTTCTAAATATGATGTCTCTCCCCTTTAAAAAAAAAAACTTAATAAAAATGAAATTAAATAAAATAAAAATTCAAAAAAATTACAAAACTTAGAAAAATAAAAGGGGGGTTTCAGCCTGATCAACGACATATACAACCGATGTGGATAAAAGAACATTGTTTTTACACTGTAATTTAAATGAGCAATAATTGCTGCTGGCAACTGGTGATTTCGGCACGTAATTAGCGTGCAGCAAGGTGTGGTGACCCTTTGAACAAATTTTACAGACCTGTTTACTTTTACAATTTGTTATCAAATGACCTGCTCTAAGGCAGTTAATACAGCATTTATGATTTGCAACCAATTGCCCCCGCTCAGCGGCACTTAATATACGAAAATTGTTACACATGTAAAGCGGGTGGTCAGATTTACAACACACGCATAAATAATGCCTTGCCGCTGCGTGATAACTCTTAAAGGTATTCCTGCCACCAGTATTTCTTAAGCTGTATTTCTGAAATTTATTGTTTGGTTTTACGCTAGGTTTGTTGAATTGCTGTCCGGATTCAATTGGCATTGTATTTTCTAAAAGCTGTCGGCGCAAGTTTAAAAAATGCGTAAAGTCTTGAAAATTGGGCAAGTTGTCAGGGTCTATTGACTCCTTTCAAAGTTTTAAAGTAATAGGGTCAAGTTTGGTGGAGAGCAACTGTATGGTAATAAACTCAAATGAATTTACGGACAGCTTCATTGCCGCCAGTGAATTAACGGAAGACGTTATTGTATTCGTAAACTCCGCCAAGCTTTGGACTGAGTCCTTTATTGTGGACTTAACCTGAAGTAGGTTTTGTACATAATATTTGGCTAATATAAATGGATTATTATACCTCTCGGACAGCAAGTTCAACGCTATTACATAATTTTCTTGACAAATGGGTAATGATTTAATTAAGTCTAATGGTTCACACTTCACCGAGGAATGCAAATAATGCAGTTTCTGTACTGGTGTTAAGTCGGATCTTGAATGCACTAGATCATTGAAAATTGAATAGAAGTGTTGCCACTCAAGTATGTTGCCTGAGAAGCAGGGCAAACTTATCGGCTTTAAATGCATAGGCGTCGATAGTACAGGAGGCACAGTCTGAGTATTAAAAGTGTCAAGAAGTTGTAAAATGTTTGCCTCAGTTGAGTATATCATTTCCTCAACCTCGACTCGGTCTGCCTGAGCAGCGCTCGTGTCTTAACTGATAAGCTCTATCTCAGACTGTACCTCGTCGTACTTCGAGGCTAAGCTCTTAAGACTTTCTAATCTTACAGTCAGAAAATGTTTTGTGCTTAAATTAATATCAAACGAATTTACCGCGGATTGTATCCGCACTATCGCGGACTTTAATCCGCCTCTCTTTCTGGTCAGCACCTTGAGGCCTTCTTCAGACATTTTTTACGCACCTTTTTTCTGTTGCTGGTGGTACCTGGTTGGCGACGTCCCACAGCGTCGGCTCCTTGGTGACGATGGTGAACAGCTGGCAGAGATGACCACTTTGAAGCACTACAGCCGGCAGGAACTTGCTACTACGTTGTCCGAAGATGACGAGCGAAATGGCGACGCAAATCACGCCACGGTCGCATTAGCTGACGCGCTAATCCGCCCGTGATGGCCAGAAACAGATATAAAGATATTAAGTGGAAATCCAGGTCCGGAGTGACCAAAAAATGATTAGTCCCGGTCCAAGTGGACCGAAACTGTTGAATGAAATAATGTTCCACAAGCGTGGACAGGAAGTGTTAATTAATTGGGCCCAAGTGGGCTAAATGTATGCTTCTTGAATTAAATATTCCGTTGGCTGGTCTTCCATAGTGATTGAGATGATGTGTAAAATGAATTAATTCTGCATTAAGAAATAACAAGAAGTGGACTGTATACGAATAATTTTAATACTTTGAATAATCACATTACAGCTGTGAATTTGAATGAGGCTGGCTAATACTGCATGTTGCGAATTAGTATGAATTTAGCTAATCATGAAGAGGGCCTAGTCGGCCATAATCGTGAATACAAAGGCCTAAAGCCTACATTTAATGTCGACACTAATTGACAGAGAAGGATTCGGCGAACCGAACGCCGAGGAAGCTAGCTATGCACTGTGCAAGGTACAACCACGCGAAAATTGATGCGCGATATAAATCAGATTAGCCAACCTAGAAAATAAAATAATCGCGCTACCGTCCACCCTCTATACTCTTTTTCTCCCTCTGGCGCTTTCACACATTCTTTTAGCTTAAGTTGTTGTGGCGACTTAGTAGAATATACTATAAGAAATACATTTAACTTAGCACAACGGAATTTTAATGATATATACATATCTTAATAATCATTTTCATCCTCTGTGATGTTTGGTTACATATAACCATTAGAGTCAAGCAGCAAAAAATGGAACCAAAATTTTAATACTCCATCCAAAGTAAGAAACTTAAAAAAAAGTAGTTGAAAATAGTTTCATAAATCATATATCTATAAAATAACAAGTATTCTAGAAAAAGCAAAAGAGGGTCTAATTTAATTTGTAAGTATAAAATTACAAAACTTAATGCAGTTTAGAAAGCTGTATAACACAAAATGCATTACAGTTGAGTTAAATTCAGCCAAAAAGTAAAACAAACGTTACGTCAGTCACAAATGTTTCCTAGAAATTAGTTACTGGAATTGGTATTCACAATTTAACCCGTTTATTCCCGCTAAAAGTGGTTTGAAACTGTACTGGATCTGTACAGCTAATGCAAAGGAAACCGTTGTCAAACGATTAATTGAAGCACAGAGAAACACAACCAATTGGTAATAAAATAGTGGTACTGTTAGAAATTTCAATAACGGCAAAGTTACATCGATAGTCAATAGCTTGTTTTTGCCAAAACATGTTCTATTTCCATAATCTAATTTTACAGTAAGCATTAAATGAATATTATCGCATGTTGGAATTTTTATAGGTAAATAATTGTTAATATTTAGTAATAAAGAGAGAATTTTGATATAATGTAACAAACGTGTAAATATACTTTAGTAAGACAAAGAGGGAAATTGAACGATACCCTACAAAAATTTCCAGCAGTAAAACTTGTTGAGTCCTAACCTGTTAAAATGCTTCTGACCCTAAACATCTGTAGCGTTAGGATTATTGAGTGAGACAGTGTTTATAACTTTTTTTAAAGCAACATTTTCAAAAAGTAATGAAACCATAAATACAAGATGAAACGTCAATATATTCATAAATTAATTAACACTATTTGTGAAATGATATCTTGCTAAATTTGCTAGATTTGTTATCTGTCACAAAAGATGTTGACGATTAAGCAATCAGCAACAACAGGACATAGGGCATAGTTAGGAAGGAACAATCGTTGTATGACCCAGAACTACACACTTCTATTAAAGGATTCATTAAATCATTAAATTATATGAATTGTAATATAATTAATAAGTTGATTTTGTACTTTACTTGTCGCTATATTTTTTGTTTAACTCCCCACGTTGTTGGCGTCAAATATGTAATAAGATTAATACGTTGAGTTGATATGTGTTGATGTAGAGCCCCACGTTGTTGGGCCTTTTATGTAATATAAATAAAATAAATTCTTGCAAAGATTTAACCTTCTACTGGAGTGCAAATATGTGTTTCTATTTTTTTCTATTATTTTTATTTAATTTAAATAATTAATTAATAGGTTACTTTCCTTGTTAGTTTTCGCCTAACTGTGTAAGCGCTAACTCGTAACGGTCAATTAACAAATATTAATTTTATACAATATTAATTTTATCTTGATTTTTTCGTTTAATTAATTTCTTTATTTTTATTTCTTATTCACTCAACTAGTTTAATAACTTAATACTCACGTGGCACACAAAACAAAAGGTAATGTCAACTTATGCTTCAATTGTTTGTGAAAACGCTAGCACTTGTAAAATTGAAAAATTATTTATTATTGAAATAATTAATCATACAAAATGAATTCCATTCAATATTCTTTTATTTTCTTTTGAAATTCTCAATAAATAAAATATTTCTTAGTTTGAATTATCCCAGCTATTTAATTTATCCGCTCAGCGGTTGGTACAATGATATTCAGCAACTCTGACATAGGTTAATGATTTACGTTATGTAAATCTAACCTCGTGGATTCTTTTAGACTACAATTGTTACAGCAAAAATGTCCATTGTAAAGTATAAAACATAACAATATAAAGTTAACTATAATATAACAAAACAATATCTTATAACTAAAAAAGGAACAGTTCGTAATTGCAAAACAGTGTCCCTTTGAGGTTAACAGTGTCTAGTGAGGTTATACTTTTCCAAAATTTAAATACAAAGAAATAATTGCTTAAATATGAAATAATTAGAAAAGTGTTAGTGTTTTAGTTTAGTGGTGGTGCAATAAATAGTTCACAAATGTACATAAAGTGTTGCAGGTTGGGTTCTGATAATTAGTTAATAAATCGTTTTAAGAATTTAATTTAACAGTATACTTTCCTTTTTAAACACACACTTTCTTAATCACAGTTATTATTTATTCACTGTTATTCCCTTCTGGTTATTTTTAATGAGTCACAATTTTTATTTAACACTCGTAGGTTATGAACTAGGGTCACTCTTCACCTAACCTATCTTGGGATCTATTCGGATTGTAATTTCTTGTATTAAGGTGACACAGAGGCTCCGTTCTTTACAGCTCGAATTCCAACAATCAACTAACTCGCTTGGTTCCAATTTTGGGCTTGCTAATGCAAAATGTGAAAAATTCCCATTGGTTGAATCCTCTAGCATTGTTAGTCTATTGGCGTCACTTTTTGTGATCAAAATGAACGAAAAATCTTCATTTTAGTATATCTTCCTTATACTCTGTACAATCGTAATAAGATTATCACCAATGAAATGATTTTTTTCTCTGATCATTTTAAGATCTCATAACATATGTTTCTGTACTGTAATTCACAAAATAACCTTTCTGAGTTTTGGCCTAGTCTAACAATTTAGTCTTTTTTGCTATACTACTAATTTCCATTTCTTTACATTTGATCTTATGTTACTAACATAGATTTTTATACTACTGGTTACAAAATGTGAACGTTAATTTTTATAAAATATCTGGTTTTTACTATAGACATAATAATGTCTAGAGTACCTTGGAATATTATTGCTTCTTAAAGTGTTAATGCTTATTTCTAAGACAAGTTAACATTCAATATATATTCCTTGTACACTATTGTATCAATTAACATACACAACATTATTTAACACATCCTTTATAGACAATATTGTTCCCTTTTATCTACCAAGGTAGATGCAGGTTTTGGTAACATTACAATCTTTTTAGATACATTTAGTTTGTCCTTTCAAACACTTGTTATTACTTATTTCTTAATCTAAATCAGTTTATTTCTCACTTCCTATCACTAGCTTTTACTTAAAATTATTCTTTACATCTTTATTTTTCTTCAGTACACAATAGTGGTCTTTGTTACTTACTAAACATTGTAACAGTTTTCATACAAAATAAAAATTTTATCACACCATTATTTAGTACTAATCCTTTTCTGAATTGTCTATGTTTTTATCTGTCACAAGCAGATACAACTACTTAATCTAATTGTATTGTTTTTTCTTATTATTTTTTTTTTAATTCAGTTTATTCAATCATCATTCCAGGTATTGGTTATTGGTTATCAGTTATTCTAAACCTTATAGGCTTTCACGTATTCTGAACATAACATAACTTATTATCTACTGTAATTATGTTTCCAATGTTTAATCTAGATATGTTGGATAGTTTTGTTCTCTTTTTATATTTTCTAATATTCTTAACTTTACTTAATAATACATATATTTTAAGACATATGTTTACTACTTTCTTATTGTTTTATACTTCAATGTATTTATGTTAAAATCTGTATTCTGAGGGAACCGTCATGTTACATAATTAACGATAAAATACAGGATAAGATTAACAATCTTACTATTTTGGACTAAAGTTATTTATGCACAAAATAATTATGTAATGTCTCTATGTAGATTTTAAAACTACACATACTTTGACGAATCTTATATTTGTATGCACCAATTTATTAAACACGAGTTTCTTTAATTACTTAATATTTGTAAAAGCATAAGTGTATTTACTATACTTCTCATATCTACATAAGATACACTTTCTACAAGATCATGACTTTCAAACAATCACATAGAGAACATCATAAGTCGCTTGATTTACTTACAGTTTATCAAACACACTATACGTTATAGTAGCTGGAACAAGGTATAAACGTTCACAGTATATTAAGCGTCAGTTAAGGCTAATGTATTTGACATTTTTTAAACTCTCTGGCACTATAAAACTACTGCACGTACTGGAAACTATCGAATATTCGTCCTCATACTACAGGAAAACATTTATAACATTGCTTGACACCGGTACTTGTAGTAATATTAGGTATTTTCTATGTTATATTTGCATATTTTACATGACTGAATATGTCATGTCTGGTTAAGGAATTAGAAGACATTTTTTAAACGACGCAGAAAGAAAGAAAAATAATTTATTCTGACACGTTTGACCATCTGTAGTAATTAATTTGTTAATTCAATCTTTTTAACTTGTACTATAACGTTAAAGTATTTTCGACTGTAAAATAGTATTGGTAATGGTACAAATTCATCCCCGTATGGACGAATAATGGTTTGGAAATACTATACGGGGAAATAAGAAAATTATATAAATTAATGTGAATAATTTATTATACCATATTTTTACTTATTCTATTGTACTGTGGACATTAATTATGTCTGCAAAATACAAAGAGTGGCATTATATCTGCAATAACCATCTGTAGGCCATAAATGTGACTGTTTATTCAAAGGCGGACTTCGTTTACTGTAACCTATGTCCTCCTCAACAACTTAATTGTGGCCAAATAAAGTGACGATAGCCTATGCCATTACTAGAAGTACTTCTATGCTTACGAATAGAAGTAGTATTCACATCTGCCACAAATAGTTGGTAACAGAAGAATGCAACATTAGGAAAAACATACTGTATTCAAAGTTATATTAAACACAAATAAATAATCTTTATAAATAAATAGAATTTTTTCTGTAATTTGCAAGGACATGTAAGACTACACAGACAAACATTCTGGTCTTTAGTAATGGCAGATTAGTATTGAGAAGCAAAATCAGGAAAACACTAAATTGACCAGCCGCCTTTTTTTAGAGTTTATCCTAATAAATATCATAATAAAATAATATTAATTATAGCACGAATTTAAAATCCTGAATAACTTGGAACTAAACTACATTTTCCTGTTGTCGACCCAAATCAGAATTATTTTGTATACAAATTAAATCCTTGAGCGTATTTTTTAATAGTCTCTTAGTTTGTAGAACTGTACATAAGTTTGTTGCCTGAAAACGTCTGATTTGACTAAACACTTCTGTATTTGGAGAATTTATTCACCGTTATAGCCTAACGTTAGTTTATGAGTTTTCCAAGTTAAATAAAGTGAACGAAACGAAAAATAACTAATAACATTTTTAATAATAGTTTTTCAAAACGTTTTCCAATTGACTCTAATGCAATTCCTATTTTATAAAAATTGTGTTAAAGTATAGTCGAATGTAAATTTATTGTAGCTTTTATTTTTGTATCATGTCACCGAGAATAGAACACATTACAAATATTACAGTTTTACAACACGTGCTTACAGAATCATTTAACGACAACGTTTAATATTTTCACAACAAAAACTCGGAGTTACAGAAACAGACGTCGACGTACAGTGTTATTACGTTGATAATATCTAACGTCTGTACTAATAAATACTAGAGTGAAAACAAAACTGCACATAAAGATGGAAAAAGAAAAACGTTTACTTTGTTATACTAATGCGTAAATGACACGAAATATCACAATCTCCGTTGGACTTTTCAGCGCACGTAACACTATCTACAGTGTTCTTTACGTTCTTTGGTAGGGATAACTTGATATGTGTTTTTTTTTTTTACGGCGTTATTACAGCGCCCTGTGGCTACGCTTCTCATTTTCTTTACTGGTCTGAAACAAGTTTTTGTTAACGTTTCTAAAAACGCGTAAATGTTTTTAGTGTAAGTACTAATACATAAGAAGAATATTAATATAAGATTATTAATACTGAAAAATAATATTTTAAAACCTTTTTCTGATAAGATCCTTCATTTAGTAGTGATCGTTGTTTAATAAATTTTAACGATGGAAATTTAACGAGGATCTGTCAATAAGTTGTAACGTGACGATTCCCTTAAAATAAATATTTAAACTCATATATATTGAAGAATAAACATATGCCAAAGTGCATAACCTAACCAAGTTACTAAAGCCAGTTGAAGTAAAAAATAATAGTAAAATACTAAGTTTATTTTGTAAGTTATACGTCTTAATATGTTTGGTTAAGATTATAAACTGATATATAATAGTCAAGGAAAGTATACATGTCAGATCAAAACATTGTGACATTTATTTCAATTAAATACTTTATATCATATTATATTAAACATAGGTAAGAGCCATATCACATTAGGTATAACTGATTAATATTATATCGTGAAGGGAAAGTGTGTTAATTCAGGAATCAGTTATATGAAACAATAATTGTGTATCAGTAGGTGTAAAACTGTAACTAGAAATTATGACTTGACTAGGTATTTGTGTCTACATATTCTAAAAAAACCTAATGACAATTAAAGTGGAAAGAAGACTAATACCAAAATGTTTTAAGTAAATTTTGTTACATAAAATTTGTGCGATTATTAGTAAGAATCCTGAACTAACTATTCTATTAAAGAGTTCGTCAGGATGACAATCATTATGTTTGAGGAATTACCAAGATGGTTAATTAAATCATATTATATAATATTTGTGTTATTAGTAGTATAAATCATGAACTAACCAGGATATTAGGGAGTATGTCATGATGATTATTATACTGTATTAGATAAATTAAGAAACTGTTTAGTTAAATTTTATTCTATAAAACTTGTATTTGTATAAGGGTAAGTTTTAAAATAACTGTATTAAGGTAGAGAGTAGATCCATAGTATGATTATATTTTATAAGTAAGCAATGTGTATTAAGACATTAATGATGTTAGAGTGTACATAAGACAATATTATGTCTGTACCACAATCAAATTGATTTATAACATTAAGGGTACAGAATGGGTACTTTTAAGCATAAAACTTAAATTTTGGTCAAAAATAACTGTAACATATAAAGATACTAAACAAAAACCTATCTTGTGAGGTATCAAAATGATCAGTGAAAAAGGGGGATTTCATTAATGACAATATCATTAACATTGTATCTAACATAAGACGGCAGTTTTGAAATTAGTATTTGTAGGTATATTTGAACAAGAAAAACCGACGCTATCAAATGGTAAAGCCTAAGGCTTCGATCAATCAGAATTTTACAAATTCTGTACCGAGAAGCCAGAAAAATTAACGCACGAGAGTTACTTGATTGTTGAACCTCGAACAGTTAAGAACTAGATCCCTGTAACACTTGGGGGCAGTATATTATGAGTGAGTCTCGAACGCAAGACAGGTTACGTTACTTCAGTGAATGCAAGACAGGTTTTAATTCAGTGAATTAAAACCAGTGAACTCATCCAAGTGAACTGTGAACAGTGACGTATACAAATTAAATTGTGAAAACATCATACCAGAAATAGGAAGTGTATAAAAAAAATCGGTGAGATTAAAACAAATTACTGTTTCAAAATAACCCAACTGTGACACTGAATTTACACTATTTAATTATTTAAACAAACACTGAAAACACTAGACACTAACACTGCTGTGATTTATTAGTAGTAATATAATTATTTATTTGTCCGTAGAATTAAGAAGTGAATTTGTTGTTAACCCAGAAGGTAACTGACGCTGATAGACACTAACAAAACTTTCGTTCCTTAGTTGTAAGCAATTATATATTTTATATTTATTTTATTTATTATATCGAAGAATTGTGATGTTTTGTACTTCACTGAGGACATTTTCGAAAAACGTATTTTAGTAAAAAGAACACACTTTATAATATTTAAATCGAATTAACCTAAAAAAAATAATAATAAACATTTTCCCTTTAGATTTTTCAATAGTGCCAACCACTGAGCAATTAACTGATTAGCTAGGGTAACTAATGTTCAGAAAGTATTTATTTGTTTTATATTAAAGGAAATGTTTAAGAAATCAATAAAAGAATATTGAAATAAACTATATAAGAACTGGTGTAATTATTTCGAATAATTAGTAAATTATCGAAAATACGAGTGCTTACGCTGACGAAAATCGAGGCGAAAATTTGGGTATCAAGGTGAGTAGAAATATTTTAAT
The DNA here is from genome assembly GCA_034769895.1 of Magicicada septendecula. Taxonomy (NCBI): domain Eukaryota; kingdom Metazoa; phylum Arthropoda; class Insecta; order Hemiptera; family Cicadidae; genus Magicicada; species Magicicada septendecula. The sequence continues at coordinate 354,804,795 of CM068371.1, read as the reverse complement.
TAGAAATTATTATTAATTTCAATCAATTTTTGAATTAATTATATATTCAAGGAGCAAATACCTAACTAATTATTTTTATATTGAATATAAAATACGAAATTACCTCAACACCAGTTACATCAATTAAAAATCATTGCGTTCGAAAACTTGGCTCTCCAACGAGAGTTGTTAATAAGAACAAATCAAATTTAAATCAAATAATTAAAAATAAATTAAGAACACTCAGATTTTTGTTTAAAAAATTTGGCGCAACAATGTGAAGCCTAAGTAATTAATTTTTAAATAGTGATATTTTTATTTACAAAATTGGTGCTTACAACCTGAGGCGTTAAAGAAGAATTTATATACATCAATACGAATATCTCAAATATTATACTGATAATTTTTATTTTCAAAATTGGTGCCAAAAGGTGGGGCACCGATAAATTTATTTACAAAATATAACACAAATTTTACATTCGTCTCTACGTTTCGATAACATATATTGTCATCATCTGTACGGGTACAAGAGAAAATATTGTGATGTACAAGTGTCGCATAGAATAAGTAGTCTGTTATCGAATACTGAAATGCGTTTGATTGATTAAATATTTGTTTTAATTTTTTAATTGCATTAACAATTTAATATTGTTTCTGATAAACAAATGCCTTTTCTTACAAATTTTAAGTAATTTTCTTTTACATTATAATTACATGAAACTTTAATTTATACGAGTTCTTTTGCCTTTAAGTTTATGAGTGTTTTAATAAAGTTTGTAACAAATAATTTCACTTCTCTTTGCGCTGGACGATGTGATTTCGATTCTTTGGTCCTTGTAAAGCGCCTACAGTTTATTCTTCTGGATAGACGGCGATATCCTCCTGTTGTCCGGCGTTCAGGGTCGTTCTCGGCTTGGGTACTTCTACATTTTGTAGTGAATTAATTTGTAATAGTTATTTATTCTGTGTATTAAAATTACAGAGTACTCCAGCAAACTTAAAGTGTTCTTGTAAATGCCTATGCGGACAATCTTGTACCATAACAACTTATCTGCCGATGTTCAATTTACTCGCGAACTTTCTGACTTGTGCTCGTGCATTTTTTGTAGACTAATCTTCTAGACGGGCGGCAACAACAACGCGTTATTGAGTTCAGAGCGAGACTGAATTACACCTTACGAAGAATAAAATCAAATGAGATTTTATCAAACTCTCGAGCGTTTTTGGGCTGAAAAATTCCCTTACTCTGCATCCTGCAGATGACGTTCTTACTGCAAACGATTGCCTACGGACAAAGTTAAACTTGGAAATACAACCTGTCCAAATTTATTACTTTTCTTTAGGACCATATACATTCTTTATGAAAAAACTCATATATTTTTTCTTTAAAAATTAACAAATATTACCACCCGACAGGTGGTTTATTTATGTGCATTCTGGTGTAAGTCTCAGTTATAATTTTTATTTTTACGAAAGTTATTTAATTTAATATGTTTATAATAATTATCCAGTAACTTAGTTATACATACCCGCACGCGCGCACTCCCCATATGAATACGCATATTATTTCACTACTTCACAACATTAATAATTACTTTTCTATAGTCAAAAATTAACTTAAAATATCAAAGTTGACATGTATCTTATTGTCTATTATACAATATCTGAACTTTCAATCTTTACTAAGACAAATTTTCTTTGCAACATGCCATCATACGCTGAGAGTTAAATTACTAGTTTATATGCTAATTCCACCTATTGCAATATAAAACACAAACACAAAATATAAAAACATTAATTGACTTGACATGTCTGTGAGCGCGGGTGCGCGTGTGTGAGTGAAATACATAAAACTTAATACAAGCTATTCAACCATACATTTTAGAATGTTCAAAAACCTCTCAATACACAGAAAAACAACCTACTTATTTACTGGGTCAACAGTGAACTGTGCATCTAATATCCTATTCCTACAAAAGCGGTATTCATCTGTAGGTTATAAAGAAACGGTTTCTTATACCGGCACTTCTAGACTGGCATATTATAGAACGACACGAATATTTTAATCAAATCTCGTATATCAGGACTAATTATTCTGTTATGTATCAAACGGTAGATACGTGAACCAGCCTTTGGACTTCTTGTTGCCCCTTTTTAACTCTCTTCGAATACAAGAGAAGTGTTCTTAATTTGGGTAAGTTCTAATGAACCTCCGTATCTAATGTTTCTACGACACAATGAAATACTTTCTTAAATAAACCTTCTAGTTATGACTTTTTAGACATTTTGCAAAATTTACTGGTTTATTACAAATGAACACCACATGTTAAATTAAAAATAATTGTCTTTATTTTTCTCTTAGAAGTACAGCGAGAAACATTTTGCCAGCTATGCTTGAAACACATAATAATTTCGTATATTTGAAATGTTATAATTCTAAAAATCTCGTTCTAAAATGTTGTAATTCTAAACTTTTAAAATTCGAAAATAAAAACAATTAGGGGTCCGGAGATTATTTTTTAGGAGTTCTAATAGTTTACGAATTACTTTGGTCTGCAATATCAATATTCTTCATATTAACCTTTATTTTGAAAAATAGTAACAAATATCTGCTACTGGGTGGTACCAGTTTAACACGTAACGTTTGCAAGGTGGCTCGATAAAATCAAGCTTCAAGCTTCGGTTTACCACACTCCTTAAATAGCACTAAACAAGAATTGAAAGTTGAACGCTACCCTTAGAAGAACTAATACGCATGCACATTCGTAAATAGAAAAGTTTCGACGTCTGTAACTAATCGACTCTGACTTTAGATCTATTCCTCTCGTTGGCACTGCCTCCGTAACATCTGCATTCCCACCAACTGTCTCCAAAATAATTTTCTTCGAAATATTTATAATTTATATTTACGCACGATAAAACAAGCACTCGTTTTAACGTTGATTAAAGAAGGAAAAGTGAGGATTTTTCACGAAACAGTACAAACAACGATAACTGGAGGGGTAGATGGGAAGGATATCTGCATTTGAATAATCAAAGGGACTTTTGTCTGAGTTGTGTTTGGGCAATTATGCCAAAACAGCGCATCTGGTAAAACAAAAAGCAGACATCAACTTAGATGGCAGACCTACGTAAAAGTGTTGGAACAGGAATGTATTGAAACTACACTAAGAATCTAGGTTGATAGATAATGCAGCAAAGAAAGAAATATGATTCCAAAAATTATTATTTTATTAGACACGTGACAATTTAATTTTAAATTAAAAATTAATATTTTTACTAACAAACTAAAAAACTTTTACAAAACTTCATAGCAACATCATATGTGATGCTTTATTATCAGCAGTATAGTTGTTATGAGATATAATTTAAATGACTAATTTTATTTTTATTCAATTTCTGTTAAAATGTGTTAAGAGCCAACGCTAACGATATTGACTCTAAAAATTTCTTTAAAGAACAATGTTATTGATTTATCAGTTTTTGTTAAACATTTTTAAATAATTACTAAAACTACATTTCGGGCTGTAAGGCCGTGTTTTTCGATTTTCTTCTGCATTGCGAAAAACTGTGGTGTATCTTGTCAGTGCGTTTAAATTCTTTGACATTCAAGATGGCCTCCAGAGTCGAGGCCGAAACGTTTGTACAAGCTAACATGAAGACCGCGGCCTTACAGTCCGGCAAGTAGCTGCAGTAATCATGACGCCAGCCTAAGGAACAGGAGCAAGGAGTACGTACAACGCTTTGGTGTCTGTGGCCCATGAATGATGGTTTTGGTAATACCCGAATCGATAGGAGGCCTAAGGCTGCCATTTTGATGCCTATGTAGCACGAGCGAACTGAGCGCTGAGGTCTCTCACATACGTTATGGGTTCAGTATGTATACCATAAACGAAAAGTGTATGTTTTATACAAACAAATGGAATGTTTTGAAAATCTTGTTTGCCACATAAAGTTTGACCAAAGTTGTGGTTCGTTGAGATAAAAATTGTCCTTACGATATACAATATACGATCCATAGAAATTTTATCAAATTTTATATGTAACAATTGACGACTTGCAAATTTACTTCTCAAAGCCGTAAGTTATTTATTACTATAAAAAGTGACTAATAGCGGAAACCTGTAAATGTTGAAAATGTAAACCTCTAAACTAATCCATGAAAAGTAATAAATAATACTCTATCAATTAGTGATGATAAAAGTCTGTCATTTAGATTCAAACTGAAATTTTAATAACTGATTAACGTAAGAAAAAAATGATTTATAGAAACAACAAAAGCATCACCCTAGATATCTGCACCATTATTGCGTTCATAAAATAGACAGTAAAGCAAATCAAGACGATACCAGAATCAGAATTAAGCTTTCAAACGTGATCAACAACAGGGCTATAAATACGCTCAAAGGATTCACAGGTAAGCATTTGCTACATTTATTGCCACGGGCGCTGACGTTTGAAACGTTTACGACTGGTTGTAATGCCAATAAGATAAGGCCGTAAACTTTTGTAGTCAATAAAATCTATGAGCAAAAATTTAGTCGTATAAGTAAAGACAAACAAGTGAACATAAATGATGATATATTCATATATTTATAAAACTTTGAACGACAGTAAAACATAAGTGTATGTGAACACTTCATTCATATAGACTTACAACGCCGTACAGCAACTATTTCATTACATGGCTTGTATATCTGCAAAAGGTATTTAAACTTGCCAGCATACAAATTATATTTAATTTGTTTCTGTGGTTTCTCTGATATGGAAATAACCTGCCGACTTCCTTACATCAAAACATCTTTATGTTTGTTAAGAAAACAGTATTGTTCCATTATAAACCTAAATAAGCAAATGTATACAGGCAATTGGTGCTAGGACAAATACCATAAATCGGCAAAGAAATATAATTACGGGGTATTGGATACACAAGGAATCCAATAATGGTATGTACAGATTTCTCCAGTGTATATCACTGTTAAAGTGTTATACATGTTTTTTCTCATCATTAAATCGATTAAATATTTTAATCTCGCAAAGAAAATGTCCTTGACTACTCCGTTTGAAGTGTCCATGCATAAGTAGGGATGTGACTAGTTTAAATAGACTGAAATTATAAAACGTTACAAAAATTGATTTGTTCACAAATATACAATGTTCGTATTATTATACAAATCCATAAAAATGTATTAAAGACTTTTGAGAATAGAGAGAGCTTACTAAGATGGCGGAATCAGGCTGCAGCAGTAAAATAAATGTCAAGTAATGAATTTGTTTATTTGAAAGATTATGAAAAAGCAACGTTTTGTTTTAAAAGTATTCAATCGGATTTTACTGACGGAAGGAAACAACCAATAGACTTCTGGATGTCATGACGTGTATTTATGTGCAAGAACTTACTTATTTTTCTTGTATAATCTTTGACGGATTGTTTAATAATTTGTATAGTAGCAGACGTTTGCTCTCGCGCGCGCCACTCTGTCTGTCTGTCTGTCTGTCAGTCTGTCTCTGTCTCTCCCTCCCTCCCTCTCTCTCTCTCTCTCTCTCTGTCTCACACACACACACACACACACACACACACACACACACACACACTCATACTACATATTTAAGATTCTCCATCATGTTGCATAAGAGATAAAGACCTTTGTACACCTGAAAATTACTGGAAATGCCAACCGATATCAGACTGGTTATAGTGCTACCAAACAACGATTCCAGACCAGCTAAATATGTAAAATTCTACCAAATAATGGCATCCACTCCGACGACAACCTGATTCTCGCGGACATTCACAGAAGGCTAAAGTACATCAGAAAGATACATAAGGGAAATTTGAATTGGATTAAAAAAAAAACACGAAGTAGCCGTTCTGAATTTACAGAACCTTTAGGATTAAAATTTGAGCCAATGACAATGCTCATATTATCCGACTCAATAAAGCAGCCTCTTTTTTGATTTTCCATTGCAGTTAAAAAACAGTGCGTCCATACAGCCAACACGTTTTCTCTCCCCTCGGTGTTTACAGTCTTGTCAAAGAGTATTTAGTTCGGTAATATATGCATACGCAACTTGAGCAGTTTCCAGGTATAGGAGACATCCTCGATGACAACGTACCACCCACTCTGCTCCCTGTTTTGCAGACACCAGAGTAGAAAATGTCATGACCAAAGTATTCGTCTTGGACTGATCTGGATAGCAGTTCCAGTTTATTTGGATTGCACAAAGGTTCTTCTGTAACAGATGTAGTAACATCTGTAAGTCAATCTGATTCGCAAAGCAGCCAGTAAGGCATGAAATGTTTACTTGGACCATCAGAGACTGGATGTTGCAACGTCGGGCTATTCCGAGTGCTCGGATGCTGGCTGGTCAAGTAAACATACAACAGTTGCCTGTTTTTACAAATCTAGGTTTGGTTAACAACACGTGGTTAAATTTTGTAGGTAGAGCTAAACGTTTAGTCATATATCTCAACAACAGCAGTGACATCTAACAGTAATGACATTACTGTTTCCATTATAACATTTGTTCTAGGTTCTTGAAGAATATACCTAAGGAATTATGTACCCAAGCATTTTCAAGCATGATCTCTTGGCTGAAAAGTCTCCGGATACTTATAATACATTTTTTTATAGCACTAATGCGGTGTATAAGCGGCATGGAACCTTTTTATCAGCTTCCTGGCTTATGTGGGAGGTGCACTTAATGTCATTTAACCTAGTACTTGTACCTAGCAGATGCATTTCTTACAAACGTCTGTCAAATGTCAAGTATCTGTGAAAAATTAGTGCTAGAAATTTAAGGTATATTTACACAGCACCAAAACACGGGTTATTGTTAAAAACGGATTTGGGTTTATGCACAAGTGAGCGTTATTAAACTCACGTACTTATGCATATGTGTATGTGTGTGCATGCAAGTATGTCTAGAGTCTTATTATAAGATTATTATGAGATTATTTCCTTGGTTTTGTTATTGAGGAGTTATTTGTAAATAACTGGTAGATTGTTCTATTGTAATAGATCATAATAAAATATCTAAACAATGTTTAATTTTAAGTTTATAATATTTGAATAGTTTTAAAAAATAATGAAATTAATTGAAAAACTAATTAGAGTAGTAACTGTCTACTATAAAGTCACCACATAACGATGAGAAAAGTTTACAAATAATTAGCTTTCTAGTCATCTCACAGACCTCTAAACTTTATTAGTATAAAGCATTATGAAAAAAACTGTCAACCGTAGTAAATTCGTATGTTGTGTTAATAGAGATAATGACAGATAAAACCTTTTATTTTAGTTATATTTTTTAAGTGCCATTAATTAGAATAATTTTTGTATTCCATCAATAATGTACTTTTTATTTCTAAAAACTATTAAACTTAAAACTTACATAAAACTTAAAAGATTAAGTAGTATATACTATTCCATTTATACAACAGTAACAATGGAAATAAATTTGATATTTCAGGTATTTTGTTTTACATTTCACGAATAGCCTTTACATTCCGCTATTCGCTTATTTATTGAGCCACTCATGGAACAGGCCAGCCGTAATGACTATCTAGAATTAATATACAGATTTTTAAATAAAAGCTTATCTTAATTACCTTAAGTCAACAATTACGTTTTTATTATGAGAGGTACTCATAATTTTCAAAATATACAGATAATATATTGCACAACAAATTCATCAAATTCAATAAAGACAGAATACGTTTATTAGATTTGGGTATCGTACTACAATTGAGAGAATGCTTATAATTAATGCTTGTAATTAATTAATCTAGATACAAATTTTATTTCACAATTTTGGATTTAACATATGTCATTCCTAATTTTCGAAATTTCTGAGATTCGATTTTACAAGAAATTTTACATTTTCAACATGATCACTTCAAATCATAAGTACTTTTTTTGTAGACAGTCATCAGTCTGTCATCTTTTCGGCTTATTTGATTAATTGTGCCTTATTTATTTAAATCTACGAACAAACCATAAAAATTTATGCAAAAATTTAACAAACAGTTGTTTGTATATAAATGAAATTGGAAATTACAGATATAACAATTAACCTTGGAAACGTAGTCTCATGTTTTAATTTTAATTTTAAAAATTTAAATAATTTACCCGTAAGTATTTTTTATTATTATTAAAGTGATCTAAACTCTTTACGCTTGTTACGAATTTTTATCATAACATTAGAAAATAAATAATTTTAATTTTATAGACAGCTACGTAAATAGTGATTACTGAATTAATAATTTTCCGTATGCATAAACAATCTTCATTTCAGGGAATGACCTAGTCGTTAGTGAAGGGCGTATGATTAGGGTATCTGTATTCCGCATAATATTAGTCACTATTTTGTTTCTCTTAATACATTCGACGTAAACTGATTACGACTCCAAATATTCTCAGAACTTTTCAGCAAACAAGTTAACAACTTTCTATCATAGTAACATTGTAATTTTTGTATTTAATACGCCACAGACCTTTAATCTACTTTGCAAAAGTTATTCAAAGCTACGTACATCCTGTTTCTATCCTTAACCTATTCAGGAAAGCTAGTAAACAACGTACAACACAATCACCAAACAAATAATACTTTTCGTGGCTCATGTAACGATGAAATAGTTAGACAATAATACGCTGTGTGCATATTGGACAGTCAACTCGCGTGCAGTCAAACCAGAAAGTAAAGGGTACCAAGTCGTACTAAGCTTGGCGGATTCTCTGTTGAAGTTATCCTTGTGTTTATTAATTTCTGTTGCTTCTAGGATCAATCTGTCATAATACCTATTACATGATCTTCAGCGGAATAGAAGCAGCCACTCGTCGCTTACCTGCTGAGACGGCAGAAGTGATAAGACAGGATACATCCCCACATCATTAGGACATCAAAACCTCCGAGACAGAACGTTACAAAACAGGAACTACTAATATTGTCACGCCTCAGAAAAAACGAGCAGTTAATTGTTGTTCCAGCGGATAAGGGTAATGCTCATGGATAATATGCATTACACAAATAAAACAACTGGTCTATTAGAAGATGGTACTTACAGAAACATTCGAAATCCAACTGCACGAATAAAGAAGACGATTGCGAATCTGATAAAATCATCAACCAGTACTCCGGAGGACAAAAAAAGAAAAACCTTTTAATTTCGGATCCGAGAACACCATTACTCTATGGCTTGCCAAAAATCCATGAACCAGATATTCCACTACGACCAATAGTCAGTGCGATTGGTTCAGCTGCTCATCCCATAGCCAAACTCATTACAGAAATATTACAGTGGTTTGCGAGGAGGACATCCTCGTTTATTAGGGATTCAGCGGACTTCATAGGAAAAATACTGACTTGGGACAAGAAGACATTTTAGTCAGTTTCGACATTGTCTCAATTTTCACTAACAATCCGGTAGATGACGCTTTAAAGGTTATTGGATCTCTATTGCCGCCTGATTTTTCAGCTTCAGCGTGCCTCAAATATACATATTTTTACTGGGATGGGAAATATTACGAACAGTTACAGGGAGAAGATATGGGATCGCCGTTGTCAACAGTCGTAGCCAATATTTACTTGGAGGAGTTTGAAAGACGTGCGTTGGATTCAGCAAGACTAAAACCTACACACTTGTACCGATATCTGGACGATACATTTGTTGTCTCGCCTCACGGTCACGAAGAACTACAGGCTTTTTTACACTATATAAACTCAATACATAGTTCAATTCAGTTTACCATGGAAGTGGAAGCGAATCCTAAAGTTTCTTTCTTGTATGTACTAATATCACGATAACCGGACGAATCTCTGGGTTATCGAGTGTACAGGAAACCTACCCACACTGATAGATACCTTCATGCAACTTTACATCATCACCCTGCACAAAAGGAAGCCGTTCTCAACACACTTTTTTATAGAGCCAATAGGGTGTCTGATGGGGAACATTTTCTCGAGGAGAAAAAGCACCTAACGGACGCTCTTTAAAAGAACGGATATAAAATGAATGGCATACGTAAAGCATTTAAGAAAAATCGGAAAACCTTCTGAAACACCTACAACAGACGATAATAACCACAAAGCATTCTTACCACACGTAAAAGGTGCCACAGACAAAATTAGCAGTAAGTTGAGGAATACGACATTAAGACAGTGTTTCAACCACATGAGAAGCTGGCTCAATTTTTTAAACCAATCAAAGGCAAAATCCCGTACAACACTGAAGGTATCAACAAAATTCCATACAGTTGCGGAAAAGTTTACATCGGCCAGAGAGGCCTCTTGATTTCCACAAGACTCCAAGAACATGTCAGACATACGAAGAACTCGGCAGTTGAAAAGTCTGCAATTGCTGAGCATTCAGCCTTAACTAATCACATGGTAAACTTGGATGACGCATCTGTAATAAGATCATGTAACAGGTATTATGACAGATTGATCCTAGAAGCAATAAAAATTAATAAACACAAGGATAACTTCAACAGAGAATCCGCCACGCTTAGTACGACTTGGTACCCTTTACTTTCTGGTTTGACTGCACGCGGGTTGACTGACCGCACAAACAATGCACACAGCGTAACGCCCACAGGGCATGGTCCACCTACCGGACCACTCACCGCCACTTCTACACTATATAACTGAGTTCGCTTGCCGGCGTTTTTGTCCCTTAAACCTGAAGATACTCATTGTAATATGAGCGAAGCGTTGTCATAAGAGACATTTTTGACGCTGTCCGTACCAGAAGAAGACTTTAGAAACAATACTTTATGTGAAGATTAAGGTATTATTAAAAGTACCTTTTGAAACCTTTTAAAAGTAGTCAGATTATTAACAAATAAGCTTCATGGTAATACAACAATTAATTATTATTACTTCAAATGTATTTTGTACTTTAAATACTTTCTGTATACTGTTCTGAGTATTTTATAATAATTTAGAACGGAATTTTCCCTATTTAGACAAGACGGTGTGTACAGTGAGACCAAAGCAACGTTTTCCTTAATAAGTATATAAATTAATAACGGTAATTAAACAGTAATTTAATCCTGTGTACGCTTAAGTAATAGAGACAATTTCACCCATATCAATTCCTTTATGATAGACGCTGCAGTTTTATAATGACACCAGTCTACCAGGAAACACAGGAAACAATCTTTGTTTACAGTGTACTGCAAATTACGACGTATAATAACTAAAGACGCGTAGCCTACAGAGAAAGCAAGGGGAGTATATAAAGAAACATGTAGAAAGCCTTGAAAAAAATTAACCGCATAGAATAAATTACTGTTTGACTCATTTGAGACACAAATTTACCTAGATACAATACAAACCAAACTTGAAGAAAACTATTGTACACAGGAAAAAAAATAACGCAACACGAAAATAAATTTGATGAAATAGATTTAACATTACAAGACAAAGTTATAAACACGCAGAACTCCAAAAACGTATGGACAATCTAGAACTTCTGTAGGTAACACTGGATAGGGTAGCCGTATAGGACCGTAGAGTATGGAAGAACTTAATCGTCACCCCAAGTTCTACGGTGATGAGAATGACAATATAATTTTTAAGATAATGTGAAAATGTGAAAAAGTAATAGAATCTGCTGGAAATAATTTAACACATTAGGACAAAACAAACTTTGTTGCAGAATATTACAGATATTCCGTGGCGTAGTGGTAAACGATTATAAGGGATCAGGTCAACACTTATGAAGACTTTGTACACGCCTTTGAAGCCAGATATTGGAACCAGAATGTTCAGCGAAAGGTACTAAAATTTGGTAAGTACATGTATGGGCGACAGACGAGGGAATACAATGGAATTCAGCAAGTAGAAAAAGCAAAACACCTGCGTCCACTACTTACGTAAGTCGAGCTCATACATAAATTGGCCTATCATTTGGAGCAGAACATACTTAGTCGCTGTGATGACCAGAGGAATAAGCCGACTAAAATATCTGCTGGTGTTGTTGTCGCAATGGTAAGATTTAGTCAGTGAAGGTCAAGGTCCAGGTCTCAATAAAACATATGAAATCGCTAACCAATACTCAAAAACCTAGTACATTTACGATATCGTCAATTAAACAAAGACAAGCCCAAGCGATGTTTGTATTTGCAGAGAGAAAATTAGATGTAAGGAAATTAGTAATAATAATAGCAATAGTAACAAAATAGTGGATGTAAATGGTGTGTACCCAGCTGGTATGCGTGATGAGTTGTTGAATAATAGTAATGGTGAAAAAAGAATTGATAACCGTATATATAAAAATAAATCATTTATATTAAATCAACAACAATTGGTATTTCCGAACTGATGATAAGCTGTGAGGCTTAAAAGCGCTAATAGGAATAATTTTTCTATAGTGGTGTGCAACATTGTTAATTCTGTTTGTGATTATAACCACTAACACAAATTTATTAATTACATAAAAATGAGGTTAGGGCAATAGCTAGGGAGTAACTAAGATAAACATACTAAACCCGGACTACGGTAATAAAGTATAAATAATAATAAGGTAAATAAACATGAAAACGCGGACATTAAAATTGCAATTACTAAATACTACGTTTCACGGGAATTAAAGCAGAAATTGGTTAACTTAGGCGCCGAGCAGCACCAGGATCCAGGTATAGTGAGCAGGAAGGACAGTCTACAGCGGCGAGATCATCCACGATATAAGGTAGAAGAAAATATCCTGTACAAGCTGATGGATGATAGGTGAAACATTATCATACCGACACACGTGATCAATGAGAATATATACGCCTCCCATAGTAGCGCAAGAGAGTAGGTAAAAATATGTATATTGTTGCCGACGAACAAATAAATAAAGTTATCGCTAACTTCCAGGCATCGTCACTTCGAAAATTCTTCCATCACTAAAGAATGCGAAATAATAATAACTAATGTAAATAATGAAACCTAAAAAAAATTATTATAAAAAGTATTGAATGAATTAAAAGTTGAGTGAAAAATATCGGTATGGAGAACCATACATGACTTCCATATTCTAAGATTTATATTTAAAATCATTTTCGAAATTAAATATTACCATAGAAACTACTTCTTTCTACTTACTGCTTCAGCCTTAACCACAGTACTGTGGTCACTAACGTATACCACCTCACGTTATCGCACTCGATTTTCACTGATGATGGAAGTCGATGGCATTGCCGAAACGTCTGGTCTTGTAGAAAACATTGGACTACGGCCAAATATCCCGGGAAGGAATTTTAACAAAAACTACTTCTTTGTTGCCGATAACGTTGTACACATATATTGTAATACAACGTTTCTGTTATACTAGTGATATGTTGATATAGTAGTGTAATGGTGTTGCTTGCAGATACGCACCGGTATCTACAATAATGTTGTTTGATAAAATGTTCAAATTATAATTATTAGTTTGATTGTGATTGACAAAGGGGTAAGTATCGATGGTTAACTCCTTTAATTTAAAGGTATTTCTCGCACTCCGTTAGTAACCTCCCCCCACTTACCACACGTGGATATTGCAGTTCTGTTCGGTGACTGCTCAGCCGTAATACACACAGTACATATACAAGTAGATATTCTGGTTGCATATCCAACGTGACTAGCATGCACAATAAAATGATATAATAGCTAAATAAAGTTCTGAGTTATTAGAAATATTTGAATTCTTCCGCCACCTTTTGGTAGAACTGACTATTAATAAATGAATTAATTTAAGTTTGAAATAATACTCCTTTTCCACTGGTAACAAAATGTAGAGGTTTATTAACGGTTAATGATGCTACAAAATCTTTTAAAAATTGACAATCAGTTACTAATAATTTTACTGATAATAATTACAATGAACAAAATTTAAAATAAGACTCTCCTTAGCCTCAAGGCTGGTAACCCTGTTGGTTATACAATAGTTTTTATTTTGAGAGGTTATGTCCTCTTATATCAGTTAATTACCATCTTCGTGTGGTTCTTTTAAGTAGCATGATGCCAGGTACAAGATGTGGCATTTATAATGATATTAAATGAACAATAAATAAAAAACAAACAAACAAATATTAAAATAGAAAATTAGTACCATATAACAGATAATTATGGTATTATCGTACGCGGGAATTCGTACGCCGTTTACAGTATTTACTTGACAATCAACAAGTCGGGCTTGCACTACTGAAATGTATTACTATATTTTAATAATTCACTGTGGGAATTATTTACTTACAAGAGAAAAAGTTATTAAAAAAAAAACTCTTGTTATTGTTTTCATCTGGTTTGGATTACATGAGAACAGACTTGTGACAAAGAAGGTGGCAAGTTACGGTTATGATTTTAAGGTTATCTCATAACGTGAATTGTTATTAGAGTTAATTATCTTGAATATTTATTTCTTCTTAATCTAAGCATATACATATTATTTATAATAGTTCTGATGTGTAATTATCAGTATCATATAATACTCTTTCGCATAAGCGTTAAAATATTTATCTTCAAATAGAGAAAATCAAGAAACAACGTTAGTCAATTGAGCGACTATTTACATTGCTCGTATTTTGTAGTAAGTACTTTAATCGTGATTCTTTTAATTATGAAAAAGAATTAAAATATTTATTTATCATGTTAACAATTGCGAAATGATACTTTCGTTAATTCTGATAAATTCCATCATCATTTATGATACTTCGCTATTACTGACTTGCGTAGTATATCAACATTAAGTATTTACAGAAAATGTTATTTCTGTTTTATTGTTAATTAATAAAAAAGAATTGTACTCCCTGTTTTTATTTTTTGCACAACACTCGCAAATACGATCGATATTGTACACTGATCGTATTTAAATATTATTCACTCCGCACAGTGCACTCGTTAATGCTTGTGTTGTATATAGGTTAGTGTATGTTAGCTACTGATGTTTACATGTCGCGCACAATTCAAAATTAAACTTCTTCATATCTCGTCCGGAGAGTGACATGACCTGTCTGTTTGATGGTTGATAGATGACTCTTTCGTTCCGTCGGAACGTCTGCAGCTTGTCTGCCGATTTCCATTCATACGATTGGCTGAAATGTTTGAACTCTCCGACCCAAAGTACTTTATCTTCTTAAAATTTTTAATTTTTTACCAATTTTGGCGTTTGCGTTTCAGATTATATGACGTCACCACTGGTACAAAAAATAATTAGAAAGTTTAAAATCGTAATAACTTTCTTAATATTTGTCTTATCGTTAAACAGTTAGTGTCAATAAATTGCGGACATCCTGCGCTTTAATTAAAGTCCAAACAAGATTATAATCCGTCCATTACTTAAATCACTATAACGATTTTATCGATTTTTGTGGTGCATCTTATATTTAATAAGTTTATTACACCAAACTTAACTATTTACACTAAAACACTTTTAATTAAACGATCTGAGTCTATATCTCAACTTGTTTAATACAAAATTTGGGAATAATTGTTACCCAAACAATATCTGGTTATGGCGTCTTTGGGCGTCCATATTTGATTATTCACAATTGTACTTAAAACTAATTTTTCTTATCTAATAACACTGCTATTGTAACCTAATAATAATATAAACGTCTATTTACATGAATTTGTACTTGAGTATATGTACAGGGCTGTATTTCATATACTATTAACATTGTTTCAGTACCCTCCTATCTCTTTTCTTACAATTGTCACTTTACTTATGGTTTTTTCTATACAAGGTATATTATGTAATAAATGCAATTAGTGTACACTTATAGTACCTAATTCCCTTCATATATTTGTTAGCTTTTAGCTATCTGAGAACCCTTCAATTTCTAGTAATGGGTTTGTTTACATTATGTCATAGCATGGTAGTCAGTTATTTTTGTTAAAACAATAATTAAATTGTTATTGCTACACTTGATTTAGATTTCCAAAGTAGTATCAGACATTCTTCTGATCCTTGATAACATTTTTATCTACTTTTAAACAAGTTTGTATGTTGCATTTTGCATAAATAACTTGCTCCTTATTGTTTGTTTACATTCGGAGTCCACCGTCATGGTCATTTAGTTTTTAATAATTTATATATAAAATGACTATTATCATGGTCATGGTCTGTTCTCAAAGTAGCATTAGGTGTCCCTCTTACTACTGGTAACACTCTTATCAATCTTTGTTCAAGCTTTAATAAAGTATCTTGCTTAACTAGTTGGTTACATTGTTTCTGCTTACTTCTGGCTATGTATTCATAGTTAGCTAGTTTACAATATTTTGGTTACAAAACTATTGTCATTATATTTATAATCTGTTCTCATAGTAGTACCAGATGTTCATCTAACTACTGGTAATACTTTCATTAACATTGGTACTTGTTTTAATACTGTATTTTGTCTAACTAATTTGGCATACTAGGTTCCATTTCTCCTATCTTTGTGCCATCATATTTGATCTGCTTTATTTGTATTGTATTTCAATATAATACACTGTCTACTAGGGTGTATCATTACTTATAACAAATCCTTGATTGATATTATTGTTGATGGTTATTTGGTTAAATTAACATGTATGATTTTTTGTTTCATAGGTGTCTTTCCTATGGGGTTATGTAACAATGTACAACATGTTCTAATGCAGCATTTTGCTACTACTAACATGACTTCAGTATGGTATTTTATTACAATATTTTCACTGTTTTAATACAGATGTTTACACTACTTCTTCTTAAACAATAATACAAATCTTTTTGTACTAATGACAATATCTTCCTTGTCATTGGTTGTACCTAATTCCTGTCACATTTGTTTGATATTTAACAAAGGTTTTTATTGTCAGTTCTCTATGAACAATAATATAATTGTTCGATTTTATATTATTTTGGTGGTCTTATGATTATCTATATGGATCACAATCTTTATTAAATTAGTCACACTAATTGTCTGTGTATATTTGACTATTTAATTCTTGATGTCTTCACTATGAAAGTAACACATTTCTTCCACTATAAACCTTATCACTGGAATTGTTTGTGTGGTTTATTATGTTAAAATTAGTTAACTGGTCACAGGTTTTCACATCTGTATTAAGTACTCACTGTAATTGTTTGTGGTTTCTTAAACGTTAAACACTGTTTCTACATAGTCGATAATCACTATTCCTTTAGTTACTATTATTGTCTCTAGTACACTTGATGAATGATGAGTCCTTGCATGGTCTATCCATTTTCTTCTCTCTTCATGGTATGTTTCCTTGTCCTTCTTCTTTCCTTCTTCTTTAGGTTTGAACGTCTTCTTCAATATTTTCATTGTAGTTATTATCTTCATTTGTTTCCCTCACTGTTGGAATTTATTCGTAGTTATTTTGTTGGTTCCCCGCACTGTTGGATCCTATTGGTATTGTCCTTATGTTGTTGGTAGTGGTATTATTCTTGTGATTTCCCCTCACTGTTGGATCTTATTGGTCCTTATTTTGTTGGTTCCCCTCACTGTTGGATCCTATTGGGCCTGGTTACTAACATTTTATTTTGGCTCATGGTCATTTTCTTTCTTCATTTCGTATTTTATGCTACTATGTTAACACTTCCTTCCTCATCGTTGGAATTTTATACTAATATATCTGCAGATACACACTTTTGTTCGCATAGTTTTATTTATCTAGAAATACTTTCATGCTTTTCTGTTACTTGACGTTATATTAGCTTATTTTATGTAACTACCATATTTGGTAACGTTACAATATATATAAAAAATATGCATAAAATTAATGGCTTGTATAAGTTAATGATTGATCTCCATTAAGTAGTGCTCAAGTTTCCAAAGTTTTAATATTATGATGTCCGTAATTAAAACATCAGAGCAGGTTTAGTGTGTATGAGGGTTCACCGTGGACAAAAATTTTCAACATTTCCTATTGAGCGTTGCTTAGAATAAATCTGCGAATCTACAGTGTACGTTTCACAGAACAAACACGCGGAAAAGAAGGAGCGCTCCGAAGTCACTCATGGACCCTCAGCATCTTGCAGAGGGTTCATTCCCTAAAGACGAAAAGTCTGTCTATGAATCGTTCCTCTGTAAACACGTGCAGTTACACTGCCCAGCGATCCACAGGAAGCAAATTGATGTCCATTTTTTCGGCTTGCACGCGTTATGTTGGTGTGGGTTTCTTCGGCACTTTCCATTTAAAAAGCGTGCAAATGTAAGAAAATAAACATGAGTGAGGCCAGAAATAACGTGAATTGTGTGTGTGTGTGTGTGTGTGTGTGTGTGTGTGTGTGTGTGTGTGTGTGTGTGTGTGTGTTCTTGCCTGCCTTTTTATTGCTGTAGGCATAATAATAAAATGGAAGCGTAAACATTACGTAACTGAGATATGCTTACCTGCCACGAACGATATATTATTTTATACATGGAGGAGTTCAGTGACATACACACGTACAGAAGAATTATATATATAAAGATATTAACTCATACATAACTTACATTAAAATGAAAAAATTATAATTTTATTCCCTGGCAACAAAATTATTTTATTTTTAACAATTACCATTGTTTGAAAAAGTTTAAATGAATTTTCAAGTACTTTACTGTTGTTAAAACGTAAAAGGTTGCAGGTAAACTACCCCTTCCCCTTAACCGATCTTCACCAAAATCGAAAGTCCTTGAGATCTCTACAATTCAGGGAGGTATGCAAAACATTGTTTGATTCTGTTTGAATTTGCGGCTGTTATCGTTTGCCATATAAAATACGCTTGATAAAAAAACGTTGCAGGTAAACTACCCCGTCTCCTCAACCGATCTTCACCAAAAACAACAGATCTTGCGTACTCTACAAATCAGGGCTGTATGCAAAACATTATTTGATTCTATTTGAATTTGCGGCTGTTATCGTTTGCCATAGAAAATACCCTTGTTAAAAAAATGTTGCCGGTAAACTACCCCTTTCCCTTAACCGATCTTCACCAAAAACAGTAGATCTTGATACCTCTACAATTTAGGGCTGTATGCAAATAATCTTTTGATTCTGTTTTAATTTGCAGCTGTTATCGTTTGCCATAGGAAATACCCTTGTTAAAACATAAAACGTTACAGGTAAACTACCCCTTTCCCTTAACCGATCTTCACCAAAAACAATAAGTCTTGAGAACTCTACAATTCAGGGCTGTATGCGAAACATTATTTGATTCTGTTTGAATTTGCGGATGTTATCGTTTGCTAAAAAAAATTTCCCTTGATAAAAAAAAACCGTTGCTGGTAAACTACCCCTTTACCTCAACCGATCTTCACCAAAAACAATAGGTCGTGAGTGCTCTACAAATGAGGGCTGTATGCAAAAAATTATTTGATTCTGTTTGAATTTGCGGCTGTTATCGTTTGCCATAGAAAAAAATCTACAGACAGACACACAGAAAGACAGACAGACAGACACACACACAGACACTTTTCGAAAAACGACTTTTTTTCATGTTTTGAGTGTAGTACAATCAGAATCTGCAATAATCTCGAACACAATTTTTTTTGCCATCACCATACTTCCATTCCTTAAGGAATATGGAAGTAAAAATCAGTTTAAATTAAATAACTTCGGTGAGAATAAAATTTCTGACATAAAACTTACACCAAAATATAAATAAAATATAAACCTATCTAGTGATAATATTTGTTAAAAAATTAAAGAACTAAATACATGGGGTTTTTTTATAAAACACGTGGTATGATTCTACAAAAACAATAAAATTAGACAGGTTTTCTTTGCAAGTTTAGCTATGTCAGTAGGCAGTCTGATATAAGAAGAACATTATCGTGACTGAAGCCGTAAGGGTAAGGGTATATTTCGACCAATGAAATTGGCTAGTTGATCAATCAAACGTTAGTTGATTTTATTCCTCGTAGGATTTAATACAGTCTCATTCTGAACTGACCAAGTAACGCGTGGTCTTGGTTCTGGTTTATGACGATAGGTCTACCAAGAACATACGAGCACAAGTCAGAAATTTCGCGAGGAAATTAGATATCGAGTGCCAATTCGGTTCCTGCATAGCGTTAAGGACCACATACTTTACTTATCAATGTTATATACTAATATAATTTAAATTTGACAGTTAAAGAAGCGCTTGTTTATATTGGATTAAATATTTTAATTGTGGGTGATTAAATAATTTAATTATTTTAGAAGGAATTTTGCGTTCATTAAAAGGAACAATTTTTTTTGTTATTATAAAAAGAAAATTTTTTTACTCCCTGTCGGGGTGTTTATATTGCAATGGAACATCGCAGAAAAGGGTCTTTGTAGCTATGACTGCATGCAACTTATGACGTTATAGACATGTTGAAAATTGATTTTGTTAAAATTTTGTAAAATAGCTATAAGTTTTGAAATAAGAAATGGGTAATTAACTGTTGCATGTCAAAATGCCCACAAATTTATTTTCTGTCATGTCAAGTGCAAATTTAGTGCGCGAGTGCGCGTGTTATTCGGATTTACATGAAAACTCGGGCGTAAATTAACGTATCGAATTGAAATTTGGATAGCTCATATTTCTGAATTAGCGCTACATTTTTCATATGAAAATACTCAAAACATAATATTTTAGTATGTATTTTTTAACAGAATTCACTTTTCTAAAGAATCCTTTATCTTCTGAAAGTCATAAAAGTTGTAGATAAAATCTATACATACTTTTGCAGTCTTCAGCAAAATTGATCAGGACGTATGTCTATCTATCTAAGTCACCAATTACGTGCTATGGGTTTTAACCAATCGGAGGCTCCAATTTTCATTCAGTTTGGTAGATTGCGGAAGAAGCTTCGCTCAGACGAACCTAACAGCCTCGGCCGTAACAGACGTTGTCTCTTTGCGAGTTTGTCGTATCAGCATAGCTTCTACATAAGTGTTACGAGTACGGGGTCTTAGCAACTAGTTGCCCGTTTGCTAGATCAATTGGGTATTAGAACTCAAAATAATTTACTTATGAATTAAATAGTGCTATCTCGCGATAGTCAAGATTTTCCGCATAGGAATCAGGTGTATTTGCCGAAACACATCTGGAAAAACGAAAATACATCTGGATGAACGCTAGGACACGTCAAGATAACGGAAGGTGTACATAAAACACATCGAAATTGAATTAATAATAGTTAAACCCATTATCGAGCCCTGAGATAAATGAGATAAACTATATCGGTGAAACGGCGTGAGTCCGTGTGTCATCATTGCAGCGGATCCAGCAGACGATGAGTGTGGCAGTGGAGCAGTTCAACGGTTCGTCAAGGGATTTCGTCGAACAAGTAAAATAGACTATAAGGAAGAAAAACATTCAAACAATTTCACAGACTCTATTAAAATGTAAGAATAAATAATTTATCTTCAAATCACAGACCGTGTTAAATTTGTTTTAAAATAAATACCAAACTCCAGATAAAAACTCTGATATTATTTTGTTGTAATCTACTATGCCTTATATTTGTTTCGTTGCAATATAATAGGTGGAATTTGCATATAAAGTAGTAATTCCACTCTTACCTTATGATAGCATGTAGGAATGAGTTTGAATAAGATTAAATTTTGAATAAAAATTGCATGTTTAGACACTTTATAATTGACAATAAAATACATGTCAATATTGTTAGCTTAAGTTAAATTTTTGACAGTAAAAAATTAATTAGCGTTGTGAAAAAGTGCGAAAATATGCGTATGCATATGGTGAGTGCGCGTGTGCGGGTATATATAACCATGCTTCGAAATAATAATAAAAATCAGTTTAAATTAAATAACTTCGGTGAAAATAAAATTTCTGACATAAAACTTACACCAAAATATAAATAAAATATAAACCCATCTAGTGATAATATTTGTTAAAAAATTCAAGAACTAAATACATGGGGTTTTTTATAAAACACGTGGTATGATTCTACAAAAACAATAAAATTAGACAGGTTTCCTTTGCAAGTTTAGCTATGTCAGTAGGCAGTCTGATATAAGAAGAACATTATCGTGACTGAAGCCGTAAAGGTAAGGGTATATTTCGACCAATGAAATTGGCTAGTTGATCAATCAAACGTTAGTTGATTTTATTCCTCGTAGGATTTAATACAGTCTCATTCTGAACTGACCAAGTAACGCGTGGTCTTGGTTCTGGTTTATGACGATAGGTCTACCAAGAACATACGAGCACAAGTCAGAAATTTCGCGAGGAAATTAGATATCGAGTGCCAATTCGGTAGAGTACAAGATTGTCCGCATAGGTGTAGTAAACAACACTTCAAGTTAGCTGGTGTATTGTGTAGTTTTACACACGGTATAAATCACTATTAAATATTAATATATCAATTCTCTACAAATTGTAGAAGGATCCAACCACAGAACGATCCTGAACGCCGAAAAACAGGAGAAGATCCGGGATCTTGAATTCTATCCAGAAGGAACAACTGTCGCTTCTTAACAATAACGGAGCATCGATATCGCACCGTCCATCGTAAAAGGGAAGTGAAATTATTTCTATAAACATTATTAAGAACAGTCATAAACCTAAAGGCAAAAAGAACTTGTATAAATTAAAATTTTCTGTAATTAGAATATAGGAGAAATTATTTTAAGGTTGTAAAATATAGTTCAACAGAAACTGTTTGTTAATTTTATTTGTTATCAGAACAATAGTAAAGTATTATTTAAATTAATAAAATCAAAGCTTCAATAAGTCCGAAGCATTCTGAGTACCGACTACTTACTTTATGTGACCTTTGTACATTAAAAAATATATATATATATATATATATATATATATATATATATATCAACAAACATATATTTGCATGTTTACCCAGGCAGTATTTTCAAAATAGTTAGTGTAGAGTATGGCAAATAATGTTTAAAATTCAGTGCGTAAAAGTACAGGCGTGTGCAGGCGAGAGCCTGTCTAAAGTGTACAAATGCCCGACAGTGTTCAGTCATTGTATGGGTGTGTCTGTGTGTGAACCAAACAAACCTGCATTGTACTACGAGGGGTGATGTATGAATTGTTGGTTTCTATTATTATATCAGGTATTTACATGAATGAAATAAATTAACAATTATGTTTTTTACCTGCTATCACAGACATACCACACTTCAAAAAACACTAATTAAAATAAGGACATTTCAACACATATGTATAAACCGAGTATAAACTATACAAGCCCCAAAATCTAAACAGTATATCTTGAATATTTTTGAACTACCTGAATTTATTTCTTAATTGAATAATACGTTAAAAATTTTACATTTCTTACATTATAAATAATTTTTTTAATTATGTTTACTTCTATATCTAGTTTTACTACATTAAAAACTAGTAGCAATATATGTCAACTAACAAACACTTTATCTAAATTTGTATTTAAATATATTTTGTGTCATCAAAAACCGCCGTTTACAACTTATTTTAATCATTTAGAAACTTCAAATAAATGAGATGCTGTTTTTTAATATATTCGCTTTTTACCACTGACGTCTCGTATTGTTGTCTCGCTGGGAACAACGTGATACACGAGTTACAGTCAAACTATCGTTATTTGCGACACTGGTGACTCAATGATTAACTGTGTAAGTGTAACAAATGGAAATATTCTATAACAGAGGTCATTTTAGTATGTACAAAGTACACTCGCAAGCCTCATATTGTGGTAAAGCAATGTAATTTAAAACACTTTCAGAGCATCACAGAGTAAGAGATTATATTATGAAGGAGCAAAATATTAAAATTGAACAGAAAGCAGCATTTGAATATATCTTTAAGAAGTGCTTTTCATTTCTTTGTCATGTTATGGCTTTACTTTATGTGCTTTTATGAAACAAATGAATATAATATAAGTTGGAAACAGCAAAAAGGGGCGATGTTTCTAACTGTACGCATTAAATATTAATAAACCATACTCATTTACATATCCTTCTACATGTAACTTGGATCAAACCGACACATTTTCGCAGTTCTGTAGACCTAACACGGTATATTCATACGGTGAATAATGTAACGTATAACACTGTAATACAGATGCAGACACGACTGTGATTATTCTTGAAGATATGAGTACATATTTTTTATCAGAAGCATCTCAAAAATAACTGACATCAATTAATATGAAAACGTATAGCGCCTGACATTCTCTAGGACACAGTAGGACCTGTAATTTCTACAGGAAGTATACGATCTTCAAAACTAACTTCCGATAGTACATAAGCATTATCAGAAGGATTGGGTCGAACAATTACCATCGTCAGAATTTATCACTCAACGTTTTGACCACTAAACAATCTGTGGTCGTCTTCAAGTGTAAGTTAAGTTAGTACATTATATACAAAATAAGCCTATCCGAGATTCGACCACTATCAAGCCTGAACGGTCAAAATATTAATAAACCACTTTCACCTACAACGTTAAACAAAAATTTAGAAACCTATATAAAAATAACAGCAACTTACGCTTTAAGTCCCCTGTACAGAAAAAGAAGACATGGTAACGCAAGTTCACACAGTGAACAACGTCCCAGACAAGCAACGCCCCTTTTAGTAAAAAACTAAGCACTTTGGACCCGACCACAGTTATCCCCGTTGAACACGACATAGGTTCTTTATTCAGGTCCTAGATACATTTTTGCTAGGCTGATTGATACAATTATCAATTATGCTTATCAATTAATAGGCATAAAAGATGCCTCTATATTTGTTTGTTTATGAATAGAAGTTTACCGCACAACGATATCGACATGATCCCACAGGATTATAAGATCTCATCCCATACGTGTTCAGCTAATTTACATAGGATAGTCTTCTCTTCTTTAACGGTTTTCCTATGTTCTGCCAGACGTATCTCCAAAGGCCTTGAAGTTTCGTCAAAATACCGTAATCCATATTCACATTCACACGGTAGACTGTATCTAACACTTTTACGTTTAAATTCAACTAGTTGAGGGCGCAAAACACTTCCTAAAGTAATACCGCGCCCAAACTACCGAAAAAAGAGCATACAAGTGTTGACATACAGCCTTCTGTATGACTGTGCATTACAGTATTTTGGCAAAACTTCTACTATGCTGTGGAAATTAGTTGGGACAAGCTATTTTTTTTCTATATATTGTTTGTGATTGCCATTTGATGTCTGAAACCGCCTTAAACTGGTATTATCTGCCTTGAGGTGGTGTGACCTTGTTCGACCTTGACAGTAACAAAGCACTTTGACTGGTTTATCTACAGTTGTGAGCCTTTGATTGTGGCAGTTGGATGCTAGTTTTTGTGCTCTGCGTAACACGTGTTGTTTTCGTGTGTTTAAAAATGGATATTACGCCGAGGAAGCGTGCAAAAATTATTGCTTTGAAAGATCACACTTCTATGACAGTGAGAGATATCGCTTCTGTAGTTGGTGTAGGCAAATCAAGTGTATCAAGAATTCTGACAACGTTCAAAGCATCTGGATCATCGTCTCCAAAAAGGAGAGGAAAATGTGGGCACAAACGGAAAACTACTCCAAGAACTGAGAAAATTCTAATAAGAAATAGCAAAATTAATCCAAGCAAAACAAGCTCAGACCTTAGAAGAGATTTATTGGCAACTGGTTTCGATGTTAGTAGTTCAACTCTACGCCGTAGGCTTCTGGAAGCTGGCCAGAAGGCAAGAAGACCAGTCAAAAAACAATTGTTAACTCATAAAATGAAGGAAAAACGTTTAAAATGGGCCAAAAAATATAAATCTTGGACTGCTGACGACTGGAAGAAGGTAATTTTTAGTGATGAAACTCGTTTATTTGTGCAGGGTTACAAAGGAAATGTCGTGAGACGAGGTGACAGTGAACCTCTCAGACCTGAGCATTTCCAACAAACTGTAAAACACCCTCTGAAACAGATGTTTTGGGGTTTTTTCACGACAAATGGCACTGGAAGCTTAGTTCCCGTTCAATGTATGTTGAATTCAACCAAGTACATAGAAATATTACGACATAGGATTGTCCCATTCATGCAAACTTTTAGCGGGACATTTCAGCATGACTTGGGCTCTTGTCATAATTCAAAATTAGTCAAGACTTTCATGCTGGAAAATCAAATAAATGTGCTCGATTGGCCTGGAAACTCACCAGACTTAAATCCCATTGAGAACTTGTGGAATATTTTGAAGAGTCGTTTAGGTAAGATGGACTGTTCGACAAAAGAACTCATGATAACTAGTGCTATAAACTTGTGGTTCCACGATGATGAAGTCAAGAATATGTGCACTAATCTAGTGGAGTCAATGCCAAAACGTCTTCGAGAGGTCATTTCTGCTAAAGGAGGACATACTTCATACTAATACATGTAGTATATCAGTGTATATGAAGGCATAGTATGAATAAAAGCATAGTTTTTTGAAAAAGAGTGCTTTTTTTTTACTTTGTCCCAATTAATTTGCACAGTATAGTATACTAATAGAGTGACCATTTATATACCTGAAATTCAAAACCTATAGTTTTCAAAGAATTCTTCAAATTATCCAACTCGTTTTATTTATACATATGAACAAAGTTCAAAAATTAAAAATTGTTTTTAAATCGCAAAGGTATTACAAATGCAGGAGAAAAAGCAGAGAATAACTTCCAAATTATTTTACGCTATGACGGTCTCAGTGTTGCCAAAGAACAGGAAGTCTTAAGCAAGAAAAAGAAAAACGGAAGTAGGTAAAATTAAGGGTAATATAAAAACATTACTTTTTCCTTACAGATGGATATATAAAGATCTGTTCTTCATGCAGTATTCATAGGGAGATATTATACTTCCAAATGGACGACAGACGTTGAAGGATAAAATATGCAACAACAGTAGTACGTAGAATGAACATTGCAGACAGTCAGCAACTAAACAAGTTACAGAGAGTAGCAAATGACAAGCAAAAATACAAACACCATTAGGAATTTTTTTTTAATATACATGTACTACATGTGATATACGTAAATTGTATTTTTATAAGTAAGCTTATATCATTTGATTTTTAAATAATAAAAAGTTGATGTTTAAGCCTTTTGGTTTCAGTAGGGTATTCAAAGGTAACAAATATTATATTCTTCTAATAATTCTTATGATTAAAGTAATTTATATGTTAAAATGATTCTTTAGATTTTAATGTCAGTAAATATTGCACCTCATTATTTGCGCTATTAGATTCTTTCTATTCACTTTTGACATACCGATGATATTCATTAAATCAAGGAAAATAGCGTATGACCTGATGTCCACGTTTTGGATTCAATTTTCAAGCAAACCAAATTTTCATAATGGAACAAACACATGAAAGGTTGTATCATGGTAGGATATGGTGTTTGAATACTATTGTCATTTAATATTTCTACTTCACGTTTATTGTCCACCTGATAATAGATTAATGTGATAGACCAAAGCAATTATGTTTCTAACACACACGCACGCATATTGTGACGAATCATGTATACACATAAACCATCACATCCATTGCACCTGGCGCGTTACAATCATAGTTATTACTCGGACATACAGTACTCAACTACATACTTACGTATTAATTAAAAATGAATCAAAATTTGCAACTTTTTTCATCAAATTGGAATTTTATTGAAGTTATTATATATTCATTTCTACTATCATAAGCAATACACTCGTAGAGCAATCATATTAAAACTTCTTAATAATTAAAATTTATGTGAAATATGAACTTTTAAAGGTTTATACTTTGTAGCGTATCTTGGACGTCATAGAGTTTCATTTTCTTACAATCGTTTTGTAAAGGTCGCACTAACCATTGTATTTCTAAACGTTTGCTAGAACTTTTGTTTTCTACATCGTTACTACGCTTTATTTTGCAAAAACGTTTTTTCATTCGGTTTTCTTGTAGGTACAAGTTTCTGTTACTTATTTTTTGTGATTTTACCTACATTAACTGTTCTGTTTCCTTGCTTCCTAATTAACATTGAAGTGTCCATTTTTACATTTTACTTAGAAACAATGATGAAGAAAAACCATCTAGAATATTGACACTAAAGATTCGAACACTTTTCACCTGCCTATACTATTAGTATATTGGTTACGTAGGTTTTTTTATATTACAGCATTTACCGGAAGAATTGGAATTACATAGATAATTATTCGATTTTAAGTAATGTTTTTTTCATGATATCGTCTTTTAAATGTCTTTAATTTAAATTCATTTAAACGTTTAGCTTATCGCTTCCTCTTATTTTAGTCTGATGTGTTCTTTCAAACTTTGCGATTTATTAATGTTCATCTTTGACTTCACAAAGTTGGGGGCTATTTTTGTCAACACATATCAGTTGTACAAAAAACTAGTAACACTTAACATTTTAGTGTACACTTTTCAAGATAATGAGGAAAAATAATCTACTATGTATACATGAAGTAGTATGTCATCAGTACAGTCATCAGTGACATCGTATTTTTAAGTTTTGTAAAACTAATAGCATTTTTCTTAATTTAATTAAAATGTGTTATCAAATTAAATAAACTCCTACTAATTATTTGAAATATTTGTTTTGTTTTGTAACTGTACGTTAATAAAATATTAACAGACAAACAATTATTACAAATTGTTGTATATGACGCATAAAATAAATATTAATTAATTACTGTTTCTAAATTATGATTGTTTGTTAACACCAGTAGGGAGTGAAACATGGTAAAAATAACTTTTAATAATTACGTAGCGAACATCCCGTAATCTGTTTTAGTTATAAGTAATGTATTACTTTGCTATATGTTGACTGTTGTAGGTATAAACAATTTATGTACTAATCTAATATCCAATATTGTTGATTACTGTTTGTTTAATTAATTAAAATAACATTATATTTAAAATTTAAATTGTAGTACTGTACAAATTAAGTTCTCTCATACTATAATTTGCTCGCTTTCTTAAAGATAATTTGAAGATGTAAACAAACTATCATAAGTCTTCACATAAAAAATGATACATACATACGCACGCACACACTCACATCACCAACACGTTCACCCAAATATTTAATTGTTTCGTTATGTTTGATATTTCTATTGTATTGCATACACAGGTCCTGAAGATGACAATAAATATTGTCGAAACGTCGACGCAAAATAACTAAAAGTTGTATTATTGACCGATCCTCACTAACCATCCACTAAAATATTCACTGATTGACGGTCACTAAAAATTTAAGGATTTAATTAAATTTTAAGAAATTTGTTCATTTTTAGACCAAGAACAGAAACCATGACAGCACAATGTTACAAGGTTTCCACCAATTGGAAGTTTACACTTTGTATCTTGACAACCCAAATATTATATGAAAAATGATTAGTTGATTATTAGATGTTTAAGAGTTAACATTAAGTCTACATACACCTCGGATATATAAAAAGCTGATCCTACATTGAACTGGAGTGAGGTTAAGCCTAATAGCGAGCTAACATAAATGAAGAACTGAGTAATATAATGAAGGATAAGTATTAAAAGTGGAAGAAGTAAGTGGAAGTAATAATTAAAGGAAAGTATTGTAAATAATATTAAATAGTAACAAACATTCATAATTACTAGAAATTACACTTCACTTATACACTTTCCACACATTTATAAATTACATCTAAACTTTCACGCAGGAAATAAATTGATAATTGTAGATTACTTTCAAGGATTAAAGTATTATTTTATTGTGATATAACTATTGGAAGTGTAATAACCATACAAGTAAAGTTTAACCTAAAACTGACTGTTGTTGAATACGAACTGTTGTAACATTAATTTTAATTTTTGTTAATTCACTTTATATTTAATTACATTTATATGTTAATTTATACTTCACAAAAGATATTTTTGTTGACATTTCTGTAGTCAAAAGAACTTATAACCTGAGAAGTAAGAATTAATAAATGAAACGTTTATTTATGTAGTGTACGGGAGTTAGTGCAACCAACGGAACATATGAAAACATAGCCGGAGCAATTTTAATGATTATAACATTATTTAAATTTGTTATAAAAGAAAGAAAATAAGAGAGTGATAGAAATAAAGCAGTATTGAAAATTTTTAATTCCCTAATTAATTTATTTTGGTGTAATGGTATCTTTATTTTTCATATAGTTGAACGTAATTTTTTTATCAACAAAGAGAGGTTGGCAACACTCACATTCGGAGCGAAGTTCGAATTGAATACTACTAAACGTAAGTATTTAAAACTGTTACAGTGAGAAGAAATTTATCAAGAATTTAATAAGTCCAACGCATGAGAATTAACAATATATATAATTATTAATTCAACGGAATTAATAAAAATTCAGATATTAGATACAACCAGAATCTAAGTAATTAACATTTTTGTAGTTTAACAAAATTTTAATTGTTTTTATTGATAAAACAATTTGGCGCCTACCACAAAAAACAAGAGAACAAGAATTTTAATTCTAATTTTCATCCATTTAAAAATAACAACCCAAGAAGCAAAACTACTTCTGATTCAAGTAAGGCAAACAACATACACAAAATATGAGTCTTTTACAAATTAGCCACAACAACGTAGGGGATAACAAGCACAAAGTATAACTGAATGTTATAGAATTTGCACCAAGAACATGGGGCTTAATTAAACCATATTTATTGAACATTATAATATATTGTAGAATAATCACTGTTGTCGGTCTTTAATGTAAGTTTTAGAAGTGTATTGTAAGTTGTAATTGGAAGATTTAGCGAACGTAATTAGTGTTCGTTCGGAAGCGTCTGGTAGCCTGTGTGCCTTACCTGTCCCTTCTCACTCTTTTGTAACTCCCGATAGGCGCCAAATTGTTTTACGAGAAAACAATTAAAAGTTTTATATCTGTATGGTTGGATAGTGCACTAGTGTAAATTTGAATCGTTCGCCGACTGGCATGAAACCGATTCTCGTTTGAGTGTGGGAAAGCGTGTTGCCAACTTGAATAATGTTGGTTATATTGACTCACTGCTATTAAACAAAACATACATAATATTCTCTATAAATAAATACTGGACAGTTATTCTCGGTACACACTTTTTTATTAGGCTCTGAATTGTTAGTTTTTGTTAACGCTTTGTACAAAATAATAATTGATATAATAATTTTAGCCTCGGCAAAGTACAGTCGTTCACTCAGCGGATTGCTGGGTTGGCAGTACAATGTTTCTATTAGATGCAAGACAGCGTTGGTTATTATTTACAAAATAAATCTGCCTATAGAGTCCTTTTAAGTACGATACAGAAGTTTTTATAACAAGATAACAAATTATAATATATAACTTGATGTTCGTGAGCATTAGAATCAAACAAGGTTTACTGTAAATTCAATGTGGTTGTGTTAAAATGCGTGACAGTGTCGTTGGTGTAGTACATAGGTTATCATTTGTTCAGTGTTTACAAGTTACTTTTTTATTTATCAATCCTTGAAAAATAATACTTAGAGTGATAGTGAGAGTTTCACGGTTTAGTTATAAATTCGAAAGAGAATTTGTTTTATAGAAATCAATGAATTCAGCAATACTTAACGTTAGTAGTTAGGAGGTGTATTGTCAGTAGTCAACGTAGCTTAATTGGTCAATGTCGAGTTTTCTTTCTTCAATCTTGGGCTTCATGGATGTCCGCGTATTCTTCTTGTTAAATTCCATATATTACAGTCATCTGGATTAATTTTGAGCTGGTCCTTGGTCTAGGTTGGTTGGAATGTCCTCTCATCGATTGGTCTGGTCCTTCTTCATAAATTTATCACTTATACTGTTTTAAGTCAAATGTTTTGGGCCCTTCACGGTGTGGCGTTTCTCTAGTTAAGCGTCACTACAGATTCTTAGATTCCTAACTGAAAATTAGTCAATATTCGGTTGTTGTCATGGTAACTCAAAATTTCTGATTGGCTAAAATTGGCTTAAGACCATTGTTAGGATATTTGAATTTTTATTGAAAATGGCTACAGATCTTCTGAATGTAATTAATCTTCAGTATTACCCTTTAAGTATTAAATATTATTACCACTGTTCATATTTTGGTTCAAGGATTAATTTGACATCCAATACTATTGTGTTTACTTAGGTATCAACATTTTGACAGTTTTGTTGATTTTGTTTATTTACACTGTTTTCTTAATTTACATGATTACTATTACATTTCTGTCTTAACATGATTGTCTATTTGTATTTTATTGTTTATATGGCTTAGTCTTACTAATGTCAGTGTTTAATTCTCAAAATTGAAGTTTTTTGTAGTTTGACAGTTGGGAATTTGCCTAGGCTTAAACAGAAATTGGCTATTTTTCTTTAATTACTGATATTACATTTCATTTTCCCCTTGTATGGGTCCTGATTGGTTTTAATACATGATTTCGGTTATTTGTTCAATGGTTTTAAGTCTGTTCTGTAATTACAGTATGTGTGATTTTACTGTTTCATATTCTAGCTTGTCTATTGTCATAACTGCCTTTTAGTGTTATTGTGTTTATCTGTATTTATCTTGTTTCTTGTTTGGTTTTTCTCTCTTTTTTAACTCTTATTCCTCATTATTTATTACATAACATATAACATAGAATCTTATGGTTTAACAATTCCATAGATATAATTCTTATTCATTATAACCTAATTACTTAAGACATAATTCTTATTCATTAAAACATACTTATTTACTTTTCATTACTGAAAATGTTCATTCTCATTACCTACTCATACCTTTTAGTGAGTAATAATTATTACCTAGTATTAACAAACAACAAACATATAAACATTAGTTAACTCTTTGAACAAAATTATATTTCCTTATTACTAAACTTATATGACATTGGGTCATTAACTAGATAATCTAATGATATTTTCCTATGCTTTTACTAAAATCTTATAATGTTTATTAATTGTCTTTCCCTTATAAATTTTGGGTTAATAACATTTGTTTTTGTCTTTCAGTATTTCAGAAATTCTCTATACTGTGTATTGACACTCTAATAGTCTATTTTTCTTACTCTCATGTAATAATATGAGTTGTCACTGATAATCTTAATTGATAAAATTTAAAACATAATAATTAGTCATTACTATTGATAATTTAATCCTACTACTTTTAGTTTATGTGGTTACATTTTGGTGTCCACTTATATTGGCTTTTAACTATCACAGTCCTTCCTGTGTTTAGCCATTATTAGCTCTCACTCACCTTTTGCACTTATAAACTTTTATCACTGTCTTATCAGTGTTTATCACTATTAAGGGGGTTTATTTTCACCTTGGGGATATTAATAATAACACCTTGCACTCAATATTTTAAGTGTTACTGGTGGGCAAAAATTAGTGTATTGCTTACTTAAAATTCTCTTTCTCATTTATTATTTTTACCATGTTCATCATCATTATAACTTACTATCTCTCACTCTATCTGGTTGGGTTATACAACTAATAGGTTTGTGTCGTGTTAGGGCGATTTGTCCTAGTTTACTCTATTTGTTTGGGTTAGTGTACCCTTCTACATTTTAAGTCCTTAACAATTCAATACTTCTAACTTTTAGACTACTTGTCTGTTTTTACAATCATCGTTATTATATACAATTTATCATTGATTAGTCTTTTTTCTTGGTTTAACACTAGTTTCGTACTCTTTCACTGTATTTATTTCACTTTGCCATATTTTATTTATCACTTCCTTGGTGTTGTGGCTGATTATATCTTCACACTTCCATGCTAATTATTTATTCATCATTATTCTTATTATTTATACACACTTCTGTTAGTGTGGTGGCTAGTTCTAGTTATCACTTACAATTGTCATAATTTATTTTATATTCTTGGTTTTTGGGGCTGGTGCTACTCTCTCACTTACCATCTATTGGGTCATTGTGGTTAAATCGCCAGTTATTATCGTATTTAACATTTTGGTTCGTGGTTTGTTACCTTTTTATTATTAGAGGTTACTTTTCTGATTACCTTAATACGTTTTACCGTGTTATTAATTGTGAATCACCCATTCTTGAATCTCTGATTCATCCTTTTTTATTCTAGTGTTAATTATTTTAAATAAATTATTTTGTTATGTATCTTCATTATTGATAGGTGAAGATATGTACCATTACAATATATGAAAATAAAGATTATTCCTTCAAACATTCCAAGACAGGAATTAATTAATTATTGATCAACCTACGCAACTTTGGTTTATATCACCGTTATCTCTAGGTAGGCCTGTAAATACCACGACCTACAAGTTAAACTATCATGTTATTAAATTATTTGTCCTAACATTATTTTATCCGTAATTAGTTTATCACAAATTAATCTGATAACTTTCCACTAAATCAAAACCAAATTTCTAACAAAACAGTAAAAACATGGAAGCTACTTATTGCATAAGTAATGCAGATGATTTGATGTTTCACCATATTTTTCAAATTAGGTCTCTTGATTTCACCTTCAAATGCTCTCTCCATATTTATACAAAAACTGTGTATGTGAAATGCAAGGTTAGCTTATGCCGTACGTTATGGCTGTGTAACGAAGTTTATAGCCTAACTCAAATTATGTGTAAAAGTCTACATATCTTTTCTGGAATAACTTTGTTCATGTAATACTCTCCGTATCTATTCTTAATTCATAAATCTATAATTTATTCTTTCATTAAGTTTAGCTCCTGCCGGATCGCAAGAACCTTACTCAGAATATGATAATATAGTCAGTCACCATTGCCTAACTTTCGGTTGCCTAGGTAACTGGTTCTTTCCAAAATCACCTAAAACTATTTTTAATTCTGACTAACCAATAAACCTTAATAAACTAAACAAAAATAACTCTCTGTGGGCAGTGCAGACACTCTACGAGAGTGGCTGAAGAGTAAGTTCCAAGAGTCTGTAGACTAGTTATAATCGTGATACCTCATTAGGATTCTTAATGCGTTACCGTAAATAAGACTACGAAGAGTTAAGATTAGGTTAGAAAACTAGATAAAATTTGTTTGACGTCATAAAGGTTTTATGAGGGAATGTTTATGAGACCACAAACCAATTTAAAAATGTACGTAAACTATGATATTTTTCCTGAAGGATAAAAGTTAGCGCTCTTGCCAAATGTTAGCCTTGGCGTGCCGAAAGAAATTCGGTAACGGTGTAGTTACCTTTGCACTTTATGGAAATTCGTAGTGTTCCTTCCTTTATAAGTAAAGTTACAAGAATTGTTCCTCTTACGGAACAAATTACTTTCAATACTTTTACTAATTAAAAAGTTAAATAATTCAGTTTCATAATTTTTTATTTATTTTTTTACTTTCTGGAGTTACATATTAGCTTCGAAGCAGACAAACTATCACTAGATATTCTTGAAAACTATACACTATTAAAATGAAGCAGACCATAAATCTCCTTACAGGATAGGCAGGCATAGGCATAGATAGATTCCTATCTATTAAAAAATAACACTATACTTCCAAACTAAATTAATTTTTTAATCCAAAATTAACGAAACGTCAATAGCACATTACAAAGTTATTCAGGACACAAAAGTAATAAAGTCTGTTACACGTTTCAGTGCTTTATGTGCCCTCTGCGTTACTCAAACGTCACTAGATTGATAAGTAAGAACGTTCTTTTCCAAGTAGACGCTAAGGTATATTTATTATAAATGTGTGTTTACGCTGCATTACCTTATATACACCATACTGAATTTGTACATACGGAAAACTGCAGCTTAAATAGCAAATTTGTACGTAGTTCTAATAACTGCTACAATTTATGCCAGCAATTACATTCCTAGGAGGCGTACTCTTATTGAAAGACATTAATCAAAGGAAAAATTAAAAAATATCCCTTGACTTTAGAAATTTTGTATTTACCTCAATATGATCTCCTACTTTTGTCTATTTGTAATATACATTAAATAAGTTTTAATTTAATCGCTTGTAAAGGCATGCATGTTTATATTTCCTGACTACGCAAGGAGGAGGTGTTGTGGTTAGGTTGTATATTGATTTTTCTTTGGTACTTTGTAACTACAGAACACCTTTTTAAAGTAACTTCTTCTTCTTCTTCTTCTACACTTCATGGTATAGACAGAAATCCCTGTTCCGTCTCCACAATGTCATAGTTGGTCCCATCTTGAAAAAGGTCTTCCAACGTTACGCTTACCCATTGGTTTATAAGATCTTAATTGTTGTGGTAGGCTACATTTGTCCATGCGGTGGATGTGTTCCCGCCATTTCCGTTTGTAATCATCTATTCGATGATTCAAATTGTAGATGTTTAGCGCATTCCGGACGTCGTTATTACGTATTCTATCTAATCGTGTACAGCCCTTGACGCTTCTCAGAAAGCGCATTTCAGCTGCCTGAATCTTTGATCTATCTAGCTTTGAAGGAACCCAGGTCTCACTGCCGTATGTCAGAATTGGGACAACCATGGTTTTATATAACTTTAATTTTGTCTCCTTACGCGTTTTATTTCCCAACGTTCTATTTATCGTGCCCCATATGTATTCAAATCTCTGAAGTTTTCTTTCTATATCATGCCCTTTTAGATAGCTGACATCCGATCCTAAATAGCATAATTTTAGTTTTCTGTGCCGATTTTTCTAGGGAATCTTCACAAAGGAAAAAGAAAGCATGACGGATTTAAAGTACCTTAATCAGTTAAAAATTAATTTTTTATAAGTTAAATAATTAAATTTTCTTGTCATAGTTCCTTTAAAATACAATACTCACTTTTCTTTCTACCAGTAAATATATTTTCATTCGCAAAACTTGCTGCCATCTTTATTAATCTTATAGCTTCATAGAAAGTTCTCAAGTTTACCCTTTTCCTTTATAAGCACCTCTAAAGTCTTACACGCTTCCATATATTTGCTTTATTTTATGAAGTTAATCTCTACCTTATTCAATATATTCAACACTAATACTAATATTCAATACTAACTTTACTGAAGTGATACTTTTATTCTATGTGTATATTACGTTACCACCTGCAACAGCAAACTATCAAATTATATATAAAATATAGTCATCTGGTTTTATTGCTTTCATTTTTTTCTACTCTTGAGAGGAGACGAATGGTATCGTATACATTCTCAATTTTGCCTGTTTGACAACACTATTTAACATAATTGAAATTCGTAATTATACTACGCAGGTTAAATCTGTTACGATGTCTCTACTTTATATAAATTTATGTGGTTCTGAAGGTTAATTTTCTAAATTTTGTGTTACATTTAAACGACAAAGTCAACATATTGGAGCCGCGGGTGTTGCAGTGCTCAAGAATGTTTCCGCAAGTATTACCTTCATAATAAGGTGAGGCTACGTACTACCCCGCATACAAATTAGTTAAGCGTTGGAATTCTGTTCACACAAGTTCTAACTTCATTTACATCTGAAAACTTGCAACTAAAAAGCCGACCTTATGTGAACTATATTAAACAAAGCACTATTTTAAACTTGAATTTAAACTTAAGTTTTAAGTAACCTGTATTATGTTGGAAATTAAATTTTTCCATTTTTGAAAGGTTTTTGTCTACATTGAGAATACAATTTTCTATCTAATAATTTTTGTGGTTTGCTGCAAAAACAAAATTGAATGGCGCATTTATGAATATGTTCTGTAATTGTTTTGTAATTCCAAACTATTTTTGATATTAATGTTAGATTACATAAATAAAAATATACACTATTACTAAGATAAATTATAAGAAGTTGGAAAGATCACAACACAAGCAATTGAACGAAATATACTCAACGTTGTCCTTAATCCACACCATTTGAACTTGCAAATTTTAATTTTTTCCTGTCAATAAAACGTTTGCACAATTCATAGCTCCTTTGAAAGTATCTTCTATAGCAATATAATGCAAGATATTTAGAAAAGTCTGCATTTACGAGCTGAATTGCTTACTCCTATTTGCTCAGACTGAAATATTTAAAGCACGCGGTATACATTATTTACTGAGCTGTTATTAAAGAACTAACTGTTTCAGATAAAGGGAGTGTAATGTAAAGAAAGAGCTTACTTCTTGAGCTAGTGTAAAACCTTGCAAACGTAATGTAATGATGACCAACTCTAAATATTATAAATTCCGCAAATATACATCAGAGTCATCAACATTCAGAAGTTAAAAAAATTGCGATAGATAATGTTGAATAAAAGCACATTGATAGCACTATCAATGCACACCGCTAGTATAAAAAGAGGACTATTTTTATGTCTGGCCCGACCCAATTACACCTTTTGCTATTATTTATTTTTCCTCTTGTATATTTCTCTTTTTCTTTAATATTAATTTTCCTTCTCCAAACATTACTTCTGTCAATAATAATGGTATCGTGTAGCCTCCTAAACCACACTCGAAGGATGAATTTGATTGCTTAATAGATTTTAATCGCTAATAGAATGTTAACAGATTGCTCGTCAATGAAAGTTTTATATATAACATCCAAAGGTTAGTACAGTTGGTCGTTCTTGGAAGGCAACAACAACGCATATTCTCAGTATGTTTTTTTTGTAGTATTAACAATATACCTGAATTCAGAAACTCTTATTCCTTTACAATCGTTATGTCACGTTTAGGTAATTGTCTTGATTTGGATTTTAAATACATAAAAGTAAACAAAATGAGCAGTGTGCAAAACCCGCAGTTTACAAAATGAATCACTTATAAAACAGACATCAACACAAACAAAAACTGATATTGGCTCGAAAATTTACAAATGTCAATGAAAACAGGAAACGTATTCAGTGATGAATCGATCTACAAAGCTAAAACGATTGGCATCATGAAGATAAATACTAGTCGTCGACTTATCGTTGTCACCTCCAGCACTTATCGCTGGCATCAAGAATTTTCCTCAATAATGGGAGTTTACTTCTCTTAAAGTACATGTATACATTGATTAAGTATTCGTACACATTCATACGAGGAAACGTTTTATCGTATACAAAAATAATTTAAAATATCTAATATTATATTTAATTACCCTTGTCCGTGTTTTCCTCTCTATACATATTTTAAAATTCTCCGATTGAGGATTGTACTTGTTTGTATATTACTGAACACAATTAACTATTTATTGTGGTCTTTCAATACCGTTCTTCAGTTCTATCAAGGCTACCTAAGTAGAGGAATCCTGAGCTTTTTGCATTTTCGTTTATGCATTTATTATTGTCTGTGAGACAATTCCATAAAATGATTTGTGTATTAACAAAGCATTAATTTAGTGACGACTCAATCAATACTCTACAAATATTAGTAAAATTCATGATTAATCTTTGTCTACACATCTTGCGGTATCCGTACATCCATCCGTACATTACTGTATATTTTTTGAAGATATTCCTCTAAAGATATCCCTCTGTAGTTGTTAACCTCTTGCTTATCACCCTTCATATGCAGTGGATGTATTAAGGCCAACTTCCAATCTTCTAAAATGTTTTTCTTTTTTCCAAATTTCTTTAAAAATTAATTGTGGATCGTTTTTTATCTTTGGTAGAGACCATTTCAAAAGTTTAACTGATATAGAGTTTTCTCAACTAGCTTTATTTCTTTTTCAAAGCTTTAATTGCTTCTTCAATTTCCTTGATATTCGGAGGTGTATCTTCTTCTAAATTTCCATAAATGTCTGACAATTCATACTTCTGAATCGGTTCCGGGCAATTTAAAAGTTGAATAAAATATTTTTTAAGTATTTTACAATTTTCCGTATTGCTAAGGTTAATTCTACTACTTTGATTTTTAAAGCAAACACTTGGTGTTTGGTAACCCTTGAGTTTAGTTTTAAAAGTGTAATAGAAATCTCGACCATTATTTTTGATAAAATTTTCCTGCATTTCAACAAGTTTTACTTTTTAAATATTGTTTAGTTCCCATTATTATCCTTGTTGTTTCCTTCCTTTGTTGTTTGAATTGCTCGTATTGTTAAGTTTTCCCTGACGATTTCTACTTTTTCCATTTTTTGGCTTTCTCTGCTAATGCTCCTTCATACAATTCATTCCACCATACTTCCCCTTTATTTTTAACTAAACCGAATATTATCTTTGCTGCATTATTGATTTCTTTAGACAACTCTTGCCAGTGACCATGCTTAACTATTTTAATTTCTTCTTGATATTTTCTTATTGATTCTTCCGTTATGGCAAGTCTGCCTGTATTATACTGTAATAGCTTTTGTAATTTTCAATGAACTTTATTAGGTAGGAGCTTGAGTTTAATTTTAGACAGGTAGTTATCAGAATCAAATTCGCCATTTTTTATTACTTTAAATCCATAATTTTGTTTATATTTCTTTGAAAAACAGCTACATGATCTAACTGAAATTCTCTTAACATCGGGTTTGGAGATATCCACGTTTTAGCATTTCTTATTTTTTTATTATTATAAGTTTTTATGTTTGTGATTATTGATATTTCTTTCTTTGCGTACTTATGATTTCATCTATAAAGAAAGCTGAAACTTTATAAAACTCTAAACGTATTTTGCATATATTTTAAAGTTTTAAACTTTACATATTATTTTTTAAATTATTGAAAGCAGGTATTGAATTATACTACTAAGGTAATTATATTATATTCACTAATAATTAAAAGTAATTTTTATTATAAGCTACTTAAAATATGTACATTTAGAATATTTTTCGATTTATCAAATTTTGCGTGATGAGTGTTCTGAAAAAATTTTTCGGTCTCCAAACAAGTTAAAGTGTTTGTAGAGTACGAGGTATCTGCAGTGAAGTTGAATCAGCCATACGGCCATAAAAGTGTGCGTGCGGGTAATACCTGAGCTTTGTACTCTTGTTTTTGTTGTGATGAACTTTGACGTGTGAAATGTTTATGACTGGCGTAAAGCCAATCGGTAGGGGCAGTAAACATTTTTATTGCCAAAGGGATTTGAATTTTTTACATGCGTACAATTGTATTTGTTTATTTAGAATGATCCTGTGATCCAAAAAGACAAATAAGAAAACCAGAGAAACCAAATATATAACATATTTATACTTATATAAAACTATTTTATAGAAAACACAAACAATCAGTAGCATTATTAAAATTGATTGTTGCCCACGTGCGTAACCAATATCTGAATACTTAATTTCCTATGTAAAAAATTAACTTACTACATTAAAATTTTTATTTTAGTAGGAATAAACCTGTTTTAGTACCAAGCCACGTGTCCGTTAACTATATGAAGAATATATTGTACTAACCGTCTGTGACTTCTCGTATGATGCCCTTTCTTATTGCGACATGTTTCGAGACACTTGGCTCATTTTCAAAGCATAAAATATTTAGCACATATCATTCACTGATATACTTGTCAAACGTTAAAACCATAAATAGCACAATTTAACATATAAACTATATACTTTTTGTAACATGAATCGGGCAAACAGTGTACACTGCGCAGCGACCCACCGCGAATTAACCGCAAATGATTCTTGTTATCTTAGTATCTCAACGCGGTGTCGTACAATATATTAGATTTGAATAATAACTGGTCGTTCAAGATGTGTGGCTTGGTACTAGTGTCTCTGAACGAACCGCAACATACACACATTTTATGCCGAACATTTTAAAATCACTCATAAACAAAAACAGTGATATTGTAGTCACTTACAAGACTACAGATAATATCTTAAATAATCTTCGCACCCACGAATCCACTTACCTTGAGAATAAAACGGGCGTTTATAAATTGTCATGCAATGACTCTGACGCTTTCTATGTGGGCCAGACGGGCCGTCACATATCATATCTGTCGCAACTATGATACCATCAAATCAAAATTCGCCAAACATCTTATTAATGAAAATCATAATTACACCGATTTCGGAACCAATTTAAAACCCCTCCACTTTTGTAGTAGAGGACGTTATATGAACGCACTCGAGGAATTTGAGGTGTACAAAGCGTTCAGAGACACTAGTACCAAGCCACACATCTTGAACGACCAGTTATTATTCAAATCTAATATATTGTACGACACCGCGTTGAGATACTAAGATGACAAGAATCATTTGCGGTTAATGCGCGGGGGGTCGCTGCGCAGTGTACACTGTTTGCCCGATTCATGTTACAAAAAGTATATAGTTTATATGTTAAATTGTGCTATTTATGGTTTTAACGTTTGACAAGTATATCAGTGAATGATATGTGCTAAATATTTTATGCTTTGAAAATGAGCCAAGTGTCTCGAAACATGTCGCAATAAGAAAGGACATCATACGAGAAGTCACAGACGGTTAGTACAATATATTTTTCATATAATTAAAATTTTAATTCGTT
Source organism: Magicicada septendecula (assembly GCA_034769895.1). Taxonomy (NCBI): domain Eukaryota; kingdom Metazoa; phylum Arthropoda; class Insecta; order Hemiptera; family Cicadidae; genus Magicicada; species Magicicada septendecula. Next base: position 354,762,605 of record CM068371.1, on the reverse strand, counting down.
TATAATCCTTTTGAAAATATAGAATTAAGCTGGGCACAACATATCATTTGTAGCTAACTATTGGACAGTTGGACAAAAAGGGGAGCCTTGTGGTATTTTTCATAACTGCGAACCATGTGAAAATTTTTAAAGTTGTTTTATACAATATTATACGTGTTATATATTTGACTACCATACACCATGCTCAAAATATTCATTTTAATAAAATAAAGAAAAATGATATTATAGTTACGAAGGCGGACAAAGGAAATACAATGGTACTACTGAGAAAGGACGAATACATAAAGAAAACGGAAGAATTTATAAGGGAAGGACCATATGAGGATATAAAGTATAATTATACAAGTAAGTACCAGTCAAGGATAAAACAAATGATGAAACAGATAACATTTATAGAAGAAAATAAGAAAAAGTATTTATTGGAAAGTAATCCAACAGCACCAATTTTTAAAATCAGGTTAAGATACATAAAGAAGGAAAACCAATTAGACCGATTGTTTCTTTTATTAATGCACCTATTTATAAATTATCAAAGGAAGTTAGCAGAGTACTGAAAGAGAAATATGAATTTGGGACAAAATACAATGTAGAGAATAATGTAAAATTGATAGAAAAATTAGAAAATATTAGAATTAATGTAAATACAAAATTGATATCACTGGATGTTAATGACATGTTTACCAGTATCACAGTAAATAAAGTTATTAAGTTAATAAACGATAATAATATGGGAGAATACAGGTATAAAAACCAGTTGATTAAAGTAATTAAAGAATGTGTAAATCAGAACTATTTTAGGTTTAATAACAAGTTTTATATACAGAAAAAAGGTTTACATATGGGGTCTTCATTATCCCCTATTCCTGCTGGAATATACATGAATGATTTTGAAAAGCAATTAATAAGTTCCACTAAGTATAAAGGCAATATAAAATTATGGTCTAGATACGTTGATGATATATTGGTAATTTGGGAAGGAAGCATAGAAGAAGTGCATGAGTTTATAAATGAGGTAAATAATAAGGATAAAAACTTACAATTTAAAGAAGAGATAGGAGGTAAGAAAATAAATTACTTAGATATAAACAAAGAAATTAAAGATAATGAGAAACTACAGTTTGGGATATTTAGGAAAGAGTCGTATTCTGATATAATTATACCAAAAGAGTCTTACCACCCTTATAGATATAAAATGGCGGCAATCAATTCATTTTGTTACAGAGCTCAGAAGTGTTTAAAAGAGACCGAACCAAAAGATAGGGAGTTAAAAACGATAAAGGGAATTGTAAGGAATAATAATTATAACACCAACATAGTGGATAAAGTTATGAAAAGGGTTAACATACAAAAAGCTAAAATAGAACCAGAACAAAAGAATTATGCAGGGTCATTGACATACATAGGTTCACATACTAGAAAAATTATAAAATGTTTTAATGAATACGGAGTAGATATAGCTATTAAAAAATGTGAAACGGTATTTGATAAGATAAGGAATAAGAATATAGAAAAAATTCCAGTATTACAGAAAAGCGGAATTTATAAATTCAAATGTAAAGACTGCAACAAAGTGTACCTAGGTCTGACAGGACGAAAATACGTATGCAGGTAGTCTGACCACAAACGTGGAGAAGGTAATAGAACAACCAATTCGTTATATGCAAGACATTTCATAGAAGACAACCATAAGTTTGTTAATCCTTTGGAAGAATACGAAATTGTAAAAGTAGTAAATAACACAGTTGAAAGGAAGCTTAGAGAGGAATTAGAAATATTGAATGAAAGAGAAAAAGTGTTAGACAATTTAATTAATATTAAAATATAATTTGATAATGAATAAATATTGTATAACATAATTAAGAAGTAAATGATAGAGGACAGATAGATAAGATTAAGAATTATATTGCATTTTACTAATTGGATGGTTTAAAATAAGGGTGTGTGACTGAGCCACGTGTGTGGAGAGGAAGAGGATAAGTTTAAAAGGATGCACGCACGCACACGCACACACACACACACAACACTGAAACACAAGGCATTTGCTAGAAAAATGTGTAACTGTACAGATGGTGGGACAGGGTTTAGGGGGTGGGGAAGGGACATTAATTTATAGCTTGTTGTGTGTAAGCAGGGTGGGGTGAGAGGGGTTAAGGTTTTGTTTTCACATAATTTCTGTCTGTTCCGATCTGACGATGAGCTGTGAAGCTTGAAAGCGCTAATCGGGATAATTTTTATATAGTGGTGTGCAACAGTGATCATTCTGCTTGTATAGAATTTATTAAACAACTGAATTTTGCAAACAATTAAAAAATGTTAAATTTACTGGAAGCCAGAAATAAAGATGGCCACAGTTTTAATTATTTTAATTAAAAGGTAGATTTCAAATAAATTATATATAACACATTTAAAAATATAAAACGAATATTCAGATACGAAGCAATTGTTATTTTCCTCAGTTCTACTACAAAGCTCATGTGTCCAGGTTTTTTACCGTACGAAAATAAAATTTTAAATTCAGATTTAACTGTACGCGTATTTCTGAAAAATATATTTTCATAATATAATATAAATAAATAGAAGTGTTAAATAATTGAAATAGTAACAACATTTTCAGGTTTAGTTAGATGAAACAGGGACTTTGGACAAAATGGGCATCCCCATTTTGTCAGACTCGTGGCCATCCCCGTTTTATCAAACCTCGCCAAGTTGAAAGACTCTAAATGGTATTCTCTCACCAGTTAGTTAAATCTTGTTAAAATATAATCATTTTACTGATAAATAAAGGTAGTTTACTACGTTTACATTGTTTTTTAAAGTAGCACAGTAGCACAGAAGAGACAGTTAAGCGTCAAAGTGAGTCAAAAATCGATAACGTCCGTAAGCAGTTATAATTCTGGAAAACGAACTGAGTTTACAGACTCACGTGAGACGCTGAACACAATCCTACTAAGTATACATGCTGTTTGCTCACGGTAGGAAGTAGTTTGCTATTCATCCGGCAGATTTCGAGGCTAGTTTGCTTAGAAAATTAACACTCCCCGTTTTGGCATACCTCCCAGTTTTGCCCAAATGTCCGCTATATGTTTTAATGTTTTTTTTCGTTTTAATTGTTAAACACTTATAAAATCTTATAAAATTTATGATATAATATTCTCTTTTATTTTCAGCACTGTTGTAAATTAATTTAAAAGAAAATAATAACATTATACATACACATATGTTATTTCATGTCATTCGAGTATCGTATTTTCAAGTATATTTTTAAGGTTAATTTAAAATAAACTCATATTCATGGATTCTATGACTACGACAACTTACGACATATTTCCTTTTTGGGGAATAGTGATTTTAACTTAACAAGAGATTTGCTTTGACAGCTGTTTAAGTTAAAGTCAATATAACTGATTCTGTAGGTACGTCTCGAGAACAGTAAAATAAAAATGATTTGGTTAAAAGAATCTTTGGTTTCAATTATGCTACTAAGTCACAATCCAAGTACTTTACCTACGAATCCCTACCTACTTGGATCTACGTACTAATCCAATATCAACGTGCTTCATGGAAAAATTGATTTAATGTAATGTAAACAATTTTATTTAATCCAATTACAGAAGCAGGAATAAAACACAAAAGGCACATGTCATAAAGTATATAGTAATCGACTAGTTTTTGTGTTTAATTTTTGATACGTAAATATAACTGAACAAAAAGTTGATATAGGTGAATGAGAGATGGAACAAAAGTAGAAAGTCTGATGTAGGATAGCGATGCTGAGAGAAACAAATTGAACCTGACTTTGACTCTATAATTTGTTACAGAAACTAAGCAGAAACGAATCGCACAGCAAGTAAAGGTTTTTTTGTCAGTCTCGTTATCACGATGTCGATAGACAACTGATAGACAACTGACAACATATTGTTAACAGTTTTCTTAAACCGGTTTATATTAAATCACACAATATTGTGTTAATTTGAATATATAGATTAAGCTTTTTGGTGTTGTGTTGTTTTGTTTATTTATGTTTTGCTTTATCCACCTTGCGTGTAACGCTATTATATTTGCAATCACCAAATGGGCAGAACCCACAACAGTACGACAGTCTCATAAACGTTACTAGTTTTTTATTGGCGATGACGCTATTAACAATAACCTGTTGGTATTCTCCTGGACTCCATATATATTTGACACTGTTAGTAATAATTAGCTTATTGCAAGCTCCGGAACGCAGAGTGTTGCCGTTCTCCAAATGACTCCACCATTCTTCTGACTGGTGTGTTTCCTATCAACGAACTTAAGTCGTTACTGATTATGTGACAACCACTGTTTATTACTTTGCTAAGATATTTATATAATTCATTATATAATTTGTTGGATTTTTCTTTGTTTACTTCCTTATGTACATGTTGTAACGTCACAGAACGTTCCATTAAGGAAATTATTTACATAGCAATTTATCATAAGAGGAAAGTGAGGTGAACAGTATCAATCCCAAGTAGTCCTAAAAATTTTGTAATATTGTCTAATAATTAATACCACTAACAGGAAAAAACGACCAGACAATGACTAAGACTCAAACCCCATATATATTATTCAAGTGAAGAACAGTGTAAAACCAATAGTATACTATAATAGAGACAAATAATATCAGTAACAACCGAAATGAGGTCATTAATTATTAAGTTTTGTAACACTGAATAGGGTATAAAAAACTATTTATTGTGAATTAATGGACAAGATCCATTATTATATTATGTAATGTAAATAAAATAAATGTATTAAATGGTTTAAATAGATTATTAGAAAGGATCTAAGTTAAAATAAAAAATATATAAATGTTCTGACAAAAAATATATGTCTTGGAGCTGAATCCAATCACTCAGATTTCATGTAAAAATTAATTATTATCAAATTGAGATAAAAACTATATGTAATTGTCAAGTAGACAAAGATGAACAATTTATCTTAAATAAAGAAAGCTGTAAAGTGAATAAAAATCAGTTAAAATAGCCAAAACCTGTATTAACTGAAAACATGTAGTAGACCTATAATATGGTAATATTTATGAATTTAATGTTGACAAAATGCAACCAAACTGCATTAATTGCATTAAGGCCAAGCAACCATCACAAAAAATAGTCATATTTGACTTAATGTTCGCAAAATATTAACAAAAATAAAAGAAAAGGGTACAATACTGTAGCGTACCATGAAAACAAACATACTCAGTTGAAAATAAGATCAATTATTAAAGAATTTGACTTATGAGAGTGAAATCTGTCACACAAAGAAAAAGGACCACTTAGGCAAACCAATATGATGCTAAGTAGGCTTACAATAAAAATAATATGTATCAGGATAAACCAGGTTTCACAAAAGATAGACAATATAATAAACTCTCAGTGTATACTAGAAAAATCCCATATATATTAAGGAAAAAAGACTAATTATTGTATTCTAACAGTGACAACAACTTAGGCCATAGGCATGGACCATGTAAAACTGAACTTATTTGTATATTATATGTGTTAAACTTTATTTATTTTGTTATAGAAAGATGATAATATTGTGTGTTAATGTTGTAGAAGAAACCAAACAACTTCACAACAATTTTTTAGTTAAAAAATTGAATTTTTATGGAAACATTCCAAGGTAAGAGTTGTATGTTGTGTTATTTTATTATAGTTAATTTATTCAAAAACCAATCGTAATTAGTATCATTAGATTCAGTTGGGAGCAGAGAATCCAAGTGCAGTAATGGCATGCAGATTGTAAGTAATTATGTGAAATTGTTTGACAAATACCAGAATAATTTTTGTAATATCCTTAGTGTGAAGAATAAGAAATTTTTGTTCTAAAGTTTCTACGGAAGTTAAATTTGTTCCATGAGGTTTCATTTCATTATTCTCGAACGTTCTAGAAGGAATTTTTACACAAATACACCGGAAGTTCATGTCGAAAAGCTAAAACAATGAGCCTTACAAAGTATAAAAGGAAGACCAAATTCGACCGAAAAACACTTCATGCTTTGAATCCAGAAGAGACGCATCACCCACGACACTGATCACCACAACCGAGGCGAAACCGAAGACGAGAAGTCGACACATGAACGAAGAAAGGCTTTTCCCGTACATTGACAATAGACTGACTTAACCTACAAGAGTATACGCCAATGTGTTGCTGAAATATAGCAGCAACACGGCACATTTAATAGAAAACACGCAGCCACAATATCAGCGGCCCAGGAGGGACCAAAATTTTAATAGAGAATCAATTCTGCTGTATTCGCTAAGACAAACTGACTTTGACAAAAACTCCCAATAACGTAACGTACACACAGCCTTTTCAACTGCAGGAGGAGTATCAGCGCTGTGGCGGCTAATTTAGAAACCACGCGGACAGCTGATCGTCGGCGGCGGGATTGAAGCATTAATTCACTGCCAAACTGTTTTACGAAAGTGCGGAAGTTTTAAAAAATCGTATTTTGACTTTAAATAAATTCAGTGCACAAGGAACGTCAACACGAAGAGGCGAGATTGAAAACTACCCGAGAGAAGTGTCCAGTGCGAGAATAATTACCCATCGGAACGTGAGTTGTTCAAAGTTAAAGTCATTTTTACCTGGTTACATTTGTCACACAGTTGTACTACACATGCCACACACCTTCAAATCACTTAATTTTTGTAAAGCATCTTATTGATCTGTCTTGGTAGTTCAAAGGATTCACGTCCTGAGTATAAAGATTTTTCATGTATTAAACTCATGCTTTTCAACTGAGTAAAATAAAATATTTGTTAGCCGATACTTGATTGGAGAAAAAACTTGTCAATAATAATTTATATTTTTTTTGTAACTCTGCAATTTTACTTTTTCACGAATGTTAGTCCTTCAGACGATCTTTTAAGAATCATTAAAACATACGTTATTTTTTCAAACTCAAACTGTCTTGTTCACATTTTTTCATAGAATTAAACTAACTGCTAAGAATTCAAAATTTTAATTTTAATAACATTTTCTTGGAACAAAAGTTTCCAAGTGGTGCCCACAAACACATAGTAGATTAAGTTGTTTTGCAGGACGGCATCACCGCAGAGGATCCAGTCATCAGTAAGTAATAAAAAGTGCGCGGAGTGTAACGCCCGACATATAACAACACGAATAACACGACACGACACACATTTCTATTTATTATAAATTGGCAGCCCAACTAGTGAGGCTTGAGAAGAAGGAACAAGCCCGGGAACTACCAACAAATCAAGATGCCGCAACCAAAGGGAAAAAAGGTGAAGAAGAATGTAGAGCCCGAATTAAGTGTGGAAGTCGGAGAGGCAGTACAAATCGAGGAAATAGAGCTAGAACCACCCACACTAGAAATTGAGAGACCAATACAAACGGGAGATGAATTAGAGGAACAAAGGGGAGAAGAACCCATACAAATGGTAGACCAAACAGAGAAACCCGAACCAGAAAAAATAACAGGGAGCGTTGACGCGAATGTAATAATGATGATGTTCCAAACGCTAAACGAAAATATGAACAAAAGTATAGAATCCCTGAAGGAGGATAATAATAAAAATAGACGGGAAGATAAGGAGGAGAATAATAAAAACAGACAGGAAGATAAGGCGGAAATAAAAGGAAGTATAGACAAAAAGATAGAATCTTTAAGGGAGGATATAACCGAGAAAATAAATGAAAATGGGAAAAAACTGGAGCTATTTCAGGAGGAGAATAAAAAATATATAGAGTCCCTGAAAAAAGAAATTAGCATAAATTACGAAACAGTAAACAAAAGGATCGATGATAGTAAAATCGACAGTGACAGGAAGGTCGAGAATATGGAGAAACAGTTAGAAAAATTACAGGAGGGAAATAATACCCGTTTTGAAAATATAGAGGAGCAAACCGTAGAGACCAAACAAGATGTTAGAACTCTCGAAAACAAGGTAAGGCAAAACCAAGACGAAATCATGCAGTAGGTGGGAGAAGTCCGGAAAGACGTTAGCGAGAGGGTACAGAGAACATATGACATAGCTAACAGGCTGGACGAGCAAATAAAAACTAACAGAAATAACATACAGGAAATAGATCAGAGAGAGAAAAACCTGCAGGAAAGATTAGAAGCGCTGAGGGACACACCTATATTAAATACTCATACCTGTCATAGTGAGAACAGGGAAGTAATCAACTTCCAAAACTATAGTCGAAACCCGATGGAATTCTTAGAGAGAATGGAGGAGTTTATTGAAAGAAATAGAGAAACAAGGTGGGACAATAAGGGAAATGTTAGACGAGACGTTTCGAAACACGAGGGATAACTGGTGGATAGCGGTACGACCCGAAATCACGAATTTAGCCGAGTTTAAACGCCAATTCAAAGAGAAGTATTGGTCGGAAACTGCGCAAAACAGAGTACGAATGGACATATTCTACGGGAAATACGACGCGTCCAACGGACAATCCCCAACGTCTTATATCCTGGGAAAGATATGTTTGGCACGAAAGTTGATACCGCCGATCCCGGAAGAATGTTTGGTGAGACAGTTAGCTGGACATTATAGCTACGGTATTAAAGATGCCCAATTGTACCAACAGCTGAGTAAAATAACCGATTTAGCTAAATTATTAGAAAACTGTGAATCCGCTGGAAGGTTCCAGGATTACCAACCCCCCCGTCGTAAAATAGACTATAATAACAGCAATAACGGACCAAACCGGAATGGAGGTGGAAACGGCAATAACTTTAACCAGAATAGCCAGAACAATAGCACCCCACCAAATAGCCGAATTCATAACAAACAAGGTCCGAATAACCGCAACTATCCGGGACCAAACCGAAATAGTTACCCCGAAAATAATTACGGTAGGAACTATAATCAGGGAAATAGTTATCGCGGAAATAACTATAGGGGGAATAATTATGGTCAGCGTAATAATTATCGAAACGGAGGTAATCAAGGAGGAGGTGATAGGAGGCATCAGGAATATAGACCCCAGGTGAACTATACAATGGCCAATAGTCAACGGCCATGTCCACCCAATTTACCTACTTACATGTATTACCCACAACAGACGCAAGGTAACCAGGGTAATACAATGAATAGCCAACCTATTAGTGGTAATCCCGAGGTCAGGCAGGAACCACAAGACAGGTCAGCAACCCAATGTTCCGGGAGACCGGGCCAATGAGACAGTGGCTCATTTAAACTAAACGCGGCAGTGAAAAAGGAAAACGGCCCTTCACTGAACCAATATTATGGGGTGACTGAATACATAAATAGACAGGACAAAGACAGGACAACGACACTAAGAACGAATAATTATCTTAGAGATATCAGGGAGGAATTATTAGAAGAGAGTGACAATATAGTTAAAAATCATAATAAAGGGAATAATGGTATAGTACAAATCAAGGCAAATATCAATGGCATAGAAGCAATATTACTCATTGACACGGGGTCAAACTTATCGCTTATCGATAGTGTGGAGTTGGAGAGAATTAAACAAAACCGTAATTTACCCATACCCACTCTGCCTATAAATAACATTATTCTAGTCGGAGCAACGGGGAGGCAGAATAAATCGATAAAGAAACAGGTGTCATTAGAGATGACTAGTAATGGTGTAACGTTACCAATAGGGTTATTAGTGGCGAATAATTTACCCATGAGTATCCTAATAGGCTGCGATATACTTAGGCCATATAATGCAATAATAGATTTAGAAGGTAAGATTATCACGTTAAAAACAAACGAGGGAATTTGGACCAATAATTTAATCGATACCCTAGGAGATGGTACAAACAACACACCTTATCAAGCGATAGTGAACCATTATTATTGTGCCGATCGACCATTAAACATGCCCTTATATCAGGAGGAAATCCCAGAGTTGTGGTTAGAAAAATTAGAAGAAATACGGGATTTCCGAAGGACGAAAGCAAGGGGTCTGATCAGCGAAGCACAGGCGGAACAATTGATTACGGTATATAACAATTACAAACATATAATCTCAAACGCTCCAGGTAAGGCCAGAGATTATCAATGCACCATAAAATTTAAAACACCGGTGGAATTTAACAGAAAATCGTACCCGATCGCCTACTCGCTAAAGAACGAAGTTAGGGAGGAATTGAACAGGATGATAGAGGACGACATAATCGAGTATAGCCATTCGCCCTTTACCAGCCCAATCATAGCTGTGCCGAAAAAGAATGGACAGGTACGTATACGTCTCGATGCTAGGGAGATTAACAAGATGATTGTTAACGACCGCACATCCCCTAGGGAGATAGAAGAAATTTTGAAAAAGTTTCACGGGACAAAGTATATAAGTTCATAGGATACAGTATGCGGCTACTGGCAGGTAGAACTCCACCCTGATAGTAGGAAATATATGGCATTCATATTCGAGGGCAGAAACTATCAGTTTAAGCGATTACCCTTTGGTTTGATAAATTCTGTGGCGGTGTTTGTAAAGATAATGGACAGGATATTGGGGCAGGAAGTGCTGAAATTTACGACAGTATATGTCGACGAATTACTGGTAACTTCAGCGAATTGGGATGACCATTGTAATAGGGTTGAACAGGTGTTAGGGAAACTATCAGAGAATAGTATCACCCTCAAATTAGACAAATCCCAATTTATTGCAAATGAGGTGAAATTTTTAGGCTTTAATCTAACCGAACAAGGGATTACTCCATCCAAAGAGAAAGTAGAGGCCATACAGAAGTTCCCCACCCCAAAGAACAGGAAACAACTTCAATCATTTTTAGGAATCTGTAACTATTATAGGAAGTTTCGGTCCAATTATTCAGAACTAACTGCCAAGTTTCAAAAGCAGTTATCAGCTAAAGACAAATGGACTTGGGGACCAGAGCAAGATGGAGTGCTCAATCTAATAAAGGAAAAATTTTTAGAAGCAGTAATGTTACATCACCCTGACTTTACAAAACCTTTTTTTCTAAATTGCGATGCCAGTAATGTAAGTTTAGGTGCAGCCCTATATCAGGAAGATCAGGATGGGAACCATTTAGTAATTATCTTCGCCAGCCGCGTGCTGAACAGTTGCGAACGAAACTACAATACTACCGAAAAAGAATTGTTGAGTGTAGTTTTCGCATGCGGTAAATTTCGGACGTATATATTAGGGTACCCCATCACGGTTAGGAGTGACCACAAATCTATATCATTTTTAAAGCATTGTAAGCTGAACCACGGAAGGTTGACGAGATGGGTTTTGGCCCTGCAAGAATATAATATCACGTGGGAATATATACCCGGCAAACAAAACGTAGCAGCCGACGTCGTATCCCGCATCAATATACAAGACCAAACCTTTGACGGCGAAAAGGAACAATTAGCGAAGGTATACCATATTATTAAGAACAGGGAAGTTTTAAAAAATATTTTAAACGATGTCAAGGCACAACAAGAGGCCGACCCAAAATTAGGAAATATTAGAAAAAGGGTACAGGAAGGCGACGAGGTCATAAATAGATATTACTGTATACACAACGACACTTTGTTTATAAGGAGTACCTCGCACCAGGAGAATTGGAAGTTAGTAATTCCACCAGCGATAGGGAGACCACTAATAATCGACTATCACGATAGGCACGGACACATGGGTGCCCTCAAGGTAAGGAAGGCATTGGAAGAGCAAACATACATCAAAGGGATGAATAAAAAGGTGCAACTGGCGATACAGTCATGCGATATTTGTCAGAAAGTAAAATGTAATAACGAGAGAAAGGAAGGGGTCATGATACCCATAACATCCACCGAAAAATTGGAAAAGGTATTTCTCGATATCTGTGGACCATTTCCACGCAGCGGTGGGAGACACAGATATAAATTTATCGTAATCATCTTTAAACATTTTAGCAAATATACCAAGCTATATCCAATAACTAGGGCTACGACCAGGAAAATTATAGACATCATAATAGAACGGTATATAATGGAGGTAGGCAGACCGTATTCTCTAATTACAGACCACGGTACCCAGTTTAAGGGAAAATTATGGAAAGAAAACCTTGGAGATCACGGGATAAAAACGTATAAGACATCCGTATATCACCCGAATAGTATAACCCAGCCGAGAGAGTGTTGAGGGAAGTAGGACGGTTATTGAGAACATACTGCCATAACGAACAGAAGAGATGGGATGAATACGTAGCATCAACCGAGGGTTTCCTCAATTTCTCATATCACAATACCATAGAGGTGTCACCGTACACAGTTATGTTCGAAAGACCCCCACCACGAGAGATAAAAGAGATTATTAATTTTCCCGACGAACCCGAATACCAATTTGAAAGGACCAAATTTTATAACAAGGTGTTAGAAAAAACGGAACAGCAACGGAAAAAATATATCCAATCCCAGCCCAAGGCAATTAAGTATAAGGTAGGAGAAAAGGTGTTAGTCAGAAATAGAGAATTGCCCAGTGCTATACAAGGCATAACGAGGAAATTGTTACTTTTATATACCGGACCTTTTACGATCACAAAAGACAATGAAAACAATACATACGGGGTAACCGACACTGTTAGTAACAAAGTAAAGGGTACTGATAACCAAACGTCATTGAGAAAGTACCATGAATAAAAACACAAGTCAAATCCAGCATCGTTGAGAAGGTACCATGAATAAAAACATGTCAACGTAAATTTTCCAACTTACCCATAATTAGAAAGGGGATAGAGATTATTAAATAAATATAAATAATATTACGAGAAGGACACCTTCCACCAAAGGCAAGAATATATATGTAAGATATAGATTTATTTCCAATAGCCATGTCAACGTATATTTACCAACTTACCCGTACTTAGAGGAGGAGGAAAAGGAAAGAAGGAAAGGACATAATTATTTAAATAAATTATTAAACAATCAAATAACAATTGATATTACTAAGGGGGAGAAAAGGAGGAGAAATACTGTCATATAGTTGATACTAAAAGGAAATGATAAATAAAAAAAAAGGAAATAGTGTGTTACATAAGGAGGTAATGATGAATATAAATATAGCTATTAACATTGAATGATTTTAAACGATAATTTTACCTACGGAGAACGATATATTAATATAATTGAGAAATAATCAGAAGAGTTTAAGAAAGGGAATTTATGTGTAGGAGCCTATGATCTTTGAATATTGAATTTTTTTATTATTATTATTTGTTGCGAAAGTTCAATTATTATTTTTCTGGACAGGGATGTGTTGCCTCTGATTTCAGTAGTTATAGTTAGGGAAGGGCGGAGAATGTATACCATAGAGAGCCACTCTTACTTCCAACCCACTATAAAAGTTAGGGAATTATATCAAAGATTAAATAATTAACACCAAGGTAAAAAGGAAAGGAAAAGGAGATACGACAAAGAACGAAATATGAATATTGGGTTGGATTAATATATTAAAGGAGGAGTACAGGAATTTAATTATAAGATAAAAGAATGAAATATAAAGAAGCTAATAAAAGGTTAATATAGAAATGATAATTTCATAAAAACCGAAGAAATGTTTTTCCCAAATTATCAATTTTAACGGAGAGGCATATGTAACGTCACAGAACGTTCCATAAAGGAAATTATTTACATAGCAATTTATCATAAGAGGAAAGTGAGGTGAATAGTATCGAACCCAAGTAGTCCTAAAAATTTTGTAATATTGTCTAATAATTAATACCACTAACAGGAAAAAACGACCAGACAATGACTAAGACTCAAACTCCATATATATTATTCAAGTGAAGAACAGTGTAAAACCAATAATATACTATAATAGAGACAAAAAATATCAGTAACAACCGAAATGAGGTCATTAATTATTAAGTTTTGTAACTCTGAATAGGGTATAAAAAACTATTTATTGTGAATTAATGGACAAGATCCATTATTATATTATGTAATGTAAATAAAATAAATGTAATAAATGGTTTAAATACATTATTAGGAAGGATCTAAGTTAAAATAAAAAATATATAAATGATCTGACAAAAAATATATGTCTTGTAGCTGAATCCAATCACTCAGATTTCATGTAAAAATTAATTGTTATCAAATTGAGATAAATATATATGTAATTGTCAAGTAGACAAAGATGAACAATTTATCTTAAATAAAGAAAGCTGTAAAGTGAATAAAAATCAGTTAAAATAGCCAAAACCTGTATTAACTGAATACATGTAGTAGACCTATAATATGGTAATATTTATGAATTTAATGTTGACAAAATGCAACCAAATTGCATTAATTGCATTAAGGCCAAGCAACCATCACAAAAAATAGTCATATTTGACTTAATGTTCGCAAAATATTAACAAAAATAAAAGAAAAGGGTACAATACTGTAGCGTACCATGAAAACAAACATACTCAGTTGAAAATAAGATCAATTATTAAAGAATTTGACTTATGAGAGTGAAATCTGTCACACAAAGAAAAAGGACCACTTAGGCAAACCAATATGATGCTAAGTAGGCTTACAATAAAAATAATATGTATCAGGATAAACCAGGTTTCACAAAAGATAGACAATATAATAAACTCTCAGTGTATACTAGAAAAATCCCATATATATTAAGGGAAAAAGACTAATTATTGTATTCTAACAGTGACAACAACTTAGGCAATAGGCATGGACCATGTAAAACTGAACTTATTTGTATATTATATGTGTTAAACTTTATTTATTTTGTTATAGAAAGATGATAATATTGTGTGTTAATGTTGTAGAAGAAACCAAACAACTTCACAACAATTTTTCAGTTAAAAAATTGAATTTTTATGGAAACATTCCAAGGTAAGAGTTGTATGTTGTGTTATTTTATTATAGTTGATTTATTCAAAAACCAATCGTAATTAGTATCATTAGATTCAGTTGGGAGCAGAGAATCCAAGTGCAGTAATGGCATGCAGATTGTAAGTAATTATGTGAAATTGTTTGACAAATACCAGAATAATTTTTGTAATATCCTTAGTGTGAAGAATAAGAAATTTTTGTTCTAAAGCTTCTACGGAAGTTAAATTTGTTCCATGAGGTTCCATTTCATTATTCTCGAACGTTCTAGAAGGAATTTTTACACAAATACACCGGAAGTTCATGTCGAAAAGCTAAAACAATGAGCCTTACAAAGTATAAAAGGAAGACCAAATTCGACCGAAAAACACTTCATGCTTTGAATCCAGAAGAGACGCATCACCCACGACACTGATCACCACAACCGAGGCGAAACCGAAGACGAGAAGTCGACACATGAACGAAGAAAGGCTTTTCCCGTACATTGACAATAGACTGACTTAACCTACAAGAGTATACGCCAATATGTTGCTGAAATATAGCAGCAACACGGCACATTTAATAGAAAACACGCAGCCACAATATCAGCGGCCCAGGAGGGACCAAAATTTTAATAGAGAATCAATTCTGCTGTATTCGCTAAGACAAACTGACTTTGACAAAGACTCCCAATAACGTAACGTACACACAGCCTTTTCAACTGCAGGAGGAGTATCAGCGCTGTGGCGGCTAATTTAGAAACCACGCAGACAGCTGATCGTCGGCGGCGGGATTCAAGCATAAATTCACTGCCAAACTGTTTTACGAAAGTGCGAAAGTTTTAAAAAATCGTATTTTGACTTTAAATAAATTCAGTGCACAAGGAACGTCAACACGAAGAGGCGAGATTGAAAACTACCCGAGAGAAGTGTCCAGTGCGAGAATAATTACCCATCTTAACGTGAGTTGTTCAAAGTTAAAGTCATTTTTACCTGGTTACATTTGTCACACAGTTGTACTACACATGCCACACACCTTCAAATCACTTAATTTTTGTAAAGCATCTTATTGATCTGTCTTGGTAGTTCAAAGGAGTCACGTCCTGAGTATAAAGATTTTTCATATATTAAACTCATGCTTTTCAACTGAGTAAAATAAAATATTTGTTAGCCGATACTTGATTGGAGAAAAAACTTGTCAATAATAATTTATATTTTTTTTGTAACTCTGCAATTTTACTTTTTCACGAATGTTAGTCCTTCAGACGATTTTTTAAGAATCATTAAAACATACGTTATTTTTTCAAACTCAAACTGTCTTGTTCACATTTTTTCATAGAATTAAACTAACTGCTAAGAATTCAAAATTTTAATTTTAATAACATTTTCTTGTAACAAAAGATTTCAATTGGCGCCCACAAACACATAGTAGATTAAGTTGTTTTGCAGGACGACATCACCGCAGAGGATCCAGTCATCAGTAAGTAATAAAAAGTGCGCGGAGTGTAACGCCCGACATATAACAACACGAATAACACGACACGACACACATTTCTATTTATTATAATGTACTCCTACTAATAGTAAGGAAGATTTCTGAATTTGTAGTACTAATGTTGACATTTGTTCATTTACATTTCTGCAATTCTGAATCCTACTTTTTCACACATTATGCCTTAATACTGCTATCCACACCAAGCTCTAATTATGAAATACATTCACCTGTAAAAAATGAGAAAAACTTTATTTTTTTATTGCTATTGAATACAATTTCAGCTTTAGTTAGAATTACTGTACTTATACATTTGCTTAAAAATGTTTTTCTATTTTGTTTGTATTTCTTGGTGTTGATATAAACGTAAAATGCGGGATCGTTTCTTCTGCCGATCCGTTTTACTGAAGATTCTCTCTTCTGCCTTCACCGCCTTTGTAATTTTTGTTCGTGGTCCCGGACAACGGAGTGCTAATTTGTGTTCGCATCGGTGTATTTTATGTGGCCGGCGGTCACCTCTGACGGAAGTGCCAGGACACCATTCCACTTATCTACCACATAGTCGGGTTTCCAATGACTACCCTAGACGAACAGCTACCGAATTCCACCCAAAACACAGACGGACGGGTACAAGAAGTCTTACGGAAAAATATAAATTTTTAGTAGACTATTTATCGTTTCCATACAGATAAGCATGACCGAGAAAATAAAAGCTCCAGAAGTTGAAAAATAAATTAATAAAACGAATTATGTACAATTTAAATATGAGCTAAACACACAGTTCTTACTCTTACTGTTTGCAATATTACATAAAGATACTCAGTGACTTATGAGTGCCCATATCTTAAGAATGAATCTCAGTTGATAAGTCATCCATATTTTCTTAAACATTCCAAAATAACAGCTAGTCATGTGCTCGTTAACGCTTATGCGAGGAAATATCGGAAGGAAATTAACACTACAACATTTCCGTCTTTTGGTCTCTGTCTATATGGCTGTCTGTATGTCTCTCTCTCTCTCTCTCTCTCTCTCTCTTTCTCAAATTTTGTTGTTAATGTCCCTAAGATTTATTTTCTTTCATCGTCTAAACAAGAAATCTCAATAGTCTTATGGTGTTGCTTTGTACAGAGCACTGATCAGTTATTTTCTACGGTCAGTGTTTTACAGATAATACACAACAGAAGAAGGTTGAATAAACATAACACAAGTAAGAGTTTTTTACAAACAGATCTTAAGTTATTTGCCCGCGTAATAACTTTTTAAATATAAATTCTTAATACTGAGAAACAACAAAATGTCACAAGTGCATTTCTCTGTAGAGACATTACATAGAGCAACATAATCAAATTCGTCAACATGTAGTAAATACTTTCATGATATGTATACATCATTACACACAAATACTTTCATGATATGTATACATCATGACACACAAATACTTTCATGATATGTATACATCATTACACACAAGTACTTTCATGATATGTATACATCATTACACACAAATAATTAAAAACACAATGATATTACACTTCAAATTATGTTTAAGATACTGCAACACAAACAGGAAAATCAAAAAATATGTCAATGAACATACATAAGTAAGTAGCATGCCATTTTATACGCCGAACATTAAAATAAATAACAGCAATCATAAATTAGAATTTTCGGGGTTCTCGTTTGAAACACTGTTAGCGTATCACCAAAACCGGAGGTGGTCCAGTAATAGAAAAAGCGGTATAGTAGGCCATAAATATGCCAACCTAAAGTTAGAAATTTCCTTCGTGTAATCATTCAAACCCTAAAATATAATAAAATTTTTACTGGCCTTAAGCCAACGTAGGCTCCAAGAATAAGAGGTACTTTTTGCTTCACTTTTTGTTTTAATAACCTAGTAAACAAATTTAATTACATATGTAAAGAATAACAATGTCTGTAATAATATAAGTTTAGTATACAATCTAAAAATTTTAATTAAGAACACTTTGCTAATACCTTTTTGCAAAATATTTAAACAGAATTTTTATTCACTAATTAAATGAAAAATATATTATCTACGTAATATTAAACATAAATTTCAAACAATTTTCGCTACAGTCTATTTCTTTAAGTACATAATATATTTAATATTTATGATGACGTTACCTCGAAATGTTTTTTTCCTTATTTGGAACATGTTTCAGGATGCTTTGTGTTCCCATCCTCAGCCTTCATAATTTTGAATCTTGTGAATGATTCTTTGATTTCTGGTTTTCTTTGTGCCTAGCAGAAATGCGTCACAGAAATCAAGAAATAAAGGAAAGACTACGACAGTAATGAACACATTAATTATTTAAGTTTCCAGTTTCTCAATAAAAAAGTAGGGGAAAATAAAGATAAAAAACAGAGAGAGATAGAGAGAGATGCAAAAGGAGGAAGGATAAAAGAACTCACATGAGAATTGAGAGTACTTATTCCAAACTACAGATAAATTTTCACTGTTTGTGAGGATAGATATAATTTTCACAGTAGGTTGGCTGAACACAAAGCTCACAGGGGTAAACTTTACGGACTTGCTCGATGTACCACTCACACATAGGTAGGGACTTGTTTTAGAAGTCTTATATTCTCTTGATACGAAGGGACTAAACTTTACAGGTTTTTTTTTTAGCCTTATAAAACACAACTTACTATAATGCTTATTACATATATTGTTCAAGCTTACTTCATCCTTACACTAAAATAATTGCGTTTCTTATTTAGCAAATTAATGTGGAAAACTGAGATATATGTGAATGCAGTTAACGAATAAGTAGAAACGTTATAGTGTTAGATCGACATATTTCAACATAGAGTTTAAATTACGAACAAAAATTACTCTGTTGTACACTATTATACAAAAATTTCCGGTTAGGACTTTTTAATAATTGTGGTTGCTACGGTGACACAGAAACCAAAATAAAGCAACTAGTAATACCGAGCGTAATATTGGTACGTCATAGAATTCGATAACGTGACGTCACACGTAATGAAGAGTATATTACACGTTTCAGAATACTGTGGAAAGTGAGACTTCTTATACCGCATACATATAGACAACCATATGTACATACACTATAGAATAACTATTCCGTATGTAAATAATTATTAAGGCATTGTTACTGAGTCGCTTGATTTTTATATACAGTGTAATTAGTTCCAAGAGATGTTACGAAATTATTTGTTTTTTACTGCAATTAGGAAACCTCTGTATTTACGTTGCGATTTTGGTGATGATACGCTTATCGTTGTTTAGAGCGTAGGAGTAAAGAGGAAGTGTTTGAGTGCTTGAAATCTTGACGAAAAATGTGAAGAGCTTTCACAAATAAGGATAAGGCCAAGAGCATGATAAAAGGCATGATCAGAGACAGTCTGAATGCTCGTATTGCATTGGACTGAACGGTGAGAAGAGGGAATACGTTAGGTATTTCAAATACTTCTTCAAAAAATACTGATATGCGGTACACAGCATATTATAACACTAGAGTTACGAATGATAAATAAAATAAGTAGAGTTCTTTATAATGGTCCATTGTGTAACTATTGAATAGGCAGAACAAAATGCAACTCCACCAATGTCATATTAAACGTGAATAGCCTACAGATATGTAGTAGATACGAGGGTTTTGCGCCCACATATGATCCAATGAAATGACGCAGACAGAAACTACTCAACTGCCGCCAACTTTATAATCACTATCACAACTAACAGTTTACACAACATTATACGGTAGAAAGTTAAAACTGACAATAATTCAGTATCTGTACTGTAGCTGTTAACTCTTGCTAATTTCCAAGAATTACCAACAGTTACTCTGGGTGTCTCAGGCATTGCTGTCAAACTAAGTATCAAATTACCTAAAACACTTTTCTCTACTCACCAAATAATTAAAAATTAGAAAGATGTAAAAAAGCATTAAATATTATTAAACATGCCAGAGCGGGAAAACTAGAGTCGCTAATAAACACGCTTCAATTACGTTACAGAGGGATAAGAAAAGTAATGGAATCGTGTTTATGAGAAGCGGCCGAAAGCTGTTGATGTAGGACTTACCCAAAATACTCGGCGGACAAATTTACGATCCGAAAAGAGTTGACAACAAACAGGTTGTGATGAAGCAAAACTAAAGAAAAAGAAATTATTTTAGTTTAGGAAGTAAGATAGCATGCGACAGTTTACATGTCTTTTTTGGAACTTTTGGAAATTAGATAAATATTTGCCAACATAATATCTTTTTAATCCTAAAGCTAGAATTTACGATTATAGTATGGACAGTTAAAAAACTGGAAATCAGAAATATTAGTGATCTGTCTTAAAATAGAATCTATTGGAATTCTGTTAAAACTCTGCAAAGAACGGGATAAAATTCCGTACGTGGATAAAATTCCACAATAAATATAAATTGACACCTCATCTCAACTTCTTGCATTTTAATAATGGGAAAAAGCGTGTAAACGCAAGAACCTTGTTATTTTACTTTAAAATATTACATACATAAATTTGATGTTTATTAAATTCATTATTTACTACACATTTTTATTAAAAATTGATTTACGAAACTTATTACATTACAGCTTGCGTCGATAGGGCAAAGATGAAGTAAAAATTAAAAAGAAGATACTAATTCAACTTTTATGTTTATTTTACACCCTATTATATATTTCGTCATAACGATGGCTTTACACTTGTATAAAATGTATACATTTTAACGGTTTGCAACCTCTTCTTACAGCATAAAGGACTTTATCTCATGATGTCACTTTTAACGTGATTAGTCACTTCACCCCTACAAATACCTTTTCTTTCTATGTTTTTACATCTTCAGCCACCTTTCTCAAGACCTTCCTGTCTCTTGCTCTATAAATTCATCTGATCATGTCAGAAGGGCGAGGTACGTTGTAATGAAATTAGGTATAAAGCATTGAACCAATAACGAAAGACCAGAAGCGCAGAATCAAATATCAAAGGCATCTTGGACGAGAATCTGTGTATCGCACCGCCTTATAGATCCTTCAAAGAGGCGGATACTTCAGGATCTTTTTTGACCTAGAATTTATCGAAAGGTCTCAAATTGGTCACAAGCACCTCATGAGACTAACTTAAAGCCTACTATATTAAATAGTCACATGGTAATAGGAACTCACGCGCGCACACATATTTGCACAAATAAACAATATAACAGTGACACATATAAATATTTATACAATGACCTAATCAACGAGAGCTGACGGCGTCCATGCAGCCCATCCGAAGAATTGCTGTAATCTGCAACAACAAAGCAACAAACGACCTGTACTAATGTAAATGTAACATTTTTACAAGTACCTTGTAGCATCTGAGGTAAAACGTTTTAGGTAATTTATTTTTCAGTGAAATAGATTATAGAGTTTAGCAGTGTCGCCTTTTTGCAGTATATTTCTTTTACAACTCAAGTATAATATCAAATTTATTAAAATAGAGTTATTTGAATTATTGTTTTTGAAAGACGTTCTGTTACCTTGACTGTGAGAAATTGTGCGATTTGTTACAGTATGCCTGATACGGCGTTTAGTACATGTGACTGTGTCGAAGGTTTGGCTAAAATCTTTACTACGGACTCCTCTCTTTGTACATCGACAAGATATTGATTTTTCTTAAAATAATATTAGTAATAATTATAGTAATTTATATTTAAACCTTTAATGGTAAAGGTTTAAATCTTTATCTCTAAGCGGCACCAGTAGAAGAAATTACCTCCAAACCCAAAGGAAGAAATTATTGTGTTCACAAAAAACACACCACGCCTATCTAGTTTTTATGCGATAAAGTGTGGTTACTGCCTATTATTACATTTTACTGTTGTCTTTATATATTGTGTTTATTGTCATCAATATACCTCTTCCATCGTGCACGTATATTTTCTGCATACAAGTAACAAGAATTGTATTTTATATTCAAAACAATCTTTTAAATCATACAACGTTAAAATCTGTCCCCTTGCATATCTGCAGTTCAACAAACATACCTAATTATAAATTACTCTAAATAGCACAAAACGAGACTTATGTAATTACAGATGCCACTAAAATATTGTTGCTTCTTAATATAGTAATCTACAGGCACATAGAGTAAGCATGTAACATCAAAGTTTCAAATTAATTTTGAAATGAAACTCAACTTCAGACCTTCAGGTACTGTTTACGTTAACTTCAGTGAACTAATTGTTTACATACTTAATTACTTCAAAGAGGTGACCTACAGTTAAGTCAAAGTTAGTAGGCAAGGATAGGTTTATAATTAATTTAACATGTAATTATTACACGGTATGTACATATACAGTATGAAACAACAGAAATATTTTATACCTGAAAAAAAGTAATTGGGTTATATATACATGTAATTAGGTTAGCAGGTCTGTTTAGTTCTATTCATGTTTTACATATTTGAGCCAACATTAATGTTATTGTGATTGGTACCGTATAGTTTGCTGTGTATTCTCAAGCAATTTTATAATTTTATAAACTGTATAGACTCACAACTATTTACTAAAGATAGGTTAACTCTGCTGTTTACTAAAAAATTAATGAAATTGATTGATAGAAAATCTTGGAAAACCTCCATGCGTCTGGGCAAATGAGATGATAATGATGACGTTTTTGATATTATTATTATTATTTCGTCATCATTATTATCATACAAATGCAGACGCGTCGCCCTTGTCCTAACAAGGCGTCAGATTTATGTCCACAGCTAGTAGGTACCCGCGGCTTCGCACGCGAATATTTGTATATGATTGTTGTGGTAACTGTCGAGTTGGTAAATTGCTAATGGTACATCTAAATTAATAATATTCTTATATTGTAATTTATGAATGTCCAAAAATTCCGAAGCAATAGATCCATCATTCATGTTTCCTCGATACGTGAAATCAAAATTTGATAATTTAGTAGATATTTTCAAACATGCAGTAACACAATTAGATGAAATATTCATTCGTATAGAATAATACAAATAGTGTATATATAAGTATATTGATATCAGTTAGTCGAAATCTTACGTGCTAAGTCAGTCTTAAATTTTTGGTAGAATCCTTATATACGTAAATGTATCACAGTCCAGTATACTCAGTTTTTATATACGTTTTTACACCAGTGCCTCGTTATAAACTACATTTTTCGTACTGCCGTTATCAGAGCAAATAAAGAGCTCGCTGCTTCTGCTTACTCGAGAACATGCCACATACAGTTGTCCGTTAGAAAAGCAAACAGCTCTTAAATCCACACCAGCTGTACGTAAAGTTTGCCTTGTGACTTATTGATAGTCATTGCAAAGCATAAATTAACCGGAAACTGAAGTCTTTTAAATTGAAATGGAAAGTTATTGGGTATGAGTGGAATTCATGGGATAAATACTGTTTCTCCTTTGCCGCAGCCTGTTAAGATAGTCGCTTCGATGATATGTTTTTTTAGCGACCTAACTTTCAATTGTGCTCCACTGCATAACTGTGGTGGCTTCAGACTTCTCATCAGTATAATTGGAACACCTAGTTTTAATTTCAATATGTGAGCTGGTAATCCTGATGCAGATAAGGTATTCAAAAACTCAGTTGGGTAATGTTCGTTCAAAACTTTATTAATGGAGTGATATGTTTTTCGTCTCCTGGAAATTTTTGCAATATGCAGCTATTTATGGCATTTACTTGTTCGTTTTTTGGTGCTAGTATCACACGCTCACATAACCACATATCATCGTGCACATTTATAGACTCAATATGTCCATAAACCTTTTCTATCAACTATGCCAGTGAAGAATCTGTACGACATAATGATGGCGGTAAACATATCGCACCGTCTGTCTCTGGTATCTTACCATCTCCAAGGTTTAGTAAAGTAGTAGAAAATTCATGAATATCTGCATCACCTCCAAGTTGGACTGTCATGTTTATTATGAGTGATACGGTTTGAACGGTACGGCATATATTCGATCGTTTGACGCAAGCATTTATCTCATCAGCTCTGGTACCTCGCGTAACTACGGGCAATGTTTGTCTGAAATCCCCGGCAAAGAGAAAAGTTATTCCACTCATAAATCTGTTGTCATTGCGCAAATCTCGTAGAGTGCTATCGAGAGTTTCTACTGATTTTTTACGGGCCATAGTGCACTCATCCCAAACAATCGCGTCTGCTTTTCTAATTAATACGCTTTAGCACTATTTTTGGAAATATTGCACACTGGAAATTCGCTGCAATTCAAATCTATTGGTATTTTAAATAAGGAATGAGCCATTTTTCTGCCAGGTAATAATGTAGCAGCGATTCCCGAGGAAGCTGCTGCTAATGCGATCTTGCCTTCGCTTCTTAACTTCGAAAGAGTCAATTTGATTTAAAATGTTTTATCTGTGCCTCCTGGTGCATCAAGGAAAAATGCATTCCAGATTTACAGTAAACACTTTTAAGAATGAGTTGATATATGTTTCTTCATTCGTCTGTCAGTAATCTTTCATTCTCTTCAACTGTATAAAGTAGCTGTTGTCTGTCATAAGTGGTTTCAGAAAGATATTCCTTTAAAATGTTTTGCACGGTAGACTGTGCATTTGGTAATCCGTATTGAGCTATCGGATTACCACCGGCAGAAGTAACAAAAACTTTTAAAAGTAGTAAACAACTATTTTCAATATTTTCCTTGTATAAACTCAAATCAGCATCAGGAATTCGACGCATAATATCTCGAATCAATTATTCAGAGAAGTGGTCTTTGTATTTAATCCACAAGGCACTCGGGTTTGAAATACTGCAGAACACCAACATTATTGCAAAACGTTCTCTCATTTTGTCAGGGCTAGTAAATAAACTTGTCTCTGACAATGTGTCGTTCCAATGATTGTCATTCTCTAGGAGATCAAGATCTTGGCATGCAACTTGAAACGTTGGATGAATTACGTTGTCGATAGTCTTGATATTTTCAAATGAAGTTGGGCCACGTACATTGTGCAGAAGTAAAAGAAAGAAAATAACATTCATGATTGTTTGGATGAACTGTATACACTTATTACTGTAAAGCATCATAAGCTCGATGAGTTTCTACAATTCGATGTAGCGTATGATCCGTCGCACGGATTATTATATCGAGTTTATCGCATTCCTGGTTAACTACAACTACTGCCACCTCATTAGTTGTCGGTGCATTGTGGCGACCCCTGTGCTCTTCATTATTTTCTTTTCGATCAGCAAAATTTAATTGTGGAGCTGGAACTAGTAAGCCTTTTCCGTGAGGAACTGGTCTAATTGCAGAAGGCACAGCTGGGTAGTCAATTTTATTTTTTTCCTTTTTTTGAATATCCTGCAATATTGGTTAGACAAAAATAACAGTCATTAAAATGGTTGGTTGGCTCACTCCAAACCATAGGTACAGCAAATGGCATAGAACTTCTGTTACCTCTTACCCACTGAATAATAGTTACATAACAACTCACACAACGAATATGAGGAGCCCAATTTTTATCTTGGCCCCCTACCTTGCAACCAAAATACAAAAAGTATGCTTTTTTCACATTTTCTTTTTTTAGGCCTATGTTGTGACTTCAATACATAACGTCCACAAACGTAACAAAACTTATCTGGTGAATTTTTACACAATCTGCGGTGAACACTTGACATTTTTAAAGAAACCTAAACTTGTAAACTCACATAACCTCACTGCGCACTGTCTCACTAACAATTAGGAGTAAGCAGAGACAACAAAGCGAATCAACTCTCCCCCCCCCCCCACTAAAACGGTTCTGCAATGCTGCCAACCGGCTTATTGTGAAAACAGAAAAATATTGTACAAGAACAATACATATGGCACTGTAACATAAGAATGTGACGTGCTAGCTCATTTTTGATTATTTATTCGTTATTTGCAAGCCAAATTTATACTAAAAATTATATTTTGATCTGTGTTACAAATACACTGTGGACCAGTGTTATTATTCGCAGATGTTACAATTTCAAACGTACTTTTCAGTTCACTAACTTATGAGTTGATTGCGTGAAGTAAATTTTGAAGTTCTGTTACTAATGTCTTATCCAAGTTACGAATATGATCCATTCTTGTTTCTGCTTGCTGTAAATAATCAGCTATGAAATACACCTGTAGAAATTTTGGTACTTCGTTTCGTGTGGGGAGTAATGATCCCATGAGGTGATATACTTGCCTTTGAAATTTGAAAGTAGGCATGAAGCTCCCTTCGACTAATTCATTGGCTCCGAATGATGTGAATTGAAATGATCAATTGTACGATCTTAATGCATTCTAAAATTTGTTCGATAAAATATGTTCTCCATTTAATAATAATATTAACGGTTCTGGAGGAGGAAGTATGGGATCTAATAGCACTTTTCCTGCAGAGCAACATAATCCATGTGATTCATTTTTCCACTTTAAAGCTTTGCAATGAGGGCAAACCATACTCGGTAACCGGATATCTGTTTCATTCGCGTAGTTAATAACTGGATTATAATTGAAACCAATATTTAATTTTGCATTCCATCGTAAGGTAGGACCTCGTGATCTGAGAGTCGCTTGCCCGCGTCTTTGTGCCGCTAATCTATTTTTACGATTCGTAGGACTTTCAACCCATGAGACTTCTTCTAACCCAAATCTTTCTGAAGACTTTCCAGGAGCTGATTGCATTTCGACTCCTTCGACGTCATTTTCAGATGCTCTAAGACGTCCCATTCTTTTCGCAGCAGCAGTAGATCTTCCTAAACATGATCGTCTTTTTGGCATTGTAAAGCTAAAAAAAGTGGAAACGTAATTATTTTATCTATACTAATAAATCTCTAGGGGGCAACTAATAATTTATACAATACATATTGCACATATTACTTACCAATGACGTAAAATTAACGAAAAAAGGCACTGATACTACATCACTGACACTCCTCGCATGACTGAGGTGAAGTAAGTTAAGTATAATTCTCGAGAATTAATTATCCCTACTGCACATACTGAATATTCAAATGTCGAAGAGTATGGCTTGTCAGAATCAACGTGTACTACACAATCAATGTTACAATATAATAAAACAATGAATTATTGTATTGTTTATATGAATTCCATATGCTGATAAGAATTCCATATCCCTATTATAATGTAAATAATCAAATGAACTAACTGATATCAATATACTTATGTATACACTATTTGTATTATTCTCTACGAATAAACATTTCATCTAATGTTACTGCATGTTTGTAAATATCTACTGAATTATCAAATTTTGATTTTACGTATCGAGGAAACATGAATGATGGTGATATAATTTACCTTATGATTTCCGTCAAGTGACTTCTAACGTAATTTGAGCTGGGTTACGCGTTTCAGGCCATATGACCCATCTTCAGACCTTCACTCCAAAGGAGCTCGTTATATATTAAAATCCATGGTAAAACAAACAAACAATAAATAAACACATAACATACAATGAGTAAGCACACTATCAGCGTACTAGTAACCGACACGGTGCACCGCGTGTAGTATGTCAAGACTGTGTCGATGGGCACTATTATTTAGTTTTATCTTTATGCGATCGCAGCGCGGTATCATACAGTGGGTTGGACCTGAAGTTGAGTTTATCATTGATTATGTCGTCACATACATCGGGGTTATTATGACCTCTATATATCTCGAATTCTTCGAGTGCATCCATGTAACGCCCCTTGCTACAATAATGTAGAGGTATAAGGTTAGCGTTCAAATTGGTATATGAATGATTGCTTGAAATTAGATGTCGTGTAAAATTAGATTTAATGTTTTCTAGGGAAAAACATACATGCAGACTCACACCACCCTTTCTCTCAAAAATTAGTGGCCTACAACAGTTTCATTCACAGGCTTTTGATGATCCCCCTAAATAATGATGATTTCGAGAGTGAACTCAACATAATTAAACACATAGCTATGGCCAACGGCTATGAGTGCCAAATGATTGACAACATCCTTAAAACACACAAGGCCCGTCGTTCCAGACAGACACAAGATAATACACCTAATAACAAATTCATCTCAACAACATACACCGAGTTGATGCCTAAGATCCTATCATCCACCTTAAATAAAATAGGTTACACCGTTACCTTTAAAACAAATAACCATCTACGGAACTTGGTTCGTCCAGTCGTTCAGACCAACATTGAATCCAAAACCGGTGTTTATAAGCTTATATGTGATGATTGTGACCGTTTTCATATCGGGCAAACGGGTAGACTCTTTATCAAACGATTCCGTGAACACACACCACACAGCCACTTTAACAGGGGTGTTTTTTCCTAGAAAACATAGGAATAATTGTATTTCAATCCATGTAACGGCCCTTACTACAATAATATAGAGGTATAAGGTTAGCGTTGAAATTGGTATATGAATGATTACTTGAAATTAGATGTCGTGTAAAATTAGATTTAATGATTCTTTACCCCATTTAGCGACCGTTGATTCTTTACCCCGTTGAGGTTCCAGTTACATCTTCCACTTTCTGGCCGACAAGTAGAGAATAGTTGCAAAATTACGAGTGGTTTGGAATTTTCTACAATTTTTAGAATTTTGTAGAATGGGCAGTACACCTGGCCTGGAACATCCTCGAATGATGGCGCACGATAAATGACACGTAATTATCTTTCGTAGCATATTCTATTTTACACCCATGTTCTGTTTAGAGACCTGACTTTTCTAAACGTTATTATTATTATTATTATTATTATTATAACGTTTATTATTATTACTACTACTACTACTACTACTACTACTACTACTATTACTGGTATTATTATTATTATTATTATTATTATTATTATTATTATTATTATTACTATTTTAAGTTGTAGTTTCAACTTATATTACTAAATTAATACAGTTACTTATATTAAAAACTGTGTACTTTTAACAAATTTATTAAATTTTAATTTTCTATGGTACTTTAATTTATGTAAAGTAGAGGATGACTAATGTTTATTTTCCAACATAATTTTTAAAATATGTATATGTGACGGCTGAAATTCTGAAATATTCCATAACGCTTAAAAAAACAAGATATCTACAGTGAAGTGGGATCAGCCAGCCGGCTGTAAAAGTGTACGTGCGGGAAACTGCTAAGCTTCGTGCTCATTGTTTTTACTGTGATGAGCTCTGACGTGTGAAATGTTTATGGCTGGCGTAAAGCCAATAGGTAAAGGCTGTAAACATTTCGTTGAAAAAGGGCTCTGAATTGTTCACATTCATACAATTGCACTTGTTGGAAACCAAGTAGGCCTAAGCAGTTAAGAGGAATTCAACTATTCTATAGTAAGCCGCCAAAAATTTAGTTTATCATTAATAACATTGAATTGTTGCCAACATGTGTAACAAAAACCTGAATAATTAATGTCTTATTTGAAAAATTAATTTACTGCAAAAATATTAATATTTTTAAACTCTTGTGCAAGCAGATTTAATTTGGCCTCCACATATAATTATAAAGCCATATCATATAAGCTGCGTACATATTTGCCTCCATTAAAATTGTTGAAAGGTTTTAAAATTTCCTAAAATATATGACACGGAATTCTCTTCCGTTTTTCAGTATTATAAAACACTTTGTTTTTAAAATTAATAAAATATTTTATCCTTAAATTTTTAGTGCCCGTCAATCAGTGAATGTTTTAGTGGATGGTTAGTGAGGATCGGTCAATAATACAACTTTTAGTTATCTTGCGTCGACGTTTCGACAATATTTATTGTCCTGAAGATGACAATAAATATTGTCGAAACGTCGACGCAAAATAACTAAAAGTTGTATTATTGACCGATCCTCAGTAACCATCCACTAAAATATTTTATCTTAATAACATGATTGTAAAGTGCAAACATTTATGCACTTCCATATTACTTTTGCATTATACATTTAAACTATTTAAAGATTTTTATTTTAGATCTTGACGTATTTTTAAATATTTAACAATATTGAGAGCAGATAGGAATACTTAGTTATGGATATAATGTCCGCGACAAATTTCGCTTACAGTACCTGTTTGTTAAAAATGCTGATTGTAAGTTAATAAGAGGTTTACTTTGTCTGCTGTGTAGGTGCAAGTCATTTATAGTATTCTTCAGCACGCGTTATAACTGATTATGTACACACGTCTACAGTTCAGTAGAAAACAGAAGAAACTTAAAGAAAATAAATATTTATACTAAACGTGGCACAATATCATATTCCAAATATGTTAGTGAAATAACAATGTCTCTTTCGTTGTCATTAAAAAATTCAAACAGAAATTAAAGAATGGCTGAAAGAAGTTACAGGCTATATATATTTTATTTATTTTGCCTGGAATTTTTTTGTTTGTTAAGTTAAAATGCAGAAGTCGTATTGACAAAGAAAAGTACACTGTACCGTATGAACTATGAACTCCACTTATGTTGTGTGTTACATTTGGATGTTGGATAGGATTGCTAAGATTGCCAAATTGCATTGGTCTTTACGTCTGGACAGAGAAAGTGAGCAGAGCATAAAAAGGATTTTTTGATATGCTTATGTTTAATTATACATAAATATGTTTAACTGTTCCTACGCTTTGTCTATAGTCGTGATTTTATCCTTCTTATGAAATTAACCATCAATTTAGATGTAACAATTATGTAAGAAAAGTATAAATTAATTTATTTTTTTGGTTTTAAAATTACTATGTATTAAAGTAAATTAATTTTAAGTAAACAAACGTAAAAAGAACATACAACTGTGCATTTTATTTTGTAGCCTTTGCTAATGTCATCAGTTTTGGCAAAATTCTTTTTTCTCAGTAAAACAAAAAAAGTATTCACAGTTTGTAGTTGTAGACAAAACAGATATCAGGCTACAACACACTCAATGTTCCTCTATAAAAATGTATCAGGCAGATACGTTTTGCAGTTCTGTATCTTATCTACTGTATTTTAACTTCCATCACCTGCACCTCAAGGACTAATGTTACAGCCTGTCCCGTCTACAGGTCTTCTTTTTGCAGGATTACCCATGTCTCCTTTATAGCGGGTCTTTTAGTTACATAATTGCTTCACTAAGCTGTCCTTGCTCAGTATTTTAATACGTTGTTTCCATTCCTTAGCTCTGGAAAATGCTATCATTTATACAATGTAACCTCCAACTCAGCCATCGTATGTTCCTAATTCTGTTTCTCAGGTCACAACCATAAGGCCGTCACATGATAAGGCCGCCATCTTAATGTGTCTTTACATATTTGACTTTTCTTTTAGATTTATCCCCCATAGCCTTTATACGTATTCTAAAAGGCAGAACCCAAGCTTTCGCCGTATCCGACTTAACGAGGATTCTGTTCTCCGGTTTTACCGCCGTTGTGGCCTTTGTCTCTAATCAGGGATATGTGAATGTCAATTTTTATTTTTCACAAATTATTTAATTTAGCAGGTACTTTTAATCCTTAAACTCTCTAGACGTTTGGTACCCTATGGCTCAGAGATTAAAACCCCAACCAACTCAAAATCTTCAGGTAGTTACCTTGGACGGATAGCTACCAAATTCGACCAAAGGACCGACGGTTGACCAGACGAAGTCTTACAGGAAGTCTTCAATTATCAGTAGATAACCTAATATGTCCTACCAATAAGCGTAGCTGGAAAATAGCAAATACCAGCTGTTAAATGATATATTATTAAAATGCATAAAACTGGTTTCATTTAATATATATATTTAAAGTTTTTACCTTACAAGTCCATTTGACAAATCAAACTTGTAAGGACTTTAAGACAACAAATAAACATAGAGCTCTTACAGCTAATATTAATGTATAAAGGATACTCAGTGATTACTATTTGGTTTATAACGTATTGATCAATGAGCAATTACTTTGCACAGCCAGGGATTTACAAACGGTACTAGAAAAAGAGGTACAATGAACAGAATTAAGTGAAAGTTGTTATAAAAAGTAGCTTGAGTTGTTTGACTTTATAATAAAATAGTGATTTCTAATAAATGTTCTGAATTTATAATAAAATACTGATTTCTAAACAAATTTGTCAATATGTATTAAGTAGTATGATCGTATGTACACATCATAAAAAAAGTGGAAGTGAACATAAAACATTTTATTTGTGAGTGTGTGTGTGTGTGTGAGAGAGAGAGAGAGAGAGAGAGAGAGAGAGAGAGAGAGAGAGAGAGAGAGAGAGAGAGAGAGAGAGAGAGAGAGAGAGAGAGAGAGAGAGAGAGAGGTTTATACCAAGAATTGCAGCAAACGACGGAAGCAAGTACATATAATGCCATTGGTTTACTGAAACTTTTTTGTAGAATATTCGTAAAGGAGATAGAAATGAGTATATGGAAGATGATTCTACGGCAAAACACATAGGATCCTCAAATAATATTGGTGCGGGGGACGTATACCTACAATTCTATGAGTACACAATTGTACTTATTGACTCTTTCCTTTTATTTTCAACAGTACGTTGTACTTTAGCCAGATCGTTCGCTCAACAAATTGTGCTGCATTTACTACGGGAGTAGTCTAGTTTCAAAGACGGTCAACTCAAATTTTTTTTTAAATTGGATTTTTGATTGATTCTTATGTAGAAATGTACGAGATCTCTGAATATGCAGTCAGTGTTTGTGACAAAAACTGCCAGAAATGTGTTAAGTTAAATTTAAAATATGAGCTTAGTTACATAGACAGCCAACTCCTTAACAGCTTGCTTACAATATCGGTCAACTCCATTTAGAACCAATCAGAGCTTTAGATGCTGTCACGTGACAGCTGCAGTGCTGAAGGGATTGTTGTTATTATCGTCTGTTCTATACTGTGCTGTTTGGGTTATTTATGTTATATTGTGACATTTATATTGTAAACTTTACTCTTGCGAGTGTGATATTATTACAGTTATTAAAGTAATCAAAAGTTTTGATTGTTATGAAGCAAAACATGGAAGAAAATGTTCCAAGTAAAAGCAGGAAGAGAATAGCTGGTCCGGCAAAATGGAAGCGTGGAAAAGCAAAGGCAGTGCGGTTAGTTTTACTTTAAAGCTCTTATCCTGCTGTGTCATTGATACCAATTCTCATGGTTCCATTCTTAAATCATATTATACATGTCTTATTATTGCACTTCTCTAATAATTTAAAATATTCAACCGCTTTGCAAAACAATTTTGAATGGTTAGAAACAAGTTACAAAAAAATATAAGATGATCTATTTGTCAAATCAAAAGACTAATTTTATTTTCAGTAATTTACCTAATCTTTATAATTTTATTTCATTTAATTTAGAAGGCATTAATATTTGAAGACTAAACAGACGGATAAAGAAGCGACAATATGAAATCATATCACGTACCAGGTTCTACAAATAAAAAGTTGCTTTGTAATAATAAAAAAAGATTTGGAACACTAATTAAGTTTCTAAAGTGACATTCTTGCGCTGTGTTTTGATAGCTGGTTAGGGTAATAGAAAATATGAAATTTTTGGCATAACAGTAAATCCGGCGTGTTAAATAAGAAAAATAGTGACAACAGTTTTTTTTTAAGTTTTGATTTTTACAGATTTCTACCTCTTGTTAAAGAATGTGTCCGTGTTTCCTGTGTACAATTATTAGTGAAGAGTAAGGTCAAGAAAAACGTATTTTCTATCAGGTATATTCTAATACTATTAAAGCAAGTTCATTAAATTTGACATTAAGCATTCTTTACCTTACCTTTACTTCAAATCGTTCTCAATATACATATATCATTTCGCTTTCCGTTTGAACCAGATGACAGTGTAATATATTTATACATTACACTTAGGGCAAGACAGTGTAACAAACAATAATGAGAGTAAAATTAAAAGAGCCATGACAAGAGCTAACGGCACACTAAAATTACTGTTGTTATTATTGTTATTTACAATTTGAGCGTAATTTGGAATTACTGATTTAAGTAAAATATCTTCTCTTTACGTTCCATAAAAATTGACTGCTTTGTGCTAGAGCAGTGATGGAGGGGTAAAAAGGAACTGCTTGTAAGAACGCAGTAGTCATATCTCACCTGACATATGGTGTGTACGACAGGCGGATCTAACGTCTATACAGATCAAGGGTCAGAACAACTGGTTTGTGCTGAATTTGAAGCTAATTTCATTCCGTAGGTATTAAAATAAACCACAAAATTAAGAAAGCGTGAGTAAATGTATCATACGACAGGCGTAAATTGTATGTCGTCTAAAACCTGTTACCAGGAATGCGAGATATGAGTTACTCCATGAAATTAATATTACAATAAAATAAAATAATCATGTATAAGAAAAAGCGATACTTTTTTTCTTCTGTTTTGTAGAAAACTAGCTGTTACCCGCGGCTTTGCACGCGAATATTTGACTTTTAATAAGTATTTTAATATAATTTTTATTGTCTATGTCTATTTGGCGTTTTGTCAGCTCGTATAACAATTTTGTACTCATTAGTCAAATTCTCTCCAAAGCTGATTTCAACACTTGCACTATTTTAACTTGTACTAAATTATTATGTTGGGGCAACAGCCTTTGGAGATTTAAAAGTACTCGTTTATAAAGCCTTTGGAGATATTTAAAAAGTAGGCCTACCTGTTAAATCAAAAACGCTAAATTCTTTATTTTAAGTGTTACTGTGTTAGAAGCATAGTATAACACGTTAAACGTTATGTTTTCCTCAACCATGGCTTTTATTTATTTCAGCAGTAAACTAAAAACTAAAAACCGTTGTCACCTAACCTCACAAATGAAAACAACACGTATTTTCGCTTTGCATTAAGTAATAGGACAATTTACAATTAGTACACTTTCCACGTCGTAATATATCGATACAATCGCATATTATATAAAACATCAAAAATGTACTGCAGGAATGGATAAAAGTGCAGTTCCGATGCTGCTAAATAGCTTTTGTTTATTCATTTGTTACTATGGTAGTTACGTAATTCTGGTCTCCATGGTGTGTTTGACATCTTTAGTAGTAGTATTTAATGTATTTCATTACTTATTCATTGTATCATCAGAAATACGTATAAACATACATTTTATAATCGTTTAAGACAATTACAAAATATATAGACGTATCTGTATAGAAAATTAGAAAATATATCAATACTATTAGATTTTAAAAACATTAAAAACTGCAGGAACGGATAAAGGTACAGTTCCGATGCCGCTAAATATCATTTGTTTATTTAGTAGTTACTATAGTAATTAATTCTGGTCTCCATGGTGTTGGTGACATCTTTATACGCGTCAACGAAAAGGCATAATTAAAAAGGAATAAATCGTGCGAGCGGGGCATAATATCAAATTCCAAGTTACACAGTATTTTGCGTCTTGTGTCAAAGGTTACCTGTGCAAAATTTGGTGGCAGTCGGTGTAGCGGTGTGGATGTGTATTCAGTACCCATAAATCCTCAGACTTTGATTTTTATATTGCAACAAAATATATATATTTGCATATTTGCCCAGGGCGGTATGTTCGTAAGTATTTAGCATAGAAAAATATATGAGGAACAGTTTTTAACAATCTTATGCAGGCTAAGAATTGTCAGAAAGCGTACACCTGCCCCGCGAGTGAATACAGCGCTTGTGTGTTTGTGTGTGTGAACGCAAGCTACGATAGGCAAGAGTCTACGATGGGGTGATGCGTACGAATTGTCTGTAATCAGGTTTTAACCGGATAAAAATAAACTAATTAATACATTTTAAACCTGTGAACAAAGACTTACCCCAATTATAAAAACACCATTACATTAAGGAATTTTTAATGAATATAGTGATGTAAAAGTATTGTAGAAATTTGCAATAATAAAGACGCTAGGCAATTTAATGTTAATTACTACTGTAAGTAAATAGTAATTAATAAGTGTGTTATATGTGAGTGACAAGAAAAAAATTACACAAACGATGATATCGCTCGTGCTACGAGTATGTTTACGAAATCGCGAAAATTAACCAAAAAGTGACTTGTAATTAAAAGGACGCTTTGCACGAAGTGACAATATCTAACAGGTCGAAAACAGTCCTGGACTTGTCAAATCGCCGTCTGAACAGTAAAGACTTAAAGTTTTAAATATAGTCATTGTACATAAATTTAAATGGTTGTTAAAGAAAATAATTTAGTTATAATTAACAAGAAAATTTAAAAATACTTATCTTCTGTTACATGTTAAAATCTGGATGTGTCAATTAAAATAAATAATAGGTTGGAAGTAAATGTTATTTTTATTATTTTGTTTATAGCCACAATTAGTTGTATTCTTGAGTTTTAATATTATTTTTGTTTGTAAATGAGTTGCTATTATTATTTAAGATTTTAGTCAAAGTCAGACATACTGAAATAAAAAGTGTTTATATAATTTGTTTAACATGTCTGTTTAGCTAGTAAGATTATATGGTTGTTTATTGTATATGTCATGAACAGCATAGAAGGTTACATTGTATTTTTGTAAACTTATAAAAGAGAATATTTTATTTATCTAAGATTCGAATTTTTAATATTTGCATATTTTCTATTAATATTAATAAATCATAGAATCATTATTTTGAAACGGTTTTAATTTATTATTTCATGTCACAACATCTCACTGCTCTTTGAAAATTATTTAATTATTGTGCAACTACATATACTTGACGCAACGAGAATAAAAAATTCCTGCGACCTGGCCGGTGTAATACACTTCATAGTTGCGTTGAGTACATGGTAATATATTTGTGTAATTTAATGAAATACTTGTAACGTTGCAATATATATAGATGAAACTTGTAATATAGTAACATTATTTAAGTGAACGCAATCTCTCACGGCCGGGGTTGCCATGGTTGTAAATCACGTTAACCGTCTTACAACTAAGGTAACTCTGTTTTCTTAACACAAGTACAGTATGTATTAGGCACTGTACACACAAATAATAACTGTCATTGTGATATAAATTCATTTGTACGCAATCATAACAAATAAATAGTTTGATAACAACGACGCCAACTAATATCTGCAAATCACAGCCTAATCAGCTCTGATCAGTGCCCGCTCTTTGCTATATATGAAAAGCCAATATTACCTACAACATGACACTAGAAACCTGAGTTAGCGACAGGGATTTCCCAAACTTACACTAGGAATATCTAGGGGAAAATCAAACTACAATTAATTGTGACTAGAATTATGTCGAGTGTCTGTAGAATCGTAATATAATTATGAATTACTTGCTCCTGTTTGTCGTTAAAGCTCGGATATTATTTATTGAGGAGTCACTACTGTTTCCAATAAAAATACTTAAAATACAAGTCGCATGATTGTATGATTACGATTACGTGTTACATGTATTGCACGATTACGTGACAATTGTAATGCATTTTTAGATTGTTTCCAGTGTGAAAACATTATTACTTTGTGAAAATTATTTTTGCCTAAATATTCCTATGCCATACAAACAAATTTTACCTTTCTCCACACGAAACAAGACTGACTAATTGTAGTAAAAATTTACAGGTAATATAAATTCAAAGGAACAGGAAGGTATTCTGTAAGTTTGTCTATTTGATACCGGAGTTATACAACTTATCTACTCATTTGCCGAATGTATTTTATTACAGCAGTTTCATACAACTAACAAACAGCGGCTGTAATCAAAGACAAATTAGTGCAGTTTGTCAAGCACACAGAACCCACAAACATTTTACAGCCTTGTCTTTAATGCAGAAAATTTATTAAGATAGCTAAAATAGCAATTTGTGTAAAAAAACTTGTACTTTTGGCATGTGTTGTATTTTGTAGTTGGCTATTTTTGTTTTCTTAATTTCAATTTCCTAAAAATATGACCTGTTTAAAACAAAATGTTGACAGGGACACTTTAAATCTAACAAAATTAACTCTATCTTCTCAACTTTTTATTTAAAATTCAATTTTACTTAAATTTAGTGTACATAACTATGTGTATAGCAACATGCAATACACTATAAAAACAAGCTACTGTATAACAATTTATCTGCAATAACTGCGCGTCTACTGTTAGCAGCATTTGGATCCTACATTAGTTAGCCCAACATTAATCATTTCAACTAAGTTTAGACGACAGCCAAATGACGCAGTCTGTGATCTCGTGGTCATTTGTCTCTGATGTACTGACGGGTTTCCAATAACAACCATCCGAAATGTACTATCTGGGTTTGCAGTCAGTACGACGTAGTTCTTGGTTTTAACGGTATACGAAGAAAAATTGTTTAGCAATTATTAGGGAAACATTGCAAATCCACGGGTCACAAAACATTGAGAAATTTAGTAATGGAAACTTCGACATTTTAAAAGTTTTCGTTTTAAATCATCTGTATAATGAATTAAATTAAAAATTATAATTAAGAATTGAATTAAAATTAGAATTAAATTAAATTTGCTATTTTTAGGCGTTTGTAACTATTATTACTAAAGAAAACTTTTTGATGAATGTTGGAGTTAATGTTGGTGTTCTATAAAAATGAGAAAAATGCATTCCTAGGTAACAATCATTTGAGTTAAGAGTCACAGTATGGACACCAGACATCTTGATTCTTGAAAGTTTTGTGAATTCGTCATTTGTGAAAGAGACATTTAAGACTACAATAATAGGCTGAGGAACGAGAATGAATATATTGCTATAGGGATATCACAGATCATCGTGTTTGAACGGTGGGAACAGAATAACTGATGACAGAGGTAAAATTGCTATTTAGAACTTTAATCACGGTTTAAATATATAAAATAAGAATAAATACTTGTGTTCAACAATTCTTCAATTGTACGATTTTTCAACACGCACTTCCGTAACAAACAATAAATATCGCATCATTAATACTGTAGAAACAAAAGTCAGTAATTACAGAAGTTTTCACACAATATTTCATAATTATGTACCACTTAAAATGCATTTTAAGTGAACTACTTGTAGCTCTGCTTTGCAATCTCAGACCAAATGGCTGTTCCTAAAAGGTGCCTTTAGATTCAGTCTACATAGCGTAGTAAGCGTCAAAACTGAGTGGGATACCAGACAGGAAGGCACTCCAGGAAAGTCAGAGAATGAAGGTGAGCATCCTGAGGCAAATAAAGCGCGTACAAAGCACCACATAGCCGCTCGTGTTGCCTATAACTTCAGCACAGTGATGTTAAGATTTGATTATGATATTGATTTCTTTGGAGGAAAGAAAAAAGACGTAGAAAAAGACTAAGAAGATACAATAAACGATTAGTAGAGGAATGTGGCTTACAATCTAACAAAAGTGGAACAAAATTCACGAAAGGTTTAGAAAGAAAAGACGGAATTTTTACATATTACAATTGGGAAGGAAAGAGTTGAGAGAATGGATGAATTTATTTATTTGGGAAGAAAAAGCAACGGAACGAAATCAAGGAAAGGGATTCTGAAGGTATTGAGAGACAGTTGGTTCAAGAGGAAATATTATTTGAAGAAGAGACGGGTTGGTAGAACATTGGCTGAGACACGCAGGAGTAACATCTTTGGTGATGAAGTGAGAACTTCATGTTTGGTGATAGAGAGTATATGATGAGACAGATGAAAAAGATAGAGGAATATAAGAGTAAAAGGCTGAGCCGAGATATGTACAGGAAGGTGAATGATATGAGACAGGAATTTCAGCCTAGAACAAATGCCTGTAGGGATAATAATGGTGGCCTTGTGAGTGATAATGCTGGCGTAATCAGGAGATGGACAGAACACTTCGAAGAGTTGCTAAGCTCAGTTGGGGAGGCTTCGATGGAGGCATCTGAGAATGAAGAGGAAGCAGGAGAATTCGAGGATGATAGAGAGGAGTTGGTGCCATCCTATGACGAGGTGTATGAAGCTCTAGAAAAGCTTAAAAATAACAAGGCAGCAGGTTCCGATGGTTTACCAGGGGAACTATTAAAGAGCGCAGGAGGAGATTTCATAAAGGAATTTGCCCATCTCATAGAGCGAATATGGCTGGAGGAGGTAATGCCTGATGAGTGGAAAAATGGGGTGGTGTGTTTAATCCATAAAAAGGGTGATCCGCTCATATGTAAAAATTATAGAGGCATCTCTCTACTTAATACAGCATATAAGGTATTGTCCAACACCATATTTTCTAGGCTGCTTCCCTACGCTGAGGAAAACATAAAAGAATATCAGTGTGGATTCAATAGGAATAGGTCAACAACAGACCAAATATTTACACTAAGGCAAATCCTGGAAAATACGTTGGAATATGGAGTGGCCACTCACCATCTCTTTGTGGATTTCCAGTCGGCATATGATTCAATCAACCGGAAAATGCTATATAGAGCTATGAAGGAGTTGAATATACCATCTAAGTTGGTGCGTATGGTTGGAGTAGTTATGTCCAATTCTAAGTGCCAAATCAGAATACAATCAAATCTATCTAACTCCTTAAAAACATTGAATGGGTTGAAACAACGAGATGCCTTAGCGTGTCTGTTGTTCAACATAGCTCTAGAAAAGGTCATCAGGGATTCAGGAATTCAAACTAGCGGACACATATTTCACAAGGAGGTAGAGCTTCTGGCCTGTGCCGATGACA
This sequence comes from Magicicada septendecula, assembly GCA_034769895.1. Classification (NCBI taxonomy): domain Eukaryota; kingdom Metazoa; phylum Arthropoda; class Insecta; order Hemiptera; family Cicadidae; genus Magicicada; species Magicicada septendecula. Next base: position 354,721,777 of record CM068371.1, on the reverse strand, counting down.
TTGACGTCATAAGTAGGTCTGAATCTGGCTTAAAGGAAGCCTTTCAGGAACTGGAGTTGTCCGCTAAGGCTATGGGCTTGGTTATAAACCAAAGCAAAACCAAATATATGGTTGTAGGTGCCAACACTCGTGCCCTGTCCCTGCGCATTAACGATTATGAATTTGAAAAGGTTCAGGGTTTTCCATATCTCGGGTCATATGTGGACTCTGGAAATTACTCCTCTAGAGATATTGAAAAACGGATATTATCTGCTAATAGGTGTTACTACGGACTGGTGAAACATTTTAAGTCAAAGTTAATAAGTAAAGATACAAAAGCCACCCTATACAAGACCTTGATTAGACCAGTCCTGATGTATGGCTCGGAATGCTGAGTGTTAAAAAAACTAGATGAGCAGAAACTATCCGTTTTTGAGAGGAGGGTACTGAGGAGAATCTATGGTCCTGTGGTTCAAAACGACATTTGGAGGCGACTGCATAATCGAGAGTTGTACGAAAGGTTTAAAGATCTTCCGATCGTGCAACTCATACAAATTAACAGATTCCGTTGGGCTGGTCATGTGCAGAGAATGGCGGAGGATAGAATCCCAAAAAGAGTGATGAATTATTTGCCGATGGGAAGGAGAAGGAAGGGAAGACCGCGTACAAGATGGCTGGACCAGGTTGGTAAGGAGGCAGTGAGGCTGGGTGCAGCAAACTGGTGGACATTGGCCGGGAGTAGAGACCAGTGGGGAAGATTTCTTTAGGAGGCCAGGGCACGGACTGGGCTGTAGCGCCGAGGATGTATGTATGTATGATGAAGTGAGAACTTATGAGAAAGAATTAGTGACAGTGGTCAGCGAATGATGTGGGAAACAAGCCGTTGTTTGTTAGGGAAGGGCACAGGTTGGAGCACTTGAGGCGGACATTGAAGGTGTATATTACCTTTACTAATATACAAGAGGTATTCGGAGATGGAGAAATTGCCTTAGGGCACTAAAAGTTGTAAGACCGCATCTAACCAGGCAGGCGAGACAGACGTGGGAGAGAAAGAAAGACAGAAATGAGGGAAATGGAACAGATATTCATTAGTGTCCGTTAATGTTTCTAAATTGATCAAATAATAACCCCTAAAAACTTAGTTATTTATAAATTTTTGAATTTTGTATATGCATTATTTTATTCTAACAAAATGAGAAAATTCACATAAAAAAAAATCAAATATCCAAAACTAGCACCCAAACTCATATGCTAGTTCATTTAGCATGTAAAACTCTACGCGAATATAGTAAATGTAATACTAGGAGAACAAATAATGGTATTTTCCAGACAGGGATAATATTGAGGGAAGCTTACATGGGAACCTCCGTGTCGGAACTTCCAGGCACAAAACAGCGACCAGGTACTGCACACTCTAAATCGAAATTAAGAAGCGGTATATAAAAAAAAAACATGTAATCATACATGCATTATCACACGTGTTTCTAAAGAGGGACGAGAGAAGTCGAAGTTTTCACAACATACATTATAAATATAATGTCATTAAGTAATTCATAACTCATAAAAACCCTTATATTTAATGTTCGGTTTTGAGGCAAACAGTGCTACAGATTGCCTGCACATTTCTAAAAACGGAGATATAGACTTACCTAGTAATATAAAAGCGTTTCAACAAGTAAGATTAAAAATAATTACTATCATTATGAAAGCGCGAAGATTACAAAAAAGTCATCATGACAAGCGTAGAAGAAACATCATATATAGGTTTATAGTGCACAGATTCTTATTCTCAATTACTGTTGTTAAAATGTAAATTATCCTATAGCCATTTATATTGACTCAGTTGCACCATAAGGTGAAAGAAAATTGTTCAAAATGTTGCATCGTATAAAACCCTTATTTATTTTTAAGTATCTTCACCGTGTACGAACGTCTAACGTGAAAACTTCACAAGTGTATAAAATCCTATTCACACAGGGGCGCAAGCAAGTGAAAGGAATTACACAATTTAAATTACACGAAAAACAATTTTCTTTTAGGTTCATGTTGACAGTAAGAATTTTAATTTTGTGTGTATATAGCCTACTGAAATATTTTAAGATAATATATTATTTTCCATTTTTCTCTTGTTGTTTCTTTAATTATTCTGTTTAGTGTAGTATACAGAAAATGACAAAAAATAAATTATACATTTTTTTCTATCAAGTACACTATGATTTGCAAATTATATTTTAATGCCAAGGTTTTGCCATGTACTGTGTGTTGATAGGTTGTAACAAAATATAAAAGTTGGATTATCGGAGTTACAAAAAATTGTAATAAAAGAAAATGTTTGTTTGAAAATAAAAAAATTTTATTTTATTCTATTTATTTATTAATTTATTAATTATTTCTTATATATTTATTTATTTTTAATTTCTTGAATTATTAATTTAATCAATTTAATACTTTAGAATAACAAGAATTGTTTTTCCGCGTTAATTAGATTATATCACGTAATAATCGATTAGCGGTCTTCCGTTATTCACTGTGTGTACTCGTTTAATGATGATATTTTCTTCTTTTCTTGGAGTCCAGGTGTCAGATATTATCTGAAATTCTTCTATCTATATTTTTAATAATAAATGAAACACAAAATTATAATATTCAAGGAATTTATTAACGTTATAGAGACTAATCGATTTTGAATCTATTAGCTAATCGACAGATCACAAATTCATATCTCAGGACGATGATTTCAGTATATAAATTGTTAATGTTAACTGTACTTCCTGTCACATTAAATGGTTTACAATTTCTGTTAGATTCTAATTAACATTGAACAAGATCATTGATTGTATTATTATAGGTTGATTTTTTAATTATCAATAATTTTATTATTTGGTTAACTAATTTGAATATTATCCTTAAATTATACTTTCCCCTTAGATTCCAGTGTTATTACACTTGCATTTTCTCTAATAATATTTTCTACAATATTTTCTATAATTTCTTATATATTGCATAGTTGGTTTTAAATTATTTTATCTCTTCGAACTATGATTTCAATTCACTGTGGTCCTTGATTAATTTTTATAGTAGTTTTCCTTGATGACATTTTATTTTTATTTTATACATGATTATTTTTTAAATTAGAACAATTTGGATAATCTGTCATGCTACAAGGTACACCAAACTTCATCTCTGTAATGAAATTTGTTACTAACTGCGGTGTTCAATAAAACATATTTTAATTAAAATGCCGATGCTGTTTATTTAAAATATCAAATAATAACTATATTGTTAATTCGATTGCAACACCTCAAACATACTGTACCTATACTTGTTCCTGGCGAATCGACTCCATTGAAATCCAGCTGGTATTGTATATTAACTCCAAGTTTTTGTTCAGATTCACTATATGTATTTGTAAAAGCGCAAATTAATCAAAGTAAACAGTAATCATATGATAGTCGTCAGGCAAAAACAGTGTTTTATCTTAGCTGCTCTTATGGCTACTTCACACTTACTGGTGCATATACGCATATTGTAACAATCCTTCTATGTGGGTCGGTTCTTTAATTATTGTTTAATTTATTTTATTTAGGTTTGATGTTAAGTTTATTTAAAGTTGGGTTCAATTGAATTATTATGAAGTCGTTGGTTTAATGTGTTCACAATTACAGATGTTAGTTTAAACCGCTCGTTGTTAGTCGTATGTTATGGATTGAATAGATGTTGATCTTTCTTCACTAATAGAGATGATTCGGCTGAGTAGACTCTCACTGAAATCAGAGTTTTATTTTATGATAGCGGTACTTACTTTAATTGATGTCCTGGTTATCATGTAGTGTAGATCTGATCATCTAAAAACAAAAGAAATTCAAAAATCGCTCGTTGGCGCTATCATTGGTGCCAACCGTTGCATGCCATGGACTGAGCCTGGAAATACCTATCTTAGTGAAATAATTTGTCCAACTCTAATCATTGCGTTAAATATAATTTATTTCTCGTTAATGCGCATGCATTGGTTTCTTTGAACAATTAAAACCAGAAAGTTAAACTTCACCATTATTTTTACATTTCTTAAAATTTTTCTTTAAATCTCAGGGTAGTTAAGCTGCATGCGCGGATCAAATACTCGACGATGTTTTGTTTACAATAATTATTAATAAACATGGGTCTGCAAGATACTAAACTATAATACAACACAACTATTACAATTGCTTGGTAGGAGAGTGATTACCTCGGATAAATAAAATCTTAATTCATTATATAAAACTTCAACAGACGGCTTGCGTTAACTTCTAGGTTAGACCTGGCGTATCTGTCTAATGCCAGTTAAGTTGAGTAAAATAATAAATTATTAACAACAAAGAAAATTCAATTGTACTGAAGTTATAAATGCCTTTATCATGTCAAAACTATCGTCATACTACCAGATTGGATATCCTTCAACAGGTACCTTTTTAAATCTAACAAACATGGTAGTTGGTTATTAAATGGTTGAACAATAAATTAAAATACTGAATTCAGTAAGGTACAGGCGGTGAGGCGAGTGATGAAACTGTCTATGCGCGTAGGGGAGGTAGCACGTTGGGGAGACACTTCCCCTCACGGAGACCTAAGCCATCTGATGGGTTGTTGTCCCTAGCCGCTGTCCCGCGCATGCCCATTCTTTCTCTTTGCCACTGCGCACCACCAAGACAGTTTCATCACTCGCCTCACGGCCTGTACACTGTCCTTTTAGATTTGGTTACAAATCATTTTATGTCTAGGGTGAATAATGTTCGTTAATTCTTACCACTAATATAATTATTGATTGACTTTATGAGTGTTTACAAAGTTCGTTTACATAGCCTTAATTCTATACATTGTAATGTTATCGTTCATTTCATAAGTTTTTTAATAATAATACCAATTCACTATACTCCCTTTTAATTTATATAACCGCGATTGCTTGGGATTATACACTAGCAATCGTATTCGCACCTTCACTAAACTGATTAATTCGTTTATATAAACTTGTTAACACTTTCAAACATTTCGGGTTATATTGACCCAAACATTACGTTCGCTGCACGCACAGGTTAGTTAACATTTACTCTTCTGGCGTCGAGGACACTCGTCTTGTCTCCTGAGTCGATCGTACAAGAATGATGCTTAGCTTGGCGTCGGTTTTGGGCCAAGCCTCGCTATAATTAATTTGATTGGTGTAAAGCGCGATGACATCCCATCCGCTTCCTGAGAGAGCGTCTGTTTTTGAGGTGGAGAGTATGAACCATATTTTCTCACAATTTACACAAATATTTTAAATTCATTTAACTTCCTTATGGTACTTGGGATTTCTAATCTAATCATCTCAATCGTTTGGAATTGTCTTTTTGATTAATTAGATATCCCTCAAGCCATAAATCTGTTCATGTTTGACAAATTATTATTTTAACAACTTATGCCTAGTACAATATTTTTCATTTAAACTGTCTTACGTTTATGTTATTTACAACGTAACTTCAATAATACTTATTTCCTCTACTACTCAGTCTCTTTCTGTTCTTGAGTTATATTATAATCACTTATTGGTGAAAATAACTCTAAAATTGCGTATAAACTTTGCTGTGCTGATAGCATTATGTCTTAGAATTAGTTAATAAATTTACTGGTGGTATTTTATGAGTGGGTTACATTTCACACTTAATCTTAAGTCTTCCCTTCAACTACTGGTCATCATTGTCTAGTTTAATTGATGGTTTATTCATGTATCTTTGTTATTAACATACATGGTGTTTGGCACATCTAGGCCTTATTTTTATTCTGCTAGTAATTTTAGAATTCATTGTTTATAATGTTTACCTTCTGATTACTACTTGGTGTCTACAGTGTCTAATCTATCTAATGAGTTTTCTACATTTGGTTTAGTCTGATACTCTGTTCAGCCTAATATTTAGTACCAGTCTCTAGGCTCCCTTTAGGCCTATTATCACCCAAGTTAATTTTACAAGTGTTTTGTTTATTTCTATTGAGTTACTTTTGAATAGTGTTACTTATTCATCTAAATTAAACATTACAACTTCTGGCTATTACATTTAGTGGTTTTGATACAATTATTCACTTGAATTATACTCTTTATTTTCACCTACACTTCAGGCACTATATGGTGTTACATCCTTTATCTTAACTCTTAATTATATTTTTAATTTTGTGATCATTCTTCTTTACAAATTAGTGATAGTAGTCATTCTAAAGTGTTACAATTATTTGATTGGTAATAGGATATCACCTTTTTCTGTTAATTCAGTAAAACATCTGGCATATGGTCTCAAGATACAAGTATGTCTAAATAACATTATCCTGATATATTTTAGGCTAATTATAATTGTGTTACTATATATAAGTTACTGTGAACCTTGCTGGTTCTATTGACAATAATGTTTCATCTCTATTATTCCTTAATGTTACAGTTTTTTGAGTTGTTTATTAGGTAACTTCAGAATGCCCATTTCATTGTTGAATATACTCTAATTATAATTTAATTCTAATAATTACATACATGATTTTTGTGTTGGTATTACCCCTTTAACATATAGGTTCATTATCATCCAACAGATATTGGATTACTAGTCATTTCGTTACTTAATTCTTTTATTTTAGGAGCATAATTCACATTGAGTGAGGTTATGGGTCCTATCTTGGTTTGACAACAATGTGTTCATTTTTATGATGAGTTTAATTTCTTTGATTTCATACTCTTATAGTATTAAGAAGGTTATTTATGACTTTGGGTCTATTATACACTTTTCTGTCTTTATCACTCTTCTTAAAACTGTATTTTGATTATCAGTCTACAAGTTATATCCCTACATTTGCTACATTTGTTACTTTCCTAGTCTACAAGATTCACTTTAGTTATGCCTCCAAATATACAGTTAATTTACATTTAGACTAATTTTACTTCGCTCTCCTGACCATTATTCATTATATCATTCATTTACTTTATCAGTTTTCTTAGTCAGTTCTGTTATTTAAATTAGTTTATCATGGCTTAATTGTTATTCTGTTCTTCACTCTGGGCTTCTCTTGTTTTGATTCATTCATCTTGCCTTAATTCTTCTCTTGCTTAGTGTAGGACATATCTCCTTTCTTCCTGCTTCTGTATCTAGTTGGGTTTTATAGTATTTCTTCTCAATCCACTTATTTTCTTCTCTCTGTCTTTGGTTTTCTCATTTTTACCTAATCTATTGGGTTAGTTGTCAGTTACTTTACGTCTCGTCTATGTCATTGTCATTATTTCTTTAATCATCTTCATCAGTTTGTTAAAGATGTATTCTTTATTCCTTTTAAAATCAATTCCTAATTTTTTTCCTTTGCTTGACTTTAAAGTTTAAATGTGGCATTTCTTTTGATTTGTTATGGTTGGTTAATGTTTGTTTTGGACCCTGGTGGTCGTGATATTATGTAACGTTACAATATTAATAGAATTTAAAATAAACTACAGTGTAGTCAGTGACTGTAAGTTTGCTTGCAATTAGTTTGCCTGCAAGAACTGAACTCATAAGCTACATACGACATCGATTTCCTACAGACACGCGCACACAAACTTCCTCTTCAGTTACGTTCGGTAGAAAATTTTACTCCTACTTCTAGTCTTCCTCATTTTTCTCTTTCATTTTACACACTCCTTCAATGCAGTTTTACGCTTAATGTCGCTATGCTGACTCAGAAAGCGATGGTGCAAGAAATAAAAGTTCGTCCATACATTTATAACATCGGAAACATTAAGACATATAACTTAATTTAACATAAAAATTATTAAATGAAAAGCTAAATCTCCGTGACACTGTTTTATCATATATAAATTATTGCGCTATTTTCCAGTAATTATTATCAGAAAATTTGTGGTTCGACTTGCTTACCTGTTTCGTGTAAATTGCATCTGTGTGAGTGAGTAATAATTATGTGTGTGTAAACCCGGACTCGTACACGGTGATTTAAGGTCGTCACCAGGAGTAGATTTTACTTCGCTTCATTCAACGCTTACAATTTAAATTTTTTCTAATTATGACACTGAGTTTTGATACGAGTCAAATTTTATTATTGTTGATATCAAAACCGTGTACAGATGTAGGATATCACATCAGCTCGTTTCTGATTCAATTACTGTTTGCTTTGTTTATTTCAAATGCAATTATTATATAAATATAAGGTTTTACTTATTTGATCGGTCTTTGGTTTTCGGTTTCATTATCTTTTTATGTGTGCAAACCTGTATATATACTTATTATATAGATATATAATAATATCCTCTAATAATAATATCCTACTTATTGTATATCTACTTATGTGTGTAAACTGTATATTATTTATTTTATTTATTATTAGTTATGTATTACCTTCACATTATTTATTACATTAATTGCTTAGTAAATACTGCAACAACCATAGTACTCCTCACTAAAATTTATGAGGATGTTAGAAACAAATTGAACATATTCTCTATTAGTAAAAGGTAACAAATCATTTTCAAAAAAAGGAAAAATACTTCGAAAGAAAGGATAATACCCGCATCCTTTATTAGGTTATGGTAACAAGCACCATATTGATAAAATATATTGTACCGTACGGTAAGCAACAAAGAAGCTAAGAATGAGACCGGAACAGAGGTGTATACTTGAGTTGTTAATAGTGGATGATGACAATGAAGACTTTGCTGCATTATTGTACTATAGAATAGCAAGCTGCTTTGTCGGTTGAATTGTTCTTCAAAGATACAAAAATATCGACATTCATAAAGCTTTATAATTTTAGTACATTTACATCCTCTCTTCTTGATTTATTTTTTCCTTTCCTTACTTACTTTACTCTTATTTTAAAAATTGTTTTTTCACTAGAATGGTTTATTACAATATAAATCCGCTGCGTAGAAAACCAATAACGCTGATGTCTATTTGTAATAACAGAAATTAAAAAAAGACACTTAAAAAACAATAACGTTAATGTTGTTCAGAATATACTTTAAAGATAAGATAACTTGGCAAACAGGCACGCTCAAAAACATATATAAAGGCTTATATATAAATTCTATGTTCATAGCTTCTATAAAAACAAGTACCAACCAATCTGAAAGCTGTTAACTTAGGAGAGATTGACGTTGCCAAAATTAACTCAATTTCTATGCTCTGGACAGAGGTAACCGAGTAATTTAATTTCTCTGACAGTCATACCTCTAATCAGTTAAAGTCCAACATGAGGGGGTGATACTTATTACGTTCACAATCTGTTCCAATTACGCAAAGTGGAATGTAAAACAAGCTAAAAACAGAGAAAAGAAAGACGTTCTAGACTGTATAGAGTAGTTATACAAAATTCGCTTTTGTGTAGTGAATGGAGGCTGAAAAACTGAATTTTTTGTAACCGAATTTTTGATACCGTACTGAAAACTTAGAGTTTGAATCTAAGAGGTAAGGGTATGTTAGACATTATTGCCCAAAATAAATGTCTAAAGTATGACCATCCCAGTGAAGAAGAATTTAAAAATGGATACCGCAAATAAGAAAGGAGAGATGTCTGAAAAAATCTTTGAATGTAGATGTTCATGTAAAAATGTCAGAAAACTTCAAAAAAAGGTTTGGTTTAACCGGCCAAGGAGATCTAATTTGGTCCGCAGAAATCTAAAAGATATACGAGTATACAGATTGTAAGTGGAATACATATAGGTTTACCGATCGGCTACAACCGCAGCATTCAGTGTTCAATGATCATTCTGCCTCGTCACTGTTGTTTTGACAATACTGAGTTCCCTCTCCGTAGCATTACATTAATGGCCAAATTTCCGCCAGTCAAAAACATCACCAGTCAGCTCAATCATTACATGTTATTCAAATGTGTGTATGTATATGTCTTCTTATTCAGAAATATACACACAGGTTACAGAATCTAACATCTACCAGTTAATGGTAAATATCTGCCTTAGTCATATGGTTATGGTAAGATTATGCGGCCTCAGTCAGATGTCTTTCATGTTTTTATTTCTTCTTGCTTAATTCTGAAACATAATTTAAAAACTGTCTTCTTAGTCGCAATCGTCTAACAAGACTGAGACATTCTACCGCTTTCATCATCATTAACCCGCCAATTTTAATAATTTTTAAAATTTCTGTAATTATGTAGAATTATAGAATTATAAAATTATGAAAATACTCATCACGGAAACATAACTCGTAAACTAAGCAAACTATTTAAAAATACAAACTTAAACATATCTTATAACACAAATAACATTGTTTAATAAAACAAAACCTTAAAAAAATTTCAACGTTCATAATAAAAATGCAGTTTACAACATTGAATGTCCATATTTCAATAAATGTTTTGTAGGCCGGACGAAGAAAAAATTGTCCGAGAGATATATTCAACATCGTAATGCGTTTCTAAAAACTAATATTTACAAACCTAATTTAGCCACACACTGTTTAAACAATAGGCTAAACATACATTTCCAGACATTCAAAATATCAAATTAATTAATAACCTACAAAAGGGTAACAAAATGAATATCTGGGAAAATCTTAATATTTGCAAACACAATAATAGAAATCTACTAATTAAAGAACAAATACAAATGACAACAAAACAAGACGATTTATTTAAAATCATAAATTCATTAAAATAATAAAATAAACATTAAATATATAATAAATAGCTACTACATAAATATTAAAACAATCGAAAATAGATTCGAAGTATTTTCGATTAATCATTAGCTGTGTTGTAAGCGAAACATTCGATTACAATTCAAACAAACTTCTGAAGATACATAATAGTTTCTGTGAAACGTATGTCAGGTAAAAATAAACCTACTTGCAGTGTATCTATTCGAAGATATTACATAATTATGTAAAAGTAACGTTAAATGTACACATTTTTAAAACACTCCAGGAGATTTGTTACCCGTAAACGGTCCCAGAAATACAGTTTCCAGAAAACTGTTTTGTAGTTGTTTGGAATTACAGAAAAAAAGTCTTGAATCACTGACAACGTTGAAAAAGCTAATAATTTTCAAACTTTAAACCCTTTTTCGTAGTTGTCCCTTCACTAAGCATGTGTGATAAATTTAATGATATATAATTACATTCAACTGCTACTATCTAAATTCCAGCCACTACTTAAGACTGCACTCCTCCCCCCCTCCCAACAAACATGGCACTACTAAAAGTCTATGCTCCCGAACGGTTGTCATATGTCTTTTACCGCACTACCACCAAGATATAAATTATGTCATCTTCAGTCACAGTACGAAACACGGCAGTCGCTTTAAGGACAATAAGTCAATACACAACAGCCATCAAAACTTAAACCTGTTCTGGCGTAGAAATTTTATAAATCACCACTGTCTTTATAAGCGACTTAAATCGGCAAACATTCAATTCCAGGTAAAACAATACGAAGGAAGGAGGACAAGAGGGAACAGAGGATGAGAAAGGATGATAGCGGGGAGATGTGTACATACTGTTGCTCTTAATCTTGCATTAAGGTAGCATTTAATTAACATTAAATACTGATTAGTTTTCAATTTTTACGTAAAATAAATTCACATCTCTATTCAGTTAAATCCGTTACAACGAAAACTCTGTAAATTATTTGCCAGCTTTACAAATTGATGTGCTATTCGAGTTTGAGAAGACAATCTTTATATTAACTTATATTAAAATTAAGCCTATATACTGTATTTTATAACCAGTACCGAACGACGAACTGGTACGGTTGCGTAACTCTGACTTTATTGTCCTTTGTTTGTTTCCGAAAGATGTACGTCTACAGATTTGACATTCAGCAAATTCACCTGACACGAAAACACTATTCCTGACTTATCAACAACAAAACTGTTATCGAGATACACACTGAATAATGTCAAACATTTTACCGAGTGCGCGCTCCAAGCGACTTCTCATACTAGTGTAAGCGTGGTTTCTCATAGTCTTAGCAATACGTTTGAGCACTCGTCGAATACACATCTGAAAAACTGATTTTAAAAAGGTTTGCTTTGAAGAAATATATCATAAAATTAGCTACTTACTTCATCTTCCTTCCAAAGCTTTCCATAAAAATATTTTAAGATATATCAAAATTTACATTCCAGGCAACAGAGATGACAAAATCTACGGTACAAGTACTAGTGCAATAAATAATTGCTGACAAAGAATGGTGACGTAACCAGTACTAATGAAAGACGAAGTAAAGTTTTTTAATTGAAATAGAATAAGAGAAAGTATGCTATAACTTTTTATAAACATAAAAATATTGTTTTGAAATATAAATATAGTATCATTAAGCTAAATAAAAAACGTCAACTATCTGTGAAAATTATGAACGAGATAAGACGAGTTTCTCTTTAAGCTAAAAGTAATAGTGGCAGGGTGGCGAAACAGAGTTCCTGATTTGTCAGTGATATGCTGAAGTGAGGAACAAAGTTAGATTGACAAGTTTGTAGCAGGACATTGAATACAATTTTATCAGCGTGGCTGTTTAACCACTACCTTGGTAGTTCCGTTATCTATTGGTCCCTAATAATATTTACATTTGCAAACTATAATATTTTCATTAGAAAAAAGAAATATTACGAAAGCAGGGAATAAGAATGTAAAATTTAATTTTAAATTATATTTAATCCAAACGATACATATCACAAACCAATAAATGGATAAAATATATAAAACATAAGAATACAAATTATATTTGAAAAATTAAGTCAAAAGTACGAACAGAACTTGAGTAATCTGTAGGGTAACTTTCCATTACACTCAAAAAATACTCAGCAAAAAATTTTGTCAAATAAAATCTATATAAAAATATATGTATCTCATTTAGTTTATGTGTACGAAATCACATTTCTGTTATATAAATGGAAGAGTCATCAGGTTCGTAAGTACATTCTTATGCATATAATACATATAATGAATTTTGAATCTAAATAATTAAAATTGTTAACATATATTGACTCAGTGAGTACAAAACCATCTGTATTTGACATTTTGTTTACGTTAGAGATACGATGAGCCTAGGAGATGCAGCAGCTGAAGATAATCACTGATTACTTCACTGGTTTGTGAGAGACGGGTAAAACGGGTAAAATAACAAACAAATTTATAAAAGCAGGCTATGCAACGACTGCATTAATCTCACGATGCAGACTTTGTTTGGACAGGGTACTAGAAAAGCGTTTAAAAACCCTAAACCCGAACGCCTCTATGGCGTACGACGTAACGCCATCGAGTGGAAAGTGTCAAAAATATAATGCGTTCATGTGTGTGTGCGCGCGCGCGCGCGCGTGTGTGTGTGTGTGTGTGTGTGTAGGGGGAAGATGTGCTTTATAGGTTTTTAGCTTGCTTTCAATGAATGTCATAAGCAGAAAGAGAAGGCTGAAAAAATTATCTTTTCCCTTATAGTTCGAATGAAAACAAAATGTAGTCAGTGGACTACAACGCATGTTTTGTAAGAGGAAGGTGAAATTATACTCTGTTGTATAGAACAGTAAGAACGTAGCAACAAGGACGTTTTTTGTATAAAACCGTTTTATCACTCTTTCACATTTAATTACGTTAATGAGTTAAAAGCTTTATGGACGTAGTAAACTGTTTGTGTTGGCCGTAAGTCTAAATTTAACTGCCCTGTTAATTGTACACTTAATCTTCCTAGCACATTCTGGTCGCTAGCATAAAGCTCAATATTACGTATAGGTGTGGTTAACAGATATTTTAAAAATATGTCTGTCTTTCTCTGTATCTGTGTCTGTCTACCAGTCCCTCACTCCTACAATCTCCTTCTCTCGTTCTCTCTTCAGCTTAGGAAAGATTCGGCACCTGTAATGTTATTTTTTTTATTTTATGAAGTTAAATAAACTTTTACTGTTTATTCTCACTTGGTTAACAGTTGATTTTATTACTGACAGTAGAACAAGGGGTTTGGTACCTGTCTACTAAGAGATCTCGAGATCGATTTCCTGGGGCACCATAAAATCAAAGTGCATTTTTCAGCCGCCAGGCCAACTCAGCTTGCGTAAATGAGCACCTGGGATAACATCCTGGTGTAAATTTGGTATATTGCATTGCCACAGAATGTTCCTCTAGTATGCCAAACGCCTGACATAAAACAACAGAATCTATGTAGTATCTAGAGCGCCCAGCGATAAAAAAGGTATTATTAAACACTTGTTGTTATATTTCTTTTATTCATAAATAAATTATTTAATGTATAATACTAGTTTACACTTTTTGGCCGATAGGCAGTAATTTGATAGGCAGACAGCTTGATGGCCGATGTATACCAAGAATGAAAATATATTTTGAACGTAAACTAGTATTATATAGGCCTGTTAAGTAATTAATTGATGACTCGTTGGGCACTTGGTGAAACATATTAATACAAAGGTTTTGTAAAATATATAAAAACACTTGGTAAGTTTCACAAATTTTTTAATTAACTCTGACAGCTGTTTCGACTAACTTAAGCCATTGTCAAAGAGCGAGTGAATGAAATTACTGAACACAGGATGTTAGAACAAAACAACGGTTATGATGAAAGAATAATTAACTCTTTAATTTAAAAAAAACAGAAGAAAATTACTTTAAAAGAATTTTATTCCATAGAGCCAGATCAGGGTAACAAAAAATTTCACTTAACAAATTATATTCCGTGTATAACAGATAAGATTAATAATAGGTTAAAAAACCATGGTCTTAACATGGTATCAGTAAACAAACGTAATCTTTTTTCACTACTAGTCAATAATAAAGAAAAATCTAACACACTGGAGAAAAATGGAGTTTATGAAACACACTGTGCAGAGCGATGCTATTTATATCGGACAATGTGGCCTTGCTCTGAAACATCACATTTCTGAACATAAGAAGGCGATTTTAACTAATACATCTAATACAGGTTTTGCAGATCATTGCTTACAACAAAATCACTTCATAGACACAAAAAACATAACACTACTCCACAACATACAAAAAGGTAACAAAATAAATTTGTTAGAAATTTTAGAAATTAAAAAACAATAAAAAATAACAAAAATTTAACCAATGAACAGACTGAATTTTATGTATCCTCTTTATTAAAATATGTTATTTAATTTACTTTATTTTATATTATTTTGAATGTTCATCAATATTTTAAATTTTGCATTCAGTTTATATTTAGTTCAGTTAATTTTATATTTTGCATTCATGATTGTATTTAGTTTTTAAAGACACCTGACCTTCCCTTGTCTCATGCACACACTCTCCCCCCCCTCGCCATCACAACACAGATGTTCCAGATACGCCCTAAACAGATGTCCACCACCTACACTCCACTAACATCCTGTGTTCAGTAATTTCATTCACTCGCTCTTTGACAATGGCTTAAGTTAGTCGAAACAGCTGTCAGAGTTAATTAAAAAATTTGTGAAACTTACCAAGAGTTTTATATATTTTACAAAACCTTTGTCTGTTAAGTAATTATTATTAGAACATGAAATAACAGTGTTCTGTGATTAGACACACTCTTAAATGATAATATGAAAGTCTATTCTACTTTAATCTTGTCGTTGCTGTTATTATTATTATCATTATTATTATTATTATTCTCTTCTCTTTTCAGGATGTGGACCTTACGAGCCTTTGCGCATTCCTTGGATCGACCATCGTTTCTTTAGTCCTCTAATAGTGCTTTTTTGACGGCTTTCAAACCAAAATATTTCTCGTGTTTTGTTCTTATGTATCTGCTTTTACATTGCCTCTCATATTTTATCTGCCTCTCGAATCCCTTTTAAGTTGTCATTTAGCTCGAATGTTTAAGCAATTGTCATAATTTTTTTTAGCCAGTCTCTCCGATATACTCCCAGCACTGGTCTTAAAAATCTCGTTTCATTTGTCTGCATTTGGCTGGGAATATTTGAGTTCAGAATCCAAGACTCGCTGCACAAAGTCAAATGGCATTGCCAACAACTTTTAAAATTTCTAAAGAATATCTCTTCTGACTTTTATTTCTAACACCCTTCTTTAGCGTTTACCATACATGTGATTAAACTTAACAATATTAAGAAAGCTTGATAAAGAGTTTAGTTTTAGTCACGGAATTGTGTAAGTAACCTATAATAAAAGTATAAAACATTTGGCCATGACGTGGCTTAAGTTAAGCACCTCGGTTGCCTTACAAGAAAGGCACTTTTCCCAACACTATGCTTCACCCCGCCATCCTATTGACTCTTCACCTTCATTTCCGCAGTAATTTAAGGAACAATAAATTGAAGCTATGAAATAGTAATATAACGGGAAATGTTTATTTAATACCCATATCTATGTTTTGAAAGAATAATTATTGAATAATTATAAGTTAAATCAATGACTATTAAAACTTGCAATTATTTCACAGTCGCTGCAAAGTTAAAAGATTCTATTACTCTAAAATCACCACAGTACTATTACCTGTTAGTAATATTAGTAAGGACAGTCAGATTTACTCCCGACATCAGATTTTTAGTAGGCTACAGGGTCAAATTTTAATACCATAACAACGAAAACAGTTAATGTATGTAGTAGGGGCTTTTATGCGGACGATAAATTACACTTTGCAAACTAACGACCCATGGTAAATATTTTTATCAACACAATAACTACACGCTTGGGGTTAGTACAGCAGCTCAGAATAACACAAAACTGTGTCCTCTTATCATCTCTCTCTGTCGTTCCCTTCTCTCTTTCTCGTTACTTTTATTTTCTTTATTTCCTGCCCCTGTTTGTATACTTTTCTCTTTACAATTTTCTCCATTTTACCTCTTTTATTTACAACTTGTGGCTTCCATTTACAAAGTATTAGCTTCTATAAACACACAAATACAATTATTACGCAATTTTAAGAATATAAAACCATTTTAATTGATATAAGTGTTTATTTGCAGCAAGTGAATTTAACAAAAGAAGCGAAAGTCACATACAAAAACATCTGGATTCTTACGAGTATCAGAGGCACTCTCGCCAGAATATACGAATCATTGTGAATAGCTGCTGTAGTTTACAGTACGTTTGACGGTAAAAACAATCGACACGGAAAACAGTAAAGCAAGCAACACTGATAATAATTACTATTTCTTACATTTTCAGTTAATTTTCAGTCATTAGTCAAGCTTCCAGTGTGTACTGAACGCCAAAAATATGCTATAACACAAGTATAAAATTTCTAAAAATTTGTATTACTTATTTTTTTCTTCTTTTTTCCTTCCTCGTCCTCCTCCTCCACATCCTCTTCCTCCTCCTCCTCCTCCTCCTCCTCATCATCATCATCATCATTTTCATCATCATCGTCGTCGCCGTAGCCGTAGTCATCGTCGTCGTCGTCATCTTCTTCTTCTTCTTCTTCTTCTTCTTCTTCTTCTTCTTCTTCTTCTTCTTCTTCTTCTTCTTCTTCTTCTTCTTCTTCTTCTTCTTCTTCTTCTTCTTCTTCTTCTTCTTCTTCTTCTTCTTCTTCTTCTTCTTCTACTTCTTCTTCTTCTTCTTCTTCTTCTATAATCCAACTCCAAGAAGGCTTGTAGCCTGTCTGGACTTCCACAAAAGCCATTTCTTTCGGTCTCCAACACGACTATCCCCACTTAGCCTGTAAACGACAAATTTTATAACTCTTCTACGTCTTCCCATCTGTTAATGTTTCCCTACATTATATTACTTTACATGCTATACTCTGTTTCATTCTATCGTTTAAAGAGTAAATGTTCAGTCGGCCCTACGATCTTATATTGTTGGGATTCCTACGCGTGCAACCCTTATTTTTCCTCACAGGCTTCATTTCTGCAGATTGGGTCATATTGAATTATCGTTCATTATTACATTCCTTTTTCACAAACAACTAACTTTTGCTATTACCTTATACAGATTATTTTTAATATCCTCGCTTGTTTCGTTTCTTAACTATATATATATATATATATATATATTTATTAATAATGTAACTGTATATAATATATATATATATAATATAATATATATATATATATTGTGAACATAATATATTGTATTCGTTCTTCCTACTAATAATGTCTTCCCCATAATCATAACAATAACATCACTACTCAGTAAATAGAAGTATGGTACTAGATATATCGGTTGTTCAATTGAAATGAGTTTTGATTGTACACGTTTTCACGAAAGTTACTATGTTAGTATTATTTTCAGATATTGTTAAATAGCCTTTCTGACTATTAGCGATATACGGTGTGTTATAAATTATTTGCTCACCTGCAAAACAATAGTGTCTGTGTAGGTATCTATAAGGCAAAATATTATCCGTCTCTATTTTCAAACAATACCTTAAATTGTTTGACAAACTGCACTCTTGTCACATTCTTCTAATCAATATTATTGGCGGCGTCGTTCATTCCTATACTTATGACAACTTTGATGTGGTATATAAGCTTTATGTAGATTGTTTTAAATATGTAAGATATTCTCTCCTCTTTATGGTATCCTAAGTATCTTTCTGCCGACTAGATCGAAGGCCATTCTGTAATCAATAAATCTCATATAGTTCCAAGATTTTATTTGCGATCTTTTCCAATTAACTTCAGAAAACACTTATATACTTTTTTTAATGTATATTTCATTCTTGACATAAAATTTTCAATTTACTGCTATAAATATCTGTTAGTGAACGCCTTGAGTGTTGAAACATCATCACATAGGACAAAATGCTGATCCTGAGAACAAAAATGATACTTTCACGAGACATTCAGTCACACACACCTTCCCAAGTGTGGGTGGTTGACATTCAGTAACAGTCACCTACAGGTTATGATGAAATTCAGAGTGAAGAAGCTATCTAACTTCAGGGAAAGTAACAATTGGAAGCACTTGTCGGTGACCACTGTAAAGTAGTGAACTACAAATGTTCTTTCGTGTATGGTATAACAGTATTAGACATTCAACGTAAGGCAAAGACGTGCTAACCAATGCAGACATAGGCGATACACATAGATAACATTATACATATAATAAGTCGATTGACGCATAAACTATAATAAAGTAATAGGAAGGTAATAGAGAAAAATGGAATGGTAATCGACATATGCAATAGCAAGGAGTTTACCAACCTAATAAGTTTGATAAATGTACGATATGTCACAATGAATTAACTCATACATAGGGTATTGTGCGCGTGTGCGTGTGTGCAACATTACGGCTACACAAGAAAGCCGTAGCCGCCTTTAGGTTAAACTAATTTTAAAACGTAGGGAATTAAAATGATATAAACATATGACTATCGCTAAAATCTTTAAGTAATCCTAAAATTACTTTGTAATGTGACTGAATAATCTACTGTTGCATAATATAACGTCAGTTTATCAAATTTAGTAGAAGCAGCTCATTTCTGTGCATGAAAAAAAATGTTATGCTAAAGGTTGTCCAAACGAAAAATGTGAAATAGTGGAATCTGTAACTGAGTATTTATATATTGTAACAAGACATATGAGCCCAATAGTTTAAGTAACAAAATGTTAACACATGTCATAATAATTGAGATAACAAGACATATCAATTATTTACTCTGGAAATGCCAAGAATGAAACTACATAAGCAACTTATCAAGAAGAATAAACTCACAACGCAGGAGTTATAAAATGTAATGGTAATAAACAATAATAACAACTTATAAGAAGAAAGAAGATACAGTAAACAGTGTTTATACCACAAGAACCAATAACCCAATAGATTCGGTCAGTTAGGAACCAATAAAAACAAGGAAGAAACATACTATTAGAAAGACACACAACAACCATGGCATAAGATATAGATTCCAAGAGCCAGTCAACTATAAATTAACATCTTACCCGTATAAATACTAACTGAGAGACTTACAGATTGAAAATAAAACAATAACTGACTAACTTAGATGACCCATATATGACCAATAATATTGTAAATGAGTAGGGCATCCCATATTAGACAAAAGAGTGGAAGTAACAATAATGTTAGCAATACAGTGATAAGCTTAGATTTAATATCTATGCAGTAATAAGAAAGTTACATCAATTATAAAATATTTGTGTCAATTCGAGCAAATATGTATACTCTCAAACCCAGCTACCCCACGCTAATAACAACAATTAAAATATTTCGCGAAAGGGGTATGTGCGTTAAATTAAAGATCGTCAACCAATCAAATCAGAGAAATTAGCCAATTTTACAACGATCGCAGAACGGAACGGCAGCTTCATGTGCCATTTCGAGACACTTTTTAATCAACCTTTGAAGAGTGCAGACGGCGGCTCGACACCGGAAGAAATCAGCTGTTTACCTAATTTGTGCGCGTCACTTATGTCAACAAAGCAACATAACCTAAATTTGTGCAAACATAACTACACTATTATTGAAGATGTTTGAAGTGTAACAGTGCGTTAATAAGGATTGCTAAGTGTATAATCCCTAGCAATTCCGGGATTTAAAAGGGAGTACAGTGATTTTCTCAAATTAGTTAAGAATTGAAAAAAATTACGATATAATCGAACAACATTCTAATAATGTGTATAAAATAAAGTATGTAGCTCATTCCACCTTATTAATATCATTCAGTCAACAATAATAATGATAATTCTCAATTTAATTTAAATATAACAGAATTAAGAATTTTGAAAACATTAATCATTTATTATGTATGAATACTGAGTGTGCTATAACCACACACACCTGATTGAAGCGTTGTTCAGCAAACCTAGATTAAACTAACAAGCATTAATAAGAGATTGAGAATTGTCGACTGTCTGAAGTAATTAACGAAAGTTAACGAAAATTGCAAATGTTATTTTTGTTTTGTATTTTAGGAAGAGTCTACTACTACTATTTTGAATATGTCTGTTTATTATGAATAAGAGTTAGTGTTACTAAGCTAGATAAATACTTGCAACTAAACAATTACCTTTTGCGGAGTCAAGTATGACGATTCAGATGTTTCATTAAACAACACTGTTTCGAATTATTATATTATTGTTCACATTTTAAATATTTTATCAAAAGTTCTTTAACATTAACAAACGTTTATTAAACCATTTATTGTCGGTTGACTAATAAACTAGTTAACCTAAAATGCCCAAAGCAGGCATGGTTATAATTATATGTTATGTATTAAGAGATGATTGAGTTGTAATCATCCTTCAACTGCCTGATAACGGTAGATTAAGATTTCTAGTAAATTATTTGGTATTCTGCAGGTTAAAAGAACCCACAATTGAATTAAATTATTTAACAAAAAAGCATGTTAAGCATGTTAAATTACTTAACAGTCTGACGTTGTAGATCAGTCATACCACCCTGAGATAATTTTTGTAAAACAAATAACCAATGTTAATTAATTTTAAACCAAAATGGTTAGTGATATTTTAGATCATTAAAGAAGTGTTAAACAAAGAATAAATTCTCATTTTATACGATAAAGCAGAGTCAGTTAGTTCATTTCAATAGACTAGAGTTTACAGAATAGGTGAACACCTCTTATTGGATAACACGACAAACAGCGGCGATTTGAAATACGATAAGTCAATTTAAAGATTAGATTGCTACATCGACCCTGCAAGATCGGCCAGATTCACTACAAGTAAGTGATAATTTCTTACCAGATATTTGTATCTGGAATCCACGTCACCGATTTGCCTAGTCGACGGAAGAATACTAAATTAAAATAAATTAACGGAAGTTTAAATACTTCACTAACTAACGTCAAGAGCGATTCACCGGATTTAATTATATTGGATTCAATTAAACAATTGAATTGGATTGAATAAATCAATAAACACAAACTAATACAAGCCTTCAATTTAAACTTCAAAACAAACTCTAAACAATAAAATAAAAACACGTATAAACGGTTATTCCACAAAGTGACGCCAACAACGTGTGGCTATTAAACCGACAACCCCGTAAAACACTCGTTACAATATCGAGCGTTGAATCTATTGCAATAAAGTGGAAACTACAATAGCTGAAATTATTGTCATTATCGTGGCTCCAAAACTCGTCACTTCGTCTTCCTTTTTACCTGTAATCCTATCCAATCCGCTTAGACCCTCCTTTCACTTTCTGCGATACAGGTCAAAAGCGATATAATATCTAAACTAATTGTCATTTGTAGTTTTTAACTGATGCCTTCCTACCTTCGAAAGTCTCTGACAGTACACACAATTGCACAGTGTTTACAAAGCGCAACGCAACAGCATTTAAAAAACATTTAAATTAAACGTCCGTGATATTCGTTTACTTCATGGAAGGCAGAAGGTTCATTGTTCGGGTAAAATATCACAGCACATATTCTACCCAACTGAGAAAAAACCCTCAAGTTTACTATGACGTTATATTTGTTGTAACCAAAAGACAGGAAAATGTAAAACGTTATTGTACTGAAAGGACGTATATACTGTGCTTGCTGTTGTGTGTTTATGTACATAGGGAGAAAGAGAGAGAGGGAGAGAGTCAGACAGACAGAAAAACATACAAACAGACAGACAGATAAATAGACGGACAGACAAAACACTTCTACTTTTTCACATGAATAAATTTTATTCTGTACAAACCAAAACAGCAACATACATTGGAACGGGTAAGTGTTGATTTAAAAACCCAGTAAAATGTAGACGTATCGCCATTATCAACCGTTAACTGCGAACTGCTTCTAAACATTTTATGTCATTACTATAGAAAGTTCCAAGGTGAGTTTGTAAACAAAACGTTCTAATTGTTACGTTCTAATCTTTATAAATACACAGATTTTATTTCACCTTTTTCTCAATAAAAGACGCAGAGTAATCCAGCCACTCTGTTTCAATATTTTTATTTCCTCTCTCTCCTCTCTTACTCTCTTCTTTTCTCTTTATTCTGCTACCAAACTAAACTAACGCCACACAAACCATTCATTTACATACACACTGCACACACACTACATTGTTGCTGCCATCGGTGTGCGTGCAGCACGTTTCATAGTGTCTCTACATACACACACGTACTATGACGTATAAAGTTCGCATCACTTGCCGTAGTAATTATTCTATATTAAAGTGTACGCGTGTTTCTCTGTCAAACGTGTTTCCACTTCCGTGATTCTAGATTTGATATTTTTCCTATGTTTTGGTTCTTGAAATTATTATAAAGTTTCTTTTATAAATAAAATATTTTTCTTCACTTACTGATGTACTAGCCTTTAGTCACTTTTTTGCTTTATGTGAACTTTTTAGGAATACATTCATAATTGTTTAGTCATAAGTCTCAACAATTATAAACACAAGTTGTAACTAAAAAGATACTGTACTTATATTTAAGTGTGAGAATGAATTGTACGTTTCGGTCTATATATCTAACGAGATCCACTGAACAGATTATTTTGTGTATAACAGAATAAGGATATCATGGAATAAATAATTAATAATGTTTGGATTAATTGCAAATAGTCTGCAACTACTGTCGTCTGTCACATTGTCATATCCTGCACACCGGACGTTTCTGTAGTACCAACGACTAGGTTGCAAGCTTCTCATCCACATCTCACTGAGTACGTCTTCTTTCTATGATCTTCTGAGTATTCAGAGTTTACGTTGTCTGGGTGTAGTAAACCAGCCTAGTAGCTTTTGGACCAGGAAACTTGTACATTCTTTCCACTTGCACATACTACACAAGGTGCTTTGTATTTATTATGCCTAAAGTTGTCTTGCCAAGATTAAGGTGCCTAAATTACAGACAAGTAAATATATTAACAATTATTTCATTTACTTAATTTATTTTCTTACAAGAAACAATGACTGCTGGTTCCTACAAACCATAGTCTAAATCAAGCCTACAGCACAGTGATATTGGAGTATATGTAAAACTTTTTCTGATGCAATGACAATTAACTGGCAAAAGTTTTGAAATGTCTATGTCCCGCCGACGTTTTGAAATGTGTACCTCCGGCAATAGTTTTCTACGAAGTAGACTTATAAGCGGAGAAAATTTTCTTCCTTATGAGAAGAGTTCAGACAAAGTTAAAATTGAAAAGGATTTTTCTAAATCTAGTTCAATAAGGATTTTATTCTATGTTTGCGAAACGCATAATTCTTTGTGTAAAATCAGTCAGTATGACGAAGTTGTTTTACGCTGATGAAGTATGCTTTCTATTCATATGTCTGACGCGGTTTATAATGTTTCAAATTACGTTACTTTAGAAGCACGGGAGTTTACAAGAGATGCCATTTATTATTTTCCAAGATAATAAATTTGTATAAATTAATTTGTTGATTACCAAAAAATCTTAAATATTCCGTGTCTGTGTTTAGTTTCTATAAAAACTGCGTCTTATAACTGAAATTATTTGAAGATGGTATAATTTAAATGAGGACAATTGAAAGAACTAAAGACATTATTAAGTTGCCATACTTTTTAAAATTATATTCTTAAGCCAAAACGGGTATAACGGATAAGGCATGGTTTCTATGGTGTTTTGGAGCTGTTTATTGTGACTGGTAGAAATTTGTATAGCCTTGTTGCTAAAAACGTAGCAAAAATAATTGCTTCATTACAGGAATAATAAAATATAAAATACCAAATATATACTTCCTTAAAAACTTTTCTTTCATTACTATTAAGCGAAATCTGTAAAAAATTGCCTTTTATAATATGACAACAAAATATAAACATCGTGTTTGTAAAGTTAGAGAGATTACAAATACAAAATAACGTACAATTGTACTGTTGATGGTAATGTGTGAAAATTTAAGCATCTGCGAAATATCAAAATTGACGTGTAAAATTCTCATGTCACACGGGAATATAAAGGAAACGATGGTAAACTGATATTTTGTTATTCAATAAGCCAACAATGACTTATTGATTCTGAAAAGCGATAAAGATTTAGAATTGTTAAATGTAACGGGCTTGAGTTACTTGTTATTTGTTCCCGAGTCACAGACATGGAATAAACATCAGTGCCTGTCAGCAGTTGTCAGCAAACGAAAACAGTATTTATCGAATCTTCAACGATCTTTCTCAAAATACTCCGCATTTATTTGTAACATCTCATTCCTGCATTTATTTAGATAATATCAAACAGGCGAGACTCGTTAGCCTTCATACAGCGATCGACGTTGTCGTCATAAGCAGAAAGCCTTCAGGTCTGACAGATTTGTTGCAGTTGGATCACCCCAAATGAATGTAAAATCTTTTTTCCAACACCGTGTATATTTGAAATTAAATTGAAGCCTTTATAAAATTAAAATTAAAAACTAGAGCCATAGTGTACTTTATGTATAAAACACACGGTTTTTTGTAAAATGCAAATTTTTTTTTAGTAAAAGCTTTGTTTAGTTTTTATTCTTTTGTAATTTTGTATATTTTATTCTATTGTAAAGAAAACACACTGATATAAAAATGATTTGTTGCTTATTAAACAATCAATAAATAACAAATGATTGATGCTCATTGTCGTCCTTCCTACTGCCTGAAAAATGGTTGTACGTTAACAAATTTTACATTACACTTAATCATTACGTTTAAAACTTTGTACAGATTAAAATAAGTGATAAACTGTTTCCTTCCTCTCTCTTACGTAAACTAGTTTTAGGCATGAAGCTGGAACAAGTTAGATGATTGGGTAGGAAGGATATTAACATTTTGAAGCTTCGAGTAAAAGGAGCCGTTACAAAGAGAAAATTAAAAATAAGACATTGAATAAAATATGTTAACGGAGAATACTGCAAGGAACGTCGACAACAGGTGAAGGAACTACAAAAGGAGTATCAAGTTAACAGCAGCTGAAAGAACTAAAGAATTTCCATTATCATTATTCCATAAACCCAATTATCATTTAACACCCTTTCCAAATTTTGGGTAACCTAAAAAATTTGTGTGTTTTAAAATACATATTTTCATCACATTTGTATATTATTAAAATACGTTATGTATAAGTCTACAAATATCTACAGGAACGTATATAAACTTAAAAGCTAGGATTACATTATTTGTTAACTAAAGATTATATTGATAAATTTAACTAAAATTTAAGGCAGAATTTTGAAGTGTTTAGTGTTTATTGTGTGACTATCTGTTTTCCAATTGGTATACTACTGAGAAAACTAATATTTAAATTTAGCTAATAATAAAATCATGTATTTTGTTCTACATAGTCAACCGGTAATGCAACTCAGAAAGTTTTCTAGTATATGTTTAGAAATAAGAGCAACGTATGTATGATAGACTACAAACGGAAATCACTGTTTGAAACTTACTTTGACATATGTAACCATTATCAAAACATATTACAACGACTGTCATGTAACCAGTCAATGCTAGTTGTATTATGACTTCTTTTTTCTTAACTTTAATTTAAATTTGCTTTACAAACTTGTTTTGCTTTGTTCCATAGGTTAATAAGCTATGCAACTAATTTTGAAATTTAAAACACCTTAAACAAAGTAGTTGGATATATTCTGTAGCGTGACAGAAAATCCACTACTTATTAATTCAATTAAAATCATAAAAATTAATTACATTACTTATACTAATATAATATCGAATGAAATTTAATGAATTCAAAGGAATAAACCACAATAAAATAAAAATCCTCATTGCATTATATAAAAACCACTGTTAAAAATCAAAGAAATTATTAAAAGCAACTCACATTATAAAATCAGAAATTTACCCAGGAAGTTAGGAGCAGTAAACAAATTAGAAACCACAAAATAAAGAAGGAAGAAATAGTTTAAGAGTGGTGAAATAACAAAACACCCCAAACACAAGAAGAAGGAAGAGTAGAGTTTATTATCAGGAAGTAAACAATACCCTGAACCCTTTAACGAAGAGCAAAGTAAGTATCAGAAAATAAATTAGATACTCCAAACCAAACATCAGTCAAGATAACACGAAGTACCTTGGTTTACCCAAGAGTGAAGAATGAAGACAAGAAGAAAGAAGAAGGAAGACCAGAAGAAAGACAAGAATGAAGACCAGAAGAAAGACAAGAGTGAAGACAAGAAAGAAGACAAGAAGAGAGGAAGAAATAGTATGAAAGAAACACCGTTATAAAACCTATTATTAACTACCATGAACCCCAAACCCATAAAGACAATTAAAGAAAGTATAACATCCCAAAACCCTATAAAATGTAATTATTAATAAGCCAAAAGTGTTGTATAGTATTATAAGAAGTGAACCAACTAAAGCTATTGTGTGATAAAAAAATAAACAAGTCTTAACAGTCCATGATTACTAAAGTCTGGTCTGAGATAATAAGACTCAATATATCAGAACCACCAGTGAAAGTGAACTAGTGCAAGTGTTTTTGGAAATACAATAAACTTAAAGTTGTAGTGATACTATGACTTACCAATACGCTATATAACAACTTTTATATTCAATAATACACATCATCATAAAATAATAAAATGGAAGAGTTCCAATATTTTATTATTTTAATGTCAATTTGTTATTACAAGACATTTGTAGAAATGCTAATAACTAAAGTATGGGTGAACATGTTTACTCAATAAGGGGATAATAAATAATAATGGTTTAGACCAGGAAGGACTGGAATTAATTTAAGTGTTCATAGGTTTAAAATGGCTATTTGTTCACAGCCATAAACTCAATAGGTTTGTAAGAATTCTTAGTCAATAAGATTTATATGTGTTTAAAATAAATTATGTTTGTTAAATAACAGCTTAAATACCATTTAAAATGTTTCAGTAGGTATGCTGTGTTAATTAAAAAAGGAATTAAATGTATGTTATTATCAAACAATGTCAGCAATATGTCCAATTGTACAGAATGCTAAGTAATGTTCATTATTATTTTTATATAACAGTAGTATTAATTAGATGCTACACTTCACAATAAGTTTATAAACCATTTTATTTTTATGTCATAATAACTGTTTAAAGTCAGAGGAGGAGTAGGAATAAATTTATTTGAGAAAGCCAGAAATGTAAAATTCTCAACTCTAGGCCATTTGAGGAATTCACAGAAACCATATAAACCAGTTAATTCACTTATAAATCCTGTAAACTAGCAAGATTTAGGTAAGGTAAATCAGTTAACAACTACTGTGAATGAACCTATGAGTTAAAATGATAATATGGAAAAATACCTTAAATTATTGTAAATTTTTGAATTATATAATTTAATTATTTTTAAAGAGCAATGTCAAATTCAGAGATTAACACAAAAAACCAGTTCAAAGGTTCAATTTATATGTATTTAAGGAAAGGAAGAGAAATATGACTATTTGAAATTTATTATAATAGTATTAATAACAATTAAAATGGCAGAAAAATTATATGTAGGCGGAAACCAGTTTTTGAGCCTAGATTTCGAAAAAGAAAGAAATTTAGTAATTTCCACAAAAATGTCAACAGATATAGACTATAATATATCAATTTAAAGAGAATGAGAGAATTAAACCAATGATAAGGTTCATAATTCATGAAGGTGATGAATAAACTAAATAAATTCCATATATAATGTATTTATGTATCATGTATATGGGAAATCGAAATATTTTAACAATACTTTTTCAAAGATTAACTGGGCCAGATTTTGACTAACGTGAAGGAAGTTAGTTAGTTCTTTGTTAATGATCAAGCTGAACAGATCATGTAATATAACGTTCCTTAAAACCGTGTAGAAAAGAGTAATAAGGTTATCTAGTAATTTCAGTGGAACGAGAGTTACGTTAAACAAACACTTTTACAGTAAAAACAACTTAAACTTTAACGACAATAGTGAAACATAACACCACACTACAAGATACAAGTGATTTAAAACAGTAAAACAATATATTTGTGATAATTCACGCTACAACTCATAACCGCTTTTTGAGTAGTTAACCAACAGAAGTGAACACAAATAAAATAACATAATTAGCACCAGTATACACGGAACACTCCTTCAGAACACCCCAAACAATATATTAGACAGATTACACCAGTGCGGGGACATTTAAAACATATATGAAGTTAATTTGGCAGTGAGATTTTCTCGCGACGACATTGGCGTTTAACCTAGTCATCCTTAGGAGCAGCCATCTTGAAAAATGCGAATCAGTGCCCACCTCATCGAGTGACGTCATAGTCTACATATGGTTTGACAATTCAATTTTTAAACATTATATAAGGATTATTAAAATATTGTTAGATAATAATTATTGAAATCACTTTATTTGTAAATGTTATACTTTCTCGTTTACCCTTCTCTGACTATTAATATAATCGCTCCAAGAACCTGTCTTTTTTCTAATACTTGTAACAAATTATAACCTGTATGAACAACTCGATTATTTACTGAGATGGAGTCGAAAATTGCTCAGAATCGATTAAACATCGATCCTTTCTTAAATTTGTTAATAAATCCATTTATTTCAATTGTTTGTATCTATAAATTATTTCACATGCTAATTTAAGGTTTATTTATTAATGCAACGAGACTTCCAGAAGAAGAAAATATTTTTGAAAGTGAGATATTGGACCAGCACGAAAAATCATAAATCGATTGCTGACCGGAGTTAATCTGATTAACTCCGGACTTTGTCAAGATCTTCCAGAAGTGCTAAATAATTAATAAATACCTTCTTAGTTATTAAAAATTTTACCAAAACATTAAAACAGGATTATTTCACAAATACAGACATCCATTAAACATAAACTTTTTTTTTTTGAAAATTTTATTTTTTTAAATAAAATGTTTTCTTTTTTTTTTGTAAAGACCGCATACAGGGTCTGGTTACAAATTGGCGTCCAACTTAGAGGGCTTGATAAGTTAAGCCTGGCAGCGGTTATTTAATAGAACAGAAGAAAATGCAAAGGCGAGCTACTTCGAAGAAGAGGGCGGCAGAGGCCGAAAAGGAAGTGGACATGGGGGATAAGGAGGCAACACCCGTGGAGGATCCGGAGGGGGTAATACCACAAGTGGAACCGAAACAACCCGCACCACCAGAGGAACAACCCGAATTACCAACTCAAACCGGAGAGATCAATGTCCCAGAGAAGGAGAAACCATCACGAGCAGAGGATAGTAACATACAGGAAATGCTCAGACAGATGATGGAGACAATGAATGGAATGAGTCAAGATTTGAAGAAAGAAATCAAATCCACGAAAGAAGATTTGAACAAGAAAATGGATTCTACAAAGGAAGAGTCGAATAAGAAAATGGAAGGAGTGAATAAGAACATAGAATCCAAAATAGAGGATTTGAAGGAAGACAACCATTCATTAAATGAAAAATTAGAAGATTTGAAGGAAGACAACCGATCCACAAAGGAAGAATTGGGCAGGAAGATAGAAAATACCAACAAGAGGATTGAGGAAACCAGTAATAATTTGAACAAGAAGATGGAAGATCTGAAAGAGGACAATCAATCTTTGAGTAAGAAGATGGAAAAGAAAATGGAGGAAACAAGTAGGAAAATGGAAAGCGACAATCAGCAACTGAGGGAAAAGTTGGAGGAAAATAATCAGAAAATGAAGGAGAAAATGGACGAGAATAATCAAAGGTTGAGAGAAGAACTAAGGGAAGTCAACCAGGAGAGCATGAATAAGGTAGACGAGAGAATAGAGCTGGCGAAAGAAGAGTTAAATAAAAAGATAACAGAGACGAAGAAATCCATCGTCAAAAAGTTAGAACAGGAAGTCGTGGTTGTTAACCAGCAGATCAGAGAAGTGGACGAAAGATGTCGTCAGACAGAAAACGAAGTGCTGGAAGTCCGGGAGGTAATACATAAAGAGATTGCACATGTCAAGGAACAACAGGAAACGAGACTGGAAGAAAACAAGAAATTTACCCTGGAAGAAATAAATAAAGTGCGGACACATGTCACCGAAAGATGCGACGGCGTGGAAGCTGCTATGACGAACATCACGGGACAAGTGCGTCAGAGTCAGGAGGAGATAGAAATGATAAGAAATCGACCAACTGGATATAATAATTTCCCCATGTCAGAAAACAGAGAATGGCTTAATTTCCGGCAGTATAAGCGGAAGCCCATGGAGTTCTTGGCACGCATAGAGGAGTACCTAGAAAACTATAGAGGGAACCGATGGGTCCAGAACCGGGAAATCCTAGACGAGTCGTTTCGGGAGGTGAATGACCATTGGTGGATGGCCAACCGGAGCGACATCGAAAGCTATCAGCAATTTAAGAGCCTCTTCAAGGCTAAGTATTGGTCGGAAACGACTCAAAACTTGATAAGGGATAATATATGCCACGGCCATTACAAACCACAAGTCGGTAGTTCGATGACAGCATAATTCCTCGGCAAGGTATGTATGGCCAAGCATTTAGAACCGGCCATACCAGAGGAGTGCCTAATCAATAAGCTGTCATACCATTATGACGAAGAGGTAATACGAGCGAGGAGAGGCAGCCAAATCAAAACAATTGAGGCAATGACCGAACTCCTCGAAAACTACGAGAACGAAGAATACTACCGACAGAGCCGGAGAAGAAATGAGGGGCCCGAACCAAGGACGTATCCGAACAACAACCGGGGTACGAACAACACCAACACTGGGTACCAAGGAGGCCGGGCATACCCGCAGAATAATAGTTTTAATAATAACAATAACGTTAGCAATACTAATAATAATCATAATAATAATACGGGTCCAAACCATCCAAACCCGAGTCGACCCACTAATGGTTATCAGGGTAACGGAAATCCCTACCCTCATAACCCAAATAGTCAGAGAAGCCCCAATTATGGTAATGCTCGTTACCATAATAATAACAATCGAATAAGTCCAAATAATGGTAATCCCAGTAATAATAGGTTTCCCCGTCCACGAGTGAATTTCATACGAGCAGTAGATGGTCGACAGCGAAGATAGAACAACAATCGAAGAAACAGCTACCGTGAATATGAAGATAGGCGGAGGAGCCTATAACGGGACCAACCAAGGTACTATCCGGCGAGAAGGAGTACTAGTTTAGACGATGCTGAACGGAGGACCAACCACGAACGACCGGAAGACCACAGGACAGATCGACAGGGGCCCACTCTAAGCATCCCAAATGATGCTTCAACTAGTATGGCACAAAGGAACAATGATGTCGAGCCTTTAAACGTAATAAACGCAGGCAGTAATAAATCGCCAGAACCCGTTACTGCTCCTAAATACTGGGTATAATAATGATGAGTTTAACAGAACAAATAATAATAATCGTATCACAGTCATCGGTTGTAACTACCTAAAGAACATCCGACATGAGTTATTGGAAGAGGACGACAATAATCCCACCAATAACTTTAATAACGAAATCATACATGTCAACGCGGAGGTAGAAGGCATCCCCGCTAGGTTGATGATCGATACTGGTTCAAACGTATCAATCATAAGTACGACTGAGTTGGAGAGGATACAGCGAGAGTGCGGGAGAACTTTACCAACGTTGCCATTGAACAATATTATTTTGTTGGGTGCAACCGGCCGACAAAATAAAACAATACGAAGGCAAGTCTCCGCCAGTGTGATGAGCTGTGGTATACCAATTGATATGGAATTCTTGGTGGCGAGCGGGCTGCCGTTTAATATACTGGTCGGGTGTGATGTGCTCAGGAGGAATTCCGCCATCATTGATTTGAGAACTGAGAAATTGTCGCTGTTTACCAACGGACATACTTGGACGGCTAACTTGGTTGGTAGTGACCAAGTCATCCCCGATAGTATCCACCAACAAATCCGCAAAATTAACTATATCCATTCAACATCTATAATTGAACAAAGGATAGACGACACCTCCAATGAAGATTTATGGTCACAAAAAATCCAGGAGATCAGGGATTTCCGGAGCGGTATAACCGGCGAAAAATTAACCTTATACCAAGCGAAGAAATTAGTCGACATCTATAAAAAATATAAATCAGTCTTTTCTGATGAGCCCGGTAAAGTGAAAAACTTCCAGTGTACTCTACAGTTCCGAGACACAGTGGACTTTAACCAGAAGTCTTACCCCATCGCGCAATCACGAAAGGAAGCTGTAAGAGCTGAAATAAAACAAATGATTAACCGTGACATAATAGAGAGTAGCCAATCCCCATATACAAGTCCTATCGTGGCTATTCCTAAGAAAAACGGACAAGTCCATTTGTGCCTAGATGCGCGTGAAATAAATAAAATGATCATAAATGACAGGACTTCGCCCGGTGAGATTGAGGAGATTTTGAAACGGTTCCACGGCACCAAGTACTTTAGTACCTGGGATACGGTGTGCGGGTACTGGCAGGTGGAATTACATCCACAGAGTCGCCAGTAACTGGCCTTTATATTCAAAGGAATGAAATTTAATGAATTCAAAGGAATAAACCACAATAAAATAAAAATCCTCATTGCATTATATAAAAACCACTGTTAAAAATCAAAGAAATTATTAAAAGCAACTCATATTATAAAATCAGGAATTTACCCAGGAAGTTAGGAGCAGTAAACAAATTAGAAACCACAAAATAAAGAAGGAAGAATCAGTTTAAGTGTGGTGAAACAACAAAATACCCAAACACAAGAAGAAGGAAGAGTATAGTTTATTATCAGGAAGTAAACAATACCCTGAACCCTTTAACGAAGAGTAAAGTCAGTATCAGAAAATAAATTAGATACTCCAAACCAAACATCAGTCAAGATAACACGAAGTACCTTGGTTTGCCCAAGAGTGAAGAATGAAGACAAGAAGAAAGAAGAAGGAAGACCAGAGGAAAGACAAGAATGAAGACCAGAAGAAAGACAAGAGTGAAGACAAGAAAGAAGACAAGAAGAGAGGAAGAAATAGTATGAAAGAAACACCGTTATAAAACCTATTATTAACTACCATGAACCCCAAACCCATAAAGACAATTAAAGAAAGTATAACATCCCAAAACCCTATAAAATGTAATTACTAATAAGCCAAAAGTGTTGTATAGTATTATAAGAAGTGAACCAACTAAAGCTATTGTGTGATAAAAAAAATAAACAAGTCTTAACAGTCCATGATTACTAAAGTCTGGTCTGAGATAATAAGACTCAATATATCATAACCACCAGTGAAAGTGAACTAGTGCAAGTGTTTTTGGAAATACAATAAACTTAAAGTTGTAGTGATACTATGACTTACCAATACGCTATATAACAACTTTTATATTCAATAATACACATCATCATAAGATAATAAAATGGAAGAGTTCCAATATTTTATTATTTTAATGTCAATTTGTTATTACAAGACATTTGTAGAAATGCTAATAACTAAAGTATGGGTGGACATGTTTACTCAATAAGGGGATAATAAATAATAATGGTTTAGACCAGAAAGGACTGGAATTAATTTAAGTGTTCATAGGTTTAAAATGGCTATTTGTTCACAGCCATAAACTCAATAGGTTTGTAAGAATTCTTAGTCAATAAGATTTATATGTGTTTAAAATAAATTATGTTTGTTAAATAACAGCTTAAATACCATTTAAAATGTTTCAGTAGGTATGCTGTGTTAATTAAAAAAGGAATTAAATGTATGTTATCAAACAATGTCAGCAATATGTCCAATTGTACAGAATGCTAAGTAATGTTCATTATTGTTTTTATATAACAGTAGTATTAATTAGATACTACACTTCACAATAAGTTTATAAACCATTTTATTTTTATGTCATAATAACTGTTTAAAGTCAGAGGAGGAGTAGGATTAAATTTATTTGAGAAAGCCAGAAATGTAAAATTCTCAACTCTAGGCCATTTGAGGAATTCACAGAAACCATATAAACCAGTTAATTCACTTATAAATCCTGTAAACTAGCAAGATTTAGGTAAGATAAATCAGTTAACAACTACTGTGAATGAACCTATGAGTTAAAATGATAATATGGAAAAATACCTTAAATTATTGTAAATTTTTGAATTATATAATTTAATTATTTTTAAAGAGCAATGTCAAATTCAGAGATTAACACAAAAAACCAGTTCAAGGGTTCAATTTATATGTATTTAAGGAAAGGAAGAGAAATATGACTATTTGAAATTTATTATAATAGTATTAATAACAATTAAAATGGCAGAAAAATTATATGAAGGCGGAAACCAGTTTTTGAGCCTAGATTTCGAAAAAGAAAGAAATTTAGTAATTTCCACAAAAATGTCAACAGATATAGACTATAATATATCAATTTAAAGAGAATGAGAGAATTAAACCAATGATAAGGTTCATAATTCATGAAGGTGATGAATAAACTAAATAAATTCCATATATAATGTATTTATGTATCATGTATATGGGAAATCGAAATATTTTAACAATACTTTTTCAAAGATTAACTGGGCCAGATTTTGACTAACGTGAAGGAAGTTAGTTAGTTCTTTGTTAATGATCAAGCTGAACAGATCATGTAATATAACGTTCCTTAAAACCGTGTAGAAAAGAGTAATAAGGTTATCTAGTAATTTCAGTGGAACGAGAGTTACGTTAAACAAACACTTTTACAGTAAAAACAACTTAAACTTTAACGACAATAGTGAAACATAACACCACACTACAAGATACAAGTGATTTAAAACAGTAAAACAATATATTTGTGATAATTCACGCTACAACTCATAACCGCTTTTTGAGTAGTTAACCAACACAAGTGAACACAAATAAAATAACATAATTAACACCAGTATACACGGAACACTCCTTCAGAACACCCCAAACAATATATTAGACAGATTACACCAGTGCGGGGACATTTAAAACATATATGAAGTTAATTTGGCAGTGAGATTTTCTCGCGACGACATTGGCGTTTAACCTAGTCATCCTTAGGAGCAGCCATCTTGAAAAATGCGAATCAGTGCCCACCTCATCGAGTGACGTCATAGTCTACATATGGTTTGACAATTCAATTTTTAAACATTATATAAGGATTATTAAAATATTGTTAGATAATAATTATTGAAATCACTTTATTTGTAAATGTTATACTTTCTCGTTTACCCTTCTCTGACTATTAATATAATCGCTCCAAGAACCTGTCTTTTTTCTAATACTTGTAGAAAATTATAACCTGTATGAACAACTCGATTATTTACTGAGACGGAGTCGACAATTGCTCACAATCGATTAAACATCGATCCTTTCTTAAATTTGTTAATAAATCCATTTATTTCAATTGTTTGTATCTATAAATTATTTCACATGCTAATTTAAGGTTTATTTATTAATGCAACGAGACTTCCAGAAGAAGAAAATATTTTTGAAAGTGAGATATTGGACCAGCACGAAAAATCATAAATCGATTGCTGACCGGAGTTAATCTGATTAACTCCGGACTTTGTCAAGATCTTCCAGAAGTGCTAAATAATTAATAAATACCTTCTTAGTTATTAAAAATTTTACCAAAACATTAAAACAGGATTATTTCACAAATACAGACATCCATTAAACATAAACTTTTTTTTTTTAAATTTTATTTTTTTAAATAAAATGTTTTCTTTTTTTTTGTAAAGACCGCATACAGGGTCTGGTTACAAATTGGCGTCCAACTTAGAGGGCTTGATAAGTTAAGCCTGGCAGCGGTTATTTAATAGAACAGAAGAAAATGCAAAGGCGAGCTACTTCGAAGAAGAGGGCGGCAGAGGCCGAAAAGGAAGTGGACATGGGGGATAAGGAGGCAACACCCGTGGAGGATCCGGAGGGGGTAATACCACAAGTGGAACCGAAACAACCCGCACCACCAGAGGAACAACCCGAATTACCAACTCAAACCGGAGAGATCAATGTCCCAGAGAAGGAGAAACCATCACGAGCAGAGGATAGTAACATACAGGAAATGCTCAGACAGATGATGGAGACAATGAATGGAATGAGTCAAGATTTGAAGAAAGAAATCAAATCCACGAAAGAAGATTTGAACAAGAAAATGGATTCTACAAAGGAAGAGTCGAATAAGAAAATGGAAGGAGTGAATAAGAACATAGAATCCAAAATAGAGGATTTGAAGGAAGACAACCATTCATTAAATGAAAAATTAGAAGATTTGAAGGAAGACAACCGATCCACAAAGGAAGAATTGGGCAGGAAGATAGAAAATACCAACAAGAGGATTGAGGAAACCAGTAATAATTTGAACAAGAAGATGGAAGATCTGAAAGAGGACAATCAATCTTTGAGTAAGAAGATGGAAAAGAAAATGGAGGAAACAAGTAGGAAAATGGAAAGCGACAATCAGCAACTGAGGGAAAAGTTGGAGGAAAATAATCAGAAAATGAAGGAGAAAATGGACGAGAATAATCAAAGGTTGAGAGAAGAACTAAGGGAAGTCAACCAGGAGAGCATGAATAAGGTAGACGAGAGAATAGAGCTGGCGAAAGAAGAGTTAAATAAAAAGATAACAGAGACGAAGAAATCCATCGTCAAAAAGTTAGAACAGGAAGTCGTGGTTGTTAACCAGCAGATCAGAGAAGTGGACGAAAGATGTCGTCAGACAGAAAACGAAGTGCTGGAAGTCCGGGAGGTAATACATAAAGAGATTGCACATATCAAGGAACAACAGGAAACGAAACTGGAAGAAAACAAGAAATTTACCCTGGAAGAAATAAATAAAGTGCGGACACATGTCACCGAAAAATGCGACGGCGTGGAAGCCGCTATGACGAACATCACGGGACAAGTGCGTCAGAGTCAGGAGGAGATAGAAATGATAAGAAATCGACCAACTGGATATAATAATTTCCCCATGTCAGAAAACAGAGAATGGCTTAATTTCCGGCAGTATAAGCGGAAGCCCATGGAGTTCTTGGCACGCATAGAGGAGTACCTAGAAAACTATAGAGGGAACCGATGGGTCCAGAACCGGGAAATCCTAGACGAGTCGTTTCGGGAGGTGAATGACCATTGGTGGATGGTCAACCGGAGCGACATCGAAAGCTATCAGCAATTTAAGAGCCTCTTCAAGGCTAAGTATTGGTCGGAAACGACTCAAAACTTGATAAGGGATAATATATGCCACGGCCATTACAAACCACAAGTCGGTAGTTCGATGACAGCATAATTCCTCGGCAAGGTATGTATGGCCAAGCATTTAGAACCGGCCATACCAGAGGAGTGCCTAATCAATAAGCTGTCATACCATTATGACGAAGAGGAAATACGAGCGAGGAGAGGCAGCCAAATCAAAACAATTGAGGCAATGACCGGACTCCTCGAAAACTACGAGAACGAAGAATACTACCGACAGAGCCGGAGAAGAAATGAGGGGCCCGAACCAAGGACGTATCCGAACAACAACCGGGGTACGAACAACACCAACACTGGGTACCAAGGAGGCCGGGCATACCCGCAGAATAATAGTTTTAATAATAACAATAACGTTAGCAATACTAATAATAATCATAATAATAATACGGGTCCAAACCATCCAAACCCGAGTCGACCCACTAATGGTTATCAGGGTAACGGAAATCCCTACCCTCATAACCCAAATAGTCAGAGAAGCCCCAATTATGGTAATGCTCGTTACCATAATAATAACAATCGAATAAGTCCAAATAATGGTAATCCCAGTAATAATAGGTTTCCCCGTCCACGAGTGAATTTCATACGAGCAGTAGATGGTCGACAGCGAAGATAGAACAACAATCGAAGAAACAGCTACCGTGAATATGTAGGTAGGCGGAGGAGCCTAGAACGGGACCAACCAAGGTACTATCCGGCGAGAAGGAGTACTAGTTTAGACGATGCTGAACGGAGGACCAACCACGAACGACCGGAAGACCACAGGACAGATCGACAGGGGCCCACTCTAAGCATCCCAAATGATGCTTCAACTAGTATGGCACAAAGGAACAATGATGTCGAGCCTTTAAACGTAATAAACGCAGGCAGTAATAAATCGCCAGAACCCGTTACTGCTCCTAAATACTGGGTATAATAATGATGAGTTTAACAGAACAAATAATAATAATCGTATCACAGTCATCGGGTGTAACTACCTAAAGAACATCCGACATGAGTTATTGGAAGAGGACGACAATAATCCCACCAATAACTTTAATAACGAAATCATACATGTCAACGCGGAGGTAGAAAGCATCCCCGCTAGGTTGATGATCGATACTGGTTCAAACGTATCAATCATAAGTACGACTGAGTTGGAGAGGATACAGCGAGAGTGCGGGAGAACTTTACCAACGTTGCCATTGAACAATATTATTTTGTTGGGTGCAACCGGCCGACAAAATAAAACAATACGAAGGCAAGTCTCCGCCAGTGTGATGAGCTGTGGTATACCAATTGATATGGAATTCTTGGTGGCGAGCGGGCTGCCGTTTAATATACTGGTCGGGTGTGATGTGCTCAGGAGGAATTCCGCCATCATTGATTTGAGAACTGAGAAATTGTCGCTGTTTACCAACGGACATACTTGGACGGCTAACTTGGTTGGTAGTGACCAAGTCATCCCCGATAGTATCCACCAACAAATCCGCAAAATTAACTATATCCATTCAACATCTATAATTGAACAAAGGATAGACGACACCTCCAATGAAGATTTATGGTCACAAAAAATCCAGGAGATCAGGGATTTCCGGAGCGGTATAACCGGCGAAAAATTAACCTTATACCAAGCGAAGAAATTAGTCGACATCTATAAAAAATATAAATCAGTCTTTTCTGATGAGCCCGGTAAAGTGAAAAACTTCCAGTGTACTCTACAGTTCCGAGACACAGTGGACTTTAACCAGAAGTCTTACCCCATCGCGCAATCACGAAAGGAAGCTGTAAGAGCTGAAATAAAACAAATGATTAA
This sequence comes from Magicicada septendecula, assembly GCA_034769895.1. NCBI lineage: Eukaryota > Metazoa > Arthropoda > Insecta > Hemiptera > Cicadidae > Magicicada > Magicicada septendecula. The sequence goes on along the minus strand of CM068371.1, from coordinate 354,682,027 downwards.
CCGTGACATAATAGAGAGTAGCCAATCCCCATATACAAGTCCTATCGTGGCTATTCCTAAGAAAAACGGACAAGTCCATTTGTGCCTAGATGCGCGTGAAATAAATAAAATGATCATAAATGACAGGACTTCGCCCGGTGAGATTGAGGAGATTTTGAAACGGTTCCACGGCACCAAGTACTTTAGTACCTGGGATACGGTGTGCGGGTACTGGCAGGTGGAATTACATCCACAGAGTCGCCAGTAACTGGCCTTTATATTCGAAGGGCGGAACTACCAGTTTAAGAGGTTGCCCTTCGGACTGGTAAATTCAGTCGCAGTCTTTGTGCACTGCATGGACCAGATACTTGGCCAAGAAGGACTACAGTTTACCACCGTATACGTTGATGACTTGCTAGTGTCCTCAGAAACTTGGGAGGAACACTGCTACCGTGTGGAACACGTATTAAAGAAGCTAGCAGCAAATAGTATTACGCTAAAATTAGCAAAATCTCATTTTATCGCTAAGGAAATTCAATTCTTGGGTTTCATCTTAAATGACCAGGGAATCTCACCGTCGGCTGAAAAAGTCGAAGCGATTCAGAACTTTCCTACACCTAAGAATCGAAGGCAGTTACAGTCATTCCTGGGACTCTGTAATTACTACCGCAAGTTCCAGGAAAAGTACTCTGAACTGACTGCCAGATTTCAGCCGCAACTGTCAGCCAAAAATAAATGGATCTGGGGTACAGAACAACACAATATATTATCTTTAATTAAACAAAAATTCCTTGAACCCATCATACTTCGCCATCCGGATTTTAGCAAACCTTTCTTTCTCAATTGCGATGCCAGTGACATCAGCCTCGGCACTGTATCAGGAGGATGAGGAGGGCGAACATCTTGTGATCTGCTTTGCCAGTAGAGCATTGAATCAGTGTGAGAAGAACTACCACGTCACGGAAAAGGAATTGTTAAGTTTCGTGTTCGCGTGTGGAAAATTCCGCACTTACATCCTTGGTTACTCCGTTACCGTCCGGACAGACCATATATCTATATCATTCCTAAAGAGATGTAAGTTAAGCCATGGAAGGTTGACACGGTGGATACTATTGCTGCAAGACTATTACCTTAAGTGGGAGTATATCCCCGGAAAGAAGAATGTCGTCGCGGACGTATTGTCTAGAGTAGACATTGATAAACAGACGTTCGAGGGGGAAAAGGAGAGTATACTTAAAGTATACCATATTCTAAGCAGCAGCGCCGGTCTACAATCAATTTTGGAACACCTGAGCACACACCAACAAGCTGACCCGAAATTAATCTCTATTATAACAAGATTGGAAGCAGGGGACGAGACTATCTCCCAATATTATAAAATCCATAACGCAATCCTGTTTTCACGACCATCTTTATATAAGGAAGAATGGAGAGTTATTATTCCAACCCATATCGAAAAGGAGATAGTGTACAATTATCATGTTCGATATGGGCATATGGGCGCCTTAAAGGTAGTAAAGGCCCTGGAAGAGAGCTGCCATATCAATGACATTAATCGGAAGGTACGAAAGTACATAGAAACTGCCGCATTTGCCAGCTCGTGAAGACCAACAACGAGAAAAGAGAAGGGCAAATGATTCCGATAACTTCTCAATCAAAACTAGAGAAAGTATTCCTGGACATCTGTGGGCCATTTCCCCGCAGTGGGGGCCGACACAGAGACAAATATCTCGTAATCGTGATGGACCATTATACCAAGTTCATCAAGCTATACCCAGCGAATCGGGCGACTGCAAATAAAGTTCTCGACATCCTGACCAACCAGTACTTCCCAGACATCGGAAAACCAGTTTCGATCATCACCGATCACGGAACACAATTCAAGGGGAGGAAATGGCGGGATACACTACTGTCAATGGGGGTTCATACCTATAAAACATCAGTGTACCACCCGAGCAGTAACCCGGCCGAAAGAGTATTGCGAGAGGTGGGGCGCCTACTAAGGACGTATTGCCACGATCAGCAGAGGAGGTGGCAAGAATACTTGGAGGCCACTGAAGAGTTCCTCAATCTGGCATACCACCCAGCCATAGGAATTACCCCATACTCCGCCATGTTCGAAAAACAACTCCCAAGGGAGATCGAGGAAACATTGGAGTTCCCAAGACAGAATAAATATATCTTTAATAAAGTTCAATTTCATAATAAGGTGGCCGAAGATCAGGAGAAACGGCGGATTAAATACAATAAAAGCATGGGTAAGATTATTACTTATACCGTTGGAGAGAAGGTGTTGTTGAAGAATAGGGAGTTACCCAGTTCTTTAGAAGGGATAACAAAAAATAATTATTGCTTCTGTACACTGGACCCTATATTGTCACCAAAAATAATAATAACAACACGTATGAAATTAAGGAGATGGGTTCCAATAAAGTGAAGGGTGTCTATAGTCAGGCATCTATGAAGAAATATTTTGAATAAATCATCAAAATTTAAAAAGATTGTAAGTTCACCTTACTAACCAAAGATTCTAAGAAAAACTATTTGGAAAAAATATAAAAAGAATTTAGAAAATAAATCATCCAAATTCTAAAAAATAATGTAAGCCCACCTCACTAATCAAAGATTTGAGAAACTTTATGGAATAATATAAGAAGAATTTTGAATTGCATACAAATCATCAAAACTGCAAACCAAGAGTAAGCAAAATTTACCAACCAATTATTTATAAAACACTTTGGTGAAATAAACAGGAGAGAATTAATACAATATTACAATATTTATGGTAATCATAATATATATTTACCATGTTTATAAAGGATCATAACGAGATGAATAAAGGAAACAGACTTTAGAATTAAAACAAATAATTCTAGCGAAGTATGATCATGTCTAATTTCAATATAAAGTGTAAAAAACTTTCCATAAAATGATACGAAAGGGAATAAAAATATGTGATACGATTTGAGTGATTAAATATAATAAAATACAGAAATTTATGTGGAATTATGAGGTAATAAAACTTTGAAGTGGTATGAGGAGAAATTATGACCTCATTGTCAAATTAATTAAAACATTCATTCGAAAGGATAATAACCATGACAGGAATAATGTGAGAATAATATCAAAGATATATGTAATTAAACGAATTAATATGAAATGATAATGAATTAAATGTCAATTATAATAACGACAGTTATAAGAAAGTTCTAGAACATAGAACAAGTGGAACTAATCAAAACAAAGAAATAAACTAAAAATGTCATAAAAATATGCTACTATAAACCAATGCAGATTGTAATTAAAAACCAGAAAGTAATAAAGAATTAATAACAAAAAGCTTTATATGATAAGAAAAATTGCAAATGTACTAATAGAAGAGCTTCCTACCATAATATCAAATGAATGAAACATCAAGTTAAAGAGTCAGAAGAACAACTGAGATAGGAATATTAAAATCTCTGAGCCATATAATAAGTAATAAGTGAAGTATCCCAAAGATATTTTTTAAATAGTAACAAATGTGTACTATTCTGGATAATTTTTTAATCTGTCTGTAGATAATTCCAGCAGTATTAATATGTTTTTTGAGCAGAGATGATTTGCCTCTGTACTCAAATATGTGTGAAGTATTGGACAGCAGAGGAAGTAGCGTACAGTGCCTCTCTGAACTGAACCAGCTTACAAAGTAGGGAACGATAGGGAGGAAATATCCCAAGGAGAAAATACTAAGAAGAAATATGAAAATTAAATAATAAATATGAAACTGAGATGACTAATACTATCAAGGAAGATCAAGTGAGAATGAGAAGGACATAAGCTCAAATATAAATAGGAAAATTTTTAAAATGGAAGGAAGTCAAGAATAATAACAAACCTAGAATAATTATCATAAGCAATTGTTTCAGACAAAGCAAGTATAGTCTGACAAAATCACTTCTGGAGAAGGGCATTCTGTAGCGTGACAGAAAATCCACTACTTATTAATTCAATTAAAATCATAAAAATTAATTACACTACTTATACTAATATAATATCGAATGAAATTTAATGAATTCAAAGGAATAAACCACAATAAAATAAAAATCCTCATTGCATTATATAAAAACCACTGTTAAAAATCAAAGAAATTATTAAAAGCAACTCATATTATAAAATCAGGAATTTACCCAGGAAGTTAGGAGCAGTAAACAAATTAGAAACCACAAAATAAAGAAGGAAGAATCAGTTTAAGTGTGGTGAAACAACAAAATACCCAAACACAAGAAGAAGGAAGAGTATAGTTTATTATCAGGAAGTAAACAATACCCTGAACCCTTTAACGAAGAGTAAAGTCAGTATCAGAAAATAAATTAGATACTCCAAACCAAACATCAGTCAAGATAACACGAAGTACCTTGGTTTGCCCAAGAGTGAAGAATGAAGACAAGAAGAAAGAAGAAGGAAGACCAGAGGAAAGACAAGAATGAAGACCAGAAGAAAGACAAGAGTGAAGACAAGAAAGAAGACAAGAAAGAAGACAAGAAGAGAGGAAGAAATAGTATGAAAGAAACACCGTTATAAAACCTATTATTAACTACCATGAACCCCAAACCCATAAAGACAATTAAAGAAAGTATAACATCCCAAAACCCTATAAAATGTAATTACTAATAAGCCAAAAGTGTTGTATAGTATTATAAGAAGTGAACCAACTAAAGCTATTGTGTGATAAAAAAAATAAACAAGTCTTAACAGTCCATGATTACTAAAGTCTGGTCTGAGATAATAAGACTCAATATATCATAACCACCAGTGAAAGTGAACTAGTGCAAGTGTTTTTGGAAATACAATAAACTTAAAGTTGTAGTGATACTATGACTTACCAATACGCTATATAACAACTTTTATATTCAATAATACACACCATCATAAGATAATAAAATGGAAGAGTTCCAATATTTTATTATTTTAATGTCAATTTGTTATTACAAGACATTTGTAGAAATGCTAATAACTAAAGTATGGGTGGACATGTTTACTCAATAAGGGGATAATAAATAATAATGGTTTAGACCAGAAAGGACTGGAATTAATTTAAGTGTTCATAGGTTTAAAATGGCTATTTGTTCACAGCCATAAACTCAATAGGTTTGTAAGAATTCTTAGTCAATAAGATTTATGTGTGTTTAAAATAAATTATGTTTGTTAAATAACAGCTTAAATACCATTTAAAATGTTTCAGTAGGTATGCTGTGTTAATTAAAAAAGGAATTAAATGTATGTTATCAAACAATGTCAGCAATATGTCCAATTGTACAGAATGCTAAGTAATGTTCATTATTGTTTTTATATAACAGTAGTATTAATTAGATACTACACTTCACAATAAGTTTATAAACCATTTTATTTTTATGTCATAATAACTGTTTAAAGTCAGAGGAGGAGTAGGATTAAATTTATTTGAGAAAGCCAGAAATGTAAAATTCTCAACTCTAGGCCATTTGAGGAATTCACAGAAACCATATAAACCAGTTAATTCACTTATAAATCCTGTAAACTAGCAAGATTTAGGTAAGATAAATCAGTTAACAACTACTGTGAATGAACCTATGAGTTAAAATGATAATATGGAAAAATACCTTAAATTATTGTAAATTTTTGAATTATATAATTTAATTATTTTTAAAGAGCAATGTCAAATTCAGAGATTAACACAAAAAACCAGTTCAAGGGTTCAATTTATATGTATTTAAGGAAAGGAAGAGAAATATGACTATTTGAAATTTATTATAATAGTATTAATAACAATTAAAATGGCAGAAAAAATTATATGAAGGCGGAAACCAGTTTTTGAGCCTAGATTTCGAAAAAGAAAGAAATTTAGTAATTTCCACAAAAATGTCAACAGATATAGACTATAATATATCAATTTAAAGAGAATGAGAGAATTAAACCAATGATAAGGTTCATAATTCATGAAGGTGATGAATAAACTAAATAAATTCCATATATAATGTATTTATGTATCATGTATATGGGAAATCGAAATATTTTAACAATACTTTTTCAAAGATTAACTGGGCCAGATTTTGACTAACGTGAAGGAAGTTAGTTAGTTCTTTGTTAATGATCAAGCTGAACAGATCATGTAATATAACGTTCCTTAAAACCGTGTAGAAAAGAGTAATAAGGTTATCTAGTAATTTCAGTGGAACGAGAGTTACGTTAAACAAACACTTTTACAGTAAAAACAACTTAAACTTTAACGACAATAGTGAAACATAACACCACACTACAAGATACAAGTGATTTAAAACAGTAAAACAATATATTTGTGATAATTCACGCTACAACTCATAACCGCTTTTTGAGTAGTTAACCAACAGAAGTGAACACAAATAAAATAACATAATTAGCACCAGTATACACGGAACACTCCTTCAGAACACCCCAAACAATATATTAGACAGATTACACCAGTGCGGGGACATTTAAAACATATATGAAGTTAATTTGGCAGTGAGATTTTCTCGCGACGACATTGGCGTTTAACCTAGTCATCCTTAGGAGCAGCCATCTTGAAAAATGCGAATCAGTGCCCACCTCATCGAGTGACGTCATAGTCTACATATGGTTTGACAATTCAATTTTTAAACATTATATAAGGATTATTAAAATATTGTTAGATAATAATTATTGAAATCACTTTATTTGTAAATGTTATACTTTCTCGTTTACCCTTCTCTGACTATTAATATAATCGCTCCAAGAACCTGTCTTTTTTCTAATACTTGTAGAAAATTATAACCTGTATGAACAACTCGATTATTTACTGAGACGGAGTCGACAATTGCTCACAATCGATTAAACATCGATCCTTTCTTAAATTTGTTAATAAATCCATTTATTTCAATTGTTTGTATCTATAAATTATTTCACATGCTAATTTAAGGTTTATTTATTAATGCAACGAGACTTCCAGAAGAAGAAAATATTTTTGAAAGTGAGATATTGGACCAGCACGAAAAATCATAAATCGATTGCTGACCGGAGTTAATCTGATTAACTCCGGACTTTGTCAAGATCTTCCAGAAGTGCTAAATAATTAATAAATACCTTCTTAGTTATTAAAAATTTTACCAAAACATTAAAACAGGATTATTTCACAAATACAGACATCCATTAAACATAAACTTTTTTTTTGAAAATTTTATTTTTTTAAATAAAATGTTTTCTTTTTTTTTGTAAAGACTGCATACAGGGTCTGGTTACAAATTGGCGTCCAACTTAGAGGGCTTGATAAGTTAAGCCTGGCAGCGGTTATTTAATAGAACAGAAGAAAATGCAAAGGCGAGCTACTTCGAAGAAGAGGGCGGCAGAGGCCGAAAAGGAAGTGGACATGGGGGATAAGGAGGCAACACCCGTGGAGGATCCGGAGGGGGTAATACCACAAGTGGAACCGAAACAACCCGCACCACCAGAGGAACAACCCGAATTACCAACTCAAACCGGAGAGATCAATGTCCCAGAGAAGGAGAAACCATCACGAGCAGAGGATAGTAACATACAGGAAATGCTCAGACAGATGATGGAGACAATGAATGGAATGAGTCAAGATTTGAAGAAAGAAATCAAATCCACGAAAGAAGATTTGAACAAGAAAATGGATTCTACAAAGGAAGAGTCGAATAAGAAAATGGAAGGAGTGAATAAGAACATAGAATCCAAAATAGAGGATTTGAAGGAAGACAACCATTCATTAAATGAAAAATTAGAAGATTTGAAGGAAGACAACCGATCCACAAAGGAAGAATTGGGCAGGAAGATAGAAAATACCAACAAGAGGATTGAGGAAACCAGTAATAATTTGAACAAGAAGATGGAAGATCTGAAAGAGGACAATCAATCTTTGAGTAAGAAGATGGAAAAGAAAATGGAGGAAACAAGTAGGAAAATGGAAAGCGACAATCAGCAACTGAGGGAAAAGTTGGAGGAAAATAATCAGAAAATGAAGGAGAAAATGGACGAGAATAATCAAAGGTTGAGAGAAGAACTAAGGGAAGTCAACCAGGAGAGCATGAATAAGGTAGACGAGAGAATAGAGCTGGCGAAAGAAGAGTTAAATAAAAAGATAACAGAGACGAAGAAATCCATCGTCAAAAAGTTAGAACAGGAAGTCGTGGTTGTTAACCAGCAGATCAGAGAAGTGGACGAAAGATGTCGTCAGACAGAAAACGAAGTGCTGGAAGTCCGGGAGGTAATACATAAAGAGATTGCACATGTCAAGGAACAACAGGAAACGAAACTGGAAGAAAACAAGAAATTTACCCTGGAAGAAATCAATAAAGTGCGGACACATGTCACCGAAAGATGCGACGGCGTGGAAGCCGCTATGACGAACATCACGGGACAAGTGCGTCAGAGTCAGGAGGAGATAGAAATGATAAGAAATCGACCAACTGGATATAATAATTTCCCCATGTCAGAAAACAGAGAATGGCTTAATTTCCGGCAGTATAAGCGGAAGCCCATGGAGTTCTTGGCACGCATAGAGGAGTACCTAGAAAACTATAGAGGGAACCGATGGGTCCAGAACCGGGAAATCCTAGACGAGTCGTTTCGGGAGGTGAATGACCATTGGTGGATGGTCAACCGGAGCGACATCGAAAGCTATCAGCAATTTAAGAGCCTCTTCGAGGCTAAGTATTGGTCGGAAACGACTCAAAACTTGATAAGGGATAATATATGCCACGGCCATTACAAACCACAAGTCGGTAGTTCGATGACAGCATAATTCCTCGGCAAGGTATGTATGGCCAAGCATTTAGAACCGGCCATACCAGAGGAGTGCCTAATCAATAAGCTGTCATACCATTATGACGAAGAGGAAATACGAGCGAGGAGAGGCAGCCAAATCAAAACAATTGAGGCAATGACCGAACTCCTCGAAAACTACGAGAACGAAGAATACTACCGACAGAGCCGGAGAAGAAATGAGGGGCCCGAACCAAGGACGTATCCGAACAACAACCGGGGTACGAACAACACCAACACTGGGTACCAAGGAGGCCGGGCATACCCGCAGAATAATAGTTTTAATAATAACAATAACGTTAGCAATACTAATAATAATCATAATAATAATACGGGTCCAAACCATCCAAACCCGAGTCGACCCACTAATGGTTATCAGGGTAACGGAAATCCCTACCCTCATAACCCAAATAGTCAGAGAAGCCCCAATTATGGTAATGCTCGTTACCATAATAATAACAATCGAATAAGTCCAAATAATGGTAATCCCAGTAATAATAGGTTTCCCCGTCCACGAGTGAATTTCATACGAGCAGTAGATGGTCGACAGCGAAGATAGAACAACAATCGAAGAAACAGCTACCGTGAATATGTAGGTAGGCGGAGGAGCCTAGAACGGGACCAACCAAGGTACTATCCGGCGAGAAGGAGTACTAGTTTAGACGATGCTGAACGGAGGACCAACCACGAACGACCGGAAGACCACAGGACAGATCGACAGGGGCCCACTCTAAGCATCCCAAATGATGCTTCAACTAGTATGGCACAAAGGAACAATGATGTCGAGCCTTTAAACGTAATAAACGCAGGCAGTAATAAATCGCCAGAACCCGTTACTGCTCCTAAATACTGGGTATAATAATGATGAGTTTAACAGAACAAATAATAATAATCGTATCACAGTCATCGGGTGTAACTACCTAAAGAACATCCGACATGAGTTATTGGAAGAGGACGACAATAATCCCACCAATAACTTTAATAACGAAATCATACATGTCAACGCGGAGGTAGAAAGCATCCCCGCTAGGTTGATGATCGATACTGGTTCAAACGTATCAATCATAAGTACGACTGAGTTGGAGAGGATACAGCGAGAGTGCGGGAGAACTTTACCAACGTTGCCATTGAACAATATTATTTTGTTGGGTGCAACCGGCCGACAAAATAAAACAATACGAAGGCAAGTCTCCGCCAGTGTGATGAGCTGTGGTATACCAATTGATATGGAATTCTTGGTGGCGAGCGGGCTGCCGTTTAATATACTGGTCGGGTGTGATGTGCTCAGGAGGAATTCCGCCATCATTGATTTGAGAACTGAGAAATTGTCGCTGTTTACCAACGGACATACTTGGACGGCTAACTTGGTTGGTAGTGACCAAGTCATCCCCGATAGTATCCACCAACAAATCCGCAAAATTAACTATATCCATTCAACATCTATAATTGAACAAAGGATAGACGACACCTCCAATGAAGATTTATGGTCACAAAAAATCCAGGAGATCAGGGATTTCCGGAGCGGTATAACCGGCGAAAAATTAACCTTATACCAAGCGAAGAAATTAGTCGACATCTATAAAAAATATAAATCAGTCTTTTCTGATGAGCCCGGTAAAGTGAAAAACTTCCAGTGTACTCTACAGTTCCGAGACACAGTGGACTTTAACCAGAAGTCTTACCCCATCGCGCAATCACGAAAGGAAGCTGTAAGAGCTGAAATAAAACAAATGATTAACCGTGACATAATAGAGAGTAGCCAATCCCCATATACAAGTCCTATCGTGGCTATTCCTAAGAAAAACGGACAAGTCCATTTGTGCCTAGATGCGCGTGAAATAAATAAAATGATCATAAATGACAGGACTTCGCCCGGTGAGATTGAGGAGATTTTGAAACGGTTCCACGGCACCAAGTACTTTAGTACCTGGGATACGGTGTGCGGGTACTGGCAGGTGGAATTACATCCACAGAGTCGCCAGTAACTGGCCTTTATATTCGAAGGGCGGAACTACCAGTTTAAGAGGTTGCCCTTCGGACTGGTAAATTCAGTCGCAGTCTTTGTGCACTGCATGGACCAGATACTTGGCCAAGAAGGACTACAGTTTACCACCGTATACGTTGATGACTTGCTAGTGTCCTCAGAAACTTGGGAGGAACACTGCTACCGTGTGGAACACGTATTAAAGAAGCTAGCAGCAAATAGTATTACGCTAAAATTAGCAAAATCTCATTTTATCGCTAAGGAAATTCAATTCTTGGGTTTCATCTTAAATGACCAGGGAATCTCACCGTCGGCTGAAAAAGTCGAAGCGATTCAGAACTTTCCTACACCTAAGAATCGAAGGCAGTTACAGTCATTCCTGGGACTCTGTAATTACTACCGCAAGTTCCAGGAAAAGTACTCTGAACTGACTGCCAGATTTCAGCCGCAACTGTCAGCCAAAAATAAATGGATCTGGGGTACAGAACAACACAATATATTATCTTTAATTAAACAAAAATTCCTTGAACCCATCATACTTCGCCATCCGGATTTTAGCAAACCTTTCTTTCTCAATTGCGATGCCAGTGACATCAGCCTCGGCACTGTATCAGGAGGATGAGGAGGGCGAACATCTTGTGATCTGCTTTGCCAGTAGAGCATTGAATCAGTGTGAGAAGAACTACCACGTCACGGAAAAGGAATTGTTAAGTTTCGTGTTCGCGTGTGGAAAATTCCGCACTTACATCCTTGGTTACTCCGTTACCGTCCGGACAGACCATATATCTATATCATTCCTAAAGAGATGTAAGTTAAGCCATGGAAGGTTGACACGGTGGATACTATTGCTGCAAGACTATTACCTTAAGTGGGAGTATATCCCCGGAAAGAAGAATGTCGTCGCGGACGTATTGTCTAGAGTAGACATTGATAAACAGACGTTCGAGGGGGAAAAGGAGAGTATACTTAAAGTATACCATATTCTAAGCAGCAGCGCCGGTCTACAATCAATTTTGGAACACCTGAGCACACACCAACAAGCTGACCCGAAATTAATCTCTATTATAACAAGATTGGAAGCAGGGGACGAGACTATCTCCCAATATTATAAAATCCATAACGCAATCCTGTTTTCACGACCATCTTTATATAAGGAAGAATGGAGAGTTATTATTCCAACCCATATCGAAAAGGAGATAGTGTACAATTATCATGTTCGATATGGGCATATGGGCGCCTTAAAGGTAGTAAAGGCCCTGGAAGAGAGCTGCCATATCAATGACATTAATCGGAAGGTACGAAAGTACATAGAAACTGCCGCATTTGCCAGCTCGTGAAGACCAACAACGAGAAAAGAGAAGGGCAAATGATTCCGATAACTTCTCAATCAAAACTAGAGAAAGTATTCCTGGACATCTGTGGGCCATTTCCCCGCAGTGGGGGCCGACACAGAGACAAATATCTCGTAATCGTGATGGACCATTATACCAAGTTCATCAAGCTATACCCAGCGAATCGGGCGACTGCAAATAAAGTTCTCGACATCCTGACCAACCAGTACTTCCCAGACATCGGAAAACCAGTTTCGATCATCACCGATCACGGAACACAATTCAAGGGGAGGAAATGGCGGGATACACTACTGTCAATGGGGGTTCATACCTATAAAACATCAGTGTACCACCCGAGCAGTAACCCGGCCGAAAGAGTATTGCGAGAGGTGGGGCGCCTACTAAGGACGTATTGCCACGATCAGCAGAGGAGGTGGCAAGAATACTTGGAGGCCACTGAAGAGTTCCTCAATCTGGCATACCACCCAGCCATAGGAATTACCCCATACTCCGCCATGTTCGAAAAACAACTCCCAAGGGAGATCGAGGAAACATTGGAGTTCCCAAGACAGAATAAATATATCTTTAATAAAGTTCAATTTCATAATAAGGTGGCCGAAGATCAGGAGAAACGGCGGATTAAATACAATAAAAGCATGGGTAAGATTATTACTTATACCGTTGGAGAGAAGGTGTTGTTGAAGAATAGGGAGTTACCCAGTTCTTTAGAAGGGATAACAAAAAATAATTATTGCTTCTGTACACTGGACCCTATATTGTCACCAAAAATAATAATAACAACACGTATGAAATTAAGGAGATGGGTTCCAATAAAGTGAAGGGTGTCTATAGTCAGGCATCTATGAAGAAATATTTTGAATAAATCATCAAAATTTAAAAAGATTGTAAGTTCACCTTACTAACCAAAGATTCTAAGAAAAACTATTTGGAAAAAATATAAAAAGAATTTAGAAAATAAATCATCCAAATTCTAAAAAATAATGTAAGCCCACCTCACTAATCAAAGATTTGAGAAACTTTATGGAATAATATAAGAAGAATTTTGAATTGCATACAAATCATCAAAACTGCAAACCAAGAGTAAGCAAAATTTACCAACCAATTATTTATAAAACACTTTGGTGAAATAAACAGGAGAGAATTAATACAATATTACAATATTTATGGTAATCATAATATATATTTACCATGTTTATAAAGGATCATAACGAGATGAATAAAGGAAACAGACTTTAGAATTAAAACAAATAATTCTAGCGAAGTATGATCATGTCTAATTTCAATATAAAGTGTAAAAAACTTTCCATAAAATGATACGAAAGGGAATAAAAATATGTGATACGATTTGAGTGATTAAATATAATAAAATACAGAAATTTATGTGGAATTATGAGGTAATAAAACTTTGAAGTGGTATGAGGAGAAATTATGACCTCATTGTCAAATTAATTAAAACATTCATTCGAAAGGATAATAACCATGACAGGAATAATGTGAGAATAATATCAAAGATATATGTAATTAAACGAATTAATATGAAATGATAATGAATTAAATGTCAATTGTAATAACGACAGTTATAAGAAAGTTCTAGAACATAGAACAAGTGGAACTAATCAAAACAAAGAAATAAACTAAAAATGTCATAAAAATATGCTACTATAAACCAATGCAGATTGTAATTAAAAACCAGAAAGTAATAAAGAATTAATAACAAAAAGCTTTATATGATAAGAAAAATTGCAAATGTACTAATAGAAGAGCTTCCTACCATAATATCAAATGAATGAAACATCAAGTTAAAGAGTCAGAAGAACAACTGAGATAGGAATATTAAAATCTCTGAGCCATATAATAAGTAATAAGTGAAGTATCCCAAAGATATTTTTTAAATAGTAACAAATGTGTACTATTCTGGATAATTTTTTAATCTGTCTGTAGATAATTCCAGCAGTATTAATATGTTTTTTGAGCAGAGATGATTTGCCTCTGTACTCAAATATGTGTGAAGTATTGGACAGCAGAGGAAGTAGCGTACAGTGCCTCTCTGAACTGAACCAGCTTACAAAGTAGGGAACGATAGGGAGGAAATATCCCAAGGAGAAAATACTAAGAAGAAATATGAAAATTAAATAATAAATATGAAACTGAGATGACTAATACTATCAAGGAAGATCAAGTGAGAATGAGAAGGATATAAGCTCAAATATAAATAGGAAAATTTTTAAAATGGAAGGAAGTCAAGTATAATAACAAACCTAGAATAATTATCATAAGCAATTGTTTCAGACAAAGCAAGTATAGTCTGAAAAAATCACTTCTGGAGAAGGGCATTCTGTAGCGTGACAGAAAATCCACTACTTATTAATTCAAATAAAATCATAAAAATTAATTACATTACTTATACTAATATAATATCGAATGAAATTTAATGAATTCAAAGGAATAAACCACAATAAAATAAAAATCCTCATTGCATTATATAAAAACCACTGTTAAAAATCAAAGAAATTATTAAAACCAACTCATATTATAAAATCAGGAATTTACCCAGGAAGTTAGGAGCAGTAAACAAATTAGAAACCACAAAATAACGAAGGAAGAATCAGTTTAAGTGTGGTGAAACAACAAAATACCCAAACACAAGAAGAAGGAAGAGTATAGTTTATTATCAGGAAGTAAACAATACCCTGAACCCTTTAACGAAGAGTAAAGTCAGTATCAGAAAATAAATTAGATACTCCAAACCAAACATCAGTCAAGATAACACGAAGACCTTGGTTTGCCCAAGAGTGAAGAATGAAGACAAGAAGAAAGAAGAAGGAAGACCAGAAGAAAGACAAGAATGAAGACCAGAAGAAAGACAAGAGTGAAGACAAGAAAGAAGACAAGAAGAGAGGAAGAAATAGTATGAAAGAAACACCGTTATAAAACCTATTATTAACTACCATGAACCCCAAACCCATAAAGACAATTAAAGAAAGTATAACATCCCAAAACCCTATAAAATGTAATTATTAATAAGCCAAAAGTGTTGTATAGTATTATAAGAAGTGAACCAACTAAAGCTATTGTGTGATAAAAAAAATAAACAAGTCTTAACAGTCCATGATTACTAAAGTCTGGTCTGAGATAATAAGACTCAATATATCATAACCACCAGTGAAAGTGAACTAGTGCAAGTGTTTTTGGAAATACAATAAACTTAAAGTTGTAGTGATACTATGACTTACCAATACGCTATATAACAACTTTTATATTCAATAATACACATCATCATAAGATAATAAAATGGAAGAGTTCCAATATTTTATTATTTTAATGTCAATTTGTTATTACAAGACATTTGTAGAAATGCTAATAACTAAAGTATGGGTGGACATGTTTACTCAATAAGGGGATAATAAATAATAATGGTTTAGACCAGAAAGGACTGGAATTAATTTAAGTGTTCATAGGTTTAAAATGGCTATTTGTTCACAGCCATAAACTCAATAGGTTTGTAAGAATTCTTAGTCAATAAGATTTATATGTGTTTAAAATAAATTATGTTTGTTAAATAACAGCTTAAATACCATTTAAAATGTTTCAGTAGGTATGCTGTGTTAATTAAAAAAGGAATTAAATGTATGTTATCAAACAATGTCAGCAATATGTCCAATTGTACAGAATGCTAAGTAATGTTCATTATTGTTTTTATATAACAGTAGTATTAATTAGATACTACACTTCACAATAAGTTTATAAACCATTTTATTTTTATGTCATAATAACTGTTTAAAGTCAGAGGAGGAGTAGGATTAAATTTATTTGAGAAAGCCAGAAATGTAAAATTCTCAACTCTAGGCCATTTGAGGAATTCACAGAAACCATATAAACCAGTTAATTCACTTATAAATCCTGTAAACTAGCAAGATTTAGGTAAGATAAATCAGTTAACAACTACTGTGAATGAACCTATGAGTTAAAATGATAATATGGAAAAATACCTTAAATTATTGTAAATTTTTGAATTATATAATTTAATTATTTTTAAAGAGCAATGTCAAATTCAGAGATTAACACAAAAAACCAGTTCAAGGGTTCAATTTATATGTATTTAAGGAAAGGAAGAGAAATATGACTATTTGAAATTTATTATAATAGTATTAATAACAATTAAAATGGCAGAAAAATTATATGAAGGCGGAAACCAGTTTTTGAGCCTAGATTTCGAAAAAGAAAGAAATTTAGTAATTTCCACAAAAATGTCAACAGATATAGACTATAATATATCAATTTAAAGAGAATGAGAGAATTAAACCAATGATAAGGTTCATAATTCATGAAAGTGATGAATAAACTAAATAAATTCCATATATAATGTATTTTTGTATCATGTATATGGGAAATCGAAATATTTTAACAATACTTTTTCAAAGATTAACTGGGCCAGATTTTGACTAACGTGAAGGAAGTTAGTTATTTCTTTGTTAATGATCAAGCTGAACAGATCATGTAATATAACGTTCCTTAAAACCGTGTAGAAAAGAGTAATAAGGTTATCTAGTAATTTCAGTGGAACGAGAGTTACGTTAAACAAACACTTTTACAGTAAAAACAACTTAAACTTTAACGACAATAGTGAAACATAACACCACACTACAAGATACAAGTGATTTAAAACAGTAAAACAATATATTTGTGATAATTCACGCTACAACTCATAACCGCTTTTTGAGTAGTTAACCAACAGAAGTGAACACAAATAAAATAACATAATTAACACCAGTATACACGGAACACTCTTCAGAACACCCCAAACATTATATTAGACAGATTACACCAGTGCGGGACATTTAAAACATATACGAAATTAATTTGGCAGTGAGATTTTCTCGCGACGACATTGGCGTTTAACCTAGTCATCCTTAGGAGCAGCCATCTTGAAAAATGCGAATCAGTGCCCACCTCATCGAGTGACGTCATAGTCTACATATGGTTTGACAATTCAATTTTTAAACATTATATAAGGATTATTAAAATATTGTTAGATAATAATTATTGAAATCACTTTATTTGTAAATGTTATACTTTCTCGTTTACCCTTCTCTGACTATTAATATAATCGCTCCAAGAACCTGTCTTTTTTCTAATACTTGTAGAAAATTATAACCTGTAGAAAATTTTACCAAAACACTAAAACAGGATTATTTCACAAATACAGACATCCATTAAACATAAACAAAATTTTTTTTTGAAAATTTTATTTTTTTAAATAAAATTTTTTCTTTTTTTTTGTAAAGACCGCATACAGGGTCTGGTTACAATATTAATAAGTCTGAACCTTTATGATATTACATTCTCACGTAGGCTTCCGCGGCCGGTGTTTATTATTTTAGAAGTCGTCTTCCAGTATGTACCTCGTCAAAAATGTCTTGTATGACAACGTTTCACTCGTATTACAATGAGTATCCTTGGGTCAATATAATATAATGACTCAAGGTCGGGTAATTGTATTGACCCGAGGATACTCATTGTAATATGAGTGAAACGTTGTCATACAAAGTCAATAACAGAATAAAACGTCAAAACTTTATGATATTAGACTGCTAGAAACAGTTAAAAGAAAGTATTGATAACGATTACGTACGGACCTCTAAAAACGTAATATAACTCTACAATAAAATGAAAAATTGCATAGGACTATGATGTTTTATCTTTTTCATTGGATTTAGTGTTATAATGCCTTCATATTCTCCTAAGAATGAGACTGCGGTACAGCAAAAGAAACTTTATACGGACGTACCGAGAGGGAAGACTTGAGTGTCGGTAACAAGATAGTGTTTTGGATGATGTCAAGCAGTTAAATAAATGTACCATCGACCGTCGAGATCGGGACAGACAAGAAGACAGAGAGCTTCATGGCACAAACGGAATACACTATCTGAAACACATTTTAAAATTTGTACGCATCATGAAAATACGTTACAATGCCTGACCGCCATTTGTATATGACTTGAAGGCTTGTGCGGTGAACTTTTTCCTACGTCAACCATTTAAGTCTTCCAAAACAAAAGAAGTGACAATAATCGCTTTTTTTTCACACCTATTTCAGCGTTGAATAGGTTCTCTATAAGGACGTCTGTATAAGTTAAGATAACGCCTGAAGCAATAATGTTTGCAATAAGAGAGTATCACGTTTCAAGTTGGACTTCTAGCTACAACAGCTGCTCTGTTTTCTCGTGTACATTAAGACAAATCACCCCAGGAGATACAGTACTCACCTGTTGATAATACATTGTTGCACTGCGACAGCAGATTCTTCTAAACTTATCTGCCGCAATAAATACGTTCAGTAAATTCTTCATTTTATCTCCTCTTATTTATGTTCAATTGAGTTTCACACTACTGTTATTAAATCACTCATATTGAAATATAAAATAATACTATCTTTTTTATCTCTATTCTCACTGCTACTTTTATGAGCAGAGAGAAAACTTAGAAAGAAGACAGAATTTAATTACAATTTCAATTTCAATTACATTATTAAAATATAATTTAATTAAATACCACAAAGACAATAGAATTATATTATAAAGCAGGAAACAAGATGACATAAAGTATGTAGCTGGTATTTTTCTAATGTGCGCACTTTTTATCAACTAATATAAGTATATAATGAAGCTAAAGAATACAATAACAAAAATGTTATATTAGGAAAGATACTTTCTTACAAAGAGTAGTCTTTAACTTAGTTTTTTTTTTCTTCAAAATGAAAGAGATTCTCAGCTTGTGGGATTTATATCCAGTAAAAGCGCGAATCTAAATTCTGGGGTCTGTCTTGAAGTACTTTACAATGGCGATAATTTCCTGCTTAAAACGCCTGCATGCGTTTTTATTTTTTGTAAATTTTGTACGTTCTCTTCAACATTTGTACGTTAACTGCAATGCGGGTTATGAACATAATTAAAAATGTAATTTTCTATGAAAAGTTATTAATACTCTCTATCGGGATTGATATAATACAATTTTGTCTATTTTCAAAAATCATATACGATATACTTCTTTTGGTCCCATTTATATCTTTTAACAAATTTTTATTTTATGAAAATTACTTTATTAATATTTACTTAATATAAAATGTGTATAATATATTAATGTATATGTATATTAATATACATCATAAGCATTTAAATGCACCAATTTGTTTAATACTATTGTAATCACTTTTACTTTTATATCTTATATAGTATTTTCCCTGCAAAGCAAATACTTTTTTTACTTGCTGATAAATTTGTGTCAGGATGTGGAATGCTAAAATTTTAATATTTTAAAAATTTATTAGAAATATTCAAAGGAAAAGAAAATTTAAAGGTGACAAGGCAACTTAACTTTCGATTGCGTATTACGTTATAGCAACGAGGTTACCCCGACGTAGGTAAAACCGCTCAGGTCAAACAAAAGTGGAGTCATGCAGTCAAGAAGACGGGATGAACACA
The DNA here is from genome assembly GCA_034769895.1 of Magicicada septendecula. NCBI lineage: Eukaryota > Metazoa > Arthropoda > Insecta > Hemiptera > Cicadidae > Magicicada > Magicicada septendecula. Next base: position 354,662,435 of record CM068371.1, on the reverse strand, counting down.
AACTCCTAAGCACAAACAACAATCAAAAACAAATGCGAGTATGTTATATCGGAAGTAATGGCAAATACGTACAGCCCTTAACAAGCAAGACTATAAGCCCAGTTTACCTTATATCGTGCGTATCGCTGAGATCATGTAATTGTGCATTCCTTACACAACGCACGTGACGTACGTTGCACAAGACTCCACATCCCTTATACAGTACTTGTCACTGTACAAAACTGTCTTCACTCCTCTTCACAATATTCTGGAATAATCTGGACATGTCTAGTGACTCCTAGATTCTTGCGTCACTAGTGATTTTGATGGTATTCTAAGAAGTAAAGCGGAGAAGGAAGCAACAGGTAGACTAATGTCACGGGAGCACAGATATCAATGGACACCGCCTCTCGGTAAAGTCGCCAAAGAAGTATCTGTCCAAGAGACAAGGCTGTCACGAGCACACGTCAAACATTTCATGTAATTGTACTTGAAATTTCTATCTCTTATGATGATATTCGTTTAAGATTATTGATGTATTGTTTATATATTACTATGTCAGACACCTTAAAGGAAAGATATCGCGTGCTCTGTTGTGTACGCAGGATAATCAGTAACAGTTTACTCACCGCAAACCACCGTGTATTAAGGTAATTTAAATTTACATAATATTACTCAAGTTGAATACATTCCACAGTAATGTATTAGACAACTACGTAACAAAAACTATATGACATATAATCTCAAATGATTTTAATTAAATAAATTATGTCGAAGTAATGAATGGACTAGAAAAGGTAAACCGTGCTATTTTTGTGGTGCAGACGGATATACAGATTCATATACTTATCCCGTACATGCCTCATATTAGGCAAAATTAGATAAACATATTTTCTGAGACAAAGACGAATAAATGGAAATTTTGTATATTTTAAAGTATACTTAAAAGTAGCAAGTTAAGAGATGAAAATTATAAATTATTGTCGAATGGTGGTCAATTTAAGAAAGTTATGAAGGAGATAAGAGGAGTCTTTATAATCTGAAAGTAACAGTGACAAGGAGGGAAAACAGAGTTACTGAACTTTCAGTGATAATCTGAAGTGAGAAACGATATTAACTTGACAGGTTTGTAGCAGGACAATTCTACGTACACGTAGTTAACTTGACACAGTCAGATCAATACAGTATTTAGGCATATACGTTTAGAGCCAATGAGTCCCCTGTGTGTGTGTGTGTGTGTGTGTGTGTGTGTGTTTTACTTATTATTCAATTTATATTTATTCAATATATTGTACAACTTTGAACTCTTATATAACTGTAAATATTATAAGTGGGGCGATTTTACTAACTAGAAAATTTGTAATAAAAATCCGGTAGGTAACTTTTTAATTGAGACTTAAACTAGTCATGTAGCCTATGATATTAATTTTCATTTACCGATTTAATATACTACGTTCTATGCAACACCTATTTTCTTACAGCAGAAACATATAACTAATTTGCGTAGTCAATGAAATGTTTGTGGTTACGATAGAGTAGTCTAGGCTGTCATCTACACAACCACACACAAATGCCTTCCTAAAAACAAATTTCTTATATCTCCAAAATTTGTGGTACTGTGTGAATAAAAAGTGTTCCTCTCTCAACAATTCTTACAGTAACCACTTACTCAAGACATTATTTGTCCCTGCTTTTGTTTTTGTTTCCGCTAATGTTGTAAACGTATTTATTATCAGAAATGTTTGTTTCTACTGTCTGAACACTACCGTCACAGTAAATGTGAAAATGCCATTACATTACACATAACAATTACAAGGATTTAAAAATAGAGGTTTGTAACCGAGCAGTGTGATTGTGCATGTGTTAAATCAGACTAGCAGGAAGCAAGGAAGAGAAATAATCAGAATACAAATGTGTAATTGCAGACTATTCTGACTGACATCATTTATACGTGCTCTTTATTTTCATTACTATTGAAGTACGTATTTTTTTCACAATGACGGATTGAGAGTAATTAAATGTAGATTTCATTGTTCGTTTTAGCAATGCAAGAAAACGAAACGAAATTAATATTTAAATATAATCTACTAATCACCATTTTATTGATTAATAAAATATAACAGTACTGTAACTTGTTAATAAAAGACTTTCACTCTAATAAAATACTATTGACTCCAAATCTGATTTATGTATTTTACCCGCAAAGTATCCTTCAGTTTTGTAACTGACCGAGCACCACCTAATTTTTTCCCTAGTGTATTGACAGAAAATGTTTACTATTAGTAGGTTTTATACTGACATTACTATTACTATCTTATGAAAGTCTATATATACAGTTAGCAGAGTTAATTTCTTTCTTCTGATTTACTACGTGAGAAGAGGCTATACTACCTCCATACCTATGTCCTATAGTTTTACCATATTGTTCCGACGGTCTCATTGACCGTCTTACCGTATAGTGGAGAACAAAATACAGACACCAATGAAATCAATAATTACCAGCTTTAATTGAATCACAAATAACAATTTGTAATCAACTCTTACAATAACTCAAGTTAAATTTGTCCACATGCAATAATACTGGCAACTATCAAGAGCTCCGCAGTACTTATGACACAATAATCACTTTTCAGTAACGCCTCGATCCGCACTAAAGAAATCGCTCAACGTCACTGAACTGACAAAGCCAGCTGCTGTGAGTTATATAGTGCAGGTATTCCAGAATAACATTCCATCCTTCCTGCATAGTGCCAGCATAATGCGTATTTCGGGTGCTCTCCAGTACAGTCTCAAAGTTACTTGAGTGTGGCCTTGAGTGAGGTGCTACACCTGCTCGGCTGGCGGAGCACCGGATTGAAGGATGCTCTTCCCTTATAGATAGGGTTCCATCGTTACAATAAATTGTTGCCAAGTTTTGTTAAGGTACACGGAGTTTTAAAACACTTAGAAATACAAAGGGCAGATGATCACTATTTAGACCTTACCAAAAAAAAAAACGATATGGGCAATGGGTTAACATTGTGGACACACGTACTACTTTTTATGGAAATCGCTTGATGCATTCCAAAATTATTGTGAGACATCCAGGCAGAAAGATAGACGGACAAACGGAAACACAGATATAAAACAGAGAATTCCCTTACTTCGTTCAATAAAATATGCACCAAGGTCAAGTTAAATCTGGCCGATTATTCAAATATAGCAGTTGTGGTTTAGGCTGTTTATTACGAGAAACATTATCAAATTGTACTATTATGCAAGTAGACTGTACGACTTCTTAATGTTTTAATTAACTTGACTCTCGCTTCACTAACTACATTACTACCTTCAGAGGTTTCTAAATGAATTAATTAATAATATTTGCTTCATCAATAATTATATTAACTTCATGTACAGATTTTAATTACCAAGTTCAATTTTCCAATACCGCCATCAACCTCTGTTAATATGTAAGTAACAAATAAAGACGTTTTTGTTAAGTGTTTGTAAAGCAATGTAAAATACTCATTGTTTAAATTACGGCTAAAAAATGACATTGTAGGAGCTAAAAATACTAAGGCGTATACTAAAGTAAAAATAATTGATTAATATTTATTGGGACATTCATCATTAGTAATCTTTAGAATTTTACAATTATATAATCACTGTGTCCGTCATGTTAAAATTTTAGAACAAAACGATTGAAGAAAAACAATATTCTAAAATTGAAACTAGTACAGTGTAATAATACAAGAACAGTGCAGTAAACCTAAAAATTAACAATATGTAGCTGAAAAATACACAGTAGCTCCAATGTAGTGTACACAGATCTCTAATACCAAAGGACTCGAGGGACCAAATGCAGTCACTGAGAAAGTTAATAAAAACGTCGTTGGCCGTGTAGAAGACAATATTCAGAGGATCATAATACAAGGGTCGTCCAAGAAAATTTAATAATTTGTCGCATCACTGAGCTTTGAAAGAAAATTATGTGTACATTCTGTGTAAAGAAATTTATTTGTATATGTTCATATATATTTATTTATATTTATATATATGTATAAAACTAAAAAAATTATTATTACAACTTTCATAAGTCTTTACTTATGAATATGCCTAGGCTTGACAGGTTTGTGCTCACACTGTCTCCTTAAAATTCCTTCTATCCCTTCTGACTCAAACCTCTGACGACTCAGCTTAGACGATGGACCAATTTCCCCGCAAATTCAATCATGCCCAAGTGTTTACAATATAATTTTGTATCCTAGTGTATGGACGTGTTTGATTTATTAAACACATATTTATTACTTACATATAAGACCGTATTTAACTACTATAATAACCATATATTGACTTATTAACATAATTGGTTCAATTATCTTGTTATTTCGGTCTTCATCCTAACTGGATCATTTGGTAAAAGGCTACGTTATTCGGTTTCTCTTCAGAAATCTTTAGTTTCCAGATATTCTATTTTACAATAACGTCCTGAAAATGATTGTCTTTTGCAGGATTATCTTCAATGTTAACCAAAGCAATTTCTTTGTTTTTTAGTATCTTCACATTAGTATCAAAATGCCGGTACGAGAAATAATCCTAAGCTTAATTTAACGCCATTCTTTGCGTAACATCAACGTTCCCTTACAGAAAGACACAAGCCGGATCCAAACAATCGAAATCGTTTTTTCGTTATCAGTGTAAGGACACCATAGACTAAACGCACTGAATAATTAGTAGTAATAATACAATAAACAGATAAATTTTATACTGATTTGATATGTGCAGTACAAGAGAAAATATACGAAAATTGTTAAGGGAAATCGAGATATCGTGTTGATAAAACAAAAAGTAATCAATTTCTAATCACGAAGCTATTAAAATAAGAGAAATTAAAAAAGGTAATTTTGCTGACTCTCAAAAGGATAAGCATTATTTACTATGGAATTAGAAATATAAATATACTATATTTAGAACAAAGTGATATCTTAAAATTTGTGACTTTGAAATAATATTTTTTTAAAAGAAATTAGAAGACGATAAAGCGACAAAGTGGGACAATATAATGATACAACTGGGAGTAATTTATTAAACACAACATACGACGCCGTGGAATTTCATTACTGCATTTTCCAATACACCCGCAGTGAACTTGTGCTGGCCGCAGAGCTGAGTCAGGATAGGATTAATGGTGGCTGCCCGTGGCCTCGATTCCTCCAACTTCTGTTACTGTCTTATTTTTCAGTGTAAACAAAAACGTAATTAAAAACACAAACTAATGAAAAAGTAAAACGTAATAATTTGTAAAGTGTTACCAACCAGCAGCAACTTCCGTTGTTTCAATTGTTTCTCCTTCCAATAAGATATACATTCTCGTTTGTACTGTACAACTTGTTATTAACATTTAAAGCCCGAAACACAGCCACGTGTAAAACTAAAGCACAGATCCAGTGACTGGGGAAAATGTTCTAAGGTATATCTACTATATATCTCATTATTATTTATACTGCATAACTGAATCATTTAAAGGTATTGGGGTAATTAATGATTTGTATGGGAACAGGTAAGAATTATAGTTTTAATTCTATAATAGCTTCATTATTTCTGTAACTTCACTTCTTAGGCGGCTATTCTTAGCACTTTTCTCAACAACAGGAAATCATTTTCAATCAGATCCAAAAATACTAATACATATTTACCTATTGCATATGTACAGGGCAGATAGATGCTTTCACCAGAGGGTTTCGACCCGAAAGATTATATCCTAAAGGAAGAAATACCGACTGCTAACAATGAACGCCCAAAACCTTAAAATTCAAAGTACTAAACTATTTGACAATAATAAAGAAACATGATTAAATATTATCTACTACAGATAGATAATCTGTATAAGTACTGAAAAATGGAAGACTAAAGTGTCTAACGACAATAGAGAAATTTCATTACACATATGTTAACCGCAGACGACAAGTCCGTGAGTGGTGGGAACTAGGATTACTAAATATTATGTAATGCGAATGTAAAACTATGATGTCGATTGAAAAGATGGGATTTCATTAGGAAGAAATCTGATCATAAGTAGGATAGACTAATTTTGTGAAGAAAAAAATATTGTCTCCATGCGGCCTTAAAAGTCCTTGCAAAAGACGTGCTTGTCATTGGGGATTAGTAAAAGTATTTTGTCTATTATACAAGTCGGCAAATTTTGTGACGTGTTTACTCACGTAAAGGCATTTAATCGTTTAGTTACTGCGTTAATATCTTAATCTCCTGCGATCTATTATTTTTATTCCGCTCCTCCTAACTGTTCTACAGTTACTTCTAGTTATGTCAGTATCCTGTACAATATCTTGTATTTTGTAATTTACAAAAACTTACTTCAAAGTAACCTTTAGAGTTAGGTTACATAAATACTGTGATAGCAATTTTTTCTATAAAAAAAAAATTCTCTCAACTGTATTACTTTATATTTACGCATATTAGTACAAACTTTATCACGGTAGTGCAGGCTACATTATACATACTAATACGGATCTTTTAATTCAAAGTTTTATTGTATACAATTTCTCCATGTTCTAAGAAAAAGAGAACTATTAGTTTGTTTTCACAGATTTCACCTTTTTTGCGTAATTAGTCTGTCAAAATATACTAGGAAGGCTAAGCATTCAGTAAGTAAATAAGAATAATGACCAAGTCACTCTATGATTTAATTAAATTGAATAAAATGTATACGAGTATAACGATCTTTTAAAAGCACACAATTAACTGTAGCTTCAATGTTTCTTAAATTTGTGACTTTCATGGTCTATGATTATGGAGTCTACATAAAATATCTCTCTATGTTCTAACAGCAAAATCTCTTGATTAAAATGGTTGTTGTATTAAAATTTTTGCATGTATATTTTACAACATATATTATTTACCTAATAGTTGTGCGACATTATACGTCTAAACTCTGATATCCTATTTATGTAGTAAAGGATTGAATTTACCGTGTTCTGTTTAACTGAAATAGATCCAATGACGCAAACTTCCAGTTTTACGACTTCATGTTAGAACGCATCTCTTGGATAAATCGAGGTGTTACATGTCTGTATATCCAATAAAATTTTGATATGTAACTGAATAAATTATAGGTGAACTTATTTAAATTAATTGAAGTTATCATATCTTTCACATATTTATTATAACTCTAAATGCTTTCCATCATGCCTCAGTTCCTTAGTTGCCAGTACATTCATTTTCATTTCTAAAATCTATTTCTACCTTTTCAGATTCTTAAACTTGCCCAGAGCTTTTAAATTTCTGTCACATAAGCAATTATCTACGGTAGAGACGACAACTAACTTGTTAATATTAATATAACTAGACAAAGATTGTTGAAATTTTTCTTTTGGGGGGACAGAGAAAGACAGATAGAGTTTTTATTGAGAGAGTTTCCTTTGTAGGTGGGCGGGTGGCCGAGCTTGTGTTCGCACTAAAAGATATAGATCTGTCTTGTCTTGTTGTGCGGCTTGTTTTTACGAAGGCACCCATCTGTAACGCGTGGGACAGTAACAGGCAAACTACGTGTCACAAATTATGCATAGCTCTCCTTCGTTAGCGGCAGATATTAGTAGCCTGTAGTAGGGTAATAAATCAGAGAACACCTACACCGCATCACTGGACAAGGTACTTCACTAACTCTGTGTCATATTTTTGTAGATCAATAATTTGTATACCGTTTACCCTTTTGAATACCCTCATACAAAAACCTTTGGAATATGTAGGAGTAGATATGTATATGTGTGTGCATGCGCGTGTCCCCGTGCACAACAACGTGATTTTCGCTGCAAATTATAGAACTGCATCTCGTGCTTTTAAATGACAAAAACGTCGCATTATATGCTTATACCTATTTACACACTAAGCCCTAGCCGGCGATTAACTACAGTAAAAATGTCTGTATCAGTTTTAACTGCTTTTCCACTTTTTTGTTTTGACTTCAAAGTAGTTAAACTGTGTTGATTTAGTGTAGTATTTTATAATAAAATTAAAATGTTTATTCGTACCGTGTATCTCGGCAACAGTGTGTTTTTTGTTATAATATACGGTTGTTTACTAAATCATAAAATATTTACAAAACATTTTAGTCAGTAATGAAATTCTTTGATGTCAAACCAATTGAGAATCTACGTAATAGAGATTTTAAAATAAGATACACTAAGAAAAATATTACTAACAACTCTTTGTTAGAATAATTGACACTGAAAGCACAATCATTCTTTAAAGGTAATAACATTAAAGAAATTCTCATAAGAAAAGAAAGTGTCATCGGGGATATAGTAAGAATAAAAATTTAAATAATACAAAACCAATGTTTCCTTAGCTTTTGGTTCCTTAAATTTGCATAAATCATGATCTCGAAAGTAGAGCAGATTATTGACACTTCCAGTGGCAAAAACAAACACTTATAATACAACAGGTCAACAGGTTACAAACTTTTGCTGTACGCAGTACTCATAACAAAAAATGCCGCCAAGTTAAACACCTACAATAATACATTACGCAAATAATACTTACACACTTGACACTTTCAACGTGTAACGAACGCACAACATTATTGAGGGAAAACTGATCTGAACTCTCAGTTAAAGATATGGCTAGTTTTCACCATGTTTGTTGCGGACGGGTCCGAATCATCCAGTTTACTGGTGACTCGGCGCTACGTGAAGGCTTCTCGTAGGCTACGCGTATCAGTCAGAGGGATATTGTCTTCACGACCTAGCAGCAAAGTAAAGATGTCTTGTGTTTCACGTTCCTGGAAACGACAACACCTAAAGTTGAGAATGGAAAAAGATATAGGGAGAACATGTAACTTTAGCCAACAAAACATAATTTGTGCTTGCTCATACAATAAAGCCAAGGGAAATTTCTACGCAGACAAACCTTCCAATTTATAAAACTATCATCGACCCAACCTATTATGTGTTTGTGAACATCCTATTATGTACTTTGCTTGAAAAGGCTTATAAATATAACACTTGAATGTATTTGAAAGCAAACTATTGAAGAAGATCGTAACCCCCCAAAATATAAACGTACATAAAAACATTAAAATGAGGAGTCTGAAATGGGCTGTATAGGATAGCTTCACACAAGAATGGACAACAAGAGAATACAGCAGCGAGTTTTCATAAGAAATAAGTAACGCAAACCCAAAACCCCACCTAACCGCTGCCGCCGATGAGAAGATGAGAAAATGTCGCTGCCGCTGATGCAAAAGAAATGATTAAAGTACGTGTATGTAACTCTTTCGCTTCAACCCAGTGAGGTAAAGGTTCAAGCTAGAGAACGTCGAGGCCCAATTTTAAGCTGTAGTGGCGTAGAACGAGAAGGTAAGAAAAAGTTGTTTTCATTTAAACGCTTTTCACTTAAGTGATTTGAGTTTGCTCCTTTCATATATAGTCATTCGCCGACTTATGATAGCAATCGATTCTGATCGACCGATTGTAAATCGAATTAGACTTAACATGGACATGTATAACATTACACTTGCTATAAAATTTGTACGTATGTAAGGAATATTAATATACTTAACTTCTTTGTCTTTAAGATGCTGTTTTCTAACTTTAATTTATTCCTCATACCAGATATTTAATACCAGATTCATCATAATTCTCACACGCACTGTAGGAAAATTCATAGCAAGAGATACTTGAATACTCTCTTGACTTTTAATTTTTCAAATAAATAGGTCAATTGTTAAATTACAGTAACGTAAACATGCAAATTATCATAGATACAAAAAATGGAATGTGTACAAAATGTACAATATAAACTAGGAAAAGTGATTCCACTTGATGGCGTACCTTATTGCTCCTCTCTGTTCTAACCAGCCGCTTTCCAGACGCCTCTCGCTCTCATAAGTACCCTTGAATATTGTATTTACAGCTTATTAACATCCGTTTACATAGAGACTTTCTATCTCGATATCGTTAGCGTTCTTTGTTGGTATTTCAATTGTTGTCTATGTAGCTACCTCTGCTATAACTGCTCTTATGCCTCTGAACAAGTTAAAACACGTTAACTCTGCAATTTTGTGTACGCTGTATTAACCAGGAAAAGTAATGTCTCCTGTAATAATTTTCTTGTAATAATTCTATATCAAGAATTTTCTTGATTTTTCAAACTTATAATACCTACCAGTGCATAACATTAAATATGTCACTGCACTTTCTCAACTTTAATGTATATGTTATCCTTTGTTTCTCTAAAATCTCATCCTCTTTACAAATTACCTTTGTCTCTAAAACGCTCCTCTCCAAGTCATTGCAAATAGCTTCAATACTTGTATCGTGCTCATTTCAGTTCATTCAGTACACCTTCAATTACATATTTCACAAATTGTTTAAAGTGCTCGGTACAACCGTTTTCATGATTTTGTCTATTAAATTTGTTCTTATGTGTATCATGTAAATCATAATTTGTTCTTTATGTATGTCACGTTCTTGAGTATCATTTCTAGGTTCATGTTGGGTTTTCTAGGGTCGGCTTCTTCTGACAGACTTTAAATCATGTTCCCCAAACATGTACTATTTCTTCTGATTTACTGTCACTATTACTATTACCATCAGCGCTTTGGAAAAAAGTATAAAATTTCGAAAAGAAATTCTAAGATGAGCGCCATTTAAATCTATTTTATGGCTGAGACACGTAGACGGTACCTTCCTCATCTAGCCTCATGATAAACAGAAGTTGTAAATTTAAAAAGTCAGTTAGTGTTGATAGACGTTTCAGGACTAATAATAGACCACGGCCTAACCGCTCATAAAATAATATTTCGAATTAGATGGTCACTGCGGGACCGGCTGTGAAAGCCTTAGCAACTCTATATACTAATATAACTTTCCAACCGGTGTTATAATGTAGACTTAAATTTCCTGATTAATGCACTGACCATAAAATACACCACACGCAAGATTTATATTGTCCCTTTGGTAAAACCTACACATATACATATATAAAAAAAATTAATATTTGTCTACTTAACTAAGTTAAAGATAATACATAACATGTTATAACTATTAAATAAAAAATATAGACGATACTCGTAAATATACTTTTCACTGAAAGCTGTTCCACCAACACAAACATTTCCTTTTCCAACCAAAAATATATTGAAATGAAACAAAATTGGCAGTCAGTGGATCAACATTGTAGCATGACAGATAAACCCATAAAAATGAATGGTGAATTGATCATTAAAATAAAGTAATAACATGTTTAAATCCGAAGAATGTAACATAATAAAGAATTAATTCAGAACAACCGTGCAGTACAATCATTGATTTAAAATATAAGTTCATATAAGATAGATGTTACAAGTGATGAATCATCAGAACCAATTTTAATAACTAAAAAGGTGAAAAAATATAACCCAGGAAGGTAAGGAAGAAACCCAGAACATAACTAAACCCACAACGAAGGTAAGGAGTAGGTGACAAGGAAGATACCCAGAAAATAACTAAACACAACAAAAAGAAGGAAATCTGTTGTATGAAACAAGAAGAGTAGGTGAAGAAGAAACCCAAAAACCCGATGACATCCAGAAGAAGATGAAGAAAATACAATTATAAGAAACCAAAAGAAAAGAAGACATCAATGAAGAAACAAGAAGAAGACAACATCCACAAGAAGAAGGAATGCTCTTGTAAAAAAAACCCATACCCCAAAATAAATAAATATTATAATAATAAAAAAGTATAACAAAGTATTAATGAAAAAACCCACATGTACAATAAATATAAGACAAAAAAGTGTATAGAGTAAGAGTTGAAAGTGGACCAAGGTGAAATAATAATATGATACCAAAGAACAAATCTTCATTGTAATCTACAAATAGATCTCTTGATTTTAGTAAGACTATATAACCATTTAGAAATAGAATCAAGGAATGTAAAGAGAACCAGTGCTAGTTTTAGTATTATAAAAAATGAACCTTATGTTTCATTACTGGTATTCACAAACTATGTAAATAATGAAATAATACAACTTTGAAGTGACTTTATTTATGTACAGAGGTAATATAATACATGTGTTATAGCAAAGAACTGCCAATCTGTTTAAATGACATTCATTAGAATGATTAATAAAACAAGGGCAGACACAGAATAAAAAGTGAAGTGACAGGGTACAATTACCCAAAACCCTATTAAAAACAGATAAAAACTGCTAATAAAAAATTTAATATAAGGAATATAGAATAAGATTATAGTAAATAAGGTTTTGTTTATGTAGCATAAGATATTTAAAATATATTAGGAATAAGAAAATTTAAACAGATCAGAACCAATAACATTCTTTAATTGTAAAATGTTTATTATAGGTATGATTGTGAATAATTTATTAAGATGTCAGAATGGAAAAACATTCTATATATATGATATTTGTTATGTATATATTTGAGTATAAAAAATGTCTGATTTGTTAAAGAAAACTATTAATTGGAATTATTTGTTACATGTTAATACTATGAAACATACTAATTGTTATTTTGTTTACAAGAAGAAAATGTTTAATTTATGTTACAATGTTAATGAAAGTCAGAGAGGGTATAACTCAATAAGTATTATTTATAAAAATTTGTATGTAAAAACTGTTAGGAATCTAGGCAAAATGATAAAAACTAAACATCATCAAAACTGAGAAACTAAGTACTTAAATACATTTAAACGGAAGGGATTTAGATAATGTAAATCAGAAACAAAGCCATGTAATTAGAAATATAACTAAGAAAGTTTCTGTAAAATTATAGCCAGAATTATTAATAAAAATGGAAATGAACAGAACTCAAAAACTTGGAGAGGGGAGTCATATTTTCCAACATAATATTTTAAAACTTAACCAATTCATCTAATTGCAAGAAAGTAAGGGAATATAAACCTTTTATTACAATATGAGATTTAATAATTATTAATATAACTTGATAATGGCAGAATTTGGAAAATAACAGGAAGCTAAACCTCAGTAATTAGAAATTACAAAATGAAGGAATAATTATCAATTTTAGATCAAAAACTTAATAAAACGGCATTATTTGTTATCAAATTAAGCAGAATGAACTGAAGGATAAAATTAAGTAACAACTAGCTATTAAATTTGAAGAATAACCAAAGTATAATCAGTTATATAATGTAACTTTATTACATGCACAGGATGCAAAATAAAATTTGAACAATGGAAGGAATAATATTGCTTTGGCTAAGGTTTTAGTCGGAGATGAAGGAAGTAAGTTAGTTAATTATTGAACATTGTACGGGACACTTGACACGAGCAAATTAACCGTATTAACCTAGTTACGAATACCGTAATGGCGAATAATTGTATGAGTCGAGAGTGAAAATCGGGAGTTTCGGTAAAAAACATTTTTAAAGTCATACACAGTAAAATAAACATATACCAACACCGAACTAACATTATACAGCACAGAACACCAGTGGAAATGACATTTAAACCTAATAAAACAGTAATAAAACTTAACCAAAAAAGTGCCTAACCGACAAAAGTGAACCTGACTTATAACTACACCAATTTTCCGAATACAACCCCGAAACTGAACCAGTGACACTACACCAACACCAGAAGGAAGATTTGGAGACACCAGGACGTAAATTCACAAGGAAAACATCTTTATTTGAACACCAAAACTGCGAGGTGACGAGTTTCAATCGTAACGGCGGCCATTGCTGATTTCCAACAACTCAAATCAACACAGCCTGCTGGACGGTTCGCAACCTATTTACTTATTTCTATACTTTAAATTGAATATATGTACTGTTATAATTAAGAATTTACCTTGTAATGTTATACTTTTCAATCTTTTCCCTATTTCTCTGACTTTCCCTAACATAGCTGTTCAAAGAACCTTTATATAAAAAATTTGGAATAATTCAATTTACCCTGAGAATCGATTTACATATCGACAAGAGTCAAAATACCTAATTGTTAATAAAATTATTAATACCTTTCATATTTAAACATTTTTTCATTTCTAAATATAGGCAATTAACAATACTTTAATTTAATAAGAAATTACTACAAGAATCTCACCACCAGAAGGAAGATAACCTCTAAACCGAAAATAAAGAAGGATCGATTGCTATTGGAGACAATCCTATAAGTGGCTAGAGTCTTTAACAAATACTCAAAAGCCTATAAAACATTTAAATTAAGTGATAAACATTTCGGAACACCACGAAACTTAATTAATTAATTGTTCTTAATTAATTAGTTAATAAAAGAAAAAAATTTAATTAAAAATTTTTTTTTAATAAACAATTTCTATTTCTACATTAACACATATTTATATATTTTTGTAACACACATTACGCAAGTTTAGTTACAACATGTTTGACAATGGATCGTATTGCATAATGCTCGAAACACATCCTTGTAAGAATAAATATTACGTTAAATATTGGATACAAATGAAGTATAAATGACGTGTCTGTGCGTGTGTGCTCGCAAGCGCGTTAAAGAACTCTTTCTAAGTCTCTGTCTTGCTTCGATTTTCTCGTTCTAGGTAAGAAACCTTATAAGAGATTTCAAATAAAGGGAAAAGGCATACATGCAAAGCAGATAAAAAGATATAGTCAGATACAACTTATTATATGTTGCAAGAAAGAAAGAGGAAACGGTATTGTTCATGTTTTCTTCTACTTTGTTGCTTTTTGCTTCCTTTCTTTTATATCCTTCTTGTATTTTTTCACGTGAATGGTCAAAGCACATCCCTACCGTATTGCGATTCACTTCTTGACATTAAGAAAATTAAATTTATATAGAGCATGAAATACATGTATTTATGAGTAATCACATTTCCTTTTTGTATTTTGTTATTTAAAATGGTATTTCATTGTGGAACAGGCATCTATACGCGTGTTTTTAGTAATACGGGTAATTTCTTTAATCTATTGTAAATCATAAAGTAATTCAATCACGAAGAAAGCATAAAAATGAAAGTATTTACGATAAGCATAATGCAGTTAGCATATTACAATAAACTAGAATAAAAAATTTATATTTGGAAGTATTTGAACAAAGTGCAAGCAAATAAGCAAGCAAAAGTCCAACGTGGTACTTTATTTTTTCATGAAAACTGTCAGTTCCATTAAGTTAGACTGTAAAGGAATGTGTAATTGTTACTCCCACCCCTGAGTAACAGCAACTTTTAATACGACTACAACACGATACAAGATTTTTGGTGGTTATCAGATTAGCCGCTCTCAGTACAGAATAATAAATATTGTTAATACAATTTAATTGCAGTGAAATTACATACTGAACAGCAAAATAATCAGCACCCCACATTGTGCGTACATTTTCAAAACTCTATCATACTCTCTTATTACAGAAGCCCTTCTAATCGTAGAACTGTTCACAATGACCGTTATACGTAAAAAGTAATAATAGAGTTTAAAATTTTAATATGCGATAAAATTTTTCAAATACGCCCTTTGCAAATAAACTGTTAGCATTAAAATATTTCAGTGATAATTTCCTTTATACGAACAAATACATTATGTATCGTTAGTGAACAAATCGTCTCCCCTGGTGTTTGAGACTCTCAGTGACACTCGATACGGGTATATAGAACTATATCTTGCCGCTTCCGTATTAGGCTATATCAGCCGCGTACATAGTACTTGGCTGCTTCTAGTATTTGTACTATGGCGTACATAATCTCTTGAGAATTTTCCACATGGGAAGTCTGAGCTCTCCCCTCTGCCCTATCTTAAAAGAGTTGGCGTTTAAGTATCCACGACCCGTGACGAACTGGGTATGCAGTAGTTTACATCTCAAATATTTCGTCCCGACACTGAAAGAGGTACCGGGTAAGCCTTAGGGTTCTTTCACACGGTAAACCAGTCTGCATCAGACATCTGCCATAGTAGGCTAATCCAAGCTCGCTCTCGACACACTGTGCGTGTCTGCCTCGCACCAAACAGTCCAGTCTCTTTTAGTCGGTGAAGAGTAAGCATTCAAATTCAGTATATTTTTTAAATTGCTTTTTCATGCAGTATTTCAAAAGTTTGATTGATCCCAAAGAAGCAATTGCAATATTGGCTCTAGCATTAAATGAAAATAGCAAAAAGAAGAAACTAAGTAACTGGAAAATGTGGGTTCACACACTTCTTAGCTACAGACTAGCAGTTTTTCAGTGTTGTATCACAAACTGAGAAACGAGAATGAAAAGTTTTATAATTATTTTCGTATGTAATCCTTATACGCAATTAAAAAATATTTCGTTCCAGCACTGTTGTTTTTTTGTTTTACACTATAATCTTCTGAAGAACAAGTCTATATAGCTGGACGATTTCGAATTTCTTCAATAAAGGATTAGACATCGAAAGTATTTTCCGTTCCGAAGAGGCAGACGACTGCGCGTGTGAAAAGGTTGTCAGTATTTGCACTTGCTAACTATTAACTGGCCTACATGACGAGCTGAATTCAACTATCGGGGAGAGTACGAGGCAGCGTACGTCTGCCTCTTGTCACTCACTCCATGCATGTGTGAAAAGCTATACTATACATACTATCAATGGGATTTCTGTCCCTAGCAGACATGTGCTGCATATGTCTGCTGCAGTTGTCTGTTTCGTGTATGTCCTCGTTGTCTGACCTTAATGTCTAGTTTCCTCTACTCATTATTTCCAATCATTTCTGCCTCTGGTGCCTAGTGAAAGTCTAGGATTCTTCCATTGCAGCTCTGCATATATTTGTTATTTGATGTTTATTGCAATACTATGCCATTGTTAATGTTTAACCTAATATCTAATTTAGTGTTTAAGTCCTACTGGGTCCTATGCAGGCCTATATTGACTTATATTTTATTTTTGTTTGACAACTTGTTGTTTAGTGTGTAACAATATTGTACGCGTATCTGTACCAGCATTACTGTACATTTTGTGGTCGCTAATAGCCGATGACGTTGCAGCAAACTGAAATTAAATAAAGGAGAAAATTTGTGAAGTAACGTAACTCGAATATAAAATACAGGTAATAATTATTATTATGATTAAGTTGTACAAGCTGTAAACAGGCTTAAAAGACGTAATCGGAATAAAGAATGCTTATAATACAATAAGTGTTAAATTTAATTAATAATTGATTTATGACAATAAATTATTCAATTAATAATTATATACAAGTGATCGGTCAGTTTTCGTAAGTTTTATTTGATTCGTAACGTCTATTTGATTTCAAGGAATATTAATTACATTTCTGATGTTTAATACATGATTACAAATACGCCGTACTGTTTGATAATTAAAACGATGAAAATTTTGTTGCAATAGTCATGTGAACTGCAGATAACGACGTATATGTTCAAGCGTGTATGTACAAATGTAAGCGTGCGCGTACATGCATGCTTATACAAATCTGTACATGTTGTGGGTGTTTCTGTGTTAGCTTAGAAACATTATTTATATCGTTAGTATGTCGGTGAACGAGAGATTCCCATTATCACGAAGTGGGAGGATCTTCAGAAAACGAGGGACCTTGATGGAATCCTTTGTAGGCTAAATTCAAGGTAAGTGGTGTCCGACAGCACTAATGCGGACGTGACACATTACAATGGACGTGATGTATAATGTATTTCTTTTGCCTTCTTTGTGTCGATTATGTCGTTAACCGTATTCACTGATTCTTCTAATTCTTCTTCTTATTTTCAACAAATAATGTCTTTCACCTCTTCACGTAATACAACGTATCACAGTTTTTCAAATTCTGATATTAAGTTCACTTTAAGTGTAGAAATTTTTCATATGATTATATATCAATTCAGTGGTTCACTAAATAAACTTATTAATAATGTATACTTAAACATGTAACACTAATTAATAAAAATAAATATAATGTATTGCAATGAAACACAGGATCCTGATAAGCAGTTCAGGCTAATCTAAATACACAGACGATGAACATTCAGGTTTTAAATGGTATTTGTTAGATTTGTTTTTTTCGCTATAAGTTTTGTATCTTAGAACGGATAAGGAAGTAGGATAAGTCAAACTGTGTATTATTTTATGTTCTATTTATTCATGTACTGTGTCAGTGGAAATGTGCGCGCGTGCGCGAGTGATAAACGTTTCTTCCCTCCCGTGCGTGATATAATTATCCGATCGTATTGACACTTGAACTGGACATAAACTATTATATTTCCCGATCGTAATATAACGTTAAAATATGATTCCTTGTAAAGTATAAAACTCTTTATGAAACGCAATTCTACTTGAGATAAGACATTCATAGATAACCATCTATGCATGCCCTTGCAAATTCTATGCACTTTCCGGCATGAAACCACACTGGTGCCGTGTGCAAAATAACCATGTGACTTCTTTTCCACCTATAAGAAGCTTCGAAGGGCGGTCGGAATTTTCCTCAGCCGGGTGCTGAACGGGCAGTTTTTCTTGTCTAGCTGTCGTGAAGGGAATGTGCGCTTCCCGTTCAAGATTTTTCGCTTCCGAGAATTCGTTAAGCCCATTCGTGGGTAGTAACAAGTGCGAACTCTCAAAACTGTTTAATTAATCCATCTTCAGACACGTCATTGTTCATTGTAACGTAACCGGTATAAATGTGAACTTAAACTGGGTTTACTGTGTGAGGTATTCTACAGTACCAGAAGTATTTAATAGTTTACTTATTGTTATAATATAATCATCAGTAGTTTCCGTGTGAGTGGAAGATTTCTGCCGACCGTGGTAGATCTTGTGTTACGAGTGAACACTTGAAGATTCCGGATAGGTATAAGTTTAATATACCGTTTTTACTTAAATACCCACTGTCACCTGAGATACTTGTGTTATCCTAGGTACTGTGTAAAATTCTATTAACGGTACCACTAGAATCAGTGTTCGAGTGCGAATCGTCAGTGTAAATGTCAATGTATGAACTTCAGGACACCGGCCCAGCTGTAATCATCGCCAGGGTCAACCATCTGTCATCGTACGCCACGCCTGACGACTCCACTACAAAAAAAACCCTCTCCACATTGCCGTGGAAATCATCGTATATGTAATGTACAACAAATCATATATGAACATTATTTAACCTTTTAAAAGACTATATCTGCAAACACTATTATTATTTATTCTTGTTAAATATATCGCATAACCGATTTCGTATTTCTTGTGCACAACAAATAATCTTAAATCCTCCAATATAAACTTTTGCAAAATAACACGCACCACCATATCCTATGCGCCAATAGTTAAGTTATTTGTGTTATCAACCAATTACGGTGCTGTGCATTGCCAAAATAATTTAAATAAATAATAAAAATAAATAAATATGGATTAATAAACATGATTCAGATTGCAAACTGGATCGTATTTAAAAAGGAAACGCAGAATTCCTGCATGGACACGCATATCTGGCCCACCTGTCGCTAGTGTTGTGTACACGTGTATTTTGTTTGTGTGTGTGAAGCCTGTCCGTTCCTGAACTGTAACCAACGCTTTTCAAGTAATGATAGACTCTATGTTTTATTTTAATTCTAAGAAAAATATGTACGATATTGTAAAACGAAAGACACCAGAGGGTGTGGAAAATAAATGTGAACAAAGGGTTAAAAGACCGTGCCAAAGTGACGGAAAGTGCAATTACTATAAGTAAAAAGTGAATAGCTCTTTTTGTAATTACAATGAAGAAGTGTAATTTACGTATAGTAAGCATATAAAAATTAGCGATCGATTGAGCATCGAGTAGTGTGAAACAGACTGTGAGTCTCACTGTAGATTTTAAATAACGTCGTCGACTGACATAGCCACCTACGGCAACGGTTGAAAATAGAAGAAGGAACATTATTAGCGCGATCTGGTATTTATAGCCAGGTCGTGCAAAAGCTCAGGTCTGAACAATATTCATCTTGTCAGAGTTTTTCGAAGCGTCTTTACCCCCACTCTGGTTCAATTCACTAATTTCGCCTATCTTCGCACACAAACTGAGTTTGTTTGTTGATGTAAAGGTGAAAGCCGGTTTAGGCTGTAAGGTAAAACTTTACGTTTTTACTTATAAAAAACTTAGTGTTCCGAGTCGTCAATACTATAGTGATATTTAAACAATTTTTGTTAATTACAGACAATTGAAAGTCTCTAATTAACATAGAATGAAAAACATTCGATTAGTTAATCAATCATAAAGAAGTGTACATAAATGTAAAAGCAGATTGTAATGTAGAATAATAATTAATGTATAGGAATTAGTAGTTGAATCAAACATAAATGATAAGAGAGAAATATTTAGTTTAAATTAAAATCAATTAAAGTATTGAGAAAGGTTTGTTTTATATGATTTTAGAAAGAGAGTAAGAAAGAAAAAAATATACAAAAGAATAGAATCAAGAGCAACCACCAACAATCGGAGGTACACAACTATTCTCGTCAAACTGATAAGGCAGGATTGGAAGGTAGTATTATCTAATGAAATGTTGTTTAAATTAATTAATAAAACCCATACCTGAAAGCGTAGAATATGCAACAACTTTGAAAATGTTATTTATATCTGTGAGAAGATTTCACTATTAATAATATGTTTAGGAAGGTTAGAAATAGAAAGAAATATTATGATTGTCAGAACGGCTGATCAAGCGAATATTCATACCTTAGTGGAAATGCAAGGACACAGAAGAAAGCAGTGGAAGTCAAGGGCAGAGAATACTTAGGACCCAGTACTACGATTAAAGCATCCAGCGGTTTAAAAACGTAATAGTCTGTATACTATAACATTACATAAAGTAGCCCATCTATAAAGAAACAATTACCATTTAAAAGAAAAATAAGTTACTACATTGAAGGAATGAAGAGAACCAAATATCAAAGAATTTATGAAAAGGAGTATTAGAATGTAGCACAATACTGACATAGAAACTAGACAAGGACTAAGACGATGACAAAACCCAATTGATTGGCAGAGTGAAAGATAAAAATGAATAACATTCTGACCTTAACACAAACCCTTTTCCAATCATAATAACATAGTAGATATATTAATGGAAGTACAAAGCTATAGACAAAAGTATAAGTAGTTCCATGTAAAACTACCAATACATAAATGTAGATTGAGTAATGATAAGGAATATTGTTATTAAAATATAAAGGGAATAAAACTATTATATAATAAATATACAATTTTTAATGATAAGGTGAGTTGTGTGATTAGCTCAAAATAAATAAAAGGAAGAAAAAAGTGAATAACATAATTCTAAAGTGTATTAAAGGAACAAAGAACCATTTTCACGTTATACTAACTGAAATTCAGTAGTAGGAATAAAGTGTAAAGTGGATAATAAGTAATGCTTGATGAAAAAATGTTAAATGTATACGGTGAAAAAACTAAAGCATGATAAGCCTATACAAGTGAAATAGGTAGAATTAATGTTTATGTTTTAAAATAAGAAATAATAGTTAAGGAATAGTTATAGCTATTTGTTTGTGTTAAAAAGAATATATAAGGGTAAAACAGAATACTTAACTTAATGAATGATAATTAATTTGAGTAGGAATGTATGTTATGTATGGAAGACTGGCATTTGCATAGAATGTTTAAAAGAGTTGTATTATGTCTTAAAATGATTATGAATAATCAAATGTTATATGTTAGTTTATTGTATTTGTGTTTAGAATAGTTCAGTTTCATACAACCAAGGAATCTGTTATAAATTAATGTTTAAAGAACATCAGATGGACTAGGCATAAGAAGCCTATGATAAAAATCAGAAATTTCTAAAATTAGATATTATAACTGTAGTAATTAAAGGGAAAATGTAGGTAATATTATTGGGTTTAATTAAATAAATTTAGAGACACATAATGTATGCCAAAGGGATTAATTATAAATTAATTATAATAAAAACAAAATTTTTAAAATAGTAACTTGGTAAATACTGAACAGAAAATATTCATGTTTGATTTCAAACTAATTTATGAAAGAAATGCAATGCAATAGTGTTATTATGTTGAGAATTGATAGTAGTATAAGAAGATTATACTAATTCAAAAATATTTGTTAATATTGTATCAAAATCAATAACTATGTCTAACAATGTTGTAGCATGACAGATTATCCACTTAGGAACGAATAAAATATGATCATAACTAAATAACTATCAATGAAAAATCCAAATGAAAACAAATAAGCATCACTATAAAATACTATCATAACTTGAAAAAGTAAAAATAAAGAAAAAACCACTATGCAACAAAAATGTATAAAGAAAAATAAACCCCAAAAACTAAAATAAATTAAGGAAAATACCCAGGTAGGATAGGAGTAAGTAAGGAAAATACCCAGAACAAACCAACGTGCATAATAAATATAGGGTAATGAAGAAACCAAGAATAAGTCAAGAAGATACCCAGAACGAACCAACGTACATGATAAATATATGGTAATGAAGAAATCAAGAATGAATAAAGAAAATACCCAGAACAAACCAACATACCTAATAAACAGAAATGAGTTGGAAGATACAAGGTAGTAGGAGGAGAAGACTACAACACATACCCAAAAGAGACCCAGTAAGGAGAAAACCAAAACCCCAAGGGAAATTAAATGTCACAAAATGAAAGTATAACACCCAAAAACAGAAATAATGTAAAACAAATGTAAACAAAAGTGTTTAGAGTGATAAGTAAAAGTGCACCCAGGAAAGGTATTGTATAATGAATAAAAACAAATCTTAAGAGTCCTCCATAAATAAATATCTTGATAATATGAAACTATAAAACTGACTATTGATAGTATCAAGAATTAGCAGGAGACAAGTGCAAGTTATTCTATTGTAGTAAATAAACTTCAAGAAGGTGCATTGAATGCTTAAACTTAAAAGGTGTACCTTTAAACAACTTTAAAGTTTTAATTTTAACTTCATGAATGCTATTTAATAAAATAGTATTATGAAGGGTAAAGACTAATGTTTCTAATAAAGTGCCACCCTTTATCTAATAACACTCAATGAAATGAGTAAGATAAATAGAGAGCAGGTGGTGAATAAGTAAAGAGACAAGGGATACATCCCTAAAATAAAATAAAAACAGATAAAGACTGCACACCAGTAATTTTAAGAAAGGTTTAAAAATAAAGAAACCAATGTGTTATGTTTCTAGTTAAACCAATGACCTATATACATAAGGTTGAAATAGAGAGTAATGTTCGAATATTATAAAATGTTTATTATGTTTAATAGTTTTAATCAAGAATGCCATGTCTGAGTGTGGATACCATTCTTTTATTATAAAATGTTTATTATAAGTTATTAGGATTAATGAAGACTAAATGGTCTGAGATTAAATACCACTTTTTAATGTCAAATAGTTGTTATGAATTAATAGATTAAATTCACTACTAAATGTTCTTGTAGTAAAGTAAGGAATTGTTAATCAACATTGTATTAGAATAGAAGGTCAGAAAGGGTATAAAGAAGCTATATTATTAAAAAACTTTGTATGTAAAACCAGACAAAATCTAGGCTAAATGGTAAATATAAACTACTATATAATTGATGAATCCAGTCCAGTAAACTAGTTAAACTGATGAAATTTAAGTAAGGTAAATCAGTCACAGTATAATATAATGTTAACTATACTTTAAAAGAATATTTTAAAAGGATAGGAAGAACTATTGTCAAAATTGCAAATGTAATAACTGAAAATTCAGAGTGGGGAGTTATAAATTAATGTATAATATTTAAAAGGATAACCAATTAATAAATTTACAAAAAATTAAGGGAAAATAAACATCTTATGTCAATCTGAGATTCAGTACAATCATAAATATAACATGTAAAATGGCAAAAATTTCGGTGAAGGACAGGAAGTCAAAAATGAAACCTACTTTTTCAAAATGAAAGGAATATAGCATTTTAGATAAAAAACTTTGTAAAACTATCTTATTTGGTATCAAATCAAACAGAATGAACTATAGAAAGAGATTATGTATTTATTGTTTCATAAAAGTAAATAATAACAAAAATATATTCAGTGATATAATGTAAATTTTCTACATGTAGCGGAAGCTAAACGGACTTTAAAACAATGTATTACTAATATTAAATTGGCTAAGACATTTAGGAGACGAAGGAAATGAGAACAGTTAATTATTGGACCTTGTTGAGGACACTTGAACGAGATTGTAGCCTATATTAACCTATATAGCAGACAAATATGGCGATCGGTCGGTAAGCCTAGCCTGCAGTGAAAAATAGTAAATGACAAAAATTTTGAACTTAAAACTTAAACTCAGTGAGAATATTTAATACAACACGTAAACTAAAGTAATACGGAACTATAAATGAGTGAAATAAAAACTTAAACCTACACAATAACTAATTCTTCATAACAAGACGAAAAGTGCGAAGTTCGACCTTATTGCACAAAGTAAATTAAACATTATCATCAATATTTAATCGAAGTGAATCACAAGACACTGAACCAGAAGCATTCTACTAACACCAGAAAGAATAATCCCAACTGCGGAGACGAGGAAACATTGAAAAGGCACAATTTATTGGAAGAAATTTTCATCGAGCTGAATACGGTTTAACATACGCAGTCCAGGAGCCGCCATCTTTGACTTCCCAGAATCCAAAGCGAGCTTTACCAACATCGCCATCCAGACTTCGATGGTATTAAATTTTATTTAATAAACATTATATATTACTAATAACTTTGTCAATTTTAATTCTTAAGCTTTTTACTTGTAAGTGTTATACTTTCCTGACCTTACCCTTCTCTGACTATATAAAATAACCGTTCAAAGAACCTAATCATTATAAAATACAGATGTATAAAATTAATCGACAAGCCCTGAGAAAGAGTCGATACTTCTGTTGATAATTGATTAATCATCGATACTGTATACAATTGTCAATAAATCTAAATTTTCTGCAATTTGGTTTAATTTATTTCTAAATTTAATAGATAAAATAAAAATAAAATAGATTTGAGATCACGGACTATCCGAAAGGCGGCCTATACCAAGTGGAAGGAGAATACACCATTAAGAAGAAGAACCTTCGATCGATTACTGCGGGAGATAAACCAATTAACGCGGAAGTTAATTAATAAAACTTCAAGTTGATAGAGTACTCAAAAACAGAAAGATAAATTAAAATTTTCACACAAAACAATTACGAAATATAATTACAAACAACAAAAATCATTAAAACAAATATTTTTCAAAACAACCAACATTTGTAATTTTGGTAAAACATTCAATTTTATTATTTTGTAACCGTTACATATTTTGTTACAAAATTGGCGTCCAACTAAGGGGCTTCAATTAGTGATTGATAGGCACTATAACTTGCCCAATTCCTAATTCAAGCTTGGCAGCAGTTATCCAGTCGGAGAAAGAAGAAAAATGCAACGTCGAGCAACTTCAAAGGAAAAGGCGGCGGAGGCCGAAAAGGAAATTAAGATGAAGGACAAGGAGGCAACGCCGGTGGAAGACGTGGAAATGTTATTACACCCAATGGAACCTAAACAACCAGCACCACCAGAGGAACAACCTGAAATACCAAAGCAAACAGTGGAGGTCAATCTCCAGGAGAAAGAGCCACAGATATCCCAAACAACAGAAGATACAAAGTTGGACAAAATGATGGAAATGTTCCAACGAGAATTCAAATCCACGAAGGAAGAATTGAGTAGAGAAATAAAAGAGAACAGAAAGGAATAGAAAAAGAACATAGAATCCACAAAGGAAGAATTTAATAAGAAAATGGATTCTACAAAAGAAGAATCGAGTAAGGAAAGGAAGGAAGACAACCAATCCTTAAATAAGAAGTTGGAAGATTTGAAGGAGGACGACCAGTCTTTGAAGGAAGAATTCAAATTAACCAAGGAAGAATTCAAATCAACCAAGGAAGAATTGATTGACAAAGTAGAAAATACTAATAACAGAATTGAAGAAAGTAGTAAGAAAATGGAAGAGACGATGGGGAGAAGTTGGAAGAATTGAGAGAGGATAACCAACTACTAAGAGAAGAATTAAGGGAGGTCAACCAGGAGAGTCTGGACAAGTTAGACGAAAGGATGGAGTTGTTAAGAGAAGAAATGAACAAGGAAATCAACGATAATAAGGAGTACGCCAACAAGAAAATAGAAGAAGAAACCATGGTAATAAAACAACAGATCATGGAAGTCGACGAAAAATGTAACCAGACCGAGAGGGAAGTACAGGAATTCAAGAAAGTAGTAAACACCAAATTCACTAATATCGAAGAGCACAGTCAAAGGAAGGCGGAAGAACACCGGAAGGAAACTCAGGAAGAATTAGGGAAGGTACGGAACCAAGTTACGGAAAGGTGTGGCGGAATGGAAGTACCGATGACGAATATCACCGGTCAAGTGCGGCAGAGCCAGGAAGAAATGGAAGTAATAAGAAACAGACCCACTAACTTCACGGGTATTCCCATTAACGAGAATAGGGAATGGCTGAACTTCCGCCAATATAAAAGGAAGCCGATGGAGTTCTTGGCCCGAATCGAGGAATACATTGCCAAACATAGGGGCCACAGATGGATTAGCAACCGGGAGCTATTGGACGAATCATTCCGTGAGATGACGGACAATTGGTGGATGGAAAACCGAAGCGAGATCGATGACTACCAGCATTTCAAAAACTTGTTCAAGGCAAAGTACTGGTCGGAGACTACCCAGAACTTAATACGGGACAACATCTATCATGGCCGATAAAAACCACAAATGGGTAACTCTATGACCGTATACTTCCTCGGAAAGGTATGTCTGGCGAAGCATTTAGAACCGGCCATACCAGAAGAATGCCTCGTCAATAAGTTATCGTACCATTACGATGAAGAAGTAATCAGAGCAAGGAGAGGCAGTCAAATAAAAACGATACAGGCGATGACTGAACTGTTGGAGAACTACGAAAATGAGGAGTACTATCGGCAAAGCAGAAGGAGAAATAATCGGCCGGAAATCAGAAATAATCCATACCCAAACAACGGTAATAACCAGAACAGCCAGGGATACCAAGGGAACCGATACAATCCCAATTATAATAATGCCAATAATAATAATAATAATAACGGTCATAGTAACCAAATTGCAAGTAGAAATAGTAACGGTTACCAAGGTAATCGAAACAATTATTACCCGAATCCAAACCATAATAGTCAGAGAATCCCCAACAATAATAATACCGAACGGTATTATAATAATAATAGAGGTTACCCACCAAACAATAACTTTAATAACAACAGGTTTTCACGGCCCAGGGTAAAGTTCATACGAGGTGAAGGAAACAGCCAACGAAGATACACCCACCAGCGGCGTAACAGTTTCCACGAATATGAGGATCGGCGTAGAAGCAGAGAACGTGATAGTTCCAGGTACAATCTGCCTAGACGAAGTACCAGTCTAGATGACCCAGAACGGAACCCAAACCGAGAACAACCATTCGAACATCGCACGGAGCGACAGGAACCCACTCAAGGTTTTCCGACCGACGCCTCAGTCGGGCCGAACATTAATAACAAGGGAAATGAGAATTTAAACGGGAGGAGGCAGTGATGAATTACCATAACCCTTCAGTGCTCCTATCTCCTGGGTATCAAAACGAGTTGCAAAGAGCAACTAACTCTAATAATATAACAATCATTAATTGCAACTAATTAAAAAATATTAGAAACGAACTTTTGGAGGAAGACGACACTCGCCTCAATAGTATAAACAGTGAAATAATTTATATAAACGCGGAAGTGGAAGGAGTCTTCGCCCAATTAATGATCGATACAGGGGCGAATGTTTCTATAATTAACACAAATGAATTGGAGAGAATCCAAAAGTATGTGGTCAAATATTGCCAACTTTACCAATAAATAACTTTGTATTAATAGGTGCCACTGGTCGCCAAAACAAAACGATCAGAAGGCTAGTATCAGTAAACGTGGTTAGCAAGTGTATAGCTATACACATGGTATTCTTAATTGCGACAGGATTGCCTTTTAATATATTGGTGGGGTGCGATGTGCTAAGAAGGAACTCTGCTATCATCTATTTACGTACAGAAAAGGTATCGCTGTTTGCAGAAGGGCTGACCTGGACGGCAGATTTAATAGGTAGCGAGACAATACTTCCCAGCAATATCCACCACCAAATTCGAAAAATAAACTATATCGAAAATAACTCCATCATTAACCCCATAGTATACGATAACACGGACGAGGATTTATGGTCCCAAAAGATACAAGAAATCAGGGATTTCCGGGGCGGAATCACGAGTAAAAAATTGCCCATACACCAAGCGAATCAATTAATAAAAATATATGAAAGGTACCGCTCAGTATTTTCAGACGAACCCGGTAAGGTAAAAAATTACCAATGTACACTGCAATTTAGAGAAACAGTGGAGTTTAACAGAAAATCATACCCCATTGCGCATTCACGAAAAGAGGCTGTAAGAGCAGAAATAAACAGGATGATTAACAGTGACATCATAGAGAGTAGCCAATCTCCATTCACCAGCCCTATCGTGGCTATTCCGAAGAAAAACTGCCAAATCCGGCTTTGCTTGGATGCGCGGGAAATAAACAAAATGATAATCAATGACAGAACATCACCCGGTGAGATAGAAGAAATCTTGAAACCATTCCACGGTGCCAAGTACTTTAGTACCTGGGACACGGTGTAAGGTTACTGCCAGGTGGAATTACACCCACAGAGTCGTCAGTATCTGGCATTCGTATTCGAGGGGCGCAATTACCAATTCAAGAGATTGCCCTTCGGACTCGTGAATTCAGTTGCCATCTTTGTGACCTGCATGGGCCAGATACTTGGACAGGAAGCACTTCAGTTTACCACCGTGTATGTAGATGATCTACTGATTACCTCAGAAACTTGGGAGGAACACTGCTACCGCGTGGAACACGTACTTAAGAAGTTGTCTGTAAATAACATCACGCTTAAATTAGAAAAATCCAAGTTCATTGCAAGAGAAGTTCAGTTCTTGGGGTTTAACTTGGATGACCAAGGAATCTCACCGTAAGCAGAAAAGGTGGAAGCGATCCAGAAATTCCCTGCACCCAAAAATAGAAAGCAATTACAGTCATTCCTGGGACTCTGTAATTATTACCGCAAGTTCCAGGAACAATATTCGGAGTTAACCGCAAGGTTTCAACCACAGTTATCATCAAAAAACAAATGGATCTGGGATCAAGAGCAGGATGTGATTCTCCAACTGATTAAGGATAAATTTCTGGAAACAATAATACTTCGCCACCCAAATTTAAACTACCTTTTTTCTTGAACTGCGATGCCAGTAACATCAGCCTAGGAACGACGCTGTATCAAGAAGATGTGAAGGGCCAACATCAAGTGATTAGCTTTGCGAGTAGATCTTTAAACGAGTGCGAAAAGAACTACACTGTAGCTGAAAAGGAATTGCTGAGTGTAGTATTCGCTTGTGGCAAATTCCGCACCTACATCTTGGGTTACCCAGTTACCGTCCGAACAGACCATAAATCAATATCGTTCCTAAAAAGCTGCAAATTGAATCACGGCAGACTGACAAGGTGGATACTTGCCCTTCAAGAGTACAATCTAAAACGGGAATACATCCCAGGAGAAAAGAATGTAGTAGCAAATGAAATCTACCACATTATTAGCACCAGAGCCGATCTAGCCACATTATTAACGAACCTTAGCACCCACCAACAAGCAGACCCAAAATTGAGAAATATAAAAACTCGATTGGAAGAAGGGGACGAAACCGTCGCTCAATATTATCAAATAAATAAAGAAATATTGTTCATTAAACCATCATTAAGACAGGAGACCTGGAAGGTGATTATTCCAACCCATATTGAAAAGGAGATAATCATAAATTATCATATACGATATGGGCATATGGGCGCCTATGCCTTAAGGTGATTAAGGCTGTGGAGGAGAGCTGCCACATAAAAAACGTAAACCGGAAGGTCCGGATATATATCAGATTTTGTCGTATCTGCCAACTAGTAAAATCAAATAACGAGAAGAAGGAAGGCATTTTGATTCCTATAACATCCCAGGCGAAATTGGAAAAAGTATTCTTGGACATCTGCAGACCATTTCCCCGTAGTGGCGGTCGACACCGATATAGGTACCTGGTAATCGTAATGTACCATTTCACTATGTTTGTTAAGCTATACCCTGCTAATCGGGCAACTACTAGGAAAATTCTGGGAATATTAACAGAACAGTATATCCCAAACATAAGGAAACCAGCTTCGATCATCACGGATCATGGAACCCAATTTAAGGGGAGAAAATGGCGGGATACCCTATTATCAATTGGTGTTCGTACATACAAAACCTCGGTCTACCACCCGAGCAGTAATCCGGCAGAGAGGGTGTTACGAGAAGTGGGGAGGATATTAAGAACTTATTGTCACCAACAACAGAGAAGGTGGCAAGAATACCTAGAAGCCACTGAGGAATTCCTCAACTTGGCATACCACCCAGCCATAGGAGTTACCCCATACTCCGCCATGTACGAGAAACCACCCCCACGAGAGATCGAAGAAATCCTAGAGTTCCCTAGAAATAATATATATACGTTCGACAAGGTAAAATTCTACAACAAGGTGGCCGAAGACCAGGAGAAACGGCAAAACAAGTATCAAAAGGCTTAGTGGTAAAATAATAACTTATAAGATTGGAGAAAAAATATTATTGAAAAATCGTGAACTACCCAGCACTCTGGAAGGAATCACGAAGAAGTTATTATTACTGTACACTGGACCATATATAGTCTCCATAATAAAAAACAATAATACGTATGAAATAAAGGGGATGGGTTCAGAGAGAATCAAGGGAGTATATAACCAGGCTTCCATGAAAAAATATTATGAGGAGTAGAAATTTAAATAAAGAAATGAATTTTGAATTTATATAAAATAAAATAAATTCAAAAAAGATAGTAAGAACAACTTACTAACAAATATTTATGAAACCATTATGAAAATAAAAGAAAAAGAATTTTGAATTTTGAAAATTAACATAATTCTAAAATATAGTAAGATCACCTTACAACCAACTACTTATGAAAACATTATGAAAATGAAAGGAAAGGATTTTGAATATTAAATAAATTCTAAAACTAAGTAAGATCACCTTACAAACAACTATTTATGAAACTGTTTATGGAAAATAAAAGAAAGGAATTTTGAATAATCAAACAAATTCAAAAGCATAGTAAGCTCAACTTACTACCAATTATTTATGAAACTAATTATGGAAATTAAAGAAAAGAATTTGGAAGTTAAATAGAACAAACAAATGATAAAATATAGTAAGAGCAACTTACCACAACTATTTATGAAATAATTTTGAAAAGAAAGAAAAGGAAGTAAGAACCACTGATACAATTAAATGAATAAAATTGTGTTGAAATAAAAATAATAAAACCTTTACGAAATACAAGGAGAAACAGTGAATACATAAATATTATAATTAAAGAATTCTTTTGAATAAGAAACAAGAGCGAAATTTTTTAAAAAAAAAAATAAAAAATAAATATAAATAAATCAATAATATAACTATGATCATAAAAGAAATGTCGATTATAATAAAGACAATTAGAAGAAAGTGCTAGAACATGGAACTAGTGGAACAATTCATGAGAACTAAGAAACAACCAAAATATCATAAAAAATATGCTACCAATGACCAGAAGCAGATTGTGATAACAATAAAAGAATGATAGAGAATTCACACAAAAAACTTTATACTTAATAACTAGTGATAATTATATTAATAAAAGAGCTTCCCACCATAATACGAAATAAAATGTCAGTAGAGCTAACAAGTCAGAAGAATCACTGAGAAGAAAAATAACTGAGATAGAAATATTAACAGATCTGAGCAAATACAAAGTGAGGTATCCAAAGATATTTTTTAATAGTCGTAAAATAGACTATTCTTATATAATTTTTATTAATAACTGTCTGTAGATAATTCCAGCAGTATTATTATGTTTTGAGCAGAGATGAATTTCCTCTGAGCTCAATGAGAAGTGTAGCATGGCCAGCAGGGTATATGTAGCCACAAGTGCCTCTCTGAACTACCCCAGCTCTCGTGTTAGGGAATGTTAGGGAATAAATATCCCAAGGATAAAACACCAAGTTAAGAAAAAATGAAAATAAAATAATAAACCTCAGATGACTATTACTATCAAGGAAGATCAATTTAAGAATAAAATATATGTAAGCACAAATATGAAGAAGGAAAGACAAAAATGGAAAGGAAGTAAAAAATTATAATATATAATAAGTATCATAAGCAATTATTTCAGACAAACAAAGTATGGTCTGAACTAATCACTTCTGGAGGAGAGCAATCTGTAGCATGACAGATTATCCACTTAAGAACGAATAAAATAAGATCATAAATAAATAACTATCAAAGAAAAATCCAAATGAAAACAAATAAGCATCACTATAAAATACTATCATAACTTGAAAAAGTAAAAATAAAGAAAAAAAAACCACTATGCAACAAAAATGTATAAAGAAAAATAAACCCCAAAAAACAAAAATAAATTAAGGAAAATACCCAGGTAGGATAGGAGTAAGTAAGGAAAATACCCAGAACAAACCAACGTGCATAATAAATATAGGGTAATGAAGAAACCAAGAATAAGTCAAGAAGATACCCAGAACGAACCAACGTACATGATAAATATATGGTAATGAAGAAATCAAGAATGAGTAAAGAAAATACCCAGATCAAACCAACATACCTAATAAACAGAAACGAGTTGGAAGTTACAAGATAGTAGGAGGAGGAGACTACAACACATACTCAAAAGAGACCCAGTAAGGAGAAAACAAAAACCCCAAGGGAAATTGAATGTCACAAAATGAAAGTATAACACCCAAAAACAGAAATAATGTAAAACAAATGTAAACAAAAGTGTTTAGAGTGATAAGTAAAAGTGCACCCAGGAAAGTTATTGTATAATGAGTAAAAACAAATCTTAAGGGTCCTCCATAAATAAATATCTTGATAATATGAAACTATAAAACTGACTATTGATAGTATCAAGAATTAGCAGGAGACAAGTGCAAGTTATTCTATTGTAGTAAATAAACTTCAAGAAGGTGCATTGAACGCTTAAACTTAAAAGGTGTACCTTTAAACAACTTTAAAGTTTTAATTTTAACTTCATGAATGCTATTTAATAAAATAGTATTATGAAGGGCAAAGACTAATATTTCTAATAAAGTGCCACTCTTTATCTAATAACATTCAATGAAATGAGTAAGATAAATAGAGAGCAGTTGGTGAATAAGTAAAGTGACAAGGGATACATCCCTAAAATAAAATAAAAACAGATAAGACGGCAGACCAGTAATTTTAATAAAGGTTTAAAAATAAAGAAACCAATGTGTTATGTTTCTAGTTAAACCAATGACCTATATACATAAGGTTGAAATAGAGAGTAATGTTCGAATATTATAAAATGTTTATTATGTTTAATAGTTTTGATCAAGAATGCCATGTCTGAGTGTGGATACCATTCTTTTATTATAAAATGTTTATTATAAATTACTACGATTAATCAAGACTAAATGGTCTGAGATTAAATACCACTTTTTAATGTCAAATAATTGTTATGAATTAATAGTTTAAATTCACTACTAAATGTTCTTGTAGTAAAGTAAGGAATTGTTAATCAACATTGTATTAGAATAGAAGGTCAGAAAGGGTATAAACAAGCTGTATTATTAAAAAACTTTGTATGTAAAACCAGACAAAATCTAGGCCAAATGGTAAATATAAACTACAATATAATTGATGAATCCAGTCCAGTAAACTAGTTAAACTTATAAAATTTATGTAAGGTATATCAATCATAGAATAATATAATGTAAATTATACTTTAAAAGGATATTGTAAAAGGATAGGAAGAACTATTGTTAAAATTGCAAATGTAATAACTGAAAATTCAGAGTGGGGAGTTATAAATTAATGTATAATATTTAAAAGGATAACCAATTAATAAATTTACAAGAAATTAAGGGAAAATGAACATCTTATGTCAATCTGAGATTCAGTAGAATCATAAATATAACATGTAAAATGGCAAAAATTTTGGTGAAGGACAGGAAGTCAAAAATGAAACCTACTTTTTCAAAATGAAAGGAATATAGCATTTTAAATAAAAAACTTTGTAAAACTATCTTATTTGGTATCAAATCAAACAGAATGAACTAAAGAAAGAGATTATGTATTTATTGTTTCATAAAAGTAAATAATAACAAAAATATATTCAGTGATATAATGTAAATTTTCTACATGTAGCGGAAGCTAAACGGATTTTGAAACAATGTATTACTAATATTAAATTGGCTAAGACATTTAGGAGACGAAGGAAATGAGAACAGTTAATTATTGGACCTTGTTGAGGACACTTGAACGAGATTGTAGCCAATATTAACCTATATAGCAGACAAATATGGCGATCGGTCGGTAAGCCTAGCCTGCAGTGAAAAATAGTAAATAACAAAAATTTTGAACTTAAAACTTAAACTCAGTGAGAATATTTAATACAACACGTAAACTAAAGTAATACGGAACTATAAATGAGTGAAATAAGAACTTAAACCTTCACAATAACTAATTCTTCAAAGCGAGACGAAAAGTGCGAAGTTCGACCTTATTGCACAAAGTAAATTAAACATTATCACCAATATTTAATCGAAGTGAATCACAAGACACTGAACCAGAAGCATTCTACTAACACCAGAAAGAATAATCCCAACTGCGGAGACGAGGAAACATTGAAAAGGCACAATTTATTGTAAGAAATTTTCATCGAGCTGAATACGGTTTAACATACGCAGTCCAGGAGCCGCCATCTTTGACTTCCCAGAATCCAAAGCGAGCTTTACCAACATCGCCATCCAGACTTCGATGGTATTAAATTTTATTTAATAAACATTATATATTACTAATAACTTTGTCAATTTTAATTCTTAATCTTTTTACTTGTAAGTGTTATACTTTCCTGACCTTACCCTTCTCTGACTATATAAAATAACCGTTCGAAGAACCTAATCATTATAAAATACAGATGTATAAAATTAATCGACAAACCCTGAGAAAGAGTCGATACTTCTGTTGATAATCGATTAATCATCGATACTGTATACAATTGTCAATAAATCTAAATTTTCTGCAATTTGGTTTAAATTTATTTCTAAATTTAATAGATAAAATAAAAATAAAATAGATTTGAGATCACAGACTATCCGAAAGGCGGCCTATACCAAGTGGAAGGAGAATACTTCATTAAGAAGAAGAACCGTCGATCGATTACTGCGGGAGATAAACCAATTAACGCGGAAGTTAATTAATAAAACTTCAAGTTGATAGAGTACTCAAAAACAGAAAGATAAATTACAATTTTTCACAAAACAGTTACGAAATATAATTACAAACAACAAAAATCATTAAAACCAACATTTTTCAAAACAACCAAAATTTGTAATTTTGGTAAAACATACAATTATATTATTTTGTAACCGTTACAAATTTTGTTACAATGTAAACAACTTTTTCATCCAATGGGTGGAATAGGCTTGATGCCTTGACAACCATACATTAACAGAAAAATTCGTTAATTCATTATTGGATTCAGAGTAGAAAAGATTAAAAAATCCATGCAGCTAAATATAATTATATAAAAGAAATAAATAAAAGTAGATATGAGATTGTAATGAACTGAAACTATGTCAAATTACTGATATTATGTCTTGTAATAGTATGACGAAAAGAAATATTTGAAACCAAATCTCTTTAAATTGGACGAATAAATATATCTCACAAATTATAAAAGAAAATTAACATGGAGTGAAACCTCAGATGTGAAGGAATGTGTAAGTATAAAATTGAATTAAAAACTAAATAAGAAAAGACTAGCCTACACTTTGACACTTTTTCACTCACAAATAAACTTTATTCAAACACTCAATTAATGAATAATCTAGTGACAATCAGTCACTATTCATTATTCTCTTATTAATTTATGGTGATCAAATTATTGGACATTGCAATCTTCTCTTAAAACGAACTGTTAACCTGCATTCACCAACTGTGACCTAACACATACTTTATAACCTAAGAATTAGTTTATTAAGAAGCTGTATATTATTTAATTATGTTTTGTGTGAAGTTTTGTACTTTCTAAAGATATTTTGTTAATTCTTCTGTAATCACAAGAAACCCAACAAATTTAAAATAACGAAATAAAACATAATGTTTTAGTTATCAAGGTCACTACTAGTCACTACTGCCAACCGCTGAGCAAATTAAAATTAGAGCTGGAGCAAACATTATGTTATAAAAATATTTCATTTGTTTAGAAAAGAAAAAATAAAAAACACTACAGAAAGAATACAGTATTGACTATTTTCAATCGTATATTTGATTTATATTAATGTTAATGACATTTTATTCTTTTATATAGCCAAGGTAAAATTGTTTTATCAGAAAATATTAAGGAACAAAAATCAAATTAAATACAAGACAAAGGTGAGTTGAACTAAACTAAAATAAGGGAGAAGGATAAATAAATAACGAGAAAAATTTCAATTGTTTTTGAAATAAAACAATTTGAAGTCTAAAACGAGAAATAAAATTATACCATATCAGATCAGAGAAAAAACTAAATTGGAACTTATACTGTTCTGACAGACTGACAATTACTCGTGAAAATTATAAAATATAAACAAAATAGGCGGAGGAAACACGTTCCAACGTTATAAATCAACGAAACCGCAACTTGGGGCTTTCAACGGAGGAAAGACATACGATTTGTGATAATATAGACGTGTTTCTAAGGCAGTTCATCTGTATCCGATCATGTGACCCACAACAAAGATAAAAAAATATTCTGTTACGGAAGTGTATTTATTTCAGCACTTGGTAAGAATGAAGAAAATAATTAGCTATCAGAATGGAAATGTAAGAGTGAAGATTGGAATAAAACGTTAAGAGAAGATTGAATTCAACCCATACTCACAAATATGTGACGATGCAAGAAGGAGAGAAGTTGGTGAATATCATGCCAGCTCTCTGAGAAAATTTTATTTATTAATAACTGGGACCCTAGAACAATTGAAGTGGATATACTACAATAGATGCATCTACTCTACCTACAAGGGAGGGGAAATATTTGCTCAAACCCTCCAAATAAGGGTAAAAATTGAAAAAACGCATGTTTATTATTATTCGCACACAAAATAAATAAATGTGTTTGTAAATAGAAAACAATACCATCTTATTTATCTGATAAAAAGGCAGAGAAAAACAAAAAAATGTTTAGTTTGGTATTACAATTTTTTTTTTCCACCAAGCAGGGAAATAATGCAACAGTACAACCATTTACGGTACTGTGCATTTACAAAATAATTAAAATAAATAATAAAAATAACTAAATATGGATTAATAAACATGATTCAGATTGCAAACTGGATCGTATTTAAAAAGGGAACGCAGATTTCCTGCATGGACACGCATATCTGGCCCACCTGTCGCTAGCGTTGTGTACACGTGTATTCTGTTTGTGTATGAAGCCTGTCCGTTCCTGAACTGTAACCAACCCTTTTCAAGTATTGATAGACTTTATGTTTTATTTTAATTATAAGAAAAATTTGTACGATATTGTAAAACGAAAGACACCAGAGGGTGTAGAAAATAAATGTGAACAAAGGGTTAAAAGACCGTGCCAAAGTGATGAAAAGTACAATTACATAAGTAAAAAGTGAATAGCTCTTTTTGTAATTACAATGAAGAAGTGTAATTTACGTATAGTAAACATATAAAAATTAGCGATCGATTGAGCATCGAGTAGTGTGAAACAGATTTCGTAATTCGCGAAGATAGGCGAAATTAGTGAATTGAACCAGTGTGGGGGTAAAGACGCTTCGACAAACTGTGACAAGATGAAAATTGTTCAGACCTGAGCTTTTGCACGACCTGGCTATAAATACCAGGTCGCGTTAATAAAGTTCCTTCTTCTATTTTCAACCGTTGCCGTAGGAGGCTATGTCAGTCGACGACGCTATTTTAAACCTACAGTGAGAGTCACGGGACGAACTGGAAGTCTAACCAGAACAGCATAGCACCTACGAAGAGGTTCAATGGAGTCACGTACGATCCATGAGAGGATACGAGGCAACTAGAAACAGCACTAGTATTGGAATCCTGAAAGAAGACCAGAGGACCAGAGGACCAGAAGAACGAGAAGGACACAGACCGAGGACCCGTGGAGGACACACTGATAGTATCGCTTCAAATGAGGTGATGAAAAACAATTTTTGTTTATTACAGACAATTGAAAGTCTCTAATTAACATAGAATGAAAAACATTCGAACAGTTAATCAATCATAAAGAAGTGTACATAAATGTAAAAGCAGATTGTAATGTAGAATAATAATTAATATATAGGAATTAGTAGTTGAATTAAACATAAATGCTAAGAGAGAAATATTTTAGTTTAAATTAAAATCAATTAAAGTATTGAGAAAGGTTTGTTTGATATGATTTTAAATAAAATAAATGAGAGTAACTGATAAAGTCTTTGTTTGATAAAGTAAAATGCATATGGAATAGTAAATAATGAAAGTCAAATAAGATTAAATAAATTAAAAATAACAGTAAATTCAGAATTACAGAAAACAAGATGACATTGCTAAGATAACCACACAATGAGTAAGCCGAGACCAAAATATTAATTTAATTAAGATTAGATGATAAGGTTTATGCATACCATGTTATATATTATTTGTTAGCCATAAGTCATGTGAGAATGGTTCATACAAACGAGTAATAATGAGTATTATTTCAATATGCGAAATGAAAGGATTTTGTTTAATACAAAAATTAAATAATGAAAAGTTTTAAAACTTATATAACGCATCATCTTCTTATTACGATTACACCCACGAAATCAAATTTGTGTGTTATATTATATAATTTGGCGCTCCAAAAGCATGAGGCTACCCAAATTAAATTATATTCAAATTGTGTCGTTTTAATATATATATATATTTATTATTGGCTTATATATATTTATAATATTACATTTAAAAACTTTTTTGTTTTACGTCAGATTGTTTTCCAGCTACACCTCTTGGTACTTAAAATGTTTTAGTAGTAGATACTTTTATAGGTTGAGATTTCCTTAAATAAATATTACACAGTAAATTTTTCCGTAATTTTGTACGTAATAGGAAAGTAAAAACACAAATGAGTACATAAAAAGTTTAATCACCGATATTAAATACGTTACCATTTTAAATTATAAATGCAGAGATTTAAGAATATTTTAAGTAAAAGTTTAGTTTTATACTTCTAATCAGTCAATCGGTGCTTGTTGTTTATTTATGCAAAAGTTATCATCGTCATTCCTAGTTTACGTTGTCCTCAAACAGACATAAAATCTCTTAATATCCGTCCGATCACTTTCCGTCCGATACAATTGAAGTACATTAACATTATATTTTATTCATTGCCTCCTATTACTGAAAGTATACAGTATACGTCTATGCTTGCTGTACTTAAGTTATTCCTGTTTAGTACTTAGTCTTTTGCTCTACTGACATGACCGGCACAATTTTAGATTAAAAGCAATAACCCCACCACAGCTCTATGAGAGTACCTTGCTACAATTGTCTGTTAGCTTTATAGCGAGCGTTCATCTTTCCATTGCTGTGCAGGCTACACGAGTTCTTAGTCTATATCAGGCTATGTAAGAAATTTAGGAGTCTTCTTATTCTTTTCCTTCTTCACCACCACAGCTAGACGTAAGCCCTGGCTTCCAACGCCAATCTTCTCCAGCGACTCCTATCAATTGTTATCTCAGCCTGACACCTCACATCCATTCTTCTGAGACCTTCAAACACATCAACCAACAATCTTAGATGCTTTTTGCTTTTATACACCTGCTCCCTCAGGATTATATTTGGCACACACTAATCAACTATCCGTTCTAAGTGTCCTAGCCACTGTACAGCAAGCTACATCAAATGGTGCTATAAAATATTAATCTTGCTTAAAAAAATTTGTCTCACATTACCTTGACGAACCAGTTGTTAATGAATTAATGAAGCTTTATTTGTAATAGTTATAAGAAATTCTGCTTATGACTTATTGTACGTAATTAACACATGGTTTAAGTGAAATGTTAGTAAAAGTGTTTCAATGAAACCATATGTATAAACAATAACAACAGAGAAAATAATCAAAATTTTGTTTTATTCTTTTTAAAATATAAATGAACGTATCGTTTGACGAATCATATCAAGTTAGATTTTGCTGATGTCTGACAAAGACCAGTGATTAAGGAAAATCCCCTAGAAAATTATGGACACATGATATAGAACTTGGTAAATTCCACGTGGTAGAAGATTATAAGTAGAAGCTATGCCATAGTAGCGGGGATTTCTGCAGTCCAGTGTTTTGCAGAGAAGTGACACAAGTGGAAAACCCCCCGCTACCTACTGAAATTTGCATGAGATTAACAGCAGTTGGTAGTAAGGGAATTCCTTCATCGGGCACTTACTGGCAAACTGAGTAGCTGCATTGTGCTAACTGGAGCTGGACAGAACTTTCATTCTTTAGGATCTAAAAGTTCATTCAGCGCCAACACAGAACTTCTTCAACGGAGGACGTACACACACAGGATCAAGGAGCAAGAATTCTTGACGTATACCAAGAAAGTTTAAGATTATAAAGGTGAATATTGTAATTTTTTAGACGGAAAAGAAATTATTTAAAAAGATGTTTTGTTTCAAAAAAAGACTAAAAGTGAATATTCGTTGATTTTATGTGTGGAGTTCCGTTATGTATATTCTAGTTATGTTAAAATAGACTACGTTCTAATAAAAATTTAATACGACAGTTTAATAAACCTTTTAAGAAGAAGGAAATTTTCAACAATGAGTTGCAATAAATTAGAATTGAGTTAGAAATGTTTTTTAATTTAGGAAACAAATAATGTTACTTTATATAAAATTTACCATTTCAGAGTAATTTTTACATCTGTTACGTTCTATAAATTTAATGTCATTGGACACACACACACACACACACACACACACACACACAAACCACACATATACAAACATAGACTTACTTGTATAACACCTTTAATAAATTTCAATGATTAAGCTTGAAACTGAAATCTTTGCTGTTAATAACTTCTTTGAGTACATTTGTTGAAGTTGCTTTCAAAAATATGTAGGATAGTACTGAAATTCCTACGATAATTAGGTTTGATTTTTGTCACACTACAAAAGTACAGCAATAGTCGTCCTGAGCACGATGTGCAGGCCTGCCTACTCATTGGTTTGAATTAATTTGGTTTTAAAAGAGTATGTTTCTGTATCTAAAGAAGGAAGCGGGAACGTTGCTTTGGAAACTGTACCAGCGAGAGAGATAAGAAGTTAACTCGTTCCTTTTAAGAAATGTTATCTCTAGAATTATAAAACTGTTTAAATGGAGTCTTATTCAGTAAATGGGAACAAGGTGATATTATGTTTACTTTTATCTGTAACAACCGGCCGCGTCTTTCTGCATACCGTCTGATTCAATTCAACTTTAGTATAACGTTTCTGAAAATAACATATCTTTCTTTCTAATTTTTGTAAAGTCTACAAGATTATTCCCAAAGCAAAGTATTAAAAAATGTTAAAAGAGATAAATGTAGACGGTATGTTTTAAGTAAATCACGTTTTTATAAAGGCAAAACGATATTAGGGAATAAATATAGTTTTGGTTATTCATAAGTTTAAATTCTTCATTTGCATAGTAATGCTATATTATTGTAAACATTTTCGTATACCAGAAGATCTAGTATAATGTAATAAGCAAAACTCAGTAAAGTACAGCATATTGAAAGTAATTATATTCTGCAGTATAATAAATTCAAATACTTATGTACAGTAACAGTACAAATTCCGTTAATTTAATACAAAATAGTATGGCAATAGCATTACGCAGTACAAAATACTGTAATATACCAAACAAGAATATAGTATATTATAGTATACAGCAGTAGACCTATGTAGGAGTAGGGACAGTATAGTAGTAGTATTGCAGTAAACCTTCATTGAACTCACTAAAATTAGAACACATCTTACAGTACGCACAAATTATACAATGAACATTATAATACAAAGATTTCAATAAATCAATTTTATTAATACGGTGTGGTAATTTATTTGATCTTTTATTCTTGGTGGAGCATAGTTGCCATAGTTCTTAGGTTTTTTTGTTTATGTTAATACGGTCCTTTGATCTAGTAACATTTGTTTTTTTGATAGTATTCTTTGCGTGTCACCTGTAAGCATAATCCAAATCGCGTTCATTTCATTCAATTAGGATCTAGTGTAATGAATACACATTACTGTATACATACATTTTGACAACATTCTCATTACTTTATCAAAACTTTCGGTAACGTTAGCACCTCGTCAGCGTCCATAAAATTCTTAATACTAGGATATTGTAATAAGTACTGTATAGGTATTGTATTATGTATTGTATAGGTACTGTTAATTCCTAATAGTACCTTTATTGTTTGTGAATGTCACACGATATGTGCCGTCGCCTCTCTACAAACACAGGCTTAGATACGTTACCTATGTATGGTTAGTCTGTGTATCCACTATCGACATATATATTTAGTATATAAATTACCTATGTATGTACTACATGAAGTTCATAAAATGGTTTCTGTCCGCCACACAGTAAACTTGCTTGACGGTATTAATTGATTCCTCTGTAAATTTATTCAGGGCGAGTTGACAGATTAGCATAGAAAGCTACATAAGTTCATTAATCACGAATCGAGCAGCCTGTCAACCACTGTTATCACGAACTGTTAATACGCCTTTTTTCATTAGAATCAAGATATCATGTTATCTACCTCAAACACTCTCTCACAAAATAAATTTATTGTTTGTAAATAAATGTAAATACCTTGTGAGTAAATGTGAATGTAGTTCAGTAATAAGATCATTTTGTAAATAATAAACTTTTGTGTTTTGTGTGTTTCAATTTTTATTATTTGACTGGGGTGTTTATTAAACAAGACTTTACTTAGTAAAGAAAAGTAATTAATTCCAATACTTAAGTCGCATGGAGAGTACTTTCTTTTATTACTTTGAGCATACTTGCAGTTTCAGTTTTATTAATCGTAGGCCTACACAAACAAAAAATCTTACATTTTCGAAAAATTGTAGTTACAAAATTATAAACTAGCCAAAGTTTATCAAGTTTTGGTTTAGGAGTCATGTAAGCTTGAACACTCTGTGATCTAAACATGCGCTACTACAACTTTTTAAATAAATTCTAATCCATACCATATTATTACGACATATGTTTCTACGTATATTATAATGTAATTATTACATTATTACTCCGTATTTAAATAAAGAAAAAACATAGTAAATAAATACAAAGTATTTTGCTCATTGTGGTTTAGAACAGTTCTTTATAATGTTTTCTTACCCGTTCGTAGGAATTGTGCTAAATAGTTATAAATTCTAATTTAGAATAAAACCTTGGCCATGCAAATAAAGCATAACTACTAATGTTACTATAGTGATCCCGTAATCCATATGTTGTTGTTCTATTCCTTTTGTTCATAGGCGGCTGGCATTATAGCTTATACTGTCGTTTTTCCATAATGCAGTCAATTACGACTTTACAGTGTATCGCGTAACATGACGGACCTAGATATTATTGATGCCAAGATGTACAGTTAGAGAGAAGTTTAGTAAAGGCTAGGGTAACTGACATTCTGAAGTGAAGCATAGTGAGACAGAAAGAATTAGACTGATTCGAAACGAGACATAGATAACTCTTGCGTTTAGCAACAACAGTTGCAGTGTTGCTCATGTAGTTACAATAACGAAAAACATCCATTGCTAATTTCTATAACTAGAATTATTCCTACTGCAATAAATATAAAGGAATCATTCTTCTCATTGCAACAGATTTCACGCCAAATAAGATTCTGCACACACACACACACACACACACACACACACTTAGGCCTCTACATAAATTGTAAAGTTTAATTGGAAGATGGGGATTTGTGCTTTGGCAGGGGAATTGGATACAAAAACTACCACACATGGACACACAAGTGTTCGCGCGCACATAAAGAGTGAATGCTATACTATATACGCTAATAAATACAAATATGTATGTCAGTAATAATTAAAATTCTTTCAAAGAAGAATTACTCCATTTATATGATATTGGATCACACAGTAT
Source organism: Magicicada septendecula (assembly GCA_034769895.1). Lineage (NCBI taxonomy): Eukaryota > Metazoa > Arthropoda > Insecta > Hemiptera > Cicadidae > Magicicada > Magicicada septendecula. The sequence goes on along the minus strand of CM068371.1, from coordinate 354,618,137 downwards.
TTCTATAATTCTTATACTGCTATAACGATGGCATCGGTTTTCTCTTTGAACTGTGGAAATAAAATAAATGAACACCAATCCAATCGTAAATTTCAATTACGACGAAAACACTCGCACGGTTTTGATTGTTCAGTACACACTAATGTAATAATCAATAAATATTACTGTCACAATAAACAATGAAAGTAACCAGTCAGAGAGGAAGCTCGTACCCAAATAGTTAGAATTATCGCTGAACACAAAATACTGCTGTCCGATAAAGAACTGTGAGTCGCGAATTCATAACGGGCTAATCTACAACTTGTTTACGCTATACGCGACTCATTAACCGGCTGCTTTTATACGCAACTTGTGTGACGAATTACGTAACATGGATTACGGGTGAAAAACCGTCTAGCTGCTGGAAGCCGTAGTAAGTAACTGTAGAGTCCGACCTTGTTAACATTGCTGCCAGACGTATGAGCACATGCCACACAAGTTATGTACACGGCAGTAAGAATTTAATTGTCACCTTGTGATACATAAAAAAGGTATACACTTTAATAAGTCAACGCAAGCTCTCACAGCTATACGACATGTTATCCGGCCGTGGTCCAATACTCGAGATTTTCAAAATGCCAGACGTTTCGGATTCACAAACGGCGGCCATCTTCACTAAAGCGGGAACAAGGTAATACTGCCGCTAAAGAAAAAACTGCCCGCTCTGTGTCTCAGTTTTTTTCTGTAGCGGGTAGTAGCCTACTACCTTGTTTTCGTTCCACTTTTATCGGCTGCCAAAACGTCTTCGGCCACGGCGTAATACCTCCATAACATGCGTATTTTGTTATACTTTAAAATGATAGTCACGTAAAAACTATCGAAATTATATATAAACTATATAAAATATACTCGTGTTAAAAAGAACTATAATATTCGATAATGTAAATAATACACGAGTAAAGTTATTTGGAAACACACACGCGCGAGCGCGCAACTTTAAATCTACTTTACAAGTGTTGAAATAAAAGTAAATCAGAAGGGTATAACAGATTTTACCGACGTAATGGGATGATAAATTCATGGAGATGCTAGTTTATAATGTATGTGTTCGTGTGCCTTTTACAGTCACAACGATTTCTTCAGATTGAAGTAAAGGCGTCTTTTAAATTGAACATAATGCTTATACAGACGTAGACTATATATGATTTGAATACATTGAGTGATAAATAATGTGACCGTATTGGGTAAGGGATGGACTGAAACGGACTTTAATTTTAGACCGAAATGTTTGTACTGTTTGAAGTGAACAGCTAATTGTTAGAGAACGTAAAATGACTCATAAACTTAGAGCTACAGGTTACCCTTTACTCTCTGTCGACATAAAATCCTAGGTTCATTAAACATAACATTAACTTTAAGGATCGTTTGTACCTCAATTCTCTTACTTGAACAGAGCGAATTCTCTAAAACACAACTGTTATTGCCATCCACTAGTTGAGTGCTTTCAAGGTAATAACCATTACAAGAAACGCTTTAATTTTGCTTAGTTGTCTGAATGTGTTGATCTAATCTTTATAACTTGATGCTTCACCTTCTGACTTACTAGTTTCGTATTTCTTACGAACTCTATCCGTTTGTCCCCAATTAAATAGTATTTTTGGGATTATCGCTTTTATTATGACTTTGTAACAGAGGCATATGATGTTCTGTACAGATTTTGGGCACTAGTGTTATAGTAATTCTCCTACGCTTTATAAATACTCAATACATCAAACAAAAATAATCGCTGAGTCGTGTGATAATTATACCTAACGTATTTGCTTTGTACGTCTTCACATCTGTGCGTGTGAGACATGTTGATAAACCAAAGCGATGTTGATAACTACGGAAACTGGTTAACAACACTTGAGTGTGCACAGGAAAAGAAAAAAGGTGAATCAGGACAAGAGGCTTGACTATTTGAAAAAGCTAATATTTAAATAAGCCTGGTGAGGAAATAAAGTAGAAGGTATATAAAAGTACAGTATATATAGTCAAAATTACATATATATTGAGGTTTATAATATCAATATGGTTAAGAAAAGAAGTGAAGCTGCAATTGTTTGGTCACGCAATGAGGATGAACGAAAAACGATAAACGATGAACGATAAACCACTCACCATGGAAGTGAGCACAAACAGGAAGAGAGAAAAAAGGAGACAAAAATTGATATTGTACAACTATACTGAGGAGCTGGTTAAATGGAAGGGTTCAACCATGTCAGAATTCAAATTCCTTGCATACAATGGAAGAGAATCTATGAAACGACTGAAGATCCCCGACGCTCGTCGGCAGAAGGCAAGAAAAAAGAAGAATAAAAAGAAGGAGTAGAAGGGAAGGAGAAAAGGAGAAGGAGGAGGTGGAGGAGGAGGAGGAGGAGGAGGAGGAGGAGGAGGAGGAGGAGGAGGAGGAGGAGAAGCAGAAGAAGAAGAAGAAGGAGAAGAAGAAGAAGAAGAAGAAGAAGAAGAAGAAGAAGAAGAAGAAGAAGAAGAAGAAGAAGAAGAAGAAGAAGAAGAAGAAGAAGAAGAAGAAGAAACGAGGTATATTTGTCGAAGAACGCGACCGCCAACATTTTAGCTTTGTTTGAGTAATAAGGACGACGACTGTAAATGGTCGTAAGTACCTACAAACTAAATTACCAGGTAAGTAGTGTTTTCCTGTTTTCAAAACATGTACATTAAAAATAAAATTGCCTTACGAGCAAGGCGATAACAGTAAGAGAAATTTCTAAGATGGTGGTAAGAAATTTATGGCCATTACTTTGAGCATAAACATATTTTCCAAACGAAATGATTTTTTGTTGCTATAATTATTGCTTCTGTTTACATTGTCTAGATACAGACATGACTAAGAACAGTGTGTTCACTAGCCATGTTCCAAATGGGAACAGACGTAAAACAATAAACAAATTTAATATTTTAACTTCTTTCTACAACACGTCATAATGTTATAAAAACATTGAATCTTTTTTAAACACTTCATATAGCATTGAATCTTCTTTATCTGTATTGCAACTGGTAAATTTACATTAAAATTTCTGGATATTAGAAATATATTATTTTTGTATTAGTTGATACTAGACTTGAAAATTCAATAAGATATTGAAAATAATTTCTATATACTCTCATATTGTAGCATTTTGCATCAAAAATACTTTACAACAGTAATTTACTGATTCTGTAACCTAATGATTTGTGGTATAATTAATTTATTTTTAATTTTTACCTTTATGTTATACAAATGATTTGTGTGGCTTTTTACATATCTCTAATGATCCTTTTTTTTTAAGCAGTCAGCACATTTCCTTTGTTCTTTATCCATCTTCTCTACTCTTCAAATTAGAGAATGTGTTTTTCTGCCTGTATAAATTCTCACCTTTTCTGCTCTCGGCACACTTCTTCTCATCACTCTTTCTCTATCTTTCTCGCATCTATCATCACGTGACATACTATGTTTTTGTTAGTTTACTCTTCTGTATTATTTTTTCTCGTTTCGTGTGTAGAATCAAATAACACTTCACCGTTTCTCCCTATTAAACCTTTATTCGTCAAGTATTTGATACATTTCAAAGATCTTTTTTTTACTTCTTTCCTTAAACCTCTCATTATTTTCTTTTAAAAATTTTGAGTTTCCTTCTTTTCTGCCTGAGAGAAATTCGTTTTGCTATTGCTGTTAGAAATTGTAATTATTGCTTTTTTAGAAATTGTAATTATTGCTGTTAGTCTACTGCTTCTGGAACATTTTGTTCACTTACATGGCTAATCTTCGTGTTTTCCAGTAGATACTTATAGTAAACACGGTTAGCTTCCCTTTCATTTTATTCTTATAGCCCATCAGTATACTATTATGCTTTTACAACGTAGTATGTTAAATACTTGTCTCTTATTTTTTCTGTTTTTAGTTTCTTTAAACTTTCGTTTTAATTAAAGCCTTTGTTCTCCTGTCTTTTGAGTTTTGTAGCTGAATAATCGGTCCCTTAATGTTAACAACTTTTCCTCTTTACATATAGTTAACTCAGCAACAGAATCTGTTTTTACCTCATAACTGCTACTTTGAATACGTTAAAGTTTTCAAGTGATTCGGTTGAAATTGTGTTTTATTTTCTAGTTACTTGTACTTGAAATTTTAAAATTTGTTTATAGTTATTAAAATAATTTTTATACTGGGATTTTAAAGTAATGTTTACTATAATGTGAATTGTCCTTAGGTTTTATTAAAATTTACACAAGTTGCATTAATTTATATTGTGTGTAAATAATTGTTATTGTGTACTTAGGAAGACATATTTTAACTGAGCTACAGTCGCAGACAGGATAAGGGTTTTTATAACGAACCTGTCGAAGCGTCTACTCGCAACTAATGATCATTGTCTAGACTAGGATTCTGATTAAACAGAGACGAGATATTCTTATAAATCTACTGCAAAACCTGTAATAACTTATGGATTATAATTAAAATTAAATATTTGCAATCGCTGTTACTTAAAATTACTATTAACTGAAGTAGTAATGTTTACGTAATTTATTGCTATCCTATTCTTATCGGTTCCTACAAAAATAAAATTTAATTGTCGTTAATTTAAAATACAGACTACCAAATATATTATTTATACTGGTAAATTTTGATGCCTATGGTCATAACTGGTTGTCAATTGTTGGTGCCGACATTGAAGAAGCGTGAAAGGCATGTGAAGTAAAAGCAGCACATGTTCGGTAGATGAAACAATCACGAAAATGAATAAGAATGGGAGCGAAGGAGATAGACGGAAGCTTGTCTAATTCTCAATTAGACAGAAGCTTGAGATATACGAAATGTTATTTAAACGCAGGAGCTGAAACGGTTTGGTATTGTTGCGAGAATGGGCAAGGAAAGAATAATAGCATTAAGTTGAGAGATGAACGAACGAAAAGAATAAAGTGACATGTAGAAAAATAATCGCTTCATTTCGCAGGTAGGAGATGTTGAGAGAGAAGGAGTTAAGTAAGATATTCAGTAAGTAAGTAAGTAGGTAGGTACCTACCTAAGTTTACTTGACAAAGTGACACAGATTCACAATCACGTTACTTTTTCCGCTTGTGTAAAATAATGTTTATAGTTGCAAAAAAAATATGCGTTTGTAAAGACTTCATGGTTCGCTACCTTAAAACAGTGGCAACATATTGGGCGCAAGAGAAATTGAAATTCACATTTGTTAATAACACTTTAATGAATGAGCAAGAACGTGACAAGTTTTTCTTAGGCTACTGTTATGAAGTGTGGCGGATGGGTTCTTGACAGTTCCATTTGAAGCCTGTTCGTCCCAAACTACCAAATTCGTACACAATCTTTGGTTTCGTTTTGACTTTATAAATGTCTTCATCTATTTACAGAACACTTATTTCATTACTAGAAAAAACTTAAACTGCAATCAGTGTATTTTCCCAGTTCACTCTCAATGTCTTGCCCAACATTTTAATTAGCCTACTTTTTTTGTACAACTAAATTCTTCTCAATTCCAAACTCTTCTAGCTCCTAATTAACCGAGAATGTTTTTATTTTTCCCGCTATTTCTCATTATTTTAATTAAATATTTTTATACATAGTTACTGTATGGTCTCCAGATCACTGTATATGATTAAATAATGTGTTTGTGTCTTTGTGAACTTTTTAACGAAATCCTAACAATAGGGTAGATATTGTTTTTACCTGAAGATGGGGATGTAAGCCCTGAAACATGTTGTAATTTAGAAAAAGAAGATCACTTAGTGGATAAACAAGGTAAAAAATTATTTAAATATTTTTTCTTTGAACGTTTTAACCATGGATGCCCTAAGCTAGGAACGAGTACAGGTTACTGTTGACTTTTGAGTTTTGTCACCACACAAGTTTGAGCTTCGTCGTCTCATTCTTCACTTGTTTCCGATTTAAGCATTCTTCTTATCTAAACTGTCAACTTCTTCTTCGGATATCAGCTTAATCAAATCTTGGGCAGCCCACAGAAAATTCCACTTTAACCCACTAGCGATAATGTCCATTTATCGAACGGCTTTCAGCAATTCACAATTCATAAACAAGCAGAAATACAAGCACACCTTTGACAAATAGACCACAGTTGTAATAGTAAAGGAAGATTTAATGTCAAAAACGTTAGACATGTTAAGACAACTAATAAAATATTAAAATAATTCTGTTTCCTTTTGCTAGAATGCAAACATTATAAGTACAGAGAGTGCACGTTAAGTTCGAAGCTTTAATAAACAGTAACCCTGCAAAATTATGCGTTACACTTACTGTAGCTGTCTATTAAAAATACAGTTATGGACGAAGAAGCAAACACTGTTTTTAAAGATTTCAGAGTTACGGTTTAATGTTTTTCCATTTTTGTTGAAGCAAATATTCAAAATTTTACTAATGTTTTTGTTACATTTACTATTTAATTTTTCTAAATATGAATTTTTATAACCAACATATACAGCTGTGAAACAATAATGCAGATGATTGTAACGGCCCAAGTTACGGCCGTTACGTAAGATTTAAAAACTAGACGCTTGGGCTAGATGGAGCGAAAATTTGCTGGAGCCCAGAGTGACAGGACTTGCAATAAAACACTCATTTAAACTGTAACAACTTTTTATTAGTGTTTCCTCATTTTATCATAAATATATATATTCAATCTGTCTTAATCACAATTAAGACACTAATATTACAAAAATGAAAATTAATCAAGCAGTATAACAAGTGGATGCCTTTTAACACAGTTGAGAATATAAATCACAAATATACATCCATATGACTTGTTCTAACCTAATTTTAATAACTATAAATATGAAAATACCGTTTATATGTATGCTTTCTTTTATGATTTGAAAACCGGTGGAGTGTTGTTGTCGAGGTTTAACAAATGGAATCCTGCCACCTGTACTTTTGAAGAATTGGTGGTACCAGTTAGAGCCTGTGATGATGAGTGTGGTAATGGTGCTGGTGAGTTCCGAACTTCCTGCTTGTGACCTTCTGGGCAGCTGTCTTTTTGGTGTTCCTGAGCATTTATAAGTCTGACGGCGATTGGGAGGGTTCTAGTATACAGCTCTGCCGATGGCGACAGATGTTGGTGTCATCATCTCCTCATTTCCCCTTCTCTCGGCTGTACCCTGTAACAATTATTATTTGTAGTGGGCCGTCTGGAAAAACAACTACCCCCAACTCTCGATTGCCTCGGAACACAGACACCACCCACACACTGTCACAATTTTTATCCACACTACTACTCTGTTATTAGCTATACTGTTCTGTGTAATAAGCACGCTTGAAAATTCACATTTACATTTTCATTAACATTTACAAAATTCAAAACATTTAAATTAAATTACTTTTACATTATTTTAAATTCCTCCAGCCGTTAAGTGCAAGGTCGGCACGTTCTCCCAGATACCGGAAGTAACGCGTGAGTCACACACATACACAAATTAGCACGCATTCTCATTATTAAATTAGAATAATTTAACACAAATTAACACACGTAACCCCTTATTAAATTACCAGCGAATAAAATAATGATTCTCACCTGAGGCACTTTATAAATTTACGAACTCATAGTAAGTTGAACAAATAGTGTGCCACGCCGTCAGACCTCGAAACGACCAGTCGGAAGGCTAAAGACGAAATGAGACGGCTTGTAGGCTTCTAACGAACCATGCCACAAAAAAAGAAACTTGTTACGGATTGTGAACCATTAACTGAACAGCTGATGCGGGTAGCTGAATTACATCGCGCGGCACGGCATCACTGATCAAACTAGCTGGGCTGCCCACTGCCACACACCGGGGCATTTTACGTTTGAATCATGCCGGGAAAATTCAAATCCCGGCACATGATATATGCAATGCAGATGATAAGGCAAGTAATAACTGGCAAATTTATGCGTCCTATATTTATGTATACTAAATTCTTAAATATAAAATAAAACTTAAATCTTCTTCTTCTTTTCCTCTTCAAGGATTAGGTTACATAAACTTGTTCCGGCACCCATCTCATCCTCGGACGACCCACATCTCTTCTACCAATAGCTTTATAGTTCAGTGCCGCTTTCGGCAATCGATTCTCTGTCATCCTTTGCAGATGATCCCACGATTGAGTTCTGTAAATTGAATTAATTTCCAGTCCTTACTCCGAGGCTGCGTTGGATGCTACATGTACTTCAAAGTTTAAATGAACAGGTTACTGGGCTGTTGCAAAATCCCCTACCAGGAGGACCAGAGATTCTTCTGTCAGGGTTACCATACCTTAACCAAAAGGGCCCTGGTTTGGGGTGCAGGAGATTCGCCCTCACCCTTCTCTTTCTGAGATAGGATTTGATGGCTTTGTATCAGTTATACTAATATTAATGTTTTCGTAGTGTATAAAAATTCAATTTTACATTAAATTATTAGATTCTAAACAACAATCAACTAAATAAAACTGTTACTACTCCCAATGACTCTGTAAAATTAACTATAACATCTTGTAAAAGTTATTTCTTTAACAGAACTATTCACAATGATTTCTGAGTAAACTAATTTTACATTCGTGTTATAATTAAATTTTTTCTTAAGCAACCTTATAAGTTTCTCTTTCTCTCTTTATCTGATGTCTTTAAAATGGCTTAAAACAAATTGGCTTCTTGCCTAACTTTTGAAATCTGTCTACACATGCACAGTTTCGTCACTAAATTTCAAGATGAATCCGCTTAGCACCTCTAATTACTTTTTACTTCTTGTATTGTATAGCATTGCATATTTATTCACTATGCTAACCGGTTTTACGAGTATTTCCCCTATAATACTGTTAATACGATTTTTGAGTATTCGTTGATTTTAGTATTTGCTCATTCGTCACCACAATTTGCAAAACCATAATCTTGTCTGATATACTTATTATCATAAATTGGTATTTATTTTATGTAAATAACAAGACTCCTCATTACATTAGTAATAACTTCCATTAAGTTAACTGAGTATGGTAGCATAAAATTGCTGTTTTGAGTCAAGTTATTTTTATCTAACACATAAAATAATACCAAAAAAAATATTACGCAATCTAGAGGGAAGCAAAAAATGAACGAAAAGTATTCCTATTATAAATGAAGATGAGAGATTAAGTAGATGTTGTAATGAAGGAAATAACGTAAGTTAGACTGAGACATTAGACTAAAAATAACAACGATTCAGTAACAGTCATTTATCAGATTCATTGTTGCCGGCAGTGCATTAAACGTTAAAAAACTATGTTAATTACTGGCTTCCTGTTCGCTCTCAACTACATAGTCACACTGTGAACAAGTTTACCGACTCAGTGCAAAGTGGACTTGATATTACCGTGTACCGTGGACTCGTTAATCTGTATATCCGTCCGAGTATATCTGAAAATATTCGGAATGATGAAAGAGTACGTGTATACGTGTACTTACAATGAAGAGCAGACTAGAGTTATTTACATACATACAGATTGGCTATGAAATATGTAAATACACATAAAACACTGGAATATGAGCTGATTTGTAGTTTTATTATATGCTTAACACATATGAAGGTAGCAGACTAAATTAATGGTTCTGTTAGTGTCTCTTAGAGTAAAGATAAGTGTTAATTGACACAATTATTTATACTTGACCAAAGAATAATAGTTTAATAGATTTTGAATTTCAAGTCATAAATAATAAATTGATAAATGAGAAATAAATGAATTATAAAAATGTTCGAACACAGTACAAGAGACATAACGACAATTTATAAGACCGCGGTAAAAAAAGTTTGCTTTAAAAAAACAATACTGTTACGACGGTCTACTGATCGTCGTATGGTACAGTGGGAAACAAAATACAAGACACCAATTACGTCACTAATTACCAGCTTTAATTATCACAATTAAACAGTTTGTAATTAACAAGACGGTCTCTTACAACAAATCAAATAAAAATTGTTCACACGCAATAAAAATGTCTACTAATATAAAACACTATATTGGTATTACAATCGTCCCGCACTATTATAAAACACATAACACTTCGCCACAATACTTCAAACCGCACTCTAATAATTTGCAACTCAAACTCACAGAGTTTCGCCCGACAATAACTGAACTATGGCCGCTGGCGCCTTGTATTTATACCCCGATGAGATACCAAAACATTCCACGACTACGCATTAGCGCTACACTGGGACGTAATTGATTGTGGCCTTGACACAGTGCGCGCGGCTTCTGTCACAGTCTAGCAAAGTCTCGCGAATGCACGTTGAATCATGTACGCAAACATTACAGCCGGGTTCCTCTGGAACATTAGATAAACACGTAGACTGTTCTGTAATGTCATAACAATTCTAAGACTTTTACACATTTGCACACACCTAGATTTCAAGTTAATAGTCATAACAGAATAAGGGGGAGGTGGTACTGCATTTTTGAATTCTAATAAATTTCTACCAAGGGTAAAGAATTTAAATCAAAATGTTGCAAAAGGAAAACAATTTACTTATTTTCAGTGGTGATGACAGTTTAATTTTCAAGCTGACTATCTGGCATGCTTTCAGATTGTGAGACGCATTACTGTGTCGAGAGTCATGCAATTTTAAAGCTGAAATACACAGTGGCTTTGCTTTTGTTCTCTTATGACGGCTGATGTTAAGTGCAGTCTTCGCTTTCTGTTTTGTAAAATAGAAAATAATAGTAAACCTGCATTCTTTGTTTAAGTACATTGTTTAATTTCAAAACAAAGTAAATAAGTGCTTTTACGTTGTATTAAGATTTATTTTAAATAATTGGTTTTTACAGGAACGTAAATATTCTCTTATTCGGCTTAAGATAAATTAAATTAAATGATAGTAGCATTTGCACAGTATAACAATACCAGAATGAAAGAGTATCGTTAAAACTGTGAAACATAATACATGTAGGATCACAAGCCCAAATATTTACTTTGCCAAATATCTATATCATCACCGACAAAGTACAACAACTTCTACTTCTTCAACTCAATATGCCGCCGATCTAGAACAATTGAATCTGTACATTTTGAAAGTAACTCGATAATAAAGCTCCGTGTCTTTTATCAAATTTTATTTATCTGAAAAGAACAATAAAATAAAGCACATAGTAGTAACGTCGCCGATAGTACCGGATCTATAAGCAACAAAATAAGTCTTTTAGTTGACAGATAAGTAAATCATAATGAGACAGATAACCGCTCATTTCAGATTGGCCTATCGATTTAAACATAAGTTTGTTGCATTACTTTATAATATGAAATTCTATAACTGACAGCTCTCGGTTGTGCTATTATGGGTTTTTTAATACATCACTTAACGTTTACTTGTTTATTTTCATAATTGCTATTCTTAATAAGGTAGTTAAGCTTCGCGTTTACTAATAATAGACTATACAGAATAATTCAGGTAAAGACCCTGCCGATCGAAAACCTTGTCTTATCAGCTACAGACACAGACTGAGTCTAACAAATACGTGTGAAGAGATGAATACTTACGCCTAGAATGTTTCCAATGTTTATATTCTGTTGCAACCAATTAACTTCCTCTGTACACATTTTGTCATATTTACACTTCACATACTGAACCCACTGTGACAGAGCTCTACGCTTGCTTTGCTTGTCCTACGTAAGAATCTAACCGGCCGCCTGTCGATTTCGAGGTTATAAGAAAGATCACTTTTGAGTTACAGACTACGAAGCATTAGATTACAACGCCTAAATATTAATAATATTAATATTATTAATATCTTAAAATTATGAATTATAATTAATGATAGTAAGTTTATAATTTTTTACTGAAAAAAAATGTAATTGTAATTTAAGTGAAAAATTTAAACTGTAATTAAAAGTTAGATAATTATTAAAGTTTACATATAATTGTTTAGAGAAGAAATAATGAGTTTCTTTATATTCTGGTAAAGTTGGCTATTAGCTTAACATAGTATCGAAATTTTCTAGTGAACACTTCCATAAATTTTAGCAACGTGGTTCATATTTCTTTTTAAAACTTGAACTGTTTGTCATTATAATTTGCTTTCTAACTATTAGGCTACATTTTTTAGCTAAATTATTAAGTTACTCCTATCACAAAATGAGAATTGTAAATTATCTGGTTATTTTAATTAAGTAAGAGACTACAAAACGGTTATAAGAGACAAGAAAATTTACTCTTTTTTATTTATAATTCATTAAATAATGTCAAACTTATTTTATTATACGTTCAATAAATTTTAAGCAACTTTATCTTTAGCCGTACTTACAATTCTCCTAATCACATGTACGTTTAATGATGTTTCTAAGCTTTTTACTTTAAACACAATTACGAATACAATGTCAAACTATTATTACAATTACCTGAATCTTATTAATGATGTGGTATTTTCGTATCGCTTATTGCAAATACTCCCATACGGCTTAAAGACCCGTGAAATTTTCTGCGTAATCAAAGGGGTACAAATGTCTTTTATAGTCAAGGAACTAAATAAGTTTACACTTTTTAAGGTGTGGCAGAAACCTGAATCATGTATGAATAATTCCTGTTATATTTTTAGAAATCATTTATTTTGTTAAGAAGTTAAAGACCTCTTCTATAAAACCTCTTCTTTATAGGTCCTTCTTATTCGTTTTTCCTTAACATAAATCCAACTGGGAATTTACCGCTGACTATTAAACATATATCGGTAATAATGGATGTCTGTTTGATAGTTGCTTCTAACTTAGTCTTTACTAAACGTTTCTTTTGATCTCCTCTTTACAATTGTCTTTCCTGTAAAGTTTATAAACTGTACAAAGTGTGCAGTTAATAATTTTTTTTTTTTTTTTTTTTTTTTTTTTTTTTCTTCGTATTGTTTAAATTAGCAGCCATTCTTACTTTTCTTTTATAAAATTTAAAAGAAATTCAGGTCTCGTTGTTTAAGACCTGAAGATGTCAGTAATGACGAAAAGCTTTGTCTAAATAATAAAAACAATTATAGCAGTTTAGCAATTTTATAAAAGAAAAGTAATAATATTTTAATAATTTAAAATGCGGTATCGTTAGTGAAATATATCTATTGGAAAGAATTATTGTCATCTAGGTAGAGCAGTTTTTTTTAACAGCATGTTACATTAACTTGTATTAAAGGTGGTTCTGGAAGATATTCATAAAAGTACTAAAAAAACTTCGTTTCTATGTTTACTACATTTCATTCTTTAAAAGTGAATAACTCCCACCGCTTGGCACACAAAAGCCTTATCTGTTTTACAATTTAAATTATGTTGAGTTTAAACTAACAAATTACTTATTCCATAAGTAGCCTAATAATTCGCCACAGAGTGTGCACGCGTTTAGATAAACCTGGAAGTGTTTGCCTGCAATATTAAGAAAATCTTTGTTAAATAAAACGACGGAATGCTTTAAATTTCAAAAACGGGTCAGACGTTTTAAGTTATAATAAAATATTAACATTCCAGCATGTGAAAAGGCAGAAACAAAATATCAAAACGAAACACATATAGAGGTATATTATTTGAGTACACAAGAGTCTCGTGTTGTCGCGACACTTGTGGCAGGTCACAGTAAGAGATGGAATTATTCATGTAGATAAAAACCAATGGCAGCCCTAACGGTTTGGGAGATATGCTATATTACACTGAAAATATGTTATATCTCGTTATAATGACTGCCATACGTGGTGATGATGGGCACTTTACTGTCTGAAAGGTAGTTACGATTGTTGGAAATAACACGTATCTGAGTATATAGAGTGTTTTTAAATTTCATTGTCAAAGATAACGTTTCACCTCAGGTGCCTTCATACAGCCTTAAATTAAATTATTTATCTGAACTATGTACCTCGCCATGTCAATAAATTTTATTTTGTAATGTTAGGAGGTCCATCGTAAAGTGATTGTAAGTTTTTAAAAAGTTTTATATTATTATGACTTCGATAAATACAATTTTTTTTATTTTTAAAATCATTTGGAAAGATTCTTCGTTCAGTTTCTATGACACGTTCGTCAGAACCAGCATGTTTGCATAGCAGCAGATCTTCTTTCACTGGACCACAAGAATAAAAATTATTTTTAGCCAGATAAGGACTGTGATGGGAATAATCAACCTGCTGAGAGTTAAGAGTTTTAAAAACAATGATTTGTTCTGTTGGCCATTTAGATCAGACATTTTACTCAAAATCAATCTCTTTGTAATTTACCACGTTTTTTGGAATCAATTTTTAGCTTATTTAATTGTAGAGTAGCTTGCATTAGTTTATACTACTTACTGTTTCATCTTTATATATGTGAATGAACATGAACATTATTTATGTAGGTCTACACTCACACTGTGTTTTTATTTGAAGTGGAAGTACTGCCATAGCGTTGTACATACCAGAGAGATATCTCGCTATCAAACTTTTTGTGGCTATCAATCTACTCATCCATTCTCCCACCGCTAAAGGTCTTTCTCCTCGGAGATTAGAAAACATATTACAGCTCAGGTTTTTTTAATGGTGCCGTCACAATATGTAGCTCTGATTTAAAATAGACTACAAAAACCAAAAGGCTGGTAATACTTGGTAATAATGAAACGGTGGTTCCAAGAAACAGACACTGTAAGGTTTTATTTTGTAATGAAGCAGTCACTACTCGCTTCTACCTGATCGGTAGGGAAAGGGAAATTTCCATTACTTTTTAACTGTTTCTCAGACAAAACTATAGAGTAAGGTGTATTTAAATTAATTTTATATTAGATGTTTATATAAGAAATGTATATTTAACATTATTTTTATTTTAATACAAAAGGTTATTTAATACAAAGGTTGAGTTTGTTATGGACAAACGTTTCTTCAAATTTTGATGTATACCACGATAAGCTGTTGCTACTCTGTGTTGTGAAAATCATCATATCGTCCTGGCATCCACTAAATAAATGCGCCTGCTGTGACAGCCATTGCTTTCTTAGCCTACATATAGATTTTCTGATTGTTAGTCTCCAATTACTTTAGAATTATATAATACTGCATTCACCCCGTATAGAGGAATTTAACTGTAAATATACCCATTTCTTAGGCTATCTCTTTAAAACAACCTACAACAACTAGTCAATCTCTGTATCTTACATTGCTCTTTCTCTTAATATTACTTTACACTAATAATCATCTTTAAACCATGAAGTTTATAATGATAATGGTGATGTTGATGAAATTCGTAAACATTGTTAAGAGCGGTTTGTAATTAAGAGACTAACTGGGATTATAGGATGTTAGGTTGAATAATACAGTAATGCATATATATCGTAGGTATCATATATTAGAAACATTTGTTAAAGCTAAAGGAAGAAGAGCATCATAGTTATAAAAATACACTATGGATCTGCAAATATTTAAAAAATAAAACCTCTACTCCTTGCTCTAGCAAGACGGAAGTGTTGTCAATCAATTGCTTCCGAAACAGAAGCTAAAATTTAAAAAGTTGTACTTTCAAGTAAGGCAAACATTAATAGTTTTCTTTGAATGGAGTAAATTTACAATAAAT
Source organism: Magicicada septendecula (assembly GCA_034769895.1). Taxonomy (NCBI): domain Eukaryota; kingdom Metazoa; phylum Arthropoda; class Insecta; order Hemiptera; family Cicadidae; genus Magicicada; species Magicicada septendecula. The sequence continues at coordinate 354,602,610 of CM068371.1, read as the reverse complement.
ATGTTCACAATTCATAGCTTGAAATATATATAAATGTTACATGAGCAATTTTAAATAAATGTATATTTCATATACTAGTTATTTTGTAATTAACATTATATTTATATAAGACTAATAATATAATTTTAGTTCTATTACCAGAAACTAAAATCAACATTACATGGTACTATTGTATTTTATTTTATTAATCCGGTAGCAGTAGTAAAGTAGTGACAGCGGCAGTAGCAGCAGATCGCGCGCGCGCACACACACACACACGCACACAAATACTGGTAGGATCGAAAGATCATAAAACACATAGAGTTTAAAAGCATTACAACAACGTGATAGAGAAATACGCCCCATATACAACCGTTATAATTTTTAATACATTATGTATTACACATAAAATCTTAATATGCGTCTAATACACTTAATATTACACTTAATAGATATGCGTCTAATTGGAAAGGCTTTCCATGACAAATACAAAGTTTGTTAACATTTTTCTTTAAAAAATTAAACAATTACTTTGTTGACAGTACGCGTTCTCCATGACTACTACATAAATTATTAACTACTCCTGCGCCCCTATAAGGACGTGTCATCATTTAGTTAGACTGATTTTTTAAAAAGATGTGCGCAATACCAAAACAAAAACGTAACTTGATCTAGAAAAAAACACTAAATATCACGAGCAGTAATTGGCATCACCCTATCACGTATACTACAAACCAATAAGTATAAACTTCAAAGTTTAGAGGTGTATCGTTCTCAGTGTGACATTTATCTGTTTTCCGTCTATACGATTTTATAACCACGTGCAGACAATCAGTTTATCTGAACCCGTTCATACGTTTATGTGATTCATAGTGTAACGCAAAACAATTGGTTTGCAAAACTTTATTCAGTTGTGAAAAAAGATGTGTAACATGTTGCCCAATAATCAACAATGAGCCATTCTTATTCTGCAGTAGCTGTAATACCTGTTGGTAGTAGTTATAAGTACGTAGCTAACACTAAACGGCAGTTACACACACACATTTCTATACAACGCCAAACATGTCTTTAACAGTATGTAGATGATTATCACTGAAGACATTACTTAGTTTTTAATGTGTTTATCAATCTAATTAACTTTATAAATGTTTGTATATTCCAATAAATTAGATGTAATAGGTAAAAACAAAATACAGAAGCCAAAGAAAATATAAGTTTTTTTAATTTTTACAATCAGAATGATCAATATTGCACACCACTATATAAAAATTATTCCGATTAGCGCTTTCAAGCTTCACAGCTCATCGTCAGATCAGGAATAGACAGAAAATATCTGACGATCTGACGATGAGCTGTGAAGCTTGAAAGCGCTAATCGGAATAATTTTTATATAATGGTGTGCAATATTGATCATTCTGATTGTGATTTCAACCACTAACACAAATTTCTTAATTAAACGTTTTTAATTTTTGTTTTTAAAAGTTACCCAATGCTGATTGTGTAATAGGAAAATCTACAATTGCGTAATTATTAACCCATGTGTGTAGTTGAGCGGGGAATTAATCGAGCTCAAAAATTAGTCAAAAGAATGATAAAATAAAAAAATTGTGTCAGGCATCAAACTAAGATGAATTTTTCAAAAAAACTTAATATAGTGTTAGGTTTTAAAAATGTTCAATATTGTTACACAGCGGCCTATGAAAGGATCAAGGGTTTATCGAAATCGCACAAAATGCAAGTGGGGTGCCAAATAAAGAGAATTTTAACAATTTAATAGCTGAATATAATATTAGTTTTTGTAATTCTAACACCAAAACCTAACGAAAGGATCTATAATTTGTTAAGTTTTACAAAGCAGCCGGAAGTCAGACCAAATAGAATTTTATCCCAAATGTAAATGTAGCGCTTACTATAAACTTTTATGTTTAGGGGCAGACCAAAAATTAAATTCAAAATTTTATGAAAATTATAAGTGTCTGTATGGAGGAACAAATATGAGCAATTTTAGTATAAATACAAACTCCGTCTGATTAAGTTAACCTTGTATCCTACTCGAATAACTGCAACAAACACACATGAAATATGTTTTCTTTGAAACTATGGAGTATTGTAATATACAGTTTATTATATCTGGAATACTCTAGTTGTAATGATTATTTATTATAATATAATTAAGGTTTATACTCTAATAACACAATAATATATAGGCCTAATCGTTATTTGTCATTGTTTATTATTTTAGTGAACACATATAAAATTGTGTTATAATGCTCCATATTCGGATCTGCTCAAAACTGATAAGTCCAGTTCTAAATATTTATAATTGTGTTTGAGTCTATATCTGAATAATGACTACACGAATATTATATTAATAAACATATGATTAGCAATAATGTAGGGGTCTATATAATTAAATAAAAAATCTGTTAAATCTCAAGAAGAGTAGAAAAGAAATTGACAAAGAAAATAAAAGTAATTTAAAAAGTGTTCAGAGAAAAATTATCCCAAACAGTTTCTTATTGTTATTAATAATATCCGTTAATAACATATGGCAGGCGGTGAAAGGGAGCAAAGGTTGCGTTTAAAATTAACGACCTGCAATACATAACTTCGGAATTTAGTAAAAGATAATCCCATTCCAAACAAGTTAAATACTTTCTAAAATCTTTTTAACTATCAAAAACGTTATCAATTATAGTTCTTATAATGTCATTTTGGTTCTCCTTTCTAACTATGAGGAGATGGCTTCGTTACATCTGTTCAGTACCGTACCTATTTTTCCTTGACCTACATAAATCTTAATGTTACCTGTAATAATAAATATGTTATGCAACTTGAAAAAAAACACACTTTCGAACTGCCTCTCTTTTTCTCCCTCTCTCTTCAATTCTGTCTCGGTCTGTCTCTGTCTGTCTGTCTGTCTGCCTGTTTGCATGGGCTCTGATACCTTTCACTTTCGTCCTTCTTATCTCATATCATCTACACCCTTATTTTGTGTGTGTGTGTGACCTCTTTTAGGATTTTTTTCATTTATGAGAGGTAGTTTTGCGTTGAAATTTATCCAACTTTTCAGCGTTGATATTTTTAAGCTTATTCTTTTTCGAAGATCCTGGCGGAATTTTTTTACTGTGAGCGGTCCTAAAAGATAGAATCCCTTTAGAAAGACAAGGGGAATATTTAGTACCTTGTGGTGATTAAAAGTGTGCTGCTGTTGCTGTTAATATTTGTACCTTACTATAGCTCGTTTAATACTGATTATTACAGCACGATAGTCAAATGGCGCCCTCTGCGGTCTCACGGTCATTTGTCACTGTCAGCTTGATAGATTCTGACGAAAAGTGTGTATGCGATGTACGCGTTTCCTGGAACCATTTATACTCCTACACAAGCTAATATACAATAGAGATGCACACGTTATTAACACCACACTGTTTTTGCACTATAGAAGATCTGAATGTATCCTCCTGTTTCGACGTTTAATGTATCATTCACATGAAATAAATACGAGCATATTGCCAAGCATGAAGATAAATAAATAAACGCACACGTTTGATAGGAAAATAATATGTTGATATTGAAATTTCACTTGACTAAGAGGATTAAATAAAAGACAACGAGCTACACGAAACCTCCAGAAACCGTATTGTTACGACAGTTTAACTGATCGCCGTATGGTACAGTGGAAACAAAATACAGACACCAATCAAGTCACTAATCAGCAGCTGAAATTTATCATAAATAATAGTTTGTAACCAACATGTACAATAAAATAATCCAAATCAAATTTGTTCACACGCAATAATGATGTCAAATAATAGTGTTCCACACTAATTATAACACAATAACACTTCGCTACAATACTTCAACCACCACTCGATCGGCACTAAGAAAAATCGCTCAACATAACTGAACTTACAAAGCCAGCATCTGTCCCTCATATAGGCAGCACACGTGTTCCAAAAATGTTCATTCCTTACTGTGGCGTGTCACATAATGCCTATTTCAAGTGCTTTCCAGAGCACTGTGGAACGTACTTGAGTGCGGCCTTGACTGAGGCTACACTTGCTCGACTAGCGGAGAAAGGCGTGGAAGGAAGCGCTCGGCTGTTAGAGAGGTTTCCATCTTTTCAGTATATTAGATTGATGTCATAATCTTACTAAAATAGTAAGTGTAAAGTTAAACTCTAAGACCAACAACAAATTCAGAGCACCAAGGATAATGTTAGTGACTGATAGGAGGGGGGCAGTGAACTGGCTGTGACAAAGAGACGACACAATTGGCTTGACACGTAACCCAGTTGCACGAACACTGACACACTGCTACTTGTCACTTTACGCTCAATGGATTTACTGTGCGATACCTGTTACTGTTATGTGGCGTGTAACTGTAACATAATGCAAGTCATCTTGGAAACGTACTTGTGGAGATTAATTGTATACGCTTCAAATTGCAGTGTAAGGTCCCACCCGCAGTTGCAACAAAATTATTTGTTGTTCTTAAAATATGTTTAACGTTCGTCTTTTTTAATTTGCAACATATTATAAACTTTATGTTCTCAACAATTTTGTACTGTTGTACAGGAGCATAGGCTGTGAACATAAAATATACAGCGGTACCACCTTTACAAATTCGTTAATTCATGACAACACTCATCCTGTCCCATAAGAAATTTCAGTGCCACTTTATTTATAGAAGTTTTGTCAATAAACTTCTTGAAACTACTAGTTGATCGTAGTTGGAATGGTAAAGAAGATCACAAGGCACGTAGCACTTTCTTTTCGTTTGTCTCTTTAAAACCAGGACAGATTTACAGAAAAATTACCGCTAACAAATATCACATGCAACAAAAATCCTGTTTTACCAAGTAATAAAGGTACATTTATTTATAATATATCCAAATATACAACACACTCAACACAGAAATGTCATGAAAAACACATAAATTAGCGTTTATACATAAATACGTTTTATGTGTACGTCATTATAAATGCACTAGTATACAGATAACTCGCAAAACACACACACACACACATACACTATATTTATATCTGTGCAAAGAGAATCATATGACCTGCAGGCAGCATTTTGCTTAATCGGGAGAGATGATGTGATACCTAGACGTATAGAGAGTCATATCTGTCAGTTTTAAGAGGGAAGTGATATTTCGGTACCAATAAGTAAAATGAATTCTGAGAATTTTAAGAAGAAACAAATAACACAATAATGTTCATAAAAAGGAAGTATATACGTGTTTAGATGAATACGCATTCACTAAAGACTACTGTCATTGTGTTGTCCGATATGTGTACATTATATTGTAATTGCGTGGTCGATGTACACAAATCAAAACAAGGCAACCGTTATCAATCTGTTCATAAAGTTATTATTTAATTTAAACATCTACGTAAAAAACTGAAACATATACTTATGTGCCAAAACAGACGAACATAAGTAACGTGTATTTGTGTGTTTGTGAGTATAAGTGTGTACTTAGTATTACTATAAACTAAAACTTTATATTTGAAAGCAAAAGTTAATGAAAATTAGAGAGTACCTGCTTGGCAAAAGTGTTTATTTGAACCACTTTTATTCTGCTGACTCAGCGCCATACCTCTATGCTCAGGAAACGTTAAAAAATTCGTCTATTTGGAAAACAAATCCGTTTGATAGTAGACCAGACGTCTTCTTTGTGGTTTAACGTACGCCTTTGTCGCCGAGTACCCATCCTACACTTTGTCTCACACACTCAAACTACGCCACTCTATACTTGTTCTTACTATCATCTACACTATCTCTATCTTACATCTTACACACACACACACACACAGATGCAAACGAAAATTATTTCTGTACAAATAAAAGTTCGATTGAAAAGCAAGAACACGCATGTACAGCTATATTCTTGTATGCTTTAAAAGAAGATTAAAATGCCATCAGCAAGAGACAAAGACGAAACAAATTATTTGGAAAAATTTTCTTAACATGTATTATTAATATTACTTCTCTAAATCTATTTTATTAATGTCTGACTCTTAGTATGTCTAAAATCAAATAAACTTTGGGGGTTCTACTTCAAAATAAGAATTTTTTATAAAGTGATAAGAATTTCCTTTTATATGATAAAGTATCCGTTAACTAATAATTATGTATAGAAAATTCAAGTCTATAAATATAATGAATAAGCCTTTATGTTATTTTCTAGTCGTTTTAACAACAAATGGCCTATCTTAACTAAGTTTTAGAGGTAAGCCAAACGCACTTGGCCATGGTATGTACGAGCTACGAGGCGGCTGTTTCATAAATACAACGTGTTCCTGCAAATTTTTTTTTGTCATATGGCATTTCAAGGGTTCCAATCCTATGACGTCTGCTTCAGTATAATTACAACATATAACTGAAAAGTGTGTGTGCGAAAATATATAGGCTGTAGGAAACCACGCATGTTTATTTAATATTATTATTTAAATAATATTATAAGTATCCCAACAAAATTAAACACCAACTCAACTTAAAATTCAACTGTGTTTAAAATTAAGAAACTTTTTGCTGTTTATTTTTCAAAAGAATAGGCTTATACTTCTTTTAAAGACAGCTGTGTCTCAATGTACTTTCAACAGCTCCCAAGGGCAAAACTTCACTTACAGTCTAGACTCTGTGTAACGGATTTACTTGGAAAGTTTGATAACAAGATTTTCTGTCTAAAGGATAAACAACAACAACTGCTCAGGTGTTTGCGCGTAATTTATATTGTAATGGGAACCCTATCGAACAGCACAGAGTATTCTCCATCTGTCCCTCCCGCACCTTGTGTGGCAGGTGTTGTCTCGGTGAAGGCCGCGTTAAGGTATGTTCCACATTTTTCAAGATCACACTTGAAATACCCATATTAGCGTCAGCAATTAAATTGAGGATGGACCAGAAGGCGTGCACGACCTATAAAAAACTGTAGAAGCCGGCTTGTCAGTTACGTGAGCGATTTTCCTTATGGCGGATCGAGTGTTTATAGAAGTATTGTAGCAAAGTGTTGTTGTGTTAAATTAGTGCGGAATTCTTTATAGTTGATATTATTATGTCATGTGGACAAATTTAACTCATATTATTGTACGAGTTGATTACAAATTATTAATTTTGATAATTTAAGCTGGTTATTAGTGACTTCGTTGGTGTATTGTATTTTGTTTTCCAATGTACCATACGACGACCAGTGAGATCTTCGTAACAACATAAAATTTATTTTAGTTTTACAAAACTTTGTTAATATTTGACTATGGTAATTGGCAATATTTTTATTTATCAGATAATCACCATTGTCACTTTTATACCTGACACTTTTTATATCTTTCTTCGATATTTGTTTTCGATAAACAAAGTGAAACATATTTTGACAAAACAAAGCAGATTTCATAAAGTGCACAAAGTGTCAACACATGTTTGTTGGAGATGATTTACATGGAAGATCGACCTGAACTTTAGCAAATAAACAATTAGTTTCTTGATGTGGCCAAAAAAAAAGTAGCGCTCTCACAGTAAATATTGCAAACACTGCACAGTTGTGCAGTATCTCCCGGGAGGGGAGACTTGACGCTTTGAAAGATTTTAATAAAAGAGGCAAGCAAAACACATAAAGTACGGTCCGCTTTTGTTTAAAAAATAATAATTATGTCTTTTTAATATTTGGTGATGGTATTATTGTCACTTAGAAATTTAAAGTATCATACTGTCAGATAAGTGTATGTAGAAGGGAACTATATCTAAAATTCATTAATTTTTTACGGAATACATATCGATCTTTCCATGACGGGTCCACGCCCTCTGTTGACAAATGCATCGGTAATGAGTATGGAAATTCAGTATCCTTGTCTTATTTATCTCAGATGGTTTACTAATATGACAAAAATAATGTTCTGCCTTAAGTATTTTATTTATCGTATTGAGGTACTCCTTTACTTCCAAAATTTACAGCTTGAGTTTTAGACCAAGTTGTTAATCATATATTTTTTCCATTCAACACCGCGAGACAATATTCGTGTGCAGTTTAGGTTTGACTATAAAAATCTTAACCAAAATTAAAATTATGCCTGATATTGACGTTAACTTTAATTTTTCTCAATTTCTAATAAAAAGCATATTGTCGGCAACTAGACACAGTATGCAAGAACTAGCAAAACCGTTACTTATTATGGTAAACTAGCTGACGTTTTCAAATTGTAGATGTCCGATCGTTCTTCAGACACATGAAACGTTGCAGATAACATTACATGCCCCTAGGAAGTATATAAATATCCGAGTCGCTGTGATTATTTCATCTCTTGACTTTTCTGTGTAATGCGTATTACGTTATTTAAATGTAATTCTTTCAACATATTTTGAAATAAACCTATTTTTATTAGAATGAGCAGTAATCATTGATCAGCAGACTAATGTACGTAATTAAATGCCTAGTCATTTCTATAAAAAAACTCTCTGAATAAATTCGTAAATTTATTTTTACTGCTATCGATTATTGTATAATATAATATTTATAGCCATACAATGCCACAATGGTGTGGAGACACAAAGTATAAAGTAGGACAAAATTTTTTTTTTTTCAACATAGTCGTTACAGATTATCTATTTTGCTAACAAGCTCCTATGCTCATGCATTGGTAGTTAGCAGTACAGTATATTAAATTTTTAATTTTTCTATTTCCATACGGAAATAGTCTGTCTATATTTATACGTGTGCATAAGTCCCGAGCGCACAATTCAAAAAAGGCAAAAGGATTCGCACCCCTGCATCGCTAAAACATTTATATGTGTTACACCCTCTGCTTGTTTGGACTAGTGTATTCCTGCTGCAAACAATATATTTGTACAGAGGTATGTCGCAGAAAATGCGACATACCTTATTTTAACTTAAAATAAAAATAACTTTTAATTCATAAAACTGTTTGTGTAGTTATTTATGTAAAAATTACATGTTATTATTCAACGTGAAACATTTTGATGTAAGTAGTTGACAGTACTTCAACTATCAAAGTTTACGATCCTTTCCCACATTTTGAATGAGAAAGGTACAGTATTTACCATGTATTTACCATTGAGGCTACTGACTAAAGATCAAATATAACTTCTAAAGGTGACGTTCACATGACTTTCGGTAGAAATGGAGAAGAGGATAGAGTCTGTAAGAATATCCTTTGTAATTAACAAACGTAATTTTAATACAGTCTTATTAAAGATTTTTGAACCAATAGAATTTGTATTAGGTCCTATTATGTAGATCGTGTTACCAATTATGTAGATAATATCGTATATTGTTTCGTGTACCTGATAAGATATACTGTTAAAACAACTTTTTCAGAACATTTTTTTAATTTTTAGTATGATACATACAGCATATATTATTTATAAGAATTTTTAAAAACTACACTATTATTTTTAAATAATTTTTAAACCGTATCTTATTCCATTTGTTTAATACAATCAACTATTCTCTTGGACTCTCTCGTTTTCTTATTTTTTAATTGAAAGATTTTCATGTAAGTGTTTGGCAGTATTTGAAGTTTTAAAGTTTACAAACCTCTCAAGTATTTAGAATTAAGAAAACCAATTAATATGAGGCTACTTACCGAACAAAGCATAAGTATGACAAACTCATGAATTTCAGTAAAGGTGCAGAAGAGGACGTAATCTATAAAAATGTTCTTGACCCCATAGGAATATAGTTTCTCCAAGGGGTTTATTAAAGATTTTGACCTTGACCCCATAGACTTTTTATTTATATTATCAGTCATATCATAATTTGATCTTGTGTACCTGATAGACAAACAATTGTTTAACATATAATTAATTACTTTGGGTAGTCATTAATCAGTCCGATAACCACAGTATTTATTATTTTATAAAACGTTTAGAAACCACACAATAATTTTAAAATAAATTTACAAAATATTCATTCTATTTGTTTAATACAAGAAAATATTCTCTTAGACTCTCTCGTTTTGTGCTCTCTTTTCCTCAGACCCCTAGTCAGGTGAGACGCAAGCAGACAATTGAAATCAAGTGTATACTCTGTTTACTTAATACTGCCTTCCACCTGTTGCAGAACGGCCACACCTGTATAATTTGAATGAAGGCACTTTGTTATTGTAAATTAAATTACGTCATTCTTCCTGTACTACAAATAATGATACTCAAAACATCTGTTTATATACTCAACTAGTACTTAGTATAGTCAAATACTTTGAAAAAGAACAAAAATTTTGTAAATATTACATTAAAGAATATTCCAAACAGTTTTTGTTGTGCATAATATGTTAAATAGTTGCCACTGGTTCTCCGTAGTGTCATTTGAGGTCCAAAGAAGAAAAATCAAGGGATTGACTCAGAGATTGAAAATTAGAAAGACGGGAAGAAGGATAAAGAAAGAAAAAGAAAAGAGATAAAGATACAGTAAATAGTAAACAAGGAGGCAATGGCATAATGTCATTATTCTTTACAAGTCATCTTGTGTAAAATATTCTAGTTACTAAAAGGAAAAACATTGAAATTTTTGATAACTATTGTTTATTATTTACCATTAAACGAAAATGTTTTAATATTGTCTGTTTAAATAATTTTAATTTATTACAGTTCCTTTCTCTTCTTTTTCTTCTTCCTCTCTTAATTTAGGAGCTTCTATTTACTAACTTTACCACTCGGAGTAATTGCTCTATTACCATTTAAGTAGTCCAATTGTTTACGTCGCATATTCGTCTCAGACTTTCTTGACTAATCTGTTGTCATCCAACCTCTTCTTTTGGACGTCCCAGAGTCGTCATTTCTCCTTTATCCAGCCTGGCGTATCATTCTTTTTCCACATTTCTCGTATGTCTACTTTTGTTATTGACTCCCATTTGCTTATTATTTCGTCAACGTTTTCATTTCAACAGCTTTTATTTTTACTCTGGCTGTCGTGTTTCTGGACTTGCTTTGTCACTACAAACCTAAGATTCTTTGTACATGTTGTTTATTTTTACATTTAAAGGTTTTTGTTCATAATATTAATCATTTTCATAACATATTTTTACTGAGGTTTGACCGTTACTTTTCCTTTCCAATCATGCCTTGTTATCTTTACCCCTAGACACTTGACTTTCATTATGGGCTTTAATATTTCGTCAGTTAACGTTTCTAACTAACATCCCACAAATGTTGTAGAAAGTGTTGGCATCATTACCCTAGACTAGATTGTTGACTTGCTCCAACATTTCGTCATTTACCTCTAACTTGCATCTTCCAAGTTTTGCAGAGATAGTCATAGCTTTAGGTACATAGCTGTAGTTCTTTTGTTACGAAACACATAGGTGTTTATTCAATTAATTTTTCTTTGTGTCGTGCTAGTTAATTATGTAAGGATAGCTAATGATCAAAAACACTTAATGTGAGAGACGTAAATATTTAATGAGTACACCAATAAATTAACTCTTTAACATTTTTTTTAAATACGATTAATTTAATCAAGTTCATTCCAATGTTAACCAATACAATTGTCTGAAACTGATGCAGATATAATTTACAGCAGTATAAATTTTTTTAAATGTGACCTAATTAACAATATTATTAGTTTGCAATAATAATATTTATTGAAATCGTTTGTTATTTATCAAAAGAAGTGTCAGTATATTAATTATAAATATAATTTTACAACGCTCTCTCTGTCGTTTATTAGTGACTTGATTCATGTTATATTTATTACATACTGTATAGAGAAAAATGATACACAGTAAACACAATCTGAATTAAATACTCCAATCACAAAGCTCTACTTATCAATGATGAATTGCATTTAATTTAGTACCGAAACACGATGTTATTACGTTTGTGATACTATTGCAATACTTCGGTTAGCTAAACTACTATCAAAACTACGTTGTCGCGTAATTTAAAATTGCACATAAACCAATATTTATTATATATACACAGTTAGTTACTATGGTGCAGTATTTGCTATTAACTGACTTTTAATTCGAGTATGCATTTTTTATATTTCTCGCCTTATCGATTGAATACATTTGATTTTTACTACACATGAGTAAGTGTATATGTGTTAATACTTTTAATTAAGCTTTTTTGTTTGCTTTAGTCTTGATCCTTTCTTCCAACATTCAAGATTTTATAAATGTGTGCTTGTTCTTTTTTCACTTTTATACATTTTTGAGTGAAAACGATTCTCAAATCTTTGAAATTAGTTCATCCTTTAAGCTCTTTATTTCCATTCAATGACATATTTGTTACACCATAAATAATATATAATTATTTGGTTTTCTCTATATCCATCAACAAACCTGAAACATTGTTTCTTCCTATTATATCTTCTCATACACCATACATCCTAGAATATAAACAATTTGTTATATAATTATAGCAAAAGAAATTTTTAAAAATAAATATATCCTTATTTTATATATTTTCTTATTTCTTGTCTTTTAAATATTATGGCCTTCACATTTATTTTTCAAAAATTTATGACTTGTGGTGTCAGTAATGCATTTACGTATCTGGTATCACATCGTGTGCACTGCATCTGAAAACGTGATTTTACATCTAATTGTAACTAACTTAGTGTGTAGCGTTTCTAATTTTTGTTTAACATTAGTGTCTGGTTTTCTGGTTTATCCGATTACGATTTGTCGTACAGTCATTAATATGTTTATTATTTTGCGATAGGTACTATTATTTAACTCGATTTAAAAAAAAACATTATTTTTCCTTTTGCTGAACATAATATAAGACAAACTAAAATACACTTTACTGTGTATAAACACGTATATAGTTTTTCCATGCAGAAAATAGTATATGGCAAAATTCAAAAGTAATTTTTTGTTCCTTTGCTGCCAAAATTTTAACATTGCAAAATATAACGTTGAACAAAGACTCTGACTATATTCTTGTACTGGAACAAGAAACAAGAGCCATAAAGGTTTTTCTTAGATTAGGCCTACTGGTAAAGCTTTTTTACCCTTAAAAGTCCGTTTTATAATTCAGAAGACTTGACGCGTAGTAACAGGTAGCCTACAACGTACCGATTTACAGAGTGTCTTCTATTAAACTTTATTATTGACATCCACTGTATGTGCAATGTTACTCTTGCCGTTCTGTTTACTGTGTAGTGTACTAGGGAATATGAAACTCTGTTCCACTGTGTCAGCCTTTAGCATTTTTTCTCTCTTTCTCTCTCACTCTCTCTCACTCTCTCACACTCTCTCTCGCTCCGTCTCTCTCTGTCCCTCTGTCCCTCTCTCCCTCTCTCTGTCTCTCTCTCTCTCTCTCTCTCTCTCTCTCTCTCTCTCTCTCTCTCTTTATTCCTTTCCTTTCTTAGTTTATTTTATACTTGTGCAACCAGAATCGAGTTTTATAGTGCCAGCTTATTTCTTGAGTATGTCAGGATTTGAGGCAAGATAATTCAACATAATTCATGCTCTGTTAGGTAAATCAGTTTTTTAGTGTAACTTTTGAATACTAATATACTCGTAAGAAGCGATGACCGAAAAACGATAGGCTTTTTATGCCGATTGTGAAAAACTCGTTAACGGTACGCAAAAACAGTAAGTATCAGCGGCTTTATGCTGAATGTTACGCGCCTGTGGACTCCCTAGCGTACAAGGTGACAGGGTAATTATTTATTTATTACCCTGCCTCAAATTTATTTTATTTTACTTTAAAATAAAATAAAAGTAAAATATATTTTATTTTTCAGTACAATCTTTATAGAACTAAGTGACAGTTAGCCTATATTATTAATATGATTATTATCACATACTATGTTCATAATGCACACTAGTGAGAAGGGGAATTTTTAAAATTTTTAGTTTTGTATTAAATATAACAGAATTTGTTTTTTTTTAGATTCATCTTAATTATTTCATTTTACGATACTTGCACCTCTTTACAAAAATTATCTTTGTAGGGTAGTGTTTGAACGTAAATCAGAAAAACTCAAATGTGTAAGCTCAGGTAAGCGTGGTTGAGTATGTAAGTGTATTACAGGCACATTGAAAATACAAAAACGTATTTACCAGAACGTAACGTCGCAGTATTGATAACGTAACACTCAAATGCTATCATTAATTTTAAGAAAAACTTTACTTCTTGACATTTTACTTTAACGTTATATTTTGTTAAAGAAGTTTATAGTATTCAAACTTCATCAATAGCAAAAAAAAAATTGTTTTGCTAAAATGGAATGATGGGATCATGGGCTACAATGGAGAAAAGACAAGGAGCCCTTGAGACACCACGTTGGGGGAGTAGCACGGCATCTTGTAGAAGAATCGAGTAAGCAATAATACGATATGCGAGGTACATAAATCAACACATGAAACACGAAATTTATTTTAAAACATCGTCAGTAGAAAATCCCAATGTTTCGGGCGCTTACGCATAATAGCTAAGTAACTAAGATACTAAGAGGAAAATGACTAGAAAAAATTGCTAATGGAAGGCCAAGGAAAAAAAATTCACGGATAAAATGGCTGGAAAGGTATGCCTGAGTGGATACAGATGTTTCAAGGAGAAATCGTTCAACCGGAAAGTCAGATGACTTCAAAATGTGGTCGTCCACCATTCTTCCGATTGAAGACAAAAGAGGGTTTGACATACGGTAGACTGAATGATCAAACAAGGTGTAGGCCCTAATTTAGTTTGATATCACACGTTAATGTCAAACAGTAAATTATTTAGATCGTAAGCTCATGTCCCCCTGCGTTATTGTCATCGATTTTTTTAACATACATATGACGTCACAGCTGACAAAAATACATGCTTTGCTGTCGCATCACGTTCTTAAAGCCAAATAAATAAATTACGTGGTGGCACGCACTGCGCTGTCATTAAACCAACGAGACGCAACGCGTTCAGCTGTATACTTCTATTTCGCAAACGTTTATAATTACTGTAATTTTATTATACAGAAGAGCTTGCCCACTTACCTTGTTTTAAAAATAAATGAGTAATTTATTTTTAAAAAACTTACTAATATTATAATTAATTTTTAAAATTTTAATTATAATTCATATCGTTTACCAACGTTATTCAATTCACTCTGTTATTATTTCTCCTTAATTCCCTATCATTGTTGTTTTATATAATCTACTAGTTTGAATAGAAAAACTTTTCTACTATGTGGTATATTAAAATATTAATATTTGTACTTAGCGGGCAAGTGAAGAATTCACAAGCCTCTGTACCACGTCTTTGCGTTCCCATGATGTGAGGCCGCGATGTATTGATCACATCGGCCAGAGTTCAGGTACATCGCCGCAACGCAGATGTAACCATAACTACTACCTGAGAAAAACTTGCAAAAATATCCTGAGAACGTGGGAAACAAAAACAAGCCGAAGATTAAATTCTCGCTTCCGGAAAACTTAAAAACATAAGGCAAGTTTTCTAACTTAACTTTTAAACTTTCTAATGAAAGAGTTTGCAAATAAAATCTGAGCATTTCACACTTCTCCTTATTTTTCTTCTTCTATCAGGGAATAAGCGAATCTCTTGTTTCGGTCCTAAAAGGAAATACATAAACTCCACCAACACATTCCATTCAGATGAGCAAGCCTTCTCTCTATGTTTTCTGGAATACAATCTTGAATGTTAAACATTTTTTAATCTTTGCATCTGTCTTTGTTATAAAGTTTATCTGTTCGGAGCTTCGTGGAGAGCCTTCAGCAGGTTACAAGAATCTGATCTCCGATGCCTGGATCCTAGTCAAATGTTCCTTCACCGGAACCGAAGTCACATAACCATACAACAATACAGACTTAGCAATTACGTTATAAAATTGTTTCACAAATGTTTGTTGTTTTTCTTCTTCTTCTTCTTCTTCTTCTTCTTCTTCTTCTTCTTCTTCTTCTTCTTCTTCTTCTTCTTCTTCTTCACTTCATGTTTTAGGCATTATGCCTGTTACGGTTCCCACCTTTTCCTTCGTCTACCTAAATTTCTTCTTCCTATGGCTTTGTATTTTCTAGCTTTTACTGGAATCCTGTATTGTTGCATTCTTTCTATATCTTCTTGCCACTTGTTTCTATTAAATTTTATCTTTTCATTTAAGATGAATACATGAATCTAATGAATCTTGTCTAATCGTTTCATTTCTTATTCTCTCTATTCGACTACAGCCCTCAACTCGTCTTAAGAATCTCATTTCCTGGGCCTGAATTCGATTTTATTGTGCCTTTTTCGTTACCCATGTTTCGCTGCCATATATAAGTGCGGGGGCAGCCATTGTCGTATAAAATTTCAACATTGTCTCTTTCCTGGATTTATTTTATAGGCATCGACTGATAGTTCCGCAAATGCGGTTAAAAGTACTAATATTTTGTCAACATCTTTACTGTAATCGAAGGAAATATCACAACCTAGGTATTTAAAATGTTTTATTTGATCCAGTGTTTTATCGTATAAGATGATTTTGGCTCTTATTGGCTCTTTTCCTGCGAATGCCATTATTTTTGTTTTAGGAATTGAAATTTTTAAATTGTATCCTTTGCTAATTTGCTGCAGTTTGTATAATCCCTTTTGCAATTCTTGCTCTCTTTTCCCAATTATTGTGAGGTCGTCAGCATATAAAATTACATTTAATATTTTGTCTTTGTCTAAATATATTCCCTCTTTATGTAATTTTTTCCAGTTTCGGATTATATCATCTATACAAATATTAAATAACGTGGGTGATAAACTGCATCCTTGTCTTACTCCTGTATTAGTCATTACTGAATTACTTATCTTTCCGTCTAGGCTTATACAAAATTTTGTTTTGTGATATAGACTTTGAATTGTTCTGATGAGATGTGGTGGATATCCTCTTCAGAACATGATCTCCCATAATTTTGTTGTTCTTATAATTTTTAAATCAACATCTTTAGAGGTGGCTCCCTATTTTATAAAAGTAGAAACAATCACATAGACTATGAGAAGAGGATTAAGGGCCTGTGTACTATAGAACTACTTGTTTGGTCAAACATTCGTTTACATAGGTGCGATTGACACAGAACACTGAATGTTAGTGAAGCTTCTTTGAGTCACGCATCTACTGCGGCCGGACGCAAATTATACCCAAAATATTATGAAGAATTTGTGATTTAAATGTTGTTACTAATCGTTAATTGTTGCTAGTAAAGACTTATCAGACTTGATTATACCTCTCGCTTATGAAATATGAACTTCCATGAATTCGTGCTAAGATTGGATGTCCAAAATTAAGGGGGTAATCCTACGGTCTCACGGATTAAAAACCCATGTTTCCTATTAAGTAACATAAATCATTGGTAGGTGAATGACACATAACACAGTTGACGTTCTGTTTCATGTTGTAAAATTTACTAAAATTGTTTAACGTTTATGTATATTTTAAATTCGTGCTTTTAGTATCCTAAAATACCAATATGTAGGATACATGTATTATATATATTGGATATCCAATATTGATGTTTATATAGGATTCATAAAATAGAATTGGTAAGCTATTAAAGCAAACATATTGGCTATTAAGTGGAAAACCTAATTTGATAAAAATGATAGTTGTTAAACATTTCGACAGACTCGGAGAAAATTTGTTATGATCACGTGATCGCATGCTAACATTTTGAGCTCTAGTCTACAGAGTTTAGTGCTGAGACATTTGGGGTGACACTGGTTTTGTCAAAAATTGTCTAAATTAATTCGCGCTATGAACTTTTCCTTACAATATATTCACTACATTACGTAGAAGAATTTTATTATTAATTATTAATACCACATGGTCAAACAACAGTCTTCATACAATTTCTGCTTCATTTACACAACGCTCTTATCATTGTATCGTTGGCCCTTTTTTCACTGAGCAGATACTTCACCGTTTTCATTTGATCACAGTATATGGAAATAGAAGTAAAGCATGTACTATTAATTTAGAGTATAAAAAGAATTGGAAATTGCTTAGCGATAGTTTCCTTAC
This sequence comes from Magicicada septendecula, assembly GCA_034769895.1. Taxonomy (NCBI): domain Eukaryota; kingdom Metazoa; phylum Arthropoda; class Insecta; order Hemiptera; family Cicadidae; genus Magicicada; species Magicicada septendecula. The sequence goes on along the minus strand of CM068371.1, from coordinate 354,584,675 downwards.
TTCACTAAGGAAAGTAAGTTTACGTTTTGTTAAAAGTATTTTATATCCAACATATTAACAATATACACTAAAAGTTATATCTAGCTTAATGATATATTTTAAAACAGTTTGTGCGTTAGAAACTTGCAAAATACCTTATACAAACTACGAATTGCTTACTTTCTTCTGAATAGTGAACATAATTCTAGCTAAACTAAACCGTATGATTAATTTGAGTCAACTAATTTGTAAACACTGAAGTCAGCGTAATTTTATTTGGAAACGAAACATAAATAGGCTATAATGAAGTTTTTATTTTGTATTTATGACCGCGTAGAATGTGTGTGTTTATAAAAATGTGTCAAGGTTTGTATGTGATTTTCATACGAAAGTGTTAAATTTTTCCCTATAGTGAGGCCTTACTTTAGTTCTAAAAAATTACAAGAAAAATTATATTTTGAAACTTTTACGGAAATGTATACACATAAGCAAACTATCCAAAGTACAATTTTAACTGCAAAATACACCCTGCACCAAGAGTGTACCGCAAACAACTAACCAAAGACGAGAATTGTGGAGGGACGCAACAAGGAATACACATGAAAACGCTGTCAGTACCATACCCTGTTTACGACTAACAAATCCGCAGCCCATTACTGCTTTCTACTTGTAAGCTACTGCTTTAAACAGCGTTACTGTTTATCTCTATTTGTGTGAAGCCTTCTCTAACGTTAAATTTGCATGTTACGACGGTCGCCGGCGGCGTGTTCATTGATCACAGTGCCCCGACTCCCTTAACTTAACTCTTGTAAGCCCTTGTTACTTAAATACGACTCACTCATGCTTGATATTTATTTCGTTGTGGGCTTAAAGTATACTTTTTTTAATGACAATATATAATTTAGGTCTGCGTCAATCTCTTACATCTTATACAGCAAAACCAAGTAATTAGATGGTTTAACGTTTTTACTGTTTGTTATTAATGTAATTAGAAAAATCATATTTAAATTATATAGCTTTCAAATGTAATGTATCGGACTTATTGAGATAAGATAATACTACAGTGCTGCATTTTTGTAAAATATTCTGTTACTTCTTAGTATTATATAATTAACGATTTTCGTACTGCAAGCACTCATAACTAAATGTAGTTAATTAAATAACTCAACACAAATTTAAAAGATTTAATTTGATATTTATAAATTGAAAAGGGTATACTAACTAAACATTTCTGTTTTCAAAATATTTACACTCCAGACAGTTAAGTAAGTAAGAACCATACATTGTGATGTATAGATGTTGCATAGAATCGAGGTATCTATTTTATTAGAATTAAGTAGATATATTAAAAATGCTATTATTTTTTGTTCATGTATTGCGTTTTTAATACAGTTTATAAAACTATACAAAAATCTGACCCTGTTGACTGTTGTAACAGAAGTAAAATTTAATTTTTATACAATGAAATACTTTAATAATTAAAAGTTTTTTGTCTTATTTACTATAAATTCTTTACTGATGTGATAGGGTCTTTTTTTAACTATTTTTGTAAATGATGTAGATAAATAATACAAATTTACTTACCTTTTATGTCTAATGCAGATAGTTCAGACGACGGGTTGATAATGGATCTACATGAGCACGTGTGTTGATATACTCTGTCCGGCTGCAGGGTCGCTTTCGGGTGTGTAGTTATTTTTCACTAGCACGGTTATATACGATTTCACCGAAAACCGATATTATAACTGCTAAAATAGTTTAGTGTGCTTACAACTTTTTCCTGTCAGCTTATAATGCACTAATCGGATATCTTTAACTTTCGCAAAATATCACAATTATAATGTTTTTCGCATACGCGAATATTATAATTGTACAACTCTAGGAATTTTATAACTTGTTTCGTCAGACGTCAGATAGGCAGACGTCACGTGCCAAGCAGCGTTTACACATTGTCAATTCCACTGACAGACTAATTAACCGGTTCAAAGTTATATTCGTCGACTGACTTTCTCGTAGTTTAAACGGTTCTTTGGTACTGAATACTGATAATGTTTTATAAATAATAAATGCTTTTGTCCAAGAAAGATTCCAAACAGAACAATTCTTCTTCAAAAACCTTGATTATTTTTACTGTTGAATTTATAGCTCGATAAAATATTTTTATTTACGAACGCAAACATTTAGTTCCTGATTTTAAAAATAACTATTGTCATCAGTTAGGTCTTTTTGTTATGAGTATTCTGATAGGCCTATAAGTCTTACCTCAACAATTCCCATATCACAAAGGTTATTCGAATTAACGTATGTTTTATGAATATCCCGTAAAATAATATTGTACCCTCACACACGCGCACTATACAAACGGCTAAAACCATTTCACAGTACTTAAAATTGTTTAACAAGTCTAAAATACTTGAAACCAACACTTTTAACTTTGCTGCTTATCAACTAATTTACAATGTTCCAAACTGCAATTAGACTTAAATAACACGTCAGTGTCTTCAAACGCATGGGTAACAGCTGTAAACCTAGATTGAAAATATTAATTGAACAGTTGTTGGATTCTATTTATGCTGTTTCTGCAGGGCCCTGAATATGAGGTATTATTTAAATTATTAATACTTATCAATTATTAACTTTTTATTCAAAAATAATATAATCCTATAAAAATTTAAGGCCTGGCTGTATGCATAAGAGTGTCAAGTATTGTAATAAAACTTGTTACAAATGTTAAAGTGGTATAGGTGTAGTGTTACAAAATGTTTTAAAAATGTTGTTTGTTGAAGGAATAAAAATTGTGTTAAAAAAAAATTTTATAATTAAAAAAAATTTCTTTTTTATCTATTAATGAATTAAAAACAATTAATTAATTGTGTTTCGTGAAGTTTTGAAACGTGTCTCACTTATCTAAGAAATTTTATTAATGTTTTAGTATTTTCAATAAACTCCAACCACTTATAAGATTGTCTCCAGGTACAATCGATATTTGTTTACTTTTCGTTTTGGAGGTTATCTTCCTTCTGATGTGGTGAAGTTCTTGTATTATATTGTTTAAATTAAATTAATCGTAAATTGTTATGTTTAATAAAGAAAGAACTATTTTGAGGTGAAAAGTATAAATGATTTATTGGATAATTGGTTAACAAGACTCTTGCCGATTATAAAATCGACTCTCAGGGTATCGAAATGTTACAAGTTTTTTTATATAAAATAAAATCAGGTTCTTTAAACAGCTAATTATAGTTAAAGTCAGAGAAATCGGGCCAATATTAAAAAAGTATAACGTTACAATAATTAATTCTTAATACTAAATACATATATTTAATAGAAAATATTGAAATAAACAAGATTGATTTCGAACCGTGTCGCTGACAATACTAGGAGGCGGTGTTCTGAGTGATGACGAAAATTGCAAATGGCTGCCGTCGAGTTGGTCAAATGTCCCTCGAATATATGGCTTTCCAATACAGATATTTTCTTGCAGAATTAACGTCCTGGTGTCAGCAAATCTTCCTTCTGATATTGGTGTAGTGTCTTGGGTGAAGTTTCTGTGTTGTATTTTGAATAGTGGTGTATGTATAAGTCCGTTCACTTTCTGTCATTCAGGCACTGTTTTATGGTTATGATTTATACTGTTTTGTAGTGTTTAATAAGGTTGTTTGACTGTAGTTTAGTGCTGTACAATGTTATTTAGTCTCTTGGAAGTGTTTATGTCACTGTGTCAATGTTGTACAATGTTTTTAGTCGCCACTCGCGATTTTCAAAATTGTGTCATACGCTGACTCGCCATTACGGTACTATAAATTAGGTTAACTCGATTAAAATACTCTTGTCAAGTGCACCGTATCACGTTCAACAATCGACTCTCTACTTCCTTCACTTTCGACTAAAATCTTAGCCAATGCAATATTATTCCTTACATTGTTCGAATTTTACTTTGCATCCTGTGCATGTTTGAAATTACATTATATAACTGCTTAAACTAAGGTTATTATTCAAATTTATTAGCTAGATGTTACTTAATTTTATCCTTCAGTACATTCGGCGTATTTTAATATCGAATAATGCCGTTTTATTATGTTTTTTATCTAAAATTGGTAATTTTACCTTCATTTTGTCTCTGGTGAAAGTTCAAAATCAGCTTCCTGTCATTATGCAAATTCTGCCATTTTTAAGTTATATTTATGATGATTAATCTCATATTGTAATAAAAGGTTTATATTCCCTTAGTTTCTTGCAATTATTTGAATTGGTTGATTTTTAAAATATTATGTTGGAATATATGACTCCCCTCTCCAAATTTTTGAGTTCTGTCATTTCCATTTTTATTTATAATCCTGGATATAATTTTACAAAATCCTTCTAAGTTGTATTTGTAATTATATGGCTTCAATTCTGGTTTATGTTATCTAAATCACTTTAGTTTAAATGTATTTAAGTGCTGAATTTCTCAGTTCTGGTGAGGTTTAGTTTTCATTATTTTGCCTAGATTTTTAACAAGTTTTTCATACAAATGTTTACATAAACAATACATCCTGTGTTATACCCTCTCTGACTTTTTAACAAGGTAATATGAACTAAACATTTTTTCAATTAAACATAACAATAATTAGTATTGGTTTCAATACAATAAACAAATAAGAAATATTTTCAAATAATGGTTGTCTTCAACTATTTAGACATTTTTTACCATCAAAACTTAATATTAAAACAGAAATATTATTTACAAAGACTGTTTTTTCCCATCTAATATCTTATTCAATTATTACTAACAATACCAGTAATAAATATATTTACAGTTAGGATGTTAGTGGTTCCAAACTTATTAAAAGGATCTTACTACTAATACATTTTTAAAATCCCTATTCTATATTCACAAAACCTTATACCTATATTCTTATTTGCAATCTCTTATATTAGATTGAATGATGCAGTTTTTAAACTGTTTTTTAAATGGTATAGGGTAATTGTACCCTGTCACTTTGTTTAAATCTGTTTTTATTCATTCATTAAAGAAATGTCATTTCCAACAGATTGACAATTTGATATTTTTACATGTATCACATTCACCTGGTACAAATTATAAGTCACTTAAAGTTGTATATTTCATTATATACACAGTTTGTGGATGCCAAGGAGGAAACATAAGGTTTACTTTTTATAATACACAAACAAGCACTGGTTCACTTTACACTTTTTGATGCTATTTCTAAATGGTTGTTTAGTCTTATTAACATCAATAAATTGGTTTGTGGGTTACAATGAAGATTTGTTCTTTGGGTATTATATTATTGTTTCACCTTGGTCCACTGGTAACTCTTACTCTTGTAACGTCACAGAACGTTCCATAAAGGAAATCATTTACATAGCAATTTATCATAAGAGGAAAGTGAGGTGAACAGTATCGAACCCAAGTAGTCCTAAAAAATTGTATAATATTGTCTAATAATTAATTCTACTAACATGAGAAACGACCAGACTATGACGAAGACTCAAACCCCATATATATTATTAAAGTGAATAACAGTGAAAAAACCATAAGATACTAAAAGAGAGACAAATAATATCAGAAACAACCAAAATGAAGTCATTAATTATTAAGTTTTGTAACTCTGAATAGAGTATAAAGAACTATATATTGTGAATGAATGGACATGATCCATTATTATATTATGTAATGTAAAATAAATAAATGTATTAAATGACTTAAATACATTATTAGAAAGAATATAGGTTAAAATAAAAAAATATATAATTGTTATGACAAAAAAATATTAAAGTGTTGGATTTGAGACCAATCACTCAGATTTCATGTAAAAATTAGATGAGATAAAAACTATATGTAATTGTCAAGTAGACAAAGATAAACAATTTACCTTAAATAAAAAAAGCTGTCAAATGAATAAAAGTCAGTCAAAATAGCCAAAAACAGTATTAACTAAAAACATGTAGTAGGCATATAATATTGTGATATTTATGCATTTAATGTTGACAAAATGCAACCAAATTGCATTAGAAGGTTGAAATATAATATAAAGCGACTATACTAATATATTTGACTAACTTAAACATTGTAATAGTCGAGTTAGCAAAACATTTATCTATACCATGTATGGCTGAGGCCTATCAACCATTACAAGAAAAAGTCATATCTGGCTAAATGTTTACAAAATATTGACAAAAATAAAAGAGAATGGTACAATACTTTAGTGTACCATAAAAACAAACAGACTCAGTTGAAAATAAGATCAATTATCAAAGAATTTAACTTATAAGAGTGAGATTTGTCACACAAAGAAAAAGGACAACATGGGCAAACCAATATGATGCTAAGTTATCCTGCAATAAAAATAATATGTATAAAGACTAACCAGGTATCACAAAAGACAGACAATGTAATAAACTCTTAGTATACACTAGTGAAATTCTATATATGTTAAAGAAAAAGACTAATTATTGCGTTATAACAGTGACAACAACGTAGGCCATAGGCATGGACCATATAAAATTGAAATTATTTGTGTATTATATATGTTAAAATTTATTTGTTTTGTTATAGGAAGATAGTAATATTATGTGTTCATGTTGTGGAAGAAACCTAATAGTTTCACAACAATATTTTGTTCTAAAAATTGAATTTTAATGGAAACAACCCAAGGTAAGGGTTGTGTATTGTGTTATTTATTATAGTTAATTATTTAAAAATCAATCATGATTAGTAGCATTAGATTCAGTTGAAAACAGAGAATCCAAATGTAGTAATGGCATGCAAATTGTGAGTACTGATGTAAAACTGTTTGACAAATACCAGAGTAATTTTTGAAATATCCTTAGTGTGAAGAATAAGAAATTTTGTTCTAAAAGCTTCGACGGAAGTTAAATTTGTTCCATGGCGTTCCATTTCATTATTCTCGTACATTCTAGAAGGAATTTTTACGCAAATATACCGGAAGTTCATGAAAACAATCAGCCTGACACAGTATAAAAGAGAGATCAAATTCGACCCAAAAACACTTCAAGCTTGGAATCCAGAACAGACGCATCACCCACGACACTGATCACCGCAACCAAGGCAAAACCGAAGGCGAGAAATCGACACAAGACACGAAGAAAGGCTTTTCCCGTACATTGACAAATAGACCGACTTAACCTCTACAAGAATCTATGCCAATGTGTTGCTGAAATAGAACAGCAACATGGCACATTTTAATAGAAATCACGCAGCCAGAACGTCAACGGCCCAGGAGGGACCAAAATTTTAAATAGAGAACCAATTCTGCTGTGTTCGCAAAGACAAACTGACTTGACAAAACTCCCATAACGAAAACATACACAAAGCCTTTCTCTCGACTGCAAGGGTATCAGCGCTGCGGCGGCAAATTTGGGAACCAACGCGAAGCAGCTGATAACTAGCGGCGGGGTTCGAGCGAAAATCTACTGCCAAACTGTTTCACGAAAGTGCGGAAGTTGTAAAAATCGCATTTTTGACTTAAAATAAATTCAGTGCACACATGAAGAGGCGAGATTGAAAAACTACCCGAGAGAAGTGTCCAGTGCGAGAATAATTAACCATTGGAACGTGAGTTATCAAAATTAAAGTCATTTTTTACCTGGTTACATTTGTCACACAGTTGTACTACGCATGCCACACATACCTTCAAATCACTTAAATTTTCTTGTAAAGCATCTTATTGATATGTCTTGGTAGTACAAAGGAGTCACGTCCTGAGAGTAACGATTTTTTCACGTATTAAACTCATGCTTTTCAACTGAGTAAAAATTAAATATTTTAGCCGATACTTGATTGGATTAAAACTTGTCAATAATAACTTAGAATTTTCTTGTAACTCTGCAATTTTATAATTTTTTCATGAATGTTAGTCCTTCAGATGATTTTTTAAGAATCATTAAACTTACTTTATTTTTTCAAACCAAACTGACTTGTTTACATTTTTTCATAGAATTAAGAATTCAAAATTTTAATTTTTTAATAATAACATTTTTTTTCTTGGAACAAAAGATTCCAAGTGGCGCCCACAAAAACATAGTAGATTGAGTTGTGTTACAGGACTACTTCACAGCAGAGGATCAAGTCAACAGTAAGTAACAAAAAGTGCGCGGAGGTAACGCCCGATATATTACAACACTTACACCCCCTTTTCTATTTGTTATACTCTATACACTTTTTTTTCTTAATTTTATTGTACATGTGGTTACTGTTCAAGACTATTTCGTTATACTTTTTATTATTTGTGGTTTTTATTTAGATTGGGATAAGGGGATATTGGTGTTTTTTATAAGAGCATTCCTTCTTCTTCTGGATGCTGTCTTCTTCTTCTTTCTTCAATGCTGTCTTCTTTTCTTCTGTCTTCTTGGAATGGTATGTTCTTCATCTTCTTCTGGATGCCATCGAGTTTCTTGGGGTTACTTCATCTTCTTCTGGTGTCTTGAAATACATCACCTTTTATGGTGGATCTTACCTTATTCAGGGTTTCTTTTTCATTTATTTATCCTCGTTGTGGGTTTAGTCATATTCTGTGTTGCTTCTTTATATACTCCTTACCTTCCTGGGTTATATTTTAAAACCTTGGGTTATTATACTGGTTTTGGATGATTCATCACTAGTAACACTGCTTTTATTTCGAAATTATACTTTTACTATCCATGATTGTTCTGCACAGTTGCTCTGAATTAATTCTTTATATTATTTTAATGCTTTCTTCGGATTCAATGTTATAATCTTATATTATTCTAATGATCAATGCCATTCATTATTATGTGTTTATCTGTCACGCTACAGATTGCTCTCCTCCAGAAGTAATTATTTCAGACATGTTTATGGATGAAATATTTTCTTATGAAAATTTCATTTTTTCTTATATTTCATTTTCCTCTCCATTTCTATATCGACTTTTTATATTTGAGTTTAATTAATTTTATATATATATATATATATATATATATATATATAGTTACTTATTTTACTTTTGATCCTTCTTGGATAGTTAGTGTCTTCTGAGATATGTTATTATTATTATTATACATTTTCTTTCTTTATAAACTTCGTGTTGCATCCTTGGGATATTAATTCCCTAACATTCCCTATCACGTGGGCTGGGGTAGTTCAGAGGGACACTGTAGGCTACACAAACTCTGCTGGCCATACACCACTTCTACAATTTGAGTCCAGAGGCACATTCATCTCTGCTCAAAAAACATAATGCTGCTGGAATTATCTTCAGTCAGTCATCGAATAAATAAATAAAAAGTAGTCTCATTTTCGACTAATAAAAATATCTTTGGATTCTTCACTTCGTAGTTTCTCAGATTATCTGACATTTTCTATCTTAATACATCTTCATAATTATTATTATACTCATTATATATATTTTTTTCTGAACTCTTAACTTGTCTGATATATTTACTTTAATTATGGTTGAAAACGTTTCTTAATAATTCTTGTTACTGGTTACAGTGTAACTCTTTTTCTTCTCCATCTGAATTCTCTTTATACTTCCTTCTGGTTACTTACAGTGTTAGCATGGTCTTTACATATAGCATTTTCTTATTCGTTATTTGAATGGTCTTATTTTATTATATTTAATTTTTAAATTTGTATCTTTATATTAGATATTCAGGTTGTTATTTTGATTATTTTATTTAAACATTTTGTTCTTTCCTTTCTCTTAGAAAGTTATTAATCCGCCTTCGCATTCATTAACATTAATTCATTTATATTATATTTCATGTGGTACTTCTTCTCTTTGCATTTCATATAGGTCTTATTATTATCATTTGTTCAAAATCATCTTATCCATATGTTTGGTATGAGTTAGTCTTCTTTGCTTCTTCAGAACTGAGTAATATCGTATTCCTTTTTCTTGATTAACTGTTTCCATTATCGTCTCATCAGTAATTAGTCATAGGTTGTTCTCATTATTATTTTATTGTTTTTTTTTCTTCGATTTTTTTTATAATTTTACTATAATAACACATTCTTTTCTTTGCTTCCAATTTTTTGCCTTCTCTTGTATATCACACTCTTTTTTTGTTTTTCTTCTCTACTCCTTCAAATGCTAGATATTCACATTTATTTTGGATTAAATTTAATTCTTTTTCCTGAATTAATCATATTATTATCTTCTAAATTCAATTATAAATGGCACATATTTATTTTTAGAACTTTGTTAGTTTTATGCAAAATTCAAACTCTTCTTCTTATTTAATTCCATAACGTTTCTCATAAATCATTGTAATAAGTTGATCTTATTTTGTTTCAGAGTTTTGACGTTTTATCAAAATTCAAATGCTGTTTAATTCATTTATTCCCAAAATTGTTTCCTTCAAAATTGTTTATAGTAAGATGTGCTTACTTAATTTTTAACTCTTTGTTATATATAATTCTAAATTCCAATTCTTCCTTTTTAATTATTCCAAATTGGTTTTGGTATCTCTTCAAAACTGTGTGTAGTAAGGTGATCTCACAATTATTTCTGAATGTTTTGGTATTTCTCTAAATTCAAATTCTTCTTAATTAATTACCATAAAGTTTTTTCACAAAATTAGTTATAGTAAGTTGGTCTTACTTCATTTTTAAATTTTTTGTATATTAAATTCCCAAATCTTTCTTTTATTTCGCCATAAAGTTTTTTCTCAATAATATTTGGTAGTAAGATATGCTTACATTTGTTTTCGAATTTGTTTGTGTATTAAATTCAAAATTCTTTTCTTTTAAATTCTTCCATAAATTTTTTTCTCAAAAATATTAGGTTGTAAGTTGTTCTGACATTTATTTTCGAATTTTTCATGTTAAAAATTCTTTCTTTTTAATTCTCCATAAAGTTTTTTCAAAAATATTTGGTTGTAAGTTGTGCTTACATTTGTTTTAGAATTTGTTTGTTTAAAATTCTAAATTCTTTCTTTTATAATTGTCATAAAGTTGTTTCTCCTAAATCATAGGTAGTAAGATGTACTTACATTTATTTTAGAATTTATTTGTTTATTAAATTCAAAATTCTTTTCTTTTGTTTTCTCCCAAAAAGTTGTTTCTCATAAATATTTGGTTGTAAGTTGTTCTTACCATTGTTTTAGAATTTTTTTTGTATTAAATTCAAAATTCTTTTCTTTTATTTTGCCATAAAGTTTTTCCTTAAATATTTGGTTGTAAGTTGTGCTTACAATTGTTTTAGAATTTATTTGTATTAAATTCAATATTCTAAACTCCTACTTCATAGTACTTTTTCATAGATGCTTGATTGTACACACCTTTAACTCTTCCGGAAACTATTTCCCTCAGTTCATAAGTATTGTTATGATTATCTTTTACCACAACATATGGTCCTGTATAGAGCAATAATAATTTTTTGGTTATCCCTTCTAGGGTGCTGGGCAGTTCTCGATTCTTTAAGAGAACATTTTCACCCTCTTTGTATGTTATTATACGCCCTATTGCCTTTTGATATTTGGCTTGCCGTTTCTCTTTGTCTTCAGCCACCTTGTTGTAGAATCTCAACTGGTTGAATTTGCGATCATTGTTTAGTGGAAATTCGATGATTTGTTCAATTTCTCAGGGAGTCGGCTTCTCACACATGGCAGAGTAAGGGGTAGTTCCTATAGCTGGATGGTGGGCGAAATTTAGGAATGTCTCTGTTGCTGCTAAGTACTCTTGCCACTTTCGTTGTTGGTTGTGACAGTACGTCCGCAAGATCCTACCCACTTCTCTCAGTACCCTCTCAGCCGGATTACTACTTGGGTGGTAGACTGACGTCTTATAGGTTTTGATCCCAAATGCTAATAATGTGTCTCGCCATCTCCTCCCCTTAAATTCCGTACCATGGTCGGAAATAATGGAAGATGGTCTACCGATCTCTGGCACATACAAATCGATGATTTCCGCAAGAACTTTCGCTGTTGTTGCCCGATTAACCGGATATAGCTTTATATATTTGGTATAATGGTCCATGATTATTATCAGGTATTTGTACCTGTGTCGACCGCCGCTACGGGGAAATGGCCCGCAGATATCCAAGAACACTTTTTCCAGTTTTGTATTTGAGGTAATAGGTATCATTATACCCTCTTTCTTCTCATTGTTTATCTTGACGCATTGGCAGATATTACAGGACTTTATGTAATTCCTCACCTTTCGGTTGATATTCTTTATCTTGCAGTTTTCCTCTAAAGCCTGTATCACTTTTAGCGCTCCCATGTGACCATACCTGACATGATAATCTATGATGACTTCCTTTTCGATTTGGTGTGGAATTATCACCTTCCATGTCTCTTCATCCAAAGCCGTTTTTATGAATAATATTCCTTTGTTTAGATGGTAATATTTGGAAATGGTGTCATCGTCGGCTTCCAATCGACTAATGATGTTTTCAGTTTAGGATCAGACTGTTGGTGGATACGCATATTTACTAATAGAGCTTGTAGATCGGCTCTGGTCTTAAAGATGTTGTAAATTTTAACCAAGCTCTCCTTCTCTCCCTCGAAAGTCTGATCTTCCAGATTTATCCGTGATAATACATCTGCTACCACATTCTTTTTCCCCGGAATATATTCCCATTTCAGATCATATTCTTGTAGGGCGAGTACCCATCTAGCCAATCGGCCGTGACTCAATTTGCACCTACGTAGGAACGAGATGGATTTATGATCAGTACGAACAGTGACTTGATACCCGAGAATGTATGTTCGGAACTTGCTGCACGCGAACACCACGCTAAGCAATTCCTTGTCTGTTACACTGTAGTTCTTTTCGCACTGATTCAGCGTGCGACTAGCGAAGCTTATTACCAGATGTTGACCCTCCTCATCTTCCTGGTATAAAGTCGTTCCTAAGCTCAGGTCGCTAGCATCACAGTTTAAAAAGAATGGTTTCTTAAAATCTGGGTGACGAAGTATAACACTCTCCAGAAACTTTTCTTTTATCAAGCGGAAAGTAAGATCTTGTTCCTCACCCCAGGTCCATTTGTTCTTAGCAGATAATTGTGGTTGAAACTTGGCTGTCAACTCGGAATATCGGTTCTGAAACTTTCTGTAATAGTTACAGAGTCCGAGGAAAGATTGTAATTGTTTCCTGTTTCTTGGCTGCGGGAACTTCTGAATTGCCTCCACTTTCTCTGCTGACCGGGTAATACCTCTGTCGTATAGATTGAAACCTAAGAATTGTACTTCGCGCGCAATGAACTTGGATTTCTCCAACTTCAGAGTTATGTTGTTTTGCGCTAACTTGCTTAGTACATATTCTACTCTATAGCAGTGTTCCTCCCAGGTTTCTGATGTAAGGAGTAAGTCGTCTACATAGACGGTGGTAAATTGGAGTGCTTCCGGTCCAAGTATCTGGCCCATACATGCCACAAAGATGGCGACAGAATTTACAAGTCCGAAGGGCAGTCTCTTGAACTGGTAATTGCGCCTTTCGAAAATGAACGCCACGTACTGCCGGCTTTGTGGATGCAGCTCCACTTGCCAATAACCACATACAGTGTCCCAGGTACTGATAAACTTAGTGCCATGAAAACGTTTTAATATCTCCTCTATTTCACCGGGTGAGGTTCGGTCATTCACTATTGTTTTGTTTAGTTCGCGCGCATCTAAACAGAGCCGGACTTGTCCGTCTTTCTTTGGAACAGCAATAATTGGACTAGTAAGGAGATTGACTGATCTCAATTATGTCATTTTCAATCATTTTATTAATTTCTGTTCTCACGGCCTCTTTAAGCGAATGCGCGATTGGATATGACCTCCGGTTAAACTCCACGTTTTCTTTGAAATTAAGTTTGCACTGATAGTTTTTAACCTTCCCTGGTTCATCTGAAAACACTGCCTTGTACTTCTCATATACTCTGACTAAATGATCTGCTAGATGTACAGGTATTTTATCGTTCTTGGTTCCGCACTGGAAATCCCGTATCTCTTGTATCTTTACTGACCATAAATCCTCTCCTCCATGGTTGTATATAATGGGTTTATGAAGAGGGCTGTTCCTAATGATATTAATTTTACGAAGTTATTGATGTGTAGGGCTGGGAAGTATATTTGCGCCTCCTACCAAATTTGCGGTCCATGTTATTCCGTCTGGGAAAAGTGATACTCTCTCTAGATTAAGGTCGATAATGGCGGAATACCTTCTCAGAATATCGCAACCGACTAGTATGTCAAATGGTAATCCGGTGGCGATCAAAAATTCCATGTCTAAAGCTATATCGCGGCTAACGACACTCAAAGAAACTTGCTTCCTAATGGTTTTGTTCTGGCGGCCAGTTGCACCTATCAATACAATGTTATTTACCGGTAACATTGGCAAAGTTTTCCCACATTCGCTCTGTATCCTTTCCAGTTCATTGGCGTTTATTATGGAAATATTTGCACCTGTGTCAATCATTATTTTAGCGGGAATTCCTTCCACCTCCGCTGTTATATATAGTATTTCGTTATTATTATTATTGAGGCTCTTTTCGTTCTCCTCTAAAAGTTCAGTTCGAATATCTTTCAGGTAATGGTTACTAATTATCGTGATGTTTTTACAATTGGTTGCTTGTTGCAACTCATCTTGGTTTAACCCAGGAAGTATAATCAGTCATCGTCATCGTTAATTACTGCCTCCTCCCGTTTAAAGCATTGTGGTCATCGTTCGTACTAGGATTGACCGAGGTATCGTTCGGGAAACTTTGGGTCGTTTCCTGACGCTCTGTACCCTGTTCGAGGTTTATCTCCCTGTTCTGTTGTCGGCGGCTGGTACTTCTTCTTCCTTGTTCGTGTCGTGGACCGTCCCGTTCCGCACTTCTCCATCTTCTGTCCGCACCGTGGAAGCTGTTCCTCCGTGGTTGGTAGTATCTCCTCGGACCGCGATCTTCTGCTCTTATAAAATTAACCCTCGGGCGTGATACTCTATTATTATTATTATTATTATTATTATTATTATAATTATTGCTATAATAATTTCTATTGGGTGGGTAATGTCGATCACCATTATTACCGGGGTATGGATTTCTCTGACTGTACGGGCTATTAGGGGGCTGATAATAATTGTTCCTATTATTAGGATAGGGGTTGTTGTTCCCACTACCGTTAGCATTGCCATTAAAATTGTTGCTATTACGCGGCGGGTTATTATGGCCGTCGTAATTACTGGGCTGGTTTCGGTTGCCGGGATGGTTATTGCCGTTACTAGGGTATTGATTCGGCCTCGCCTCTGGTCGTTCATTCCTCCTCCTGCTCTGGCAATAATATTCTTCATTTTCGTACCCTTCTAGCAATTCCGTCATTGCCTGTACCGTCTTGATCTGGCTACCTCTCCGGGCCCTGACAATGTCTTCGTCGTAGTGGTATGAGATCTTATTTACCAGGCATTATTTACTCTTCGGGTATAGCCATGAGTTGTTTCGAGTTGTTTCGCCATGCACACCTTCCCTAAGAAATAGGCTGTCATGCTACTGCCTAGTTGTGCCCTGTATCGTCCGTTGCATATGTTATCACGGATCAAGTTCTGGGTTGTTTCAGACCAGTATTTAGACTTAAACATTCTCCGGAACTGCTGGTAGTCGGGAATCTCGCTACGGTTAGCCATCCACCAATTATCCGTCATCTCCCTGAATGACTCGTCCAATATTTCCCTGTTATGGCTCCATTGCGTTTTTTTATGTTGGCGAAGTATTCATCTACCCTCGCCAGGAACTCCATCGGTTTCCGCTTGTACTGCCGGAAGTTGAGCCATTCTCGGCTTTCATTGATGGGCAATCCGGTGAAATGAGTCGGTGAAATGAATCCGGCAATCCGGTGAAATGAGTCGGTCTATTTCTTAACGCTTCCATCTCTTCTCGGCTTTGTCGCACCTGACCTGTGATATTGGTCATCGCCTCTTGCATATCATCACACCGTTCCGCGACTTGGTTCCGTACTCTTCCGAATTCTTCTTGAGTCTCCTTCCGCTGTTCTTCCACTTTCCTGCGGCTATGTTCTTCTATATTTGTAAACTTGATGTTTACTACTTCCTTAAATTCTTGTACCTCCTTTTCGGTCTGGTTGCACTTCCCGTCAATCTCTCGGATCTGTCGATTCACCATTATGTTTTCTTCTTCCATCTTTTTATTCATCGCTTTCTTGTTAACATTGATTTCCTTATTCAGTTCTTCTCTTAACAATTCCATTCTTTCGTCAAGTTTGTCCAGATTCTCCTGATTGACCTCCCTTAATTCTTCTCTTAACATTTGGTTGTACTCTCTCAATTCTTCCAATTTCTCCCCCATCTCCTCTTCCATCTTCTTACTGCTTTTTTCAATTCTCCTATTAGTATTCTCAATTTTGTTAATCAATTCTTCCTTAGTTGCTTTGAATTCTTCCTTGGTTGATTTGAATTCTTCCTTTAATAACTGACTGTCTTCCTTCAAATCTTCTAACTTCTTCCCCATTTCTTCTTCCATCTTCTTATTTGTTTCATCTATCTTCTTACTCAAGGACTGGTTGTCTTCCTTCAAATCCTCCATGTTCTTGTTCATCCCACTCAACTCTTCTTTTGTGGATTGGTTATCCTTCTTCATTTCTTCCAACTTTTTGTTTGTTTTTTCGATTTTATTTCCCAAATCTTCCTTCAAAGACTGGCTATCTTCTTTCCTTTCCTTATTACTTTCGTCCATTTTCTCTTCCATCCTTTTCATCATTATCATCAATGTTTCCTGGAACTTCACATCTCCGGTTGTCACAGTGTTCTCGGTTTGTGATGGTTCCCCTGGTTGTTCTAACCGTTCCTTCCGGACATTGACTTCCCCTGTCTGAGTAGGCATCTCAGGTTGTTCCCCTGGTTGTGCAGGTTGTTTTGACAATACCGGTGGCAATGACCTTTCCACATCTTATGGCGTCGCCTATTTATTCTCCATGTCAATCTCTACTTCTTTTTCGGCCTCCGCCGCCCGTTTCTTTGATGTTGCACGTCGTTGCATTTTTCCGTCAATTTTTCTGGCTTTATAGCTGCTGCCGAACTCCAATTAGTGATTGGGCAGATTGTATTGGCCTTTCAATCGCTAATTAAAGCCCCTCAGTTGTGCGCCAATTTGTAATATTAAACCTGTATATAAATGTTAAAGTGGTATAGGTGTAGTATTACAAAATGTTCACATACGTATTCTCAGCGACTAAAGGTACTGACCGCTTTAAACTATTTAATTCACCCTGTACTTTCAAACAGGCATTACCTACTTTTGTAAATATAATTGCTGTAACATTGATGATGAAGTTATTACCCAATACAACAAATGCAAGTGGAGAAATCGATATTTCAATTATAGAAAGTCAGCTCAAATTACGACATAGGCATTTCTGAACAGAAGCCAAAGCTATGGCTTTTGGGAGAATACCCCTTACAAACTGAAATTGTATTACATAATAGGTGTAAAGGGAAGTCCATCCCGTTTTTTGTTTTCAATTTGTGACATCACTTAAGACATAGATCAAGACGGTGATCATAGGTTGGTCAAGTTCCAGTCAGTATCTAAAACGACTCGTCAAGCATTATCGAGTAAACCAAAGGAAGAGACTCGGCTAAAATATAAGGTAATGGGTGTGCCTGTGTTGTTTTATACTAAAATTTTGGTAGCGTTGAAGAAACATCTGAGTTGGATGTAGGCATTGTTAATGAGATTCTTCTTATCTGTAAAGGCTGCACACGAATAAACAGACTCTACAAGGAAGACATACGCAAAGAGTTTGAAATGTTTAGTATCCAAGATCGCATTGCCTAAAAGAAAGACAGATGGATCACTTACCTCAATAGGATATCGGATGTCAGGTTGCCTAATAAGGTTGGCAACTCAAGCCTATCAGACAAAGAGTAGGTCTACAGAAAGACGTAAGAAGCGTTTGTTAAGTGGATGTATTACTTTTGGGACCCGGGTGGAAGAGGAAAAAGTAGGTTTGATGTAATGTAAATATGCTCCTAACTAGCATTAATTAGTTTATATAGTAACGTACAAAGAATCTTTAAAACTATGTCAACTTGAATAGTAATAATTGTATATATATTACCATAGATTCTGTTGAATATGTAGTGCTATGTAAAACGCAAAATTAATATTGCTTTCTGAAACATTAACATTTCACTCTAGAGATTCTGAGTAGTTCATACGCAGTATTAGCTCAAAACAGCCTATGCTATTCTCATATTTTGTCTTATAATACAGAGTTGCTATGTGCCTCTGTGGTTTTTATCTGAGAGTACGAAATAAACTTGTTTCAACGGTAAAGACTTAGCGTACTTAAAGAACATAGCTTGCAACAGTTGATAGCTGTCGACTGTTGCTGGTCTTTTGTCTAGAACAGTGTTGTTTTGCATAAACTTTTTTCTTACAAGATAATGATTACTCTAGTGTACTTAGTCGAGATTTACGTTGTGTGTGTAGTTACGTTTATTATAGAATATTACCTGTTCTACGTATCCTTAGGAAATATATTTCTTTTGCAGCCTTCCATTTCTATGAAATGCCGAATTCGTGAAAATTATTTCCGTTAAAATTAATTAAAACAGCGTATAAATTTTACAAGGCTTAGAAGCAATAAGGAGGACAGAATTATTTAAAAACACGTGAATATTTCTAATTGTATCTAATATTTTCATTTTCAGTATTAAAATATTATTACCTACTTATGTAAACACGTTTCACGCATTTATTAGTTTTATAGTAATGTCTAATGAATTTTTAAAGTTTAACTACAACTTGAATGTTATCGTAGGACAGGTTCTGTTTTTTGAGAGTAATTTTGGCGGAGAGAATTTTATTTTAATTTTAGTTTGTCCAGTGTGTTACAATATATATTTAACAAAGACTTGAACTGCATTTCAAAGTATATCGGAGTGCTATTTAACCCCATCGGAGTGCTACAATTTCTTCCGAAAATTTTACTTCAAAATAGTTATAAATTCTTCCAAAGTAAAAAAATTCTTTAGAATTTTCTTTCAAGTAAAATTATAAACAGTAAGTACTAAATACTAAAAAGTTAAAAATGCTTAAAAATATAAATATGAAACAACTAACGCAGGGAAATTCTGTTATTTTTTCAAAGAGTTTTCCTTTTTAAAATAGTTGTGAATTGAATAGCTGCCTGCAAAATTATATTTGGAAATCGTTAAGAGTACTTTTCTTTATGATGATGTTCTAATCAAAATTTATGTTAGAAACAGAATAAAGAGAAAAAATATTAACAGAAATAAGTAGGAAAGAATACTATTTTTAAATAGACAACCTCACACCGTTTTGAACATCGTTTTCTCCCTTGTGCGTATCGAACACAAATGTTTTCAAAAAAACTTGTCAGTTAAAGCTATTTTATTGGATATATTATATTCTCAAATCCCTTTTCAATCAGATTACGTCTCTTAGCGGTCTTTGTCTCTATACTATGCCTTACATTCATTCACATAGCACTTTTGACAACCTTATTATCTAGTTAAGCTTTTACACATGAATATAATTAACATGGTTTACTGTATTTGCAAAAACTAGAATACAAACATATTGCGTGTATAAGTAACATATTTTGCAGATATCAGAGCTTTAAAATTAAACAGTCAACAGCCGTTTAAATATTAAATTAGATTCAGATACAAAACTTTTACAGATGGCGTCAAAGTTGTTGAGATTATTTTATGCCTGGTTATTAAACCGTGGTCTACTGCTATCATTGTTCACAGACGTTTAGGCCCCCACCATCGGATGCCATCGTCACTGTAAGAAACGACCGAATAATTGGCAAGGTGGTCGCCAATTCAACAATGGGAATTTCCGTACATTTAATATATTTTTTTGTATGTATGTATTTCTATGTATGTGTAAATGTACTGCCGTTTGGATAGGAATATGCAGACGTGCGGACGTGTTCATAATTTCACGCAAGCATAAAATAATTAATCAAAGTTATTTAAATTCTCAATGACCATTTACAATTTAAATCAAACACATTACTCGACACAATAATACACAACGCATACAACAATTCAGAATCCCGTGCCAACCCCCTTCCATCTCCACACCCCCACACACAACCAGTCACCTAAAAAAAACCGTTACAAATTACCGACTACTTGACACATTCCGTATTCAAACCTCACTGAAGAAGGAATATCAACAAGTAAGTTTCACAAGTGAAAGTACCATTAATTAATAACTATTAAGTGCTGTGAAAAATGTAGTGATGAACATTCAAAATAAAATTAAAATTCATCAAAATTTTTTATGGCATATAGAAACAAAAAATGTATGATAGTTTTAATAATGTTTGTAATGTGAAATGGAAAAGTGACTTCTTTGATTAATTTTTCATGAATTTTGATGATTAAATCAGAATAGTTTTTTATTAAATATTGAATCCAATATAATTGGAAATAAATTGTAAACAACATAACTTTTTTACCAGAAACATAGTATATAAATGCGAAAAAACGATGTACTATTGGAAAGCCTACATTTTTCTTATTAGAATTAGAAAATAAATAAAATTCAATATTTCAATTACGTACGCTTACCTTGAGTTGACAGTGTATTTATACACTAGTTGACAGTGTAGCCATACATTGCGTATAGGACAGCTGATAGTAACATTTTACGTACTGAAACCAAGAAATTTACTTTTTCCGTTTGTTGTCAGTTTAATACAACTTGAATTCGAATCGAAGGTTGCCACGTTATCACCATATAACGTTACCGAAACTTTCGAAATAAAATGAAAGTGTGAGTTAAACTTTGAGTTTCCCGTTGAAAAGCAGAAAAGTAAATGTATATTTATTTTACTAACTCTGTAATATTTTATAGATATATTTAAATCAATAAAATTAAAAAATTACCTTTAATTAGACTGCAATATAAAAAGTTAATAATTTTAATATATCGTGTGCAAAAAACGTATTTACTTCTTATTCAGTTTAAAAGTTAGTTTACAAATATTAAGGTAACAGTTTGTTGATGATCAAATATCTTTCATTTTTAAAATATCAAATAATAAGCAAATTATTTATTGAAATATCATTTTGAATTTTGTTAGCATAAAATTAATTACGAGCAAACAAAATTTAATTAAATTAATATAAATAATTAAACATGCAAATCATTGTTCAAATAATTCTACTATTTAATCTTGACCACAGAAAGTCCAAACAGTAGCAAGTATGCTATAATTGTTTTCAGCGTTACGCAAGAAATACTTTGATTAAGTATTAAGAAATTGGTTAGTAAACAGATCAAAAATGCTTCTCTTGTCGTGATTCTGTGAAACTTGAGTGATTGTTGATTTCGTGAACAATATATTTCTTAATCACGTCAGTCACTTTACCTATGAGGCCTAACTGTTGTTTTAGTTTCACTGTCAGAACTCTGGAGTTCGTTTATACTTATATATATATTTCTTAACTTTTCAATATTTTATAGTCTGAAAAGTTGTCCAGTGTTAGCTTTGTAACGATTCTAAGTGTTTACAATTTTATCTACACGTAGATCGCACCAGTAAGGTAGTAGTAATTTTGTCTTAATAACAATTTTTAATTTTATTTCAGATTGACCAGCTGTTAAAGGGACGTTTTTAATATCTAATGACGAACTAAGTTTCAAACAAATATTCTACTTATTGTATATATTAAGGTTACATATATATATAGGTTCTCTTAAAGTGGTATCAAAGTAATTGACTTCATGTTTTTGAAGTAATTCACTATTTCCTCATTTATGATATAGCATGGTTCATTGCGCATTGTAAAAGCCGTGGACACTTAATTTTATACTTTTGCGTCTGTTTATCTACACTCTTTGTGTTCTCTTGGTGTATTGTTGACGCAATCGCTGGAATTTCATCCTCTGCTAGGCTACTGTATGATTAGAAACAGTAATTCTTTTTTTTCTGTTAAATTTTAGACAAAACGTGTTAAAAAAGTTGTATTTCTTTAAGTTTCACTAAAATAGTGGTTCTTAAATTTGTTCAGCATTCGTATCTCTTTGAACACTTAGAGCAGTTAGTAAACGTCTAATTATTTTGTACATTTTGAAAAGAAATAAAGTAACACCCCTGGAATTAAAATGGGTGCACTACAATTAATATTTTTTTAACTTAAAATAAGTATTATTTTATTAATCTATCACTAATAAACTTTTAGTGATAACTTAATAAAAATAATTTCGTCTATCAACTGTTTAATAGTGGTAGTAGTATAGTAGTATTTAACAAATATTACAATTACATATGACTTGCAACGTTAAATATTAATGATTCAAATTTAATATTTATGTAAGACATAAAGAAATTTAATATAATTTTTTTTTTATTTATGTATTTTTGTATTTGGTTATGATATATATTTTTATTTCAGTTCTTTACAAAAGGACACATTTTAAATTTATATTTTTGTCTTCAGATATCTAATTCGTTCTCGTAAATGGCAGTTAACAAATCGATGCTTTTTCTTTTACATATTTAACTAGTTATTTCATATTATCAAAGTCTTACTCATCCAAATTGACAAATAGAAAAGTTTATTCTGCAGAAATTATACTTTTCTCAAGGAACACATAACCCTACAACCCAGCAGGTGGTATGTACAGTTCCTTTCAGTATACAGTTTCAGTATAGTTTACAGTTGTGTTCGGTATAAACACAGTATTGTCATAATACAGATTGTAATGTTGCAACATCTACAACTTTCAAAAGTCATTACACAATAGATTTTACAATATTAAAAAATTAGAATGGCTAGTTATCATAATTACATAAATAGGTAAGTGTGGAAAAATGTATTGATACCAACACATCTATGAAATATTTGACAGTATGAGACATTATAGGTAATAAGAACTCATAGAACACATTAAGTATAAACAATCTAATGTAAATTTTAATGAAGATAAGAAAAAGTTACATGTTGAGTGGAACGATCGAACAAAACAAGAATGTATAACGTCGAGTGTAAATGGCCGAGAAAGTTAGAAATCTATCAAACAATGTTGTAATCCGTCAATCTATCTATCTAGCAATCAATGATGTAATTTGCCAATTTATCTATCTATCAATCAATGAAAGTATACCGTCAGTCCAATCATTTTTTTTTTATTCATTATGAGTAATTTTTATTGTTATTCATATTTACCAACACTGAAAAACATATGAAACCAAAATTAGATTACGTAATAGCCATATACCAGCACAACGTTGTTGGAGTGATGCGTATTCGTCATTGTCGTATCGAAGGAAACGTTACACAAAAATCCTATTTCCATTAAACCCTTTACAATTGTTCGTACATTTTATCAATGTGTTTCTTTATTCAGAGTGTTGTGAGCAGTATTATACTTCTTTCCATTGTGCCTAGCTATACTACCCTATATAATGTCTTGAATAGACTTTCAGTTAAAAAGGTATTTTCTTGTCTGAATGTATTTGATATGCTTCATGTAGTACAGCATGTATTAGCATATTTTCTCAATTTGTTTTGTTCAAAGTTACTTCGTTTTCAGCACAGTGTTTAATTATGGCATATTTATGTTACAAATGACAATCAGTTTACTGCTTTGTTCTGGCCTAATGGCGCCAAAGGCTTTAATAAAGATATAAGCATATTGGAAACAAAGCTGACAACGGCAAATAATAAAAATAAATTTACGAAAGGCGTTGTAATAGGAATAAGCTCGTATTTGCCTATATGAACTTATTAAAAAGTAAAAAGTATTCACTAGAAATGAGTAGATTTAGTAAAAAGTCATTCAAAGTTTTCTTAAATTTTGTGAAAATTTCGTAAAAATTAACATACAACGACGTTACGGCATCTTAATATACTGTATTTTGGATTATTTTCAAAAAAATAACTACATATGGGGTTTTTCAAAATTACGTAATTTTTTAAAATGCGAAATTTATTTTCTCAATGTTCTTTTGTGTAAGTCTCCTTTTATGTACATAGTGAATACTGTCTCCTCCTATGGCGCTACAGCCCAAGTCGGGCCCTGGCCTCCACCAATCTCCGACTCCAATCCACTCTATCCACTGCAACCCTCCTCCAGTTTCTTATCCCCATGTCTCTCGCGTCCTCTGCAACGCCATTTTCCCACCTCTTCCTCGGTCTACCTCTAGGTCTCGTTCCCTCCCATGTACCCAGCAAAACATTGGAACTTGGGGTTCCTGCCATCCTCCATTCTCATAACATGTCAGGCCCAACGGAATCTTTGTATTCTTATAAATTTTGAGACTGGTATCTCCTTATATATTTGATACAGTTCGTTGCTGTATCTCATGCTTTCATGAGCAATTTTCTTGTATTGGGCCTATAATGCGTCTGAGGATTTTGCTTTCAAAGGTCGACTGTCTATTTTTCTACTATGTCGACTGTTTTCTGTGTGACTGCCCATGCCTCACATCCGTAGCATAGCACCGGTCTGATGACAGTCCTATATATTTTCATTTTTGTTTCCCTGTGCACATCCCCAGACCTAAATGATGGCAGCAATACGAAGTATGCCTTGTTAGCCATGGTGGTTCGTCTTTGGATCTCCGGCTCCTCTGATCCAGTCTTTGCTAGATTCACTCCGAGATACATGAAATTGTCCACCACTTCAATTGTGTCCTCCTCTATCTCAATGTTGTTATGAACCTGGTCCCTTCTTGTTTGGATAAGCATTTTTGTTTTATCCGTATTTATGGCTAGCCCAAATTCCTTTTTGTTTTTAAGCTCTATAAATATTTCTTTAGCTGCCGTGATCTGATCCGTTTTGACAAGATGTTAATGTCATCTGCATATGCGGCTATCTGTACAGTTTTATTTTTTTAACAGATTGAAGCTATTTATTGATAAGCCTCTAATTACATATTCCAATGCAATATTAAATACTGTTGGGGCTAACCCATCTCCTTGCTTTAGACCTCGTGTAATATTTATGGGTTCAGTTAGTTGGCTATCCACCTTTACTTGGGCTTCAGTCTGCTGCATGGTCACTTGCGTTAATCTTACCAGCTTGCCTGGTATTCCAAATTCATGCATTATGGTGTAGAGGTTGTGTCTATTAATAGAGTCATACGCTTGCCTGAAGTCCACAAAGATTTGGTACACATCAATATCACGTTCCCATCCGCATCTTAATATCTGTTTTACCGAGAAGAGTTGGTCGGTCGGAATCCAGCTTGCTATTCCCGTATTATATTTTCTGTGAGGGGTCTCAGTCTTTGGTTCAAGATGTACGTAAAAACCTTGTAGGAGGTGCACAGCAACGAAATGCCTCTGTAATTTCTACATTGAAGTTTGTCGCCTTTTTTATAAATGGGGCATATAATGCAGTTATTCCATTCCATGGGGATTCGTTCCGTCACTACTGTCTACTGACACTAATTCCTAATGTATGATTAGGGATGTAAGAAGAGCTAAATCTGGGGATACAGCACGTAGATCTAGCCAAATGGATGTGTCACATAAACATCAGGTAGCCGGCACGGCGTTCTTACTCTGTCAGGAGTATAGTGGACCGCACAGGAAAGTTGCTAAAGAGACGTGGTGTGTGCGTACTGTTCTACAACACAGAAGATCCAACACCGCCTGTGACCAGTGAAAGACACCAGGGATCCGCTTTCCTCGTGCAGGATACATATAGTGCCGTGTTTTTGCGGAAAAGTACATACCGGCGTCACGAAACGCAGGATAAACACCCGCTTAGGTGAACAAAACCGACACTGTTGACTGGGCCAAAGTCAGAAGTCTGCTACAGTGGAACATGGGCTATCTATTTGGGAACATACGGTCATGTTTGGAGAGACCCAGATCGTCGACTTGGCGGTACTTTAGAGTCTTTAGTGCTCAATAAGTACTGTATACTAGCATTAAAGCAAAGTGAAATAATCCAACAAGAAAAGGAGAGCGGTGTGATTGGCCAACAAGAAAATGCGTATAAGTACAAGTGCCTCAGCAGGAAAGAACAGCCTTCCTTTGTAATCGTTCACGATTGCTGTGATCTGTGTTCCCGCACCACTGAACATGTCCGTCATCGGTACGGACAAAATATCTAGAGGTAAACATAAGCAATGTAGACCACGGTGTTAGAGACAGGAAAATTCTGATAAGTTTTCAAAATTCTTAAAAAATCGGCAATAATAATTTAGTAATTTAAGAAGCACGCTGAAAAATCGTATGTTTATTATGTAATAGAGTTTACGTTTGAAAAACAACATTGCAAGATAAACGTTAAATACGAGTTGTTTATTCCTGAATTATCTATTCCGTTAGGTGTAAGTTTTGCTCTACGTTTACTATATCTTTTTACATACTGTACATTTACATGTAATGTGGAAGACGGGCCACGGGTACGTGGAAGTACACGGGTATGGTGGGCTCGGTTTCCGGTTTCGGTGTTACTGTTTTGGGCTGACTAGTAAGGGGTGCTCGGGGGCAATCCACGTTTTTCGGGTTTCGGAACAGGAGCAGACAATGACTTGTTTTCCTATACCACAGAGGCAGCAGGCTTGCCCGATGTTAGCTGCCACTCTCTGGCTTCAGGCAAGGTTTTCCCAAGTGGCTGAGCAAGGTTTTCCAACCGTTGTTTATAAATGGCGCAGGCCAGTGGCAATGACACAGTGTATGGACCACCACAAGTAATAAAATATTTATGATTCTCGGTTACAGTGCAGGCCTGCTTGAGGTGATCAGAGCTGAACGCGGCGCGTTGGGACACAGAAATCGTGATTACTGTGTTATTAATTTTCATTTTTTTAATTCTTTTTTATTCTTCGTTGTTGTTTCCTTTCTTCAACTTTCTATGGAACTGATAAGTTTTATCATCTAGTCTGGTACTTAGCCATTATAATATCTAATGGCTCTGTAAATAATAATTAAAAAAAATTTTTTTGTTTGTTAATGTTATTACTAACAATGCCATTTAATTGTTGTAATTTACCAACGCAGGAAAGTATTCAATAATAATGTTAAAGTATGAGTATTTGAATTATTGTTGATTCTTTTTCTTGTTCTCTTCCCTACGTCAAGGTATAGGGTTACAGCCTGTTCCGCCTTAACTTCAGCCATCTCTTCCTTGGTCTACCTACAACTCGTCTTCCTTGAGGTCTGTACTTTCTTACTTGTTTAGGTAGTCTCATATCTTTTATGTACTGCCTCTATTTTATTTGTTCTTCTCTTATTTTGATGGCCATAGAATATACATTTAGCTCGGTTCTTATATCTTCATTTCGTATTTGGTCTCTAACGGTTTTTCTCAAGCAACCTTTGGTTTTTCTCGAGAACTTCATTTCACTTGGTTGTATTTTTCGTTCATCATATCTCGTCATTCTCCAAGTTTTACTTCCATAAGTTAAACCAGGTGTTGCAATTATATTATAAAATTGTACCTTGGTGTCTTTCCTTCTCTTATTTCCAAATGTTCTGTGTATAGTAGCACATATCATTCGAAATTTATTCATTTTTAAACGATGTCGCTGTCGCACTCTTACATCGCACCCTAAAAAACTGAAATGAGCTACCTGTTTTATAGCATGCATGATTGTTTATATTTATCTTAAAACGTATAGGATTCTTTCCTCTGAAGGTCATAACTTTAGTTTTCTGGGTTGATATTCTAAGATTATATATTGTTTGCATTTTGTCTCAAGTGGAAAACTGCTAAATTTAGATCTTTTTCTGTTTTTTGCATGATAACCTGATCACCCGCGAATAACAATGTACTGTTACACTGACAGGATGGTGTCAATTTAATTCCGGGGACTATTTTTCCCTTCCATTGTTGCAAAACATTGTCAACATGGTTTGCTTAATGGTTTGCTTAAAATTAAATACAATCTTAATTTAGCATTTACTTGGGGTGAGAATGCAAACTTTTAGGTTCTAACAGGCTTCACGCACACACTCTATTTACTTGTCTACACGCTTACAGCAGTAATCGCGTGATGTTTCTTGTTGATTCCTGTTTATAAGCCAGCTTCCAATTTCACACCTGCTCATCTATTATATATTACTAAAATTAATTTAAATATTTATTTTATTTCATATATGCGCATTACAGCCTATGCTTGTATTTTCGCACTATATTATTCTGTATAGACGATGTACTCGGTAAATAATATTTTACAAAAATATAAATAATAAGTAATAACCATTGTCACATGATTGATTTGTTTACCATAATTTTGTGTTTTTAATATCAGTGGTTCTGTTATTTTGTACATAATTCTCTAATTTATGGATAAGTGAGATAGTAGTAAACATAAATATAAATAAAACTTATGTTAATTAAGATAGGGAAAAACGGTTTATACACAGTGAACACATACGAAATACCGACAAGATGAATATCGGGTAATGTACATAAGACTTCGCATTTCGCGAAGACAAGCGAATTAATTGTGAAAAGAATGGTGTTTAAAAAGGGACGCCAACGACAGACTCAGACCTGCAGAAAATTGTCGAAACATGATTTTTGCGCCCTAGGGTACAAATACCCGAGACGCGCTAACTTCATTCTCTTTTTCGTACAACTACCATGGCAGCCGGAGGGAGGCTCTGCCTAGAGACAACAACTCTTTATCGTTCAACCATAGTGGCAGCCGGAGGCTCTGCCCCACGATAACAACTTTTGTCTATCAACCACAGCAGCAGCCGGAGGTTCTTCACGACTACTCATCACTTTCGTGAGAGCACCTGCAACCTGAGCCCATGACGGGATACGAAGGAGCAGCCAAGTACATGAGATAAAATCCAGCTTACGGGACGAGGCAACGGACGGCGGAGAGGATCTGAAGGACGAGCATCAAGGGCTCCAGGACTAAACAACTACAGAGGAGCATCCAGGATCGAGGACCTAGGACAGAAGGGGATACGCTCCCTATTTACCACGACAATAAGGTAAAAAACAACCATGTATTTGTAAAACAAAGACTGACATAAACGATGTAAAATGAAAGACAATCTAATTCAAAGATGAATTAATAAATTTTGAAAATATAAATATTTATTTGTATAGTAATTAGAGTAATGTTTAGAAGTACGAAACTATAATTTTGAATCAATAACTTAGTCAATGATATTTAAATTAATATAAAAGGAAATAGTAAATTTTTATCAGAAAACAAAGAAATGCATATGCAGTATAATCAAAAGAAATTAGATTATTAGAAAAAGATTAGATAATCTAATAATTATAATAGTTATGAGCAAGCCGAGAGCAATATTAGATCATTACAAATGTTTGTTATAGTATAAGATTGTATATTATGTCTACGTGTAATACGAGATTATCACTTATATGTTAATAACTGGATGTGTTCTAATGGCTACACACATGCGAATAATAATGATATATTTAAATCGCAACCAAATAAGAAATTTTTGCTTAATAAATTTTAAATGCTTCTAAACCATATTACGTTGTGTTATTATTATTACGATTACACCTGTCATAAATTTACAGCGAAAGTAATGTTGTAAAATAAATGGCTCCCAAGAAGTTGGGGGCTTCACATTTATTTAACGTTGTAATATATATATATATATATATATATATATATATATACACATATAATTAATTGGGAGATAAGCTACATCCTTGTCGAACCCCTTTATTAATTGTTACAGGCGCAGTTTTACCTTTCCCAGTATTTATTACAATTCTAGTATGTTGGTATAGCTTTTGAATAACTCCTACCAAGTGTTTTGGATATCCTCGTCTTGTTCCCATAGTTTTGTTCTGGTGACTCGACCGAAGGCTTTCTAGTAACCAATGTGAGTTTCCACATTATATTCCCTTCTTTTTCTATCATCTGTCGTACTATTATGACATTGTCCATACAGGATCTTCCTTTCCTGAACCCATCTTTTCTTCTAGCATAGAGTGTCATCTATCTTCTTTAATCGATTATTTACTTATATACTTTGTATGCAACATTAAGTAACCTAATTCCTCTCTAATTCTCACATTGGTTTGTGCCTCCTTTTTTATAGAGTGACATTACTCTGCTGTATTCCATGTAGTCGGTATTTCTTCCCTTTTCCAGCATTGATTTAAGAGGTGCAACACTCCGAGTTTTAATATAAGGCCACCATATTTGATCAGTTCTACAGGAATTTTATCTGGACCTGAGCTTTTTATTTTTCTTTTGCTTCAAAGCTTCCTTTAATTCGTCTAGTGTTAAGTCATCCCTTTTACACATTTCTATTTATATGTAATCGTGGTTGTTCTTCATCGTCTTTTCCTTTTCTATTTTCTTTAGTCCGGAGTTCTTTATAATGCTTTATTCACAAACCTTTCTGTATTATATGTGATCGTGCCGTATCTTCTTGTTGCTCATTAAGGTGTTTTATTAATTTGTATGCTATTTCTTGTCTGCCGTGGATATCTGTCTCTATGTTGGATATTAATCTGTCCCAAGATTCTTTACGCGCTCTCTTTACCATATCCTACAAATAGTTAAGTGCCTCTATATATTTTGACCGGTTGTTTCTGAATTACATTCTAGATAAACTATGTAATCGTTGTGTTTTGTTTAATAGCTTTTTCTATTTCATCGTTTCATATTTCAGGACTGAATTTCTCCCTGTTGTTTTTCTTTTGTTCTATTGCCTCTTTTGAGGCTTGTTTTATACAGTTTTTTATATTGCTCCATTCTATTGTTCCATTATTGTTGATTTAAAAGCGTAATTAGTAATCTCACTTAATGAGTAATCGGGTACAAAGGTTAATTAAGAGTTTTAATAACTAATATTCTTAACACTAAGCATAAACGAAAACAATACAACGTTGATTTACATAATGTCTATTACAAGAGAATAGTCATAAAGATTGTTATATGTGTAAGCCTAAAAGTGGAAACATAACGGCTACAATATAATTCACATCATAGTTTAGGAAACAGAGGTCTTGCTGTAGTAGCAGAAACATGACATTATTGTTTTGTGCAAGGGTGCACTATAGTTATTCATTATTAAGTGGAGCTTAGTGACTGGAGTTTCAAAGTACTTCTCTGTTAATAAACAGAATTTTCATTTTATTGTACATAATAAACGTGAAACAAGCTACTTGCAAACAAAACTTCCAGACAGAAGCAGCGTTGCAAAATTGCATTTTTAATTAATGTACTGTCGCTTCTTGTGATGAATAAAACAACTGTCGATACAAACTGCAAACTGTAGATTATTAATCAGGTCACGTGCCACTTACACTGGTAGAGTGTAGTACATCTGACATTCATTTATGACATAATTAAATTTGTTCACATAAAACTGCACAAAACGTCATCGTAATCGTCACCATTATCATCTCCACTTTACTGTTAGGCTGCACTGTCTGTTCAGAAAACCATCTCGTCCTCCGACGTCCCACACTACAATAACCTGTGGATTTAAATTTAAGGCAAGTTTGATAAGGCGACCTTGCTGCATTCTTCCCAAATATACCAGTTAGCCTTGTATTCCTTAATTCTATCCTGTAATTTAAAAATGTGTGATTCTCGCCTTATATGTGCATTACTTATTGTGTTTCGTAAACGTGCACTCTTTTACCGACCTGAGAAATTTCATTTCTGCTGATGTACCCTTCCACTGAGATTACCCATTTCTCACTCCCATACAGCGTCACCGGTACAGCCATAGTCTTATAAAACATAAGCTTAGTGTCTTTTCTAGTTTTGTGTTTTAAGGTTCTTAGAATTGTCCCACATATATGTTTAAATTTATTAAGTTTATTTTTTACATCAAAATCACTGTGGGAGGTATTTCATATCCACAATAATAAAAACTTGATACCTGCTCCAAGATGTTTTCATTTATTTCTATCTTTGTCCATACTGGATACTTCTCTCTAAAAGCAATTACTTTTGTTTTATGTGGAGATAGCACAATTACTCTGCTATATTCCTCAAGATGAATACTTCCCTCTGCAAGTCATCTGCTGTCTGTTGTAAAATAACAATATCATCTGCGTATAATATAATATTAAGTGTACATTGCGGAGAAAGCTGTATTCCACACTTAAAAATTTCCATCCATTTTTTGAATTATAATGTCCAAATAAATATTAAAAAGTATCAGTGGGATACAGCAACATTATCTAACTCCTTTATTTGTCTCCACCTGTACTGTCAATTGTTTTCCCGTATCAATGACAACAGAGGTATTTATGCAGACATCTAATCACCTTGATAAGATGCAAAAAAGAAAACCTCTTCAGATCATAATATTCGAGAAGACAAAACTGCGTCTTGTATGGACTAAGTCAAATATATCAGTTGTGGAATAAAACAATAACCGTTTTGATAATATTAGGTTAACAAAGCAGCAAGACTTGATTCTAATAAGCGGATTTGGTTACCGCTGCCGGTCACACCCCAGAATATGTATATAGTTTGCTGATGAGATTAGCTACCTTCCGTTTATAAAAGATATTTTTGGCTCCTGAAACAGTACTATGCCTTTGATGAAGACTGGGAAGAGTAACGTGGCGGCTTTTTTTGGCTTTTTTATTTTTGGGTGAAAAATATAATTAGATATTGCAAGAAACAAAATAGTTTAACAAGAAGTACATGGAATTCTAGGTTCACTGTTAAAAAAGAAACACAAATTATCAATGGAAGAGATCTAAAATTTTTTATATACTGTCGATTCGCCGAAACAAAAATACAAGAGAAAAAATAAAATATGTACTAATTACATACTGATCATTTACATAAAGAGTGAATTCATTTATGATGAGCCTAACGAGACGGTCACTATTCTCATTTCCAACGAATACCAGGATAATATAAACACATAAACTGTATATAGGAAGATATTGATACATGTAACAAGTGGAAGGGAGAAGTCTAAATGTGATTTAGTTAATGCTCCTGAAAATATGAAACACAACGTTTTTTATGAAGAGCTTTAAAAATACTGGAGAACTTTAAAACGGACTATCTGACGTGGTGATTTTAACGCTTAGATTGGTAGTGATAAAAAAACTCTGTTATCAACCATATATTTGAAGAAGATCATATGAATGTAAATAAGGTATTTTAATGAGTTTTTTCTGTATACCTACAAAGTAAGTTGAGAATTGTGAACCCATTTTTATCATACGTGCTATTTTAGAAGAAAAGAGATCAAGATATTACTCATCTCAAGAGAGCAAGCAGAATTACTAATATTATTTCACTAACAAAATTATCCACGTATGTAAATATTAAACAGAATGTCACTGAACTCCACTACTCTCGTGGTGACCATTCGTTACTGTCATATAATATAAGTGTTTAAGTTATAAAAGTAAAATATGGTAGAAATAATAGAAATAAGATAAATGGTTTTTGCAGCTGAAGATGAAAGAACCAAATATCTATTAAACAAGTCTAATTAAATTGTCCTGAAGAGTAAGAATCTACTGTGTCAAAAACGGGTTAAAGATGAGACGACCGTACAAAAGAAATATGCAAGAGAAACTGCAAGAGACGATTTAAATTCAGACGGACAATATATTATCCTGTACAGATGATGATTCGTTTTTGAAATACTGTCAATCTCATTGCATTATAATACAGAAAATTTAATGTTATAGAATAACAGAAGAAATGTTATAGAACAGGCAGTATTTATGAGTAGTTCACTTGCCAATTACAAAATTGTTATATACGACAAAATAATAGTAAAGTCATGCACTTCTATTGTTTTGGAGTAATTTAGAGTAGTAACAGTAATAATAAAATATCGGTTAGTTAGCAGATATTTAGAGAAGGACCAGTCGGTAGTTGCTTGAATGGGCTGGTACTGAAGAGTAAATAAATTTACAAAGCTGATTAAAATAAGGATATATGACTAAGTAATTATACATATACTCATACGTCAAAAGCCGCACGTTTGACTAATACGTATCTAAAACGCACCTTTAAGCGTATCTAGTTCTAAAAGTAAAGGTTTTTACTAACATGCTGAACGAATCTAGGAGGAACAAAAGTTGGAACCCAAGTAGAACAGTGAAGCGATGTAAAGCACACAACAGACTAGATGATTATACAGCGACAAGAGAGTAATTATTTTATTTCAAGAATGGCTTTTAATAATATGGTAAAAACAGTGAAGACATGAGAAACGCTGCAAAGGTGGAGCGTATAAGGACATAACGATTAACGATTGTGTCGTAAATACTATCATTACGAAAAAGAAGAAGAAGAAGCAAAAGCAAATTACATACTACGTAAGATATCTCCGGATGTAACTTTCCTGTTATCTATGCAGTTTAAAGATAATAAAAGAAACCCCGAGAAAGTTTTTTTGCAGGCTATGTAATAATTCTTTCGTTGTTTGTTAAATATACGTGTCCATTACCTGAACAACACAAATATTTCACATCGCCTAGAGATATTTTTAAACACCACTGATAAGTTTGTGTTAAGGTTTTTGTTGAGTATATTCAATATATAATTTTCGGATAGACAGCAGATAAATAATTAAGTATACCGTAAGCGTACCTTTGTTACCTAGCGGGCCCAGGTATACCAGACAATGTCGATCTATTAATTGTCAAAAGCGAAACAAGACCCGGGCAGACCGAGCCGTGACTTAGACTTGATCACACGTTTGTCTCCAGTATACAAGCCCGGGGAACCACTGTTTATCTACAAAGTGTAACGTAAAAGGTTACTTCACTATGTATATTTGAATTCTATGTATCAATATAAGAAAAAACGTTCTATAAACATAGGACTGAAAATTACTCGTTTTCCAGCTGACCGCCTTTTTATTTGTTATAGTTATAACTTGGGAATACTAGATCGTAATACATAAAACATTGTGTTCAACAGTTTACCTTATAAATCGTAATTTGAATGTTTATATAAAAATTAGGATATACAGAACTATTACTGATGAAAAAATTAAAAATTAAACTCGTCATTTTAAAATTTGAGATGAAAAAGTAACTATGATTTTATTTACTAAAGAATATTAATGGAAAACAAGTCATTTTCGGACCTGTGTTTAAAAGCAGGTTTCTTCTTGATGCGTAGATTCAAAAATATGTATAGTGACGACACATTTGATGTTATGCACTGAATGCACTTTGAAGACATATTAGCTTCGCATTAAAGACAACTCTCACACATTTCAAACAGTCAGATTACTTCTGAATTTACGAATGAACCCATACGTTTATGAGTCATATAACAGACTTTTTTATGAGCATTATGTCACAATTTTAAAACTACTTTACTTAATTTAAAATGTGAAGAGCAGTAGGATGGCTTTATTTTACTAACATTTTTATTACAATTAATCGGTATACTTCTTTCAATGTCTTGTATGAGACTCGGGAATAGGATAATTCTATCAGGTTTTTAAGGCAGCGTTTGCTTTTCTTTATGTGTTTGGTAGCTTAAAGCATTTCAGTCGCCATGGAGCGTTGGTCGGCAAAACATCGCGCGTTTGTAGTGGAACATTTTTTTTAAACAATGAGTCAGTGATTTTACGCAGCGCGCTTTTCGCCATCACTTCAACATTCGTCGAAATGACCGTGTTCCAAGCCGAAATACCACTCTGTTGTGGGTGGCGAATTTTCACAAAACAGCTCGTACCATAAAGAAAAGACTACCAGGGACACAACGTAATTTTCACACCCCGGAGAATGCTGACGCAAGCGTCACGCTATTTTAGCAGTCCTCGACGATCAGCATTAAAACACGCAAATGTCCCAGTTATTTCTGACCGCTCCATATGCAGAACTTCGCAATTGGAATTCCACTTTAATCACTAAAAACTTGTTACAGTGCAAAACATGAGTGCCCAAATAAGATAATTGCCATGCGTTGTTGTCATGAACTTCTGAGAATTGTGACTGACCAAGTGCTAAACAGTCTGCTCATGACCGATGAGGTATATTTCCATGTGTGTGGTTATGTTAATACGCATAACTGCCGGTACTGGCCGTTGCAGAATCCTCACTTTTGAATGACCGTTACACAATGAGAAGGTTGTTGTGTGGGTTGCCTTAACGTCTTCCGGGATAATTGGTTCCTACTTGTTTGAAGACTAAGCGGGAGTACAATGACTGTAAATTCACAATGCTTACATGCTTACAACATTTTATGCACCTGAGTTACGGCAAATGGTATTGCATTGACAGTCACGTGGTTTCAGCAAGGTGAGGCAACTGCTCACACTGCCAGGGCTCCCATTAATAAATAGAGAGACATATTTGTAGCTTGAGTGATCTCACACGGAGGGGGACATTCAGTGGCTTTACAAGATCACCCGACCTTAAAGCTTGCGATTACTTTCTGGGGGTTATCTCAAGAGGAGGGGGTACGAGGACAATTGTGGATTTAAAGCGAAATATTCGGACAGAAGTGGCGGCAATCTCTCTGCCGGTTTACCTCCACGGCTCCAAGAATGTGTTGAAAATGACGGACACCATCTAAAAATGTGATTTTCAAAAAGTAATTGATCTAAGTAAAATGCTTTGAAACGTACTTTAATTCTGAAATAAAATATTGTTTACAAACCATTTATTCTGGTCATAACTTCACTTAGAAACCCGTTCACGTCTCTGCTGGACCGTGTGTAATGAAAAGATAAGCGTTACAAGAAGCCTGTTGAGAAGAAAAACTCAATATGTTAATTGTGGCGACACAACTGATCCAATTTATGTCTAATGTAAAAATTATTTTAATTTATTTTGTATAGCTCTGTACAAAGATCTTGTAAAATGGTATATAAAAATAGATCTAAGAATATCGCATATGTTATCTATTCTTGCGTCTACATACTATTAAATAATACAATTATCTGAAAAATGTAACATAATGTGTATGAGTATTGTGAGATGTTATGAGTATTATGAGTTTAAAGAATATGAGTAACAAGGAGAATTGGTTGTTTTAAAGAAAATTGAATTTAAAAATTTAAATGCAAAGTAATAAAACTACAGACTTACTTTCAAAATGCTCAAAGATAGTTTTTATACCTTTCCTGCTGCTGATAAAATTATTAAACTTTAAACTATTTGACAAAATGTAATATCTAATTAGAACACCCTATAGAAGACTGAATTTGTATGCATATCGCATGCGGTAAAGCTAATTAGTATGAAGAAATTCCAACTGACTTTTACATCAGGGACACATTTATACGTAGGAAGTATGTAAATTACCTTGAAAAGAGCTAAGGTAAAATTAAATTTAAAATTTAATCAACTACTCATGGCGTTTAATTTCAACTATCTTCTGTTAAATGTGTGGAAACATTGAAGGAATTCCTTAGGGATAATACTTCTGTACATTCTTGACTGTATGTTGTATTCTTTTTTTCTATTTGTATCGGCCATCTGAGGACGGTAACGGCCACAGTTACCGCCGTTACGTAAAATTTAAAAACTAGACGCTTGGCCTAGATGGAGTGAAAATGTGCTGGAGCCCAGAGTGACAGGACTTGCAATAAAACACTCATTTAAACCATAACCACTTTTTATTAGTGTTTCCTCATTTCATTATCATAACATATCTTGCTAGATTGAAATATCATACAGTGTTCAAACGATTGAATTCTTATGTAATTCATAGCAGTTCTTAATTTCCATTTTCTCAACATATATATTATAACACCTTCTCTTTCACTATTACTCTACTCTGTATAAATAATGATAGAAAACTGTCACTTACCCGTGACTTTTTTACTTTACCTGGGCGCCAGAACAAATCCCAGATACAAATGACACGGATTCAGCTTAGCTCAGAGCATAGAGACACACTATCTCAGGATTCGTTCAGTGAGTGTGGAATTCAAGGGGAATCGTTACAAATAACACTTTAAAATTTGTTGAAATTTGTTTAATTAACGATTAAATGTTATTTTATTAATGTTCTTTCAAAGCTAAGTTAAGGACTTATTGCTAACCTAACTCTTATTATTAATGAGTGTGCGTGAAAAGTGTAACATTACATTTGGAACAACTTAATATCGTACCTGATTTTATGAAGACTTTGGATAAGAAGCTAAACAAGAAGAACAATATCTTCCAAGATGATAGTGAAGAGGAACGACTAACCATTTTAGACTGACTAGTAAGACAACTGACCGTACTCAAATTAATGATTTAGGCAAAGTGATGCAAAATACATTCAACCCCGATTATGAC
Source organism: Magicicada septendecula (assembly GCA_034769895.1). Lineage (NCBI taxonomy): Eukaryota > Metazoa > Arthropoda > Insecta > Hemiptera > Cicadidae > Magicicada > Magicicada septendecula. The sequence goes on along the minus strand of CM068371.1, from coordinate 354,546,582 downwards.
ATGAACTTTCAATAATGACAAAATAAATGATTATAAAGACAGACGGCTTATGAACCAGTACTATAAGGAAACAAATGGTTTCATTCAATGTATCATAATATCAAGATAATCAAAATACAAATTGAGGGATAATAGGCCCAAACATGTAATACTATGTAAAAAGAAATATTAGTAAGTGATTAATTTAAATGATGTAATGAAAATATAACAAACCTTATTATAGATACATGAACCATACAACTAATTGTAATAAATAGTGATCATAAGATTGTCCAGAAAACAACAAATAATAACTTGTTCACAGTAACATTTTATAACAAGAGTGAAGGTCTTTTAATGACAATAAAATGTAAAAACCCATAAAAACCAATAAGAATAAATATAAAAACAAAACCATTCTAAAACGATACTGAAGTACAATACAGTTAATAAATAAACTAATGTACAGTAATTTTAAGAAAATGCTATATGTAAGATTACATGATAAAAGTGGAAATAATACTTACATGAGAAGGTAACAAATAATTAATCAAACAGTCAAAACGAGATAGATTAATTATTTATAAGTGTGACAAAAAGAACCCAAACAGTGCAATACTAACCAGTGATAAAATAATAAACCAAGTGTTTTTTGAACAAGTATCACCAGTCAAGTGCTAATATTAAGTATATACCAAGATAACAATTGGGAGAATATTTGTTTATATTCCCAATTCCTTAAACCTATAGGAATATGACTATGTTAAAGGGGAAAGGGATACCAATAATTATGGTATTAAACAGTAATAAATTAATTAACAAAGCAAAGTAGACTAAAAAAAGATGTTATTGCTAAGTGTTAAACAATTGTATAGATTAAGTAAAAAGCAGTTTATTTGTTCAAATGTTCAGTAGAATCATAGCCATGTGGGCATGAAATTAAACTAATAGGATAGTATATCCTTTTGTTTTGTTAAGATAGTGTTATATGTTAAACAGTTTTTATGGTTGTTAAAAGTTAATTTAACTGTTAAAGGTTTACTAAGATATCAGTCATGGAAAATGACATTAAGGTAAAATGTTTATAAACATGGTGATGAAGATAACACCAGTACATAGGCCAGGTAAAACCAACTTTTGTAAATTTTAGATAATAATGTTAGGGATTTTGTAAAAAAAATGTGGAAGTATAAATAGAATTATAGTTAATAGTATACACAACGAATCTAGAAACAAAATAATCCATCTTAAGTTATTTAAGAAAAATTCAAATAACAAAATTGTAACATCTGTATTTCTTAAGTAAAAGTAGGCATGTTTAGTGTCTATAAGTCACAATGTAAAGATCAAAATAATGCTGCTAATAGTTTTAAATTCCCAATCAGTACAGAAAAGTTATACTAATTTAAAGGTTTTGAACAAATTTAGATTTTGAAATAATGAAAGTATATGACAATGTATATCCGAATCAACCAACCAGATTCCAAGTTTACCCTTAGCAACCAGAAATTTCGGATAAATAAAATGAGACTTCTTTAACAACGATCATAGCGTACAGACGCGTTTGTAAAACGTCTAACATAATTAAAAATAAACTGTGAAAACACGTTCCAGACATATTAATACAGATAGGTATACATAACACGAACTATTCCAACCAAGTGAGGAACATCCAGTATTTGAAATAGAAGAATCAAGAACCAGGGAGAAGGACCGAAGCAGACGTGGGTCCTATCTTCGACCACGAACCATACAAAGAAGAGGATTTGGTGACTTTGACATTTTATTATATTATGTAACAACACCAACTTTTGTATGCACGACTTTTTAAGTATTAATCAACTAAACTACAGACACCATATCACACCAACACTAAGAACACTCACTAATAACACGATTTGAGATTGACACCTTTTCAAACACCACAAGAACCTTTGATTTTGATAATAATTATTAAACACCTAAACTGGACATAACCTATAATAACTAGTAATCACTGTCCGACTGCCTGTGTGCACATTACACTCTAAACCTTGTAATATCCTTGAACTGTAAAACTTGTATTTTGATTTATAGAATAATATTTTGTTTAAATGTAATCCCCGAACCAGATACGCCCTGAGATATTTTATTTCTAATGGAACAATAATCAATGCATTCTTTTGGTCTGTCTAAATACGGAATAATATCTGCTACTACTGTACCAACTGGTAAAAAGAAGACGTATAATTTGCGCCACAATTGTGATTATCATAATCAGATTTAAGAAACAATTAACCAATGCTTTACTGAATAAATGATTTCTATAAGGATATATGTTTGATGTTATATTTGCGTCGTTATTATTGCTGTTCCATTTAGAAAATAAGTTCACAGAGCACAGCGGACACCACGACGGTTGGCAACGGTGGGTGACGTCACGAAAACGGTACGTATAGTGGGAGCGAGCGGCAGATTACAAAATCATTCGCCGTTCAACATAACGTATTAATAATTACAAATTGACGACTCCAGTGCGAGGCGAAATACGTCGCTATTTTTATATATGTGTTACAGATCGACGAACCCTTCAGTGGGGCAGAAAGTAAAGAGAGACACATTATTTATTTGTTACAAATTGACGCTTCCAACGGGCGGCGTGTGTAATTTAAGTGCATACAACAATAAATAAGAAGTAACCTATATATAAATATTCGTTGCAAAAGTGAAGATTAAAACGTCCAAACGACCAATTGTTCTTATCTGGTTTAATTAGGAAAATTTATATCTCCCAAACCAGTGCTAAAGAACGGGTCTGCAATAATTTGCACGTTCAATACTACACCTCACTCTCCATTCAGCACTCCTATATTACGTTATTACCAATCTTAATATTTAAATACAACTTATGAATTTACTTAGTGTCTTTTAAAATTGTTTATTGATTTATTATTTATTTTGTTACTTATTTCATTGATCAATGAATATATTTCTTACTGATTGATGCGTCGACCGTAGATAGGAATCCGTAGAGATCCTCCTTTTGGTGCTTCCGCTCAGAAGAAATTGTTGTTGACCAATATCGTGGACCGATGACCCTGGTCGATTACAGATGCTGTAACTACTCTAGTGCACAGGTCACTTCACAATTAATGAATTATTTAATTAATTAACTTTTTAATTAATTAATGAGTTGTTACACAGCGAGAGTATTTATTAATGAACTTTACTAGTTCCTCTGCTACTACGGACCACTTCTCGAACTGTTATTTAAATAAACTTTGCGAAATCTAGCTCGTATCTAACACACGTCTTGCCTATTTAATGTTCGAACGAAGAGTGCTCGATTCCCCAAGTCTGAGTTCGCGTCTCTTCTGAATACAGCTTTGTGATTGGTTGTTCCAAATAAATCATGCGTTTTCCATTTGAAACAATATCGAACAAGTCGACCAAACGCCCCTTAACAGGTTTTAGATGGTAGAGAATTACTGGCTAATTTCATACTTCCTCTGTTTGCAAATCGTTTGATTATGGGTATTTGCAAACGTAATTTCACAGACCTGACCTCAGAATATTATTGCTTAGGTCTTCCTCTGTAAGTGTGTGAAAGCACCTAATTCGTACCTAGCCTAATTCTCTAGTTATTTCTCTTGGCGTTCTTCTTCTGTATAACTTCTGTAAATGTTAATTATATTGGTAGATATTTTGGCTACTTATAGAGCTTAAATTGCTGAACACTATGCAGGTTTCAGAATTGCTGTATATTTATTAGTTTTGAAGATATTGCTGTTTTAACTAATAAAAATAATTGAATAAAAATTCATGTCTCTGCCGGCAACATTCGTAGCAGTGGCGATGTTAGACAGAGATAGCTGTGATTATACCCTCTCTCTCTTGCTTACGCCGCTATACTCGCCACAGTATGACACTTTCATATAACGTTCTGATGGGTCGGCTTTATGAATCGTTATAATATATATATATATATATATATATATATATATATATATATATATATATATTGTAACCAAATAAAACGTGTTTTGAAATGGTTTCCTGTGTTGTGTTTTTGCAACGTGTATAATGAGCACCTACCTGCTGTCCGTTCTTGCGGCTTCTTCCGACTATGGGCGTGTGGATTTGTGATTTGAATTCGCAAGTAGGTTAACTCAAGTGTACAAAAACAAAACGCTAATCTTGTTATAATTATTGTGAAGAGTTTTGTGAGGTTGGTAGGCTCCGTAGTACAGCAATAAAAATACAGTGTGGGGTAATAAAATCGGGGTTTATTATGATAATCACACATATATGAATGAAAAAACTTATAGTTACAACAATTCTTACGAACTAAAACAGTAAATAGAAACTGGTATGATGTTTTCTGAATGGTTACTATTATTTAGAAAATGAGCTTGTTATTTCAAATTATATTAATTGTATTTTTCTTGATTTCAAAGAAGTTAGTTTTAAATAATTTAATTTGTGGATTTAATTTAATTTAATTTAATTTGCAATGCTTTTAAAATGATTTTAATTGCTCTAAAATGCTTGTAAATATTCTGAAATAAACTAGCCGTAAATCTAGTTCAACGTGCCTTTATTTACTTGTGATTTGACTCACGTATACTGCAGTATAAGTAATTAATTAATTCTCTGTTAAGATTTGTATAGCGCTTTTTCTTTTATCTATTTCTAATTCTTAGCTAGGGCTTATTAGTTACTCATACATGCTATACAGATTATCACAATTGAATATTTCTTATTAATTTAGAGCCTCTGATTTATCGGCATCTGAATTATTTCTTTTACAATGATTTTAAAAAGAGTAAGGAAAAATTGATCTTTTGAGAAGTGAATAATTTGATTTTGACTTCCCTGGTTCAGAAGATGATGTAGAGATGCTCCGGAAATCCCTCGCTGTCCTGGTCCAATCTGCTAGAGACGACGATCTACTGAGCGTCCTGGATTTTGGCGATGAGTTAGGGAATCAGCAACACTCTGCTCCTTCTGCAACTGGTGATGGTTTTACGTCTGTAGTTTTAACTGCTACAACTGCGTCAGGCTCCTCGTTCGATTCACGTTTCACTTCAGCGTGTGTGTCTCGTTACTGGTTGTCGCTCTGTTCGTCAGTTCTTCAGCTCGTACCACTGGTTATAGACGGCCTCTTCTGTCGTACTCTTGAAGTGATTTCTTGTTGTATATAGTTGATCTCTTGCGTGCGTACTCCAACAGTTAATGTATTGCGCGATACGCTTACTTGTTGCTAAGTAAGAGTATCTTGAATAGACGATATTATTACGAGTCGTTACAGTTGATCTGTTGAACAAGACGATCGTAATTATGCGTGTTGACACCTCGAGTCTTCACAGATGAGTTTTCTCAAATGTATGTTACCAAGACGATTGAAGATGTACGTGTGTTCCTCTTGAGTACTGGCTGTCGAGTGTTCTTTCAGCCGAAAACTCTGCGTTAGTTCCAATTTTTTTTTAATGATTTGATTGGCTGACACACTCTGCCTTCTACTCGAAATTTGAGTCACCTCATTCCGTGAGAACGAAAATAATTCCGACAGTCTGAGAATTAATATTATTTTTAATATTCTTAACACACCGGATTTTAATTGTCGGTGCGGGTGTCCGGTCGCAATTTATATTGCGATTATCTTGGCTGCAAGCCAAGTTATGCTAATTCTAAAATATACATTTGGTTGTTAATTCTTATGACTATTACATATTAAAAGCTCTTCTGTGAAGCTCAATTACTAAGGAAGTTACTAACATACAATCGATTATCTCTCTTAATGTTTAATTATATTAAATGAAATTCGCACACCGTATTATTAAAATTTCGGCAAACATTTTGGCTATTTTGGTTTTTGCCTAAATTTACCGGTTTCCGAAATATTAATAATTGAAAATTTGGGCGTGTCCCTTATTTGTTATACTGTGTGTGATTACGTAACGGCAGCTGACGGCGTGTGAGCCTATACAATGCGTTAAGATGCATGCTACATCATAAGAGTTGAATTTCAACGCTTTAAATTTATTTAAAAATTGATATAGTAAACCCTTTACATATAACTCCAAATCAATGAGATTTGGTCACGTTATAATATATATAAATTTGTGATGTTATTCAATTTCTTTCTTCTGCAAGTAGCATAATTCGTATATTCTTTTTAACACCTGACGCACGTTTCACTGAAAAATATCAGTATCATCAGAGGTTTCTAAGTAAATTATTAACAATGGAAATAATTATGTTAATATAAAATTAACGAATAATCGAATTTGTATAGATTTTTAATGTAAAATAACTGATAATCGATTTAGGTCGATTAGTTAACGATTGTTTTAATGTTTATTTTCTTCAGCAGCTGTTTTCTCTGTTATATTTGAAAATTTGTTGCTTATATTTTATTCATTTTTATTTTTTAGTAAATTTATAATTTTAAATAGATCGTCTTGTTTTGTTTTTATTTGGGTTTGTTCTTTAATTAATAAATTATTGTTATTGTGTGTGTAAATGTTAAGATTTTCCCAAATATTCATTTTTTGACCTTTTTGTATGTCTTTAATTAATTTTATATTTTCAATGTTTAGAAATTGGTGGTTATTATTTAGACAATGTGTGGCTAAATTAGATTTATAAATATTTGGTTTTAAATATGCATTGCGGTGTTGAATGAATCTATCTAGTATTTTTTTCTTTGTCTGGCCCACGTAGAATTTATTGAAAATTGGACATTCTATTTTATATATTCCATTTTTATTGTGAGTATTGGATTTAGTTTTAGGTTTCATTTTATTAAAAATTATATTATCTGTATTATAAGATATTTTTAAATTAGTATCTTTAAATACTTTATTTAATTTTTGAGTTATATTTCCGAAATAAGTGAAGGTTGTATATTTTATATTATTATTAATAGGTGAATTTTTAAATGTAGTGTTCTTGGGAATTTTATTAGTGATTTTATGTTTAATTTTATTTTCTAATTTATTAATAGTTTTTATTTTGTATCCATTTTATTTAAAAAAATAAATTTACTAAAAAATAAAAATGAATAAACTATAAACAACAAATTTTTAAATATAACCGAGAAAACAGCTGCTGAAGAAAAAGAACATTAAAATAAACGTTAACTAATCGACCTAAATCGATTATCAGTTATTTTACATTAAAAATGTATACAAATTCGATTATTCCTTACTTTTATATTAATAGAATTATTTCGATTGTTACTAATTTACTTAGAAACCTCTGATGATACTGATATTTTTCAGTGAAACGTGCGTCAGGTGTTAAAAAGAATATACGAATTATACTACTTGCAGAAGAAAGAAATTGAATAACATCACAAATTTATATAATTACTGCAAGAAAAGACGAGTTATTTATATAGAAAATGATATATATATTTTCAATCTGTATTAATCACAATAAAAATTAATCAAACAGTATAATAAGTGGATCCTTTTTAGCACAGTTAATAATATAAATCACAAATAGATATATATATATATATATCCACAGGACTTGTTCTAACAAAATTTTAATCATTATAAATATGAAAATACTGCTTATATGTATGCTTTCTTTTATGCTTTGGAAACCGGTGGAGTGTTGTTGTAGAGGTTTGATAAATGTAATCCTGCCACCTGTGCTTTTGGAGAATTGATGATACTAGTTAGAGCCTGTGATGATGATGATTGTGGTAACGGTGCTAGTGAGTTCCGAATTCCTGCTTGTCTCCTTCTGGGCAGCTGTCTTTTTGGTGTTCTGGAGTATTTCTAAGTCTGACGGCGATGGTGAGCGTTCTAGTGTACAGCTCTGCCGACTGTGACGGATGTTAGTGTTATCTCCGCATTTCCCCCTCCCCCTCTCTCGGCTGTGCGAGGACCCTGCGGCACTTTATAAATTTACGAACTCATAGTAAGTTGAACAAATACGCCGTCAGATTACGAAATGCTCAGGCGGAAGGCCGAAGAAGAAATGAGATAGCTTGTAGACTTTTAACGGACCATGCCACAAAAAAAAGAAACTTGTTACATATTGTGAAGCTTTAACCGAACAGCTCATGCGGGTAGCTGAATTACGGCATCACTCATCTAGCTAGCCGGGCTGGCCAACCCCACTGCCACACATTAGCGGACATTTACGTTTGAATCATGCCGGGAAAATTCAAATCCCGGCACAGGACCACATGCCAATTTCAATTCTTTTCCTTGCTCTTTTCTTTTTCTCCAATATTCTTTCATCTTGTCACTATGTCACTATTTTTCTATGTTGTTTTCTTTATTGAAAGAAAATTTTTTTAAGCGTTTCTCTAATATTACCGTCTAACTCTGGTGGTGAAAAAGTCATTATGATTTCATACGGAAACAACTATATACAAATAAAACTCTCATAAACGTAATATAATTTTCAGATACTTCATTGTATATAAAAATAAAAATAACGTAATATAATATAAAATAATATTAATACCTATAAAAAGAAAAGTAAATCTAACCTTTCTTGCAATTCCTGAATACAATTATTATTTTTTTTTAACAGTGAATTGTAGTATTACGTTCACATAAAAATTAAACATATTTTTAGTTGTACTACATTTTTTGTTTAATTTGTATTAAGCTCATACACTTATGTACACATTTTCACTCAAGTTGTAACGTAAACGTTTTCGTTTTAATGTATTGGCAGGTTTTAAAGAACGTTTTGTTAAAGGTTTACCTTATTTTCGTACATAATTGTATATGTTTACAATTAAAGATCTAATGCAGAATAAGATAAGGTATCTAATGCAGATTATGTTAAGGTATTAATGCAGAATAGTACAAGCTACAAAACACTTACATTTTAAACACTAGAAGACTTTGTTTTAAATATTACAATATTTTGTAAATAATTAGTAGAGAGAGAGAGTATGGTAAATAGTTTTAAAAATCAGTTCGTTTAACATGCTGCAGTCGGTAAAAAGTGTACACCTCTCCCGGCCGTATTTACAGTGTAAGTTGTGTGTGTGTGTGTGTGTGTGTGTGTGTGTGTGTGTGTGTGTGTGTGTGTGTGTGTGTGTGTGTGTGTGTGTGTGTGTGTGTGAGAGAGAGAGAGAGAGCCAGATCGGACCTGCACTGTACTACGATAGGGGAGATGTCCTTGTGTACTTATGAATTTTTAGTTTGTATTATTAGGTATTGACCTGATTATCATAAATAATAAATACATGTTTTTTACCTGACACAATAGGCATATCACAATTCTAAAACACCATTAGAGTAACTACATTTGAATGCGTATTGTAATCCAAACTTATTGCAAAAAGTTATGTCCAAAACGTTATGAATATTAAAATTAATTATCACCGCAATTAGCTTGTAATTAACAAGTGTGTTATATGTAAATGACGACTAAAAAATTACAAGGACAGTGCAACCCTCGCCTAATGATGGAGTTTACGTTATCGCAAAAACAGACTAAAAAGTGATCAGTTAAAAGAAAAAAGAGTTACACACAAATTGATAAAGATGAATATGTCAGAAACAATATCTGGCATGCCAGAATCGCTGTGTACTATATATACCTCCCGCAATTTTGGACGAGAAAACAGACGCTAAGAAGTTACACACGAGGACACTATGTCCGTTTGCTAATTGACAGGGAACAAACGTTACACACGTAGACACTATGCATGTTTGATCAGCTACATGAAGTCATCATCATCATCATCATTTCAACATACCACGATTGATGGAGGAGGGCAGGACCACCATCAAGCTATAAAACACTTAGGAAGCGTCGTCGTCGTCATCATAATCATCATCATCGTCGTCGTCGTAATTATCATCATTCAGGAGACGCGTGTACACACACACACACACACACACACACACACACACACACACATGGACACATACACACGCACGGTAACACCAACAAAACGCACGGGATAAATGAACACTTACATTTTGTATTAAACAAACTCATAAAAAACCGAATATGAGATAACAAATTAATACAGTTATGTAAAGGTAAATAGTGTAAATATTTAGAGTAATAGACGTAATTGTAAGTTGGTGTTACAAAAATTATTTTATTCTGTTTACTTTAAAAACATGGGCGTATCATCATAAAAAATAATTATTCTTATTAGTGATAAACTGAACTTTCACTGGTGAACACTTACGTTTCTCAATGTCCTCGTAGGTTTCGGTGTGGTGTACATCTTCCTCAGCGAGGTTTAAATACAGAATGTCGTGAACAGTTGTAACGGATTTTTTTTCACAGTTTGGGGGAATGTATTGGGGGGGTTGTTGGTGGGAGGGGCTTGGCGCTGGGATACAAAGTAGAGTTTGGTTTGTGTATGATTGTGTCAAATAGTACGTGTGAGTTAAAGTGTAGTTGGTCATTTACTATGTTGTTTGGTTGTAGTGTGTGGTGTTTATATATTTCGTAATGTTCAGCCGTGTTGAGTTTCCTACTTTTTGGTAGGTAGTGTAGTATTTCGAGGTTGCTTCCTATATTGGTGTAGCTGTGGTTTTCAGTCTGTATGTGTGTGGCGACTGTGGAGTGTATGTAGTTATTAGAGAGGGCTTTTATGTGTTCGGAAATTCTTGAAGAAAAAGATCTTCCCGTCTGGCCACTGTAGAAATGTTTGCAATCACTGCAGTTTAATTTGTATACTCCTGTTTTGTTGTATGTGTCAGTGTCTGTGTTTGTATCGTTTATGTGTTTTTTGATGGTGTTGTTAGTTCTGTAAGCTATTTTATAGTTGTGTTTTCTGAATGTGTATGCGATTTTGTGTGTGTTAGAGTTGTAGTATGAAGTGTGATGTATTTATTAGGTTGTGTGTTGTTAGTATTTTGTGTTTTGGTGTTTTTGTTTAGGATGTGTCTGTGTAGTTTGTTTATTAACTCGGGGGTGTATCCATTTTTTTCGCTATGTATTTGATTGTGTTAAGTTCCTCCTGATAATCTTGTTTACTTTGTGGTATTGTTGTTAGTCTATAGAGCATATAGTTGAATGCGGCATGTTTGTGTTGTTTTGGATGGTTAGATGTGTTGTGTATGACCATGTCAGTTGTGTAGGTTTCCTGTATATTTTATATGTGTTGTAACGTAACATAGTTGAGGTTCCCCAACGTTACATAAAAATTGAATGAAATATGGTCAAGGACCATACCCTGACTTAAGGTTGTTCAATAGTTCATGTGCTTGAGAAGTACCTCAAGTCAAAAGGAGGCAATGACTAATGTTAAATGTAAAAGAGCCAGACCAATGAATGATTGAATGTAATGAAATGTTTGTTTTGTACTGTGACATGTTAAGGTCTACAGAGTATTTATGTTGTATGTTGAATATGCTAAAAATGAAATGATGTTGTTTGATAATAATACTTCATCAATAATTATGTTTATATTTATATTAGATTTGTCTTTATACAACCCAGTATAGTTACCAATGTTAGGCACTGTACTAAGTTCTCAGTATTGTATAAAGTTGAAAAATACTGTTGTTTTAATTAATGTTTATAAACTGGATCAGGAGTGTGACCAGTGTTTCAAGTGTAACAAGTAGTTCTGACAATTATATCATAAGTTAATAAAGGGTTCCAGAACCAGTTAATTAATTAATATAAAAAAATAACCACCAGTAAATTAAAATTCATGTAATTAACCATGTAACCAATAATTAATTGTACAGTAGGTCAGGTAAAAAGAAAATTAAGTTAAAAAACCAAATAATGTTATAATGGTTGTAAGTGAATCTATAGGCCTAAATTCCATATTAGTGAAAGGAAATTACTACCTTTTTAGGAAACCCAGTCCAACGAAACTCTGGTAACACATTTACTGTCCAGGAAGGAAGGTTAGGGGAGAATTTTATGTGATTCAATATTAATCCAAGCATGGAGTATTTTATTGGAAAGGAGTAGTAATATTCTATAATGCCGGCTCAAGGATATATAGAAAACGTGGTTGTTAAGGCAACTGAATTGCAGAAGTTGTTGATTTTGAATTAATTCGTTCTGATTGTTACAAGCTATTAGGTTGAGATGGACCGATATAATTAAAAAATATGAATAAATCTAAAGGAAATATGTATCAAAATTGAAAAACCCCTTTTGTAAAACAATTATACTTTAATGCTAATGAGTAATAAAAATTAAATAACCCTCCAAATTGTAAATGAATACAGTAAAAAAGAATTGAAAGCCTCTCACCTCATTCACTAAATGATTCCGCTGAATTCGGTATTAAACCAATTCATACTATAAATCGAAGATCAGTAAAAGAATTAAAGTTTGAACTAACGGAATTATTGGAAATACCAGAAGACTTGATTTGGCGTAATAACCTTCATTAGCAGCAGAGAAGCTGGGATCCTAATTCCATTTCACTGGGACCAAGAATTGTGAAGATCGTAAAAGAAGAATAGAAGCCAGAAGATTTCCTGAGGGTTTACCAGTACACACCACCATCAATTTTATTGAAAACTAGAGCTATTTCACTGGACGAAGACGAGATAAGCTGAGTTTTGGGCCACTGTTGACAAACGTCCACCGCCAGACGAAATTTTCGTCGGTTTGGTAAAAAAACAACTTATTTTCATTTCACTGTATTTAAAATAAATAATTTTATTTTTGTAAATTGAACAACCTTAATTATGCATTTTACCTGGCCTTACTAATGGTTCAAAGAACTTTACGAACCCTGGGATAAGAATTATTTGTTATTATTTTCAAGTGTATATGTTTTTAGAATTTGAGTAATTAATAATCGATATATGTCTGGATGATCGATTGGATCGTATTATTGTTTTTTTGAGACAACGTAACCTGTTAATTAATAGAGAAAATAAATAAAGTACATTTATTGTATGAGATAACGTTTAAGTTATTGCAGAATAAATACTATATGTGGTGGGTGGAATAATTTACAAAAAGACTGATACAAACATAACGAATAACTAACCTATAAGTACGCTTATTACTAGTAACAGCGCTCAAAGTTTGCAGCTGGTGGGACGGAAGATTGCTGAACTAGTTTGTGTTTAATACTAAATTTGAATGAAATTTTCTACCAACGAGTGACTAGGGTTGACACAAATTCCCCTTACATTCAGTTAATGCTCCATACATATTGCTAATATTACACAACCACTGAAAACTAAGTTAAGTCTATAGAGTAGTACGATTATAAATTCAAGAACATAATTATAAATTTGTTTGTTTAATAATCTATTTTCCGAAGGTTCCATCGGTCACCACTGAAAGATATATTCATTAATAAAACATTAATTAAGACAGGCAACAACATTTGTAATTGTTACGAATTGCCACCTGCAACGTATTACTTGGCCTTTGATACACAGTAGTCTATTATAACTAATTACACCCATAGACAAGGTTTCTTTATAATTTGACGTTTCCAGCGTGCAGCATATAATAACATACGTCCTCACATAATTAACAAGTAGTTCTTTATAAAATTGGTTTACAACAGTGGGGTTTGAATAAGACGGACGTTTCACCAGCAGTACCTCACATATTGATTTCTTTACAAATTGACGCCAACCAAAGTGGGGCTGGATTGAATCCCAGTACACCCACTCACATACCTGTAAACGTTGTATTCCAAATTGGAATCCAACAGTGGTGCTTCCACACATCTTCATATAACTAAATAAAATAACGTAAACGAGTTCTTTACAAATTGGTCAGCCCAACAGTGAGGCTGTAAGGAGAGGGAATCTAAGTTTCAATACAGTGTGTGTGTTGTTTGTTTTGTTAATTGTAAGGTCCAGGGAGTTTATACTATTGTTATGTTCTACTTCTAGTGTGAATTTTAGTTTGTGGTGTATTGTGTTTATGTATTTATGGAAATTTTCGATCTGTCTTTTATTGCCTTTATATAGAAGTAAAATGTCATCTACATATCTGTACCAGTAGATGATTTTGTTTATGTATTTGTTGTTGTTTAATATATGTTTTTGTTGTATGTTGTGTATAAATATTTCAGTTAGTGTTCCTGAAATAGGGGAGCCCATGGGGAGTCCGTCTGTTTGTGTGTAAATCATGTTGTTGTATGAGAAGTAATTTTGTTCAGTGATTGAGCATTCAACTATATGCTCTATAGACTAACAACAATACCACAAAGTAAACAAGATTATTAGGAAGAACTTAACACAATCAAATACATAGCGAAAAAATAGATACACCCCCGAGTTAATAAACAAACTACACAGACACATCCTAAACAAAAACACCAAAACACAAAATACTAACAACACACAACCTAATAAATACATCACACTTACATACTACAACTCTAACACACACAAAATCGTAAACACATTCAGAAAACACAACTATAAAATAGCTTACAGAACTAACAACACCATCAAAAAACACATAAACGATACAAACACAGACACTGACACATACAACAAAACAGGAGTATACAAATTAAACTGTAGTGATTGCAAATATTTCTACATTGGCCAGACGGGAAGATCTTTTTCTTCAAGATTTTCCGAACACATAAAAGCCCTCTCTAATAACTACATACACTCCGCATTCGCCACACACATACAGACTGAAAACCACAGCTACACCAACATAGAAAGCAACCTCGAAATACTACACTACCTACCAAAAAGTAGGAAACTCAACACGGCTGAACAGTACGAAATACATAAACACACTACAACCAAACAACATAGTAAATGACCAACTACACTTTAACTCACACGTACTATTTGACACAATCATACACAAACCAAACTATATTTTGTATCCCAGCGCCAAGCCCCTCCCACCAACAACCCCCCCATACATTCCCCCAACCTGTGAAAAAAAATCCGTTACAACTGTTCACGACATTCTGTATTTAAACCTCGCTGAGGAAGGTGTACACCACACCGAAACCTACGAGGACATTGAGAAACGTAAGTGTTCACAAGTGAAAGTTCAGTTTAACACTAATATTAAGTGCGTGAATGAAGAGAATGAATCATCAGAGCAAATTATTCTTAGAGCAAATAATATTTTACTACAATATTAATAGCAGACATTCAAATTTGTTTCATAAAATTAATATTATTTTTATAGATGATTTGCTATGACTTCAAATTTGGAATAATGATTCAAACTCAGACCCAAAGAATGTTATAATTAGCTTATCGTATATGTTTAAATATGTATAACTATGTTATTATTGTGTGTCGAATATCGAATATATGTTATGTTTTCAGTGTGTAACCTTATAAAACATTTTTCTGAAAGTTTAGTTTTTAAATAATTAATAAATAACTAATATTTTCTTTAATTTTTAGTAAACCGTTGATAAATCATTTTACATTGTGTTAATTAATTATTTCATGTGCTCCACGCCTCACTCCTCTATTTAAAAATAAGTTTATTGCGCAACCACATGTACTCAACTCAACGAACACACAAAATTCCTACGACCTGGCCGGTGATTAACACTTTACAATTGCACTGGTTAAACGGATTGACGTTTAGTCATTTTATAATACTTGTAACGTTGCATAACGTTCATTCATTTAGGATATCTTTAGGATTCATTTCGATGTTCATTTAGTTTATCTTCGCTTTTACATGCATATACACGGATATGTCATGTAATTATTTTCTTCTGTACCATCAAGTATCGCCGTATTCTCTTCAATTATTTGTTTTACTTTATAATTCCATATTTGGTTTAACTTGAAATATCCACCGCTTTTATTCTCATAATTCACTTCAAAAGCCATTAATTTCAGCCCTAATTAGTTACTAGTTTTGTAATAGTAAGCCTTGAGGTTTACGTTACTATACTTTTAATTAATTCCGAATATTACATTCACTTTGTGGTTAATTTTATATTCCCATTCCATAATACTGTACTCTTTATTTTTATTATGTGTCCCGTAAAATCAATCCCGCCATTTAACTCTTCTTTATTACTTTTTATTTGATAAAATTTATATATTGTTTATAACATTTCATTTACTAATCCCTTCATCACGCCTTCTAGTTGCAAAACTACTACATTATTTCCGAAATGTATTCTGATTTCCTCATGTTTCTTGTCACATCAACCTTCTGATAAACTTTACTAAACGTAGTAATAATATAACTGTTTTTGACACAATCTTCTATAAAATTATCTTATCAAAATCTACGTAATCAGCAGCAAGGCATAAAGGCGTCTGTCATTTGGTCTCCTGTTACAATACCACCTACGTTCCTATAATGCTTTACCATTTTCTAGCGATTAATCTAGATTTTACCTTGTACAACGTCGATTTCAAAGAAAGGCTACATTATTGCTTTAAATTAAGTACATTGTTTACAGTTGCTACATAGTGTTCTAAGTTTGAGCACAGGGAAAGTGATGGACATAAATGTTTATACAAAATACTGCTTATGTCTTGACAAACCCCCAAGGATGGGGGCAACGTTGCTTTTTGTGTGGCCATTCGTGGTCTTACATAACGTAGCGGCTAAGACCGTTAGTCTCCTCGTATCGAGGAGACAGCTCCAGACCGGCTGGCGCACGTATCCGGAGGACGGAAAGCGGGGATTATTGGGACGGAGATCCTGGAGTACTTTTGAGCAAAAATACCCTCCCGATAATACACTGTGTCTTGACAAGAAAGCTATGATAAAAAATGTACAGCGAACTACCAAGACACAAGTGGAAGGATGGCGGATGCTAGAGTGATAAGAGGTTTTCAATCGTTCAGTTGAGACTGAACGTCAAGCATGTACAAACAGTTATAAAACAGTTGTTGGCAACAAAACCTATGGTTACACAAACACTGGAAAGTTAGAAAGTGTTGGTCATGTGCAAAACGTGTATGTGGGAACAATTACAGAAGTTGAAAAGGGAGAAGAATGGTCTTAAAATTCAAACGATGTTCCTACACGTGCAAGGAATCGCCTTAAAGATGTTATTTTAGACAAGTTAAAGTCTTATTATGGATTCGTTATTAGTAAAAATGTGTGTGATCTGGAACCAATTAGAAAGCAATGTGAGCAATTTATTTCCATAACCTCTCTACCGACGGTATGCCTAGTCACAGATTGTGTCCTACGGGGAAGATTCATGATGTAAATTCAACAAAGCTATGGCCGTTGGAGAAATATACAGACACAAAAATTACATGCCAGAAGCTATAATAAACTCCGTTAAGCCAATTTTCAAGGCTCCGGTTAACCCAGAAATGTGAAAAGATGTCTACATGAAAAGACACAAAACGTAATCGAGAGTTTAAACAACGTCATTTAAACAAGAATCTTCACAAACTTATTCATTGCCAAAAATCACACTTCAATTGATTGTATTTGGTGCTATTTTTACATCTAACGATGGATATATAACTAAATATTAAGTATTAAATATTAAATGTTAAATAAAACTTCAACTAGTTTAAATGATATTAAATATTAAGCTTCAACCAGTGTTGCGAACAATAACCATGATGAACTCCATTATGCCGAACGATGACTTTGAAAGTCAGGAAAGAAGATAAGCAATATTGCAGAAAAGAAAAATATATAAAGATGTTGAGCTTATAACTCAGAATGTATTAAAGGTATTATTAGCTGAATAACATTATTTTCTTTTGTTTGTGAGTTCTCGACAAATCACTTTTTGTGATACGTAAGGAATGTTTTCTAAGAAAGTACTACTTTGATTGATCTACAATTTTCACACTAAATTTCTACTGTCGTCTTACAATCAGTTCATGTTAATAAAATTGTTTTATGCAATATTTCAAAATTTACTGAAATTTAAAACAACGTTTCATCTAGGCTATTCTAGTTGTATATTAAATGAAAGAACTCGGCATATGTACCAAACTCTGACAATGTATAGAAAGAAAATGTGAGACCGATTGGCCTAGTAGTTTTATAGAAATGTCCTCTTAACATTGAGAAAATCCGCTTCTTAAATGTGTCTCTGATAAATGTTAATATGCCTCCATATTTTGATCACTGATAAAGTAATGTTTTACCTCTCATCAAATCTTACAACCTTTAAGTAAACAAAGTAGCAGATTATAAAATATATGATGTATTGGTAAGGGACGTCAATACAGGAAAGAATTACAATAAAATGTCTATTTTGTTTATTTTATTTTATAAACAACAGAATTTTATAAGTGTTAAAATGTGTACCCGACATTAGAAGATTTGCAAATGGTATCACAAAACAAAGGTGTTCATAACAAAAAAAGTAAGCGTGCTCGACGAATAAAAAGCAAAATTATATCGGTTTTTAGGAATGCTAATTACAAGGAAAGAGATTATATGAATAAACATGTCAAATGTACAAGACAAAAACATGTAAAGTGGTTATTGTGAAAACACCTTTGCATTTTATTTATACATACACTTTTTGTACGTATGACAAATGTGTTAATATCTGATGGCAAAAGAAGGAGTGCATTCTTTTTAAAAAAAAAAAAACAATATAGATAGGAGAACAGGTAGAGCGACACAATTTAAATTATAATAATTAAATGCCTTTGATAAAATTACACTATGGTGATGTTACCACGACCACTTCCTAGCTGGCTCAAGACACAATTACGAAAACGACTTCTACATGCGACTACTTGTTAATACTTTTATGTCGTCTGAATGAAGTCTGAGAAAAAAGAAACAGGGGTAAACATTTATTTTAAATAACAAGTAATTCGTTATATTGCTCAATGTATTTTATAAATTGGAGTTCTATGTTGTACAAATTAATGATCTTAAGCTTGTACAAGGAAATATACTTTCTCATCTACGGTGAAATCAGTACAGTTCAAACTTCTATTCAAATTTGGGTGGATGTAATACGTTTAACTCTTATGAAAACTACACTTCTGGCGATTATTTGAATATTGGTGATAGGTGTAGTTTATGGGAAACCACGTTGAAACGAGTTTCATTGTCTCCTTGCAAACACCTACCTATTTTAAAATTATCGTCACTTGTGTCATAAATTCTGTGATAATTGAAGATCATCTCTTTGTCTGTTATACCTTAGTCCTACTAAACAGAATATTACGGGTCTCTATTGGGGAGCAAATGTATTTGTGGCAACAGCTACATTCAGCAACAATATTAGATTTACAGTCAGTAGACTCCGGTAACAAAAACACGAAATTATCTACATTGTCTTCAAATTCAGCATGAATGCGTCCTGTCAGTTTACTGTATGTATCTAGTAGACAGCGCAGATTAATAGCCAAAGAGAAACGTGAGAGAACACTATGAGACTGGATTACCACGTTTATGCTTCGTGTTGTTTAAACATTTTACTGCACCATTAGCTACTATTTACTAGTCTACTGATGCATATAAAATGTCGCTGAATACTATTATCCCTTGTTGTCAATACACGTTAATCACATGCCCGTGATGCCGCTCCGTTGTATTCGGTTGGTGTAACAGCTATTAGATTGCTTTAAATTCCCACAGAAATACAAACCTGTGCAAGTGCCAACATAACATTACGAGTATGTAGTGTAATCTACGTTTTAATGTTGGATCAATGTTTAAACGTGACAACCGTATTCTATGTGACTTTGAAAAGCAGAGGACAGGATTGCCAGCCTTGCTTTGGAGCATGGCGCGAAATATATATATGCACCAATAAATCTGACTGATGGTGCACGTAGATAACATTCGGTACAGCCTCCACAGTACAATTTTAACATAACTGTAATTAATTGCATATTTTTAGATTTCGTAAGAAATATAAAGTCAGTACTGACAAAACATTAGTAAATTTAATTGTTAACCTAATCTAACCAGTTACGAGTAGTGAAAAAAATAATCTGATGTTTCAGTATACAGTAAATGTAATGAAAGACGAGAATATATAATGTTCTGATAATCTCAGAGATACATCGTTAAGACTAAGTATTTTTTCTAGGCAGTCTAGTCTTTGTGTAAGTGTGTTTACGTGTATGCGTGTGTATCCCAGTGCACGTGAGCAACACTTGTGTCACACTATTAAGCTAAGGAAGGAAACCAAACATATGTATAAAGTTAGCCTAGGTGCGGTATTTACCAGTGTAACATGAGAAATTTGCCTCAAATGTAATGCGAGTGAATTTTTTCCTCACGGTATGGCACTGTTGAATCAAGATTGGATAGTTATACACTTTGCATATATACTGATAAATTTATCCAACTTCTTACCCCTACAATATATGACTGTGCAACTGTTTATATACTTATTTTGCTCAATATCAAAAAATATTGAATAAGATCTTGTTCCAAACGTCAAGAAAATGTACCTAAAATACTTAATACAACTTATATTACCAGATTATTTGTAAAATTTTTTTGTACACTTTGAATCGGAACAGACACTACTCCTGAATATTTTAATCACAAAAACGTTAAATGTCAAAATTCCACTTTCTGTCAAAAAGTATTTGGAAAACAGGTCTTTTATGGTAACTTAAACCCACTACTTATATTTGAGTTCAAATTATTCTTTTGTTTTCTCAAAAAATTATATGTTATCTCCGTTCCCAAAATCGTTATTTTGAACGTATAAGCGACATCGATATCCTAAGATTGTAATGGACAAGGTACATGCAAACTATGTGCCCTTAATTCCCTGTATCTTTACCATTACGGGGGTCGCCATTTTCCCAAGTATGTGATTACCCAAGTGCACTATTCAGAAGATGATAAAGTTTCTTGATAGTGTATCAATAATTTTACACGGTTAGTTATGTTACTATTTTAGACACTTCACGCGTTACGTCAACAATATTTCTCAAATACTAAACCGTGGCAAACGTTTTGAGTGCTGAAATATTGGGCACAAAATTAAACATTTTCCCAAAAAAATATTGACAAAATCAGACTTAATGAGTACTGGCTTCTCAAATACTACTTACTGTTCTCCGTAATCAGAGATGTTTTAATTGAATCAGATCAAAGAAACGTGTAGGTTCTATTGAAAGCATGTAGCTGCAATGAAGTGGACGCTTGTCGCCCACAATATTATATAAATAACTGTTTAAGCGCAAAGATAGTATAATGGCAACTACTATCACTAACGTGTGGTTTGGGAAATGTAAACAAAGCAGGCCACAACAGAGATGAGTAGACACGAACGAAGGAAACGTGACGTAGTTACGTGGAAACGTTTTGTGAAAACCGGTGCTTTCAGGGTTAACCCATGTTGTTAGCAATTAGAATAGACAACGTATTCGTATATGATGACCTGTGACGTAGTTATAAGTAACTTAAAAAAATAATGAAACTATTGTTCCATCATCTTATAGCCATTTTCAAGTAGACTGAATTGACTGTAAACTTGTGTGGACAAAAGAATAGATCTAATTACATTTCTCTGTAAGCTGACTTAAATACACGAAGTCTGTAAAACATTCAACACATTTATAAAGTGTAGAAATAACTTATTCCATATGTAACAATCATTAAGATACAACATAACAAAACGTTTAGTATCTATCGCACTGTAGCAGACGGAATACTTAGAATGCCTGGAAAGATTTCGAGACAAATTTGAACAGATTTTACTGTGAGTGGATTCTGTTTGTTAATAATATCGATTATGAAAACAATAACAAATATTACTATCTGTGTGTCTGCAGTTGCGCACCCACCCACGCAAGCACACGCCTAGTTGTGTATGAGTGTCTGGATTTGAAGGGATATTTCTTCAATTACGTAATTGTATTTCAGCAGTAGGTACTTTAAATAATAGCAATCAAAACTTCCAAGGCAACAAAAGGTCAAATTTTAAAAAAATAATGTTTTCAACTCATTCAAGTGAAAAATATAATTTTTTACATGAGATGCAACAACACAAATTTTACGCTTTTCTTGCACGTCAGAATGTACGGCGGGCAGAGACAACATTTTTTTAGAGAGCTAAATTAGTGGACTATTATTTCATGACTTGAACAGCATGTTTGTATTTTCAGTGTGCATAAGAGGTTTTGCAGTAGAAGTCAGGACATTGTAGCTAGTTCAAAGGTTCTAAAATCATACAAACACTTGGTAAGTTTCACAGTTTTTTTATTTATCTCTGACAGCTGTTTCAGCCTATTAAGCTACTTTCAAAGAGAGCATAGAAACAACTAACAAAGAAAGTGATGGTGATGAACATGTGTTAATGGTGTGTATATGGACATGGGTGTGGGGTACCTTGGAGGGTGTGGAGAAGCTAGTACAGGGAAGGTCAAGTGTCCGTAAAAACTAAGTTTAGTAGGAAGACAAATTCTAAAAATCAACTAAACTAAATAACAACTTTTAATAAAGGGAATAAACAGAATTCAGTTTCTTCGTTTGCTAATTTTTGTTGTTTTGATTGTTTTTCTAATTTCTAGAATTTCGAATAAATCTATTTTTTTACTTTTTCGTATGTTGTGCGGTAGTGTTATGTTTTTTGTATTTATAAAGCGATTGTGTTTTAAGCAATGATTTGTAAAACCTGTGTTGGTTGTATTAGGCTATTTAAAATCGCTTTCTTAAGTTCAAAAATGCCATGTTTTAGAGCACGGCCGTATTGTCCGATATAAATAGTATCGCGTTCTGCACAGTGTATTTTTATAAACTCCATTCTTCTATAGTAAGTTTGATTATTCTTTATTCTTTACTAATAAGAAAAAAAGATTACGTTCATTTACTATTATTTACGTTCATGTTAAGACCATGCTTTTTGAAACTATTATTAATTATATCTGTTAATTTGTAATGTGTTAAATAAAACGTTTTGCTACTCTGATCTGGCTTTATGGAATACAATTTGTTTAAATAAATTTCTTCTGTTTTTTAAAAATTAAAGAATCTACTATGCTTTTGTCATAATCATTATTTTCTGCTATGGTTTTTATTATGTCAACTTCTTTATTCAAATTTGATATCGCACGACGAAAGTAATTGTTTATGTATAACGGTATCTGTAAAAGTAGGTTTTCTATGTGTCTGAAAACTAAGATTATTTTGTAACCTAGTAATGGTGAGATAAAAAAAAGCTTTAAACTATTAATACTTTCTGTTTCAAGTGTAAATTACACAGTACTATAAAAGGAATATTCTTAGATTATATTAATTCCTTTTATAGTATTGCATCCAAAAGAAAATAGTAATATGTTTCACCAAGTGCCCAACGAGTCATCAGTCAATATTGTTGTAGTCAGTTGTACTAGATACCGAATTGTTACGAAAACTGATCACTATATTTTAAATTCCTCAAAACATAAACTTGACTCTGCACGAGACGTGAAGAGCAAAGTAGTGTTGAGATCTGCGCTGCATACTACAACAGTTAATTATTGTTGCAATTTCATAATACACGACTATGACTTTTCAAGTAATAAATTTAATTAAAATGGTTGTTTACATCTCCTAGTCATACTTTCTAGAAGATGTTAACTGCACCCATCTATTATACTGCATCTTACAATAATATATTATTCAATTATCGTACGCTGGCAAAGCAACTAGGCTACACTTAACAAACATACAGTTTGTTTTCATTTATTCGGCCAATTGTTGCAATAGTTCTGTGTTAAGATCAAGTTCACATATTTATGCTACAACAATACCAGTTTTGCGGGTGTAATGAAATGCAAAGTTTGCTCTCAATAGCAATCGTGAACATTATTTTGTAAATGCAGTCGTTTGTTGTCGGCGTCTCGGAGTCGGGCGCATAGAGAGACAAATTGTTTTGTTGCTAAAGTTTGGGTTACCTCACTTCTAAACCAAACTGTTTTGCCACTTTATAAACTTTGTATATTTGTTGAAATGTGGTAGCAAATAAGCGTTAACACAAAAAACTGTCCTTGATGTGACGGAACTTGTAGAAACATGAACTCTTACAATAATAAACTAAAATTTGTATACGCCCAAACCACGTAGGAGAACAACAACCATTTTAATCTATGATTATTACAGGCAGAAATATTTTGTTTTGTGACGTTTCCAAACAAATACGTTAAAATATTATATACATGAAATATTTATTATGTTTGCATTATATAAATAAAGTTTGTTTTCCTGAGAAGTCTTGATATGTTTTTTGGGGAGACACATGATTTAAGAAGTATGTCATAACCCACAAAGATCCTTTAAGAATGTTGCTCACCTTCGGTTCCTCTAGTTCGATGTTTTAATTTAAAAATTGTTGTTGTTGTCCAACATTCTTTAACATGACATCATCTATTGACTTCTTGCTTTTCTGATATTGTACACTGTAGCCCCAGGAGTTTCATCATTGTTCCATTAACAAGTTTTCACCTGGGTATAAACCTCTCAGTACACCTATCAGAATAGAAGTGACTCTTTTCTCATGCATTTCTATTACTGACTATGTTTCCAGGCTGCACAGCGAATATTCTTTACCGCTGTCTCATAAACGTTGAATGTTTTTTTTTAATATTCTAGAACTTACCACGTACTGCTTATTATGTGTTTCCATAGCTAATTCGTTTTTATTCACATTAAACGTTTGTCTTCGGTGTTTTAACCGATTTGAAATCATATCCTAATATTTAGAATGCCGCGCTACCTAATGGTTAGAAATAAACTACCTACAAGTTTAATCTCTAAACTCTATAAAGGAAATAAAGGATCTTTTTTAATGCCGTATAAGAAATATATATCTTTCGCACAGTCTATGCGAAGGTAGCAAACGCTTAATTGAAACAATGTACTTATGTGTTGTGTATTTGTTGGTAAGCTAACTAGATCTACATCAATAAATTATATTTATTGACGTATAGTATTTTAAATAACACTATTTAAGTAATATAAATAATTATATTTTTAAGTAAAAATGTAATTTAAATGTGATGTTGTGCAAGTAATGTGATGTAAAATGTTTTGTTGTAACTTTTGTAACTAATTCTTTGGTTACCAACCCTTATCTGGTCTGCTTCCTTTTAGTTTAAACCCCACTGTTGGGCTAGACTATTTGTAACTAAACGTGTGTAATCGTGTTAAAGTTATATTGTGTTACAAAATATCTAAATATGTGTACGTGTAAGAAATAAAATTGTTAGCAAAAAAATTTGTTTTTAAATTAAAAAAAAAATTTTTAATTTTCTTTTATTAATCAATTTATTAAAAGCAATTAATTAATTGAGTTTCGTGACGTTCCGAAACATTTATCATTTATTTAGAAGATTTTATAAGCCTTTGTGTATTTGTTAAAGAATTCCAGCCTCTTATAGGATTGTCTCCAATTGCAATCGATTCTTGTTTACTTTCAGTTTTGAGGTTATCTTCCTTCTGGTGGTGAAATTCTTGTAGCAAATTATGTTTAAATTAATCTATTGTTAAATAGTTAAATTTAGAAATGAAGAAAAAACTATTTTAATGGAAAGGTATTAATTATTTTATTAACAATTGATTATTCGGACTCTTGTCGATTTTTAAATCGATTCTCAGGGTATCGATATGTTATTACAGATTTTTATATAAAGTACAAAGGTTCTTTGAACAGCTATTTATGGGAAAAGTCAGAGAAATAGGGCAGAGATTAAAAAGTATAACGTTACAAGATAAATGCTTAACAGTAAAAGTACATATATTCAATTGAAAGTGTAAAAATAAATAAATAGGTTGCGAACCGTCTCGCAGACAAATAGTAGATGGCTGTGTTCAGTTGAGTGTTGATGAAACAGCAATGGCCGCCGTCGAAGTTGTAGATCGTCACCTCGCCGTTTTTTGGTGTCCCAATAAAGATGTTTTCCTGTCGAATTTACGTCCTGGTGTCTGCAAATCTTCCTTCTGATGTTGGTTTAGTGTCTTTGGTTAAGTTTCAGTGTTGTATTTCGAAACTTAGTGTATTTATAAGTCTGGTTCACTTTTGTCGATCAGACACTTTTGATGGTTAAGTTATATTACTGTTTTATTGAGTTTAAAATGTTATTTCACTGTAGTTTTGTGCTATACAAAGTTTGTTCGGTGTTGGTAGGTGTTTATGTCACTGTGTTGAGGTTGTAAAATGTTTTTCGCCGCCACTCGCGATTTTCACGTTCGGATCATACTATTGCTCGCCATTACGGTATTCAAAACTAGGTTAATACGTTTTAAATGCTCGTGTCAAGTGTCCCGTACAACGTTCAATAATTAACTCTCTAACTTCCTTCACCTCCGACTAAAACCTTAGCCAAAGCAATATTATTCCTTACATTGTTCGAATTTTAATTTGCATCCTGTGCATGTAATAAAGTTACATTATATAACTGCTTATACTTTGGTTATTATTCAAATTTATTAGCTAGTTGTTACTTAATTTTATCCTTCAGTTCATTCGGCGTATTTTGATATCAAATAATGCCGTTTTATTAAGTTTTTGATCTAAAATTGGTAATTTTACCTTCATTTTGTATATTGTAAATTTTAAAGTCCAGCTTCCTGTTATTATCCAAATTCTGCCATTATCAAGTTATATTTATGATTATTAAATCTCATATTGTAATAAAAGGTTTATATTCCCTTAATTTCTTGCAATTATATGAATTGGTTAAGTTTTAAAATATTATGTTGGAATATATGACTCCCCACTCCAAATTTTTGAGTTCTGTCATTTCCATTTTTATTAATAATCCTGGCTATAATTTTATAAAATCTTTCTAAGTTATATTTCTAATTATATGGCTTTGTTTCAGGTTTACCTTATCTAAATCCCTTCAGTTTAAATGTATTTAAGTACTTAGTTTCTCAGTTTTGATGATGTTTAGTTTTCATCATTTTGCCTAGATTCCTAACAATTTTTCCATACAAATTTTTATATAAACAATACATACTGAGTTATACCCTCTCTGACTTTTTAACATTGCAATATAAACTAAACATTTTTTCTATTAAACAAAATAACAATTAGTATCTGTTTCAATATTATTAACATACAAGAAATAATTCTAAATAATAGTTGTCTTCAACAAATTAGACATTTTTTTTTATACTTACAGCTTAATACTAATACATAACAAATATTATTTAAAAAAGCATGCTTTTTCCCTGCTAACATCTTATTTAATTATTAACATTAATACATGTAATAAATATTTTTACAATTAAAGGATGTTAGTGGTTCTAAACTGTTCAAATGTTCTTATTCCTAATTCATTTTTAAAATATCTTATTCTATACAAACAAAACCTTATTTTCTATATTCTTATTCTCTATTCCTTATATTAAGTTTAATTATTCAGTTTTTAACTGTCTTTAATATTGTTTTGTGTAATTGTACCCTGTCACTTTACTTTTTATCCTGTGTCTGCTTCTGTTTTTATTCATCATTTAAATAAATGTCATTTTAAACAGATTGACAGCTCTATATTAACACATGCATTATATTCCCTCTGTACAAATATTAAATCACTCAAAAGTTGTATTTTTTCATCATTTACATAGTTTGTGAAAGCCAATAATGAAACATAAGGTTCATTTTTCATAATACACAAACTAGCACTGGTTCACTTTACACTCCTTGATTCTATTTCTAAATAGTTATTTAGTCTTATTAAAATCAAGAAATCTATTTGTGGGTTACAATGAAGATTTGTTTTTTGGTATTATATTATTGTTTCACCTTGGTCCACTTGCAACTCTTACTCTATACACTTTTAGTCTTATTTCTATTGTACATGTGGTTTTTTTTTTCATGAATACTTTGTTATACTTTTTATTATTATGGTTTTTATTTATTTTGGGATATGGGTGTTTTTTTACAAGAGCATTCCTTCTTCTTGTGGATGCTGTCTTCTTCTTGTTTCTTCAACGATGTCTTCTTTTCTTCTGGCTTCTTAGAATTGTATTTTCTTCATCTTCTTCTGGATGTCATTGGGTTTTTTGGGGTTCCTTCTTCATCTACTCTTCTCGTTTCTTTAAATGCATCACCTTTTATGGTGGATCTTGCCTTGTTCTGGGTTTCTACTTTATCTATTCCTTACCTTCGTTGTGGGTTTAGTAATGTTCTGGGTTGCCTTCCTTATCTACTCCTTACCTTCCTGGGTTATATTTTTTCACCTTGAGTTATCAAACTGGGTTTTGATGATTCATCACTAGTAACATTTCTTTTAGACGAACTTAAACTTTTAATCAATGATTGTACTGCACGGTTGCTCTGAATTAATTCTTTATTATTTTGCTTCCTTCGGATTTAAACATTTTATTATATTACTTTAATGATCAATGCGCCATTCATTTTTATGTGCTTATCTGTCACGCTACACTTTATACGTAACTTAGAAAAGTTTTGAATTTTACTCTAAGATTTTCGTGTAACCTGTTTACGCTTTCATCCTCACGAAATAGAAAACTATATTTAATGTGATAGTAAAACCTGAAAAATAACAGAGAAAGAAATAAGGGAAGTTGAAGTTTATCCCCTAAGGATTGGAAACGCAAGAGAGATATAGAGTGTTATGAACTAAGTATATTTTCAATATATCTGTACTACAATAGCAGAAAGGAAACAACAGAGAACGAATCACGCTTATAGATTAAAAGAACAGTGGGACCGTGGACTATAATGAGATGGAACAGGTTATGAGCTTTTAAAATGGATTAACAATAATGACGTTGAATTGTCCCAATGAAACTGAATTAATTTATATTACTTTAAATTTTAAACTTCATAAGACTATCTAAATTCATATTCTTTTATTTCTCCTATAAATTAATTTTTCAATTTTTTATATTGGAATGCAGGACTAAGTATACGTAGGTCTATATTATTAAAATGCAGTTACCACCAATAGGAGGTAATTTTTATTTTTGTCAGCAGGAAGCTTCATACTCAGTAAGATGTTCTAATTTGTGCTGTATTTTCTTCAATAAGTATTAGTTATAAATTTAGATTCAATTAACAAATCGTATTAAAATGTTGCAATAACGTAAAGAGAAACAGGACAGTAAAGTTGTTCTAGTTAATTTTAATAGGATTTTTTTACAAATATGCATGCAAATTGTATTTTATTTAGTTTTACTTAAAACCAAATTGGCAGTGAGGAAAAATTATTTTTATCTTAAGATTTGTTATTAAAGATTGGCGTTAACTATGGTTATTTTATCAGCACTTTAACAAACGTTTTACGCTTACAGTGATTATTGGTTTTGTGTTCTGGACGTGTATGTTGAGTATGTAAATTATACGCATCCTCTGTAAATTCGTGTTTTGTGTATTCCCTCTTGGATATGCTGTTCAACATAGAATTTAATGACATGTGCAAAATTAAATAATTACAATCTTGTACACGGGTATAATCAAACATTCAAATATTAGAAGAATTTTGAAAGAAATCTGCGGTAAGTAAGATGAAAAGAAATCATAAAATAACGTCATCGTTTTACTCCATCGGGGAATAGGCAAATCTGTCGTCTATCCCGCTCCCAAGAAAGTATATCCACTTTACAAATGCTTCTTAGGCTTTCTGTATTTTATTCTCCAACAGGCTTGTATTCCCAAACTTCCTGCCACCTGCCATGCGCCATCCTATTTGCATGAGCAATCCGTTTCACTTTGATTTTCGCAATTCTATCATGGATACTATAAATGTTTAACTGCTTTTTACGTCTTCACTGTGGAGTATATATATCCGTGCGCAGCCTTTAACAGATCGTTAAAATCATATTTGCAAACCGGTAGGCAAATCATCTGTATCGCTACCAGTACTAAAATACCAGAACCATAAAAATGGCATAGCCACTACCTTGTAAAATTTTAGTCGAATATCTTTCTTTTTTTTCTCGATGCTGCTTGATAAATTGTTTTTACTTATTGACTGAGATTTGACCAGATGACTGTGATACATCACGATGTAAGACATAAGTAATGTCACAACCAAGATAGTGAAAATGTGACACCTCCTTTATACTCTTATTATCTGATACAATCTTAGTTCGCAAAAGGTATTTACCTTCAAAAGTCAAAGTTTGTGTCTTCTGTATAGAAATTCTGATGTTGTAATTTTATCAGGTATGCTATAACTGAAAGAACAATTTTTGGAGCTCGCATTCATTGTTTTGAATCATTATCTGATCATATGATAACAATGTTGTATTCAAGTATGTTCTATTTATTATTTTTATTCCTGGATTCACACTGAATTTCTACTCTCTAACTATGCCATAAATACAGACATCAAACAATGTTAAAGATATGCTACAGACTGATTCTTTCCTGATTATTCGCCTTAGTGAAATCCTTTCCTGCAGAAAATACTATCGGTGTATAATAATATAATATCTTTACAACGCTGATAAGATATTTAGGATATATCCTTTTTGTGTATAGTGTTCCATGAAATGGTTCTATGAACTCTACCAAAAGCTTTTCCGTAGTCAAAAAAAGGCAAAATGTATCTCGAAATTAATTTCATTTCTGTCTTTATTCAATATTTTTAAATAGAATATGTCACCAATGCAAGAATTTTCCTCTCAAAATTCTGAGTGTTCGTCGAAAAGTAAAATATCCGAGATCCAACCAAACTTGTAAAATTATCATTAAGCTCCTACGTCTGTAATGTTAAGTCACATTTATACCACCTTTCTTAAACTTACAAGTAACTTTTACTAATCTCCATTCATCCAGGATCACGCAAAACCTCCGGCATATATTCAGAAAATATAGCAGTCAAATATTCATTAAATAGGTCTATGTACTATAATTTTGAATTTACCCCATCCAAACCATCTCCCTTCCGATTTTTCGTTTGTTAAAGTACCGCTTGAAGTACCTCAAACGCTATTCGAGCCACACGTGTGTCCCGTCTAACGTGTTTTTTTTTCCTTCCTGGAGGACGATGGAATCATACTCTAGTTTCTTGAAATGCTCTATCTATTTCTCGTTCGCAATCAAATTTCAGAAAAAACTACCTCTCTCTTACTCGTCCCCCTCCCTCTCTCTCTCTCTCTCTCTCTCTCTCTCTCTCTCTCTCGCTTGTTGATTGAGATACGTAACCTTAAACAAATGAGTTGAAGAAACAAATTAATTTCACTACATGCAATATTTATCCCGGATAATGTATTTCAAGTTACGATTCTGGTTATAAATACCCAGATCTTTACTTGTTGTTGTCAGAAGGTATTTCCGATAAACTAATTGCTTTTCGTCTATCGCTTGTTCCATCTCTTCGTTCCATATGTTTAAACCTTTTTTCGTGTATTTCTTTTTTTCTTAACAAGCACCTAGTTACCCACTTTTCACAAAAGATTCCATATATTACTCAACATTTCTTCTATATTATTACTAGTAGGGACTACTGTGCAAAATCCGTTAACCTGTTCTCTGTATATATCATAGATACCTTCCTCCATTGAGCACGTACACCTTAAAATCATCGTTTCTACGTGCCCCAGAAATATTTCCAACCTTCCTCCTTTTATGCAAAAATCTTAATTTTTGAAAGTGCTACGCACATATACTACTACATATGTAGGCAGTATTAATTTCTAGACGTCTAGAAACGCCCGTATCCATAACGTGAAAAACCATCTTTTGATTAACGATTGTGTAATCAATTAATGATACAAGGCCTCTGTTTGATCATTTGTTAGTGTCTTCTTTATAAAAAAGAGCTTCATACCTTTTAGTTTATACGTTTAAATATTGTGTAAACAGCTTCAATGTGCCTGATACCATTGAAAATATCATAAAGTTGCTATATAAATTACTGTTATTGTCAAATGAGTAACGTAAAAATGAGTCTTCTTATTTATGATCCTTAACTTGCTATATTATTTTATAAAAAGACATAAAAACCAATTAATGATGTAATATTTATTATATTGTGTGGTTACATCAAATCGTACATTAATTTAATTACGATAATTGTATAGCAAGTATAACAGACTGCATTTCTGAAAGAGATACATATCAGTCACTAAGGCAATTGTTAAGTGTTTAAATCAACTATATATGTCAGATATGAGTTAGGTTTTTGATATAGTTTATTAAATTATATGCCATCTCTTTACAATACTAAAGTATTATAATTTGAAAATCTTGTATGTTTACAGTAAAATGTCTATTTTACCGTGTGTATATCAAAGTAATTATTTACTAATAATTGTTACGTGACATATTATAACGTTTTATTTTTTATTATTTTTTATTTATCGTGAATGTAATTTATTTTATTACTATTTTAATTAATTTATTTAAATTTTGTATTGATTATTGTGAATATATATTATTTATTATGGTACTCTTGAATTAATCTGGGTTGGTCTTAATTTCGTGGTGTCAACGTTAAAATAATTTGGTTATTACAATTTGACTTGAATAACTAAATTAAAAATTTTGAGTAAGTTTTTTTTTGAAGTTTTAAATTTTACTAACAATAAATTAAACCACTCTCTTCAAAATAGAAAAATTGAAATATTTTATTTTCTTATGAGTTATCTTAGTTTGTAACTATAACATTGCACTTAAAAATACAATTGGCTATTCTAGTTGAATTATGTGAAAGTTGGCAAGACTCGTCTCAAAGATAAAAAAAAATATATTACTTTTATTTAATTTGATTAAGATTAGTGGATTGTTTTGATTACAGATATTAATGTTACGAAAATTCGAAAAGAAAGTACAGAATAATTACAATATTTGTTGGATCTTTTTTAATAATATAAGTGATTAGTCAGCTTAACAGTTGGCAACACAAATTTCTTAACGATGGCAAGATGGCGGACCTATGTTTACTACAGTTCGTGTTTTCGATTCGAAATGAACGAGTTGAAAATATAATAAATTGCTTGCTTCTCTCCAATAAATGATTACCAGTGTCAAAATTTACATAAAATAGTGTGATTATACGTTCTACTGTGTACAGTGATCAATACAGTTCATCAGAAATAAGTGTCGTGATGGTTATATAAGTTCGGGTTATATTAATACAAACTTGTTTTTATCTCACCAATTAATAATATTTTTGGCTGATGTTCTGTTTTTTACTCTTTTCACTTTAACTAACTCTTCTCTAAGATAATTCCACGGAATACACTGGTTCTTCTATACACTGCATGGTTCAATCTAACCTGTCTTGGGTTCGATTATCAACTTTCTTGCTATGAATTACTACGGAGAGTATATCTGTACAGAACCACGTTCTACAAACGAATGCCGTTTTTTCTTCTCAATTTCGCTGGCGTCCCTGTCAAAATGTAAACATTTCTGATTGGCTGGATTAGACTGGCATTGTAAACTGACCAGGATGGCTTCTAGGTAAAATAATGAGTTGATTTTTCTTTCACAAACCCTGAACTTATGCAAATTTTAATTTAAAATACATTGCTAGATCTAAAACTTTTTTTGATGCTGACAGTTTTGATATCTCACAAGCCATAGTTTGATAGTTTGGTTGCAATATTAACTTACTAAAATACACTGTCCAAATCCACATACTAAATTTTATCTGAATTTACAAACATTTAACATACAAAATTAAATATAATGTGAGTTGCTTGCCAATTTCACTCCTAATCCCATTTTACAAATGGTGAAAATTAATTTGCTTGAGTTACTAAACAAATTACACATTACATCTTTAAGTTATCAACATAAATCTCATTAATTGTAACACTAAGACTAATATTATAAAAACTGAAAAGCATAAACAATAATATAGAATTAACATTTGACAGTTAGTGTACTGGGTTACTGCTAAAGTATTTAAACAAACTCATATAGTGAAAAGTCAGTACTCATTAAAATTTTTCAACAAATTGCAATCCTTATGTTTTTATAGACACAAATATTATATAGTATATATTATATAGGATAGTGTATATTACAAAATGCTTTAATGCTGAGGGCAATTAATGGTGTCTAACACATATTCAAAATGTGTGTGTACTGGTTACATTTCAATACAAAGAAACAAAAATCATCTACATCATAATTACAAAAATATTCACTGGTTACTGGCCACATAATAGTTAAACATTCTAACAAAATTTCTTACTAATTGAACCAATTATATTGATGGTTCAGAACAAAAGTAAAAATTGTATGTGTCATATCAATAATTATCATGTCCCTTGTAAATCTTACCTTTATGTCAGTTTTGTCACTTATTATATCTAGTTTAGAGTTTATTGATTCTCTTTAGACTAATATACAGCACTTTATTTATACTTAGTGTCACTTCTCATTTACAATATCTAGTATGTCACTTTTACTCATAGAATTCTTTTTTGACATTAGAGTGTCACTTTCACTTTCTTTTGTTTTCTTAGTCCTTCATTAGTTATTTGGGCAGATAACTTATTATTACACATATCTGATATGTTATTAATATAAACATCATTAATACTTCAATACAGAAACTCTAACTATATAATAATTAATGAACCTAACTTATTTTATTGACATTGTACCTAACCTATCTGGACTAGGCTCTGTTTATTTTTATTGTTAATGGAATAAATCCGCTTATAGTCCAAGCCACGTATTTTATAATCAACTAAACGCTATGTAACTTACCGTCTGTGGCTTAAGTCAATGTCTTTAAAAATTGACATGTTTCGGGACACTTGTCCCATCCTCAGAATATTTAAAAAGTCTCTTCATACCATCATACGATGGCACAGTCGTCAATATATTAAAAATATTAAAATCCATATAACACAAAACACAATTACACTACACAAAGTACGCACACAACAATTTTCGGTGTACACCGCACGGTAACCGACAGCGCACTGGTTCATATTTGACTCGTGTCGCGACAATATCGCAATGCAGTATCATACAGGACATTAGATTTAAAGTTCAGCTGATCATTTAAAACATGTGGCCTGGTAGCAGGATTATTATACGCTCTATATATTTCAAACTCTTCAAGGGCGTTCATGTAACGTCCTTTATTACAAAAGTGAAGGGGTATCAAGTTGGTATGAAAATTAGTGTAGTTGTGATTTTCATCAATAAGATGTTTAGCGAATTTGGATTTTACATTTTCTGTGTTGTGAAAATAAGTGGGTGGCTTATGTTCAACAAACCTCTTGAGAAAACCACGGCCCGTTTGACCCACATAAAAAGCATCACAACTATTACATATTAATTTATAGATCCCTGTTTTCTTTTCAAAGACGGTTGGTTCCCAAGTACGAAGGCTATTTAAAATGTTATTTGTAGTTTTATATGTGACAACAACGTTTGACTTGTTTAAAACAGAAGACAGAATTCTAGGTAGAAAGCTCATGTATGGTATAGAAATGTATTTATACACACTGTCCCCAGGTACCCTTAGCGTGTTTGCGTTTTTTCGTCTCATATGTTTTTTAAGGATATTATTTACTACTGCTTTTTTGTAGCCATTGGTGACCGGAATGTGTTTAATTGTATTCAGTTCGTATTGATAATCCTTGTCGCTGATGGGCAATGATAAGAGGCGGTTAACCATGCTGTGGAAAGCATGGTTTATTTTGTACTTTCTTATTGATTTGGTACTTTCTTGTAGTCATAGCGCAAAATAGTTACATATTAATAATCAAGCTTTATCATTTAATTTTATTATATTCTGTCTAGTTAAAGTGGTATGTTTATAGTTAGGTTTAATAGAAAAGGTTTGCTTGGTGGTCAATGGGTGTTAAATCGTAGTTTGTTTATGGAAGATCCAAACTGTCACGTTACAACATACCTAGCGTTAAGAGTGTTTAGGGTTATTTATATTAAATTTATTAAACTTACATTTTTTAATACAAAATTATAGGTTTGCAAAGATTATATATTGTTCCAAATTTAGTAAATTCTAAAATAATAACTATAAGTTTATTATTTCCTTAAAAACATCCTTCTTCAAATATAATACAGCTATTTAATGATCTCAGCTTGATTAGAAAAGTGACATACACCAAACTTAATGTAATTTTCAATTCTTTATTTTCGGCTAAGTATATATAGGGAACAAGAGCTATTAACTAAGTATACTACAATAGTATATTATTGTTTTTCAAAAATTACAATGACCCCTATCATAAGAAGTTATATCTTCACACTGAAGCTACAAAATTTGGTTCCAAATTATTGTAAATAAACCAACTTGATAACAAGTGTAAAATTGTAATTACATACAAGCATGTTTGCAGGACACGTTATTATACATTCCGTGAAACGCGACGAATATTTGTGGCGACAAGTGTCATATGAGAGGAATGCAAATGTGTTTGGATGCCTACACAATATAGGTACAGTCCAGTGATGATACAATTTGTGCGTCGTTGGTTTCATTGGAAAAATTCATGCATATCACAAATTTTTCGAGCTAATGTAGTCAGCACATTACGTTGATGAATTTTTTTCAATTTTTTTCTCGATATTAGTCACGCAACAATGACTGTACATTTTACTAAAAAAAGTAACATAAACGTAACTGTATAATAAAATTTATTGAACATATATGATAAAAAATCGTTGCCGAACAGGTCACACTGTATGGTACTCAACCGGTTAATGACATAAACTTGTATCTTGGAAATAGATTTAGGAAATAAAAAATATAGTATTATATTTGAAAAATATCCACTAAAATGAGGATATGATCAATTTTATATTAATTAGGCAATAGAAAGCAATGAACCTCTTTCTTAACTTTTTTATTAACTTTCTTAAACAATTTTACTTCCATGTTCCTTACGGAAATGAAAGTATGGTGATGGCAAAAAAAATCGTATTCGAGATTAGTGCAGATTCTGATTATACTACCCTCAAAACATGAAAAAAGTCATTCTTCGAAAAGAGTCTGTGTGTGTGTCTGTCTGTCTTAGATTTTTTTTTTCTATGGCAAACGATAACAGCCGCAAATTCAAACAGAATCAAATAATTTTTTGCATACAGCCCTGATTTGCCGAGTACTCAAGATTTGCTGTTTTTGGTGAAGATCGGTTAAGGGAAAGGGGTAGTTTATTTGCAACATTTTTTTTAATCAAAGGTAATTTTTTCCTCTGGCAAACGATAACAGCTACAAATTCAAACAGAATCAAATAATGTTTTGCATACAGCCCAAAATTTTAGAGTTCTCAAGACCTATTGTTCTTTGTTAAGATGGGTTAAGGGAACGGGGTAGTTTACCTGCAACGTTTTATGTTTTAACAAGGGTATTTTCTATGGCAAACGATAACAGCCGTAAATTCAAACATAATCAAATAATATTTTGCATACAGCCCGGAATTGTATAGAGTCCTCAAGACCTATTGTTTATGGTAAAGATCGGTTAAGAGAAAGGGGTAGTTTACTTGCCACATTTTATGTTTTAGCAAGGGTAATTTTCCTATGACGAACGATAACTGCCGTACATTCAAACAGAATCAAATTACGTTTTGCATGCATCCCTAAATTGGAGAGGACTGAAGGTTTATTGATTTTTGTGAAGATCGGGTATGGGAAAGGGGTAGTTTACCAGCAACGTTTTATGTTTTAACAAGGGTAATTTTTTTATGACGAACGATAACTGCCGTAAAATCAAAGAGAATCAAATAATATTTTGCATACGTTCCTGAATTGTTAAGTACTCAATATCTGTTCATTTTGGTGAAGATCGGTTAAAGGAAAGGTGAAGTTTACCACCAACACTTTATGTTTTAACAACGCTAATTTTTCTATGACGAACGATAACTGCCGCACATTCAAACAAAATCAAATATTTTGTTGCATACTTTCCTGAATTGTAAAGGACTGAAGGCCTATTGATTCTGGTGAAGATCGGTTAAAGGAAAGGTGTAGTTTACCACCAACACTTTATGTTTTAACAACGGTAATTTTTCTATGACGAACGATAACTGCCGCACATTCAAACAAAATCAAATATTTTGTTGCATACTTTCCTGAATTGTAAAGGACCGAAGGCCTATTGATTTTGGTGAAGATCGGTTAAGGGAAAGGGGTAGTTTACCTGCCACGTTTTATGTTTTAACAAGATTAATTGTTTCTATGATGAACGATAACTGCCACACATTCAAACAGAATCAAATAATGTTGTGCATACATCCCTGAATTGTAGAGGACTCGAGGCCTATTGATTTTGGTGAAAATAAGTTAAGAGAAAGAAATAGTTTACCTTTATGTGATAACTAGGTTAATTTTTTCTATGACGAACAATAACTGCTGTAAATTCAAACATAACAAATAATTTTTGCATACATCCCTTAATTGCAGAGAACTCAAGACTTGTTGATTTTGGTGAAGATTGGTTAAGGGAAAGGGGTAGTGTAACTGCAAATTTTATGTTGTGACAAGAGAAATTCTTTCATGAAGGACGATAATTGCCATAAATTCAAATAATCAAATAATTTTTACATATGTGCCTGTGTTGTAGAGGACTGAATTACGGACTGTAGAGGACTGTACATTCATGAATTGTTAAGTACTCAAGATCTGTTCATTTTGGTGAAAATCGTTTAAGGAAAAGGGGTAGTTTACCACCAACACTTTATGTTTTAACAACGGTAATTTTTTCTATGACGAACGATAACTGCCGCACATTCTAACAAAATCAAATATTTTTTTGCATACGATCCTGAATTGTAAAGGACTGAAGGCCTATTGATTTTGGTGAAGATCAGTTACGGGGAAAAGTGTAGTTTACCTGAAACATTTTTTGTTGTAACAGAGAAAAGTACTTAATTTTGATAAATAAAGTATCCTGATAAGAAGATCTTAATAATCCACTGTAGAAACGTAGATGAAATATAACAGAGTAAAGTACTTAATTTTGATAAATAAAGTATCCTGATAAGAAGATCTTAATAATCCACTGTAGAAACGTAGATGAAATATCTATAAATGAAGAGGCTAGTTGAACGGGGTGGGGATAATTTTCTATAAATGAAAATTATAGTTGAAGGGGGAGGGGATAATTTTTATTTTTATGACATGTGTACTACGTTATCGGCAACAAAGAAGTAGTTTGTTGTTAAAATTCCTTCCTGGGCTGTTTGGTGATGATCCAATGTATTCTACAAAACTAGACGTTTAGGCTGTGCTATCGACTGCCATCGTCAGTGAACATTGAGTGCACAATCGTGAGGTAGTATACGTTAGTGATCACAGTACTGTGGTTAAGGCTGAAGAAAGGAGTAGTTTCTATGGAAATAGTTCATTTCGAAAAGTATTTTAAATATAAATCTTAGAACATGGAAGTCGTGTATGGTTCTCCATACCGATGTTTTATTGTGGTCAACCTAATGTCAAGTGAACACCTCGGTGTAATCAAAATTTTGTTTGATGTGAGTAGATATACACGCGGCTGTGTTGGAAAATATACGCCCGGGCACGTGTGTTTGTGTGTGTTTAAAAACGCGAATGTCCACAAAAACACAAAAGTATCTACGACCAGAATGCGAGGTTTTCTGTTTGTTGATATGCGATTAACAAGAGTAAGACAAAATATGATTGTCGTTTGTGAGTCCCATTTTAAGGTTTTTTATGTGTTAATCCTAATCTTTAAGACTTTTACAAACATTTTTTTAATATTTATGCACAAAAATATTTGTAATGGCTATGGTAAAAATAATTATATATTATTTAGAATAATTTCTGTTACCTATGAGTTAGAAACATTTATGAGAAAGCTTAAGTGGTTTACATTATCTGTGCTAACAACAATTTTTTTCCAATATTATATACACATTAAGTTAAACCAACACTGCGAACAATAACCAAATCTCTGCTGTATCGGCAGAAAGAGAATGGACATTATGAAATAAATCATTCTTGAGTAATAACACAAACTGTGCGTGAATGTATTAAGCAATGATTTTAAGTATATGTCTATATAACTCTGGAAATAAAGCTAGTCCTTTAAGTTCAAACATTGTATATTTGAACAGTGATAAATAATTTTATTTACATTTCATAGTTCATAATTGTATTAAAGTTACACAAACATAGGAAAATTATTGAATAAAACATTAAATCTAAAGGAAATGTCACTTTAAATATAATCAATATACTGTATCTTATCTAAACGACATTTAGAGTTTAAGTCTAAGTGGAGTAGATTGTTATTAACCCGAAAAAATCTCCGTACACTCAGAAAAAAAAAAATGCAAATATATTATTATTGTTAGTGTCCAACACACGCTGCAATGCATTCTGAACGTCTTCCCAAGTATTTAATTTAATTTTATGTTAATTATTTACTGTGAACCATTATGATATCATGTTACTAAAAAGAAATAAAATCCCATGGGTATTCTACTCCAACAGATGTCTATTTACCCTAAAACACCGTTGAAGTCACAGAAGAAAAACGATAGAAATTTAGCCAAACAGAATCTAAGTTTTTCTCATATCTGTGTACACGGCACATAGACGGCAAGGAGACGCGTAAAATCAAGGTCTATTCCGGAAAATAAATACTTTTTTTTAGTCAGAAGTTACCAAACACATTGTGTCTCTTTGTTTGTAACAGCTTACAGAAGGAAAGGGAATATAAAATATTAAACGTAAATATTAATAGTTTATAGCATTAAACGTAAAAAACGTAAATGCTTATAACAAAGCAGAAAAGAATACTGACTCTTCTTTTCGTGAATGGAGATGCTTTTCAGAAAAAAAGAATCGCTGTGTGAATGCTTTGTCAGTGCAAAACATCTCAATACCTATTCAGCCAGAATACTGCCTTTGGCATTATCATTCCGTCCTCGTGTTTTTATTGTGCGTGTGCACTCACACATTATTAAAAGAAAATGTTGGGTATTTAGAGAGGCTCTTTACACAAAATAGATATAATTTAATACGATTTATTTAATACACTAGTAGTGGAAAAACAGCTATACCAAAACAGGTGTACAAGTGCTTTTAGGACAGTTTCTGCTTTCTGATAAGCAATAAAACACTTAAAAAAAATTAAATAAAATTTCCATGGAAAATTAATCTGATTTATGTGATCAACATTTACAATTTTTAAATACTTCTGCTTTCAGAAAAAGTGATATGTCAAAGCTTTATTACATAATTAAATAAAAATTCTTAATAGTTTTTAAAAAATATAAAAACACTTGGTAAGTTTCACAAATTTTTTAATTACCTCTGACAGCTGTTTCGACTAACTAATCAATTGTCAAAGAGGCGATTGAATAAAAATTACTAAACACAGGATGTTAGTGGAGTGTAGGTGGTGAACATCTGTTTAGGGCGTATCTGGAACATCTGTGTTGAGATGGCGAGGGGGGCTGCAAGAGACAAGGGAAGGTCAGGTGTCTTTAAAAACTAAATACAATCATGAATGCAAAATGATTGTATCTAAATCATGATTGGATTTAGTTTTTAAAGACACCTGACCTTCCCTTGTCTCTTGAACACCCCCCTCGCTATCTCAACACAGCTGTTCCAGATACGCCTTAAACAGATTTTCACCATCTACACTCCACTAACATCCTGTGTTTAGTAATTTTCAATCATTCGCCTCTTTGACAATGGCTTAGTTAGTCGAAACAGCTGTCAGAGTTAATTAAAAAATTTGTGACACTTACCAAGTGTTTTTATATATTTTACAAAACCTTTGTATTAATATGTTTGTTGCGCATTGGAAGCTCTTGAAAATCTTGAGTTGTTCCAAAAACGCTATGTAGAAAAGGCTGGGTTTTAAACGAAAAGAAGTGGACTGTAATTCTGTTGTATGATATGCATTTATTGAAACGTTAAATTTTATAGACCATTGTCGACACGTGCGGATGTTTTGAGGGCATAACGCCCGTAAAATTAGCTTTGAAAGAAGTCGCAGTCCATAGTAAATGGACGCAGGTTGTCTGAATAAATTAGTGAGTACGATACATGAAAATAATTAAGAATGATCCAGAAGCCGCGGCTGGAAGAGAGACTTTTAACGAGAGTACAGCTCGGAGTCTGGTTAGAAACTAAAACTAACTTGTCTACCGTCAGTAAAGCTGACTGCCGGCAGCGCTTGATAAGCAAGTGATGTCATCCGCGCGTGTCGCATTGCAGTGGTACGGAGCACAGCTGATAAATAAAGTACACAGTTTGAACATACTGCCCGCTCAAAATCGGGACGATTTTGTAAATTAAACATTAAATTAATAATATAATAGTTAGATTTACATGGCAAAAATAATACAACAATTGGTGTATTGGCTACAGCGCAATGACATAATAACAGTAATATGATTAACAGGATAAATTCAGTTAATAATTATAAAGTATATAAGAAATCAACCCTTATGCAAATAGCAAGGGCAAACTGACAGTAAAATTACCCAAAATATAACAGTAACACAGTACACATAATAATACAATGATTAAGTAGACGTTGATCTTTCCCAAATAATACCCATTGACATTTGCAAAGCATTATAATAACAAGTGATAACACCATAAAAATATAATAATTGCACCATGATATTGACACAACAAACCCCAATAAATTTCACAATATATGACCATTAGAAAATACAATACATACATAGAATAATTGATACCATAAGTAACACTTGTAGTTCTCGGAACTTTGAACACATAAACATACGACAATACAACAACATCCATAAATAATTGATAGTACAATGAAAACACAGCACTATTGCAATAATAGCTATCGGCACGTAATAATAATACTTACAACGTTAATGATACAATTGACTTGTATGCTCGCCCTGGGGAATGTCCCGGGCGTAGTCCAGGCAATGTGACAAGTTCACAATCCTAGGGCGTCTCGTATGGCACGCATACGACTAGTTTGTTGCCACCGGAAGGGGGCATAATTTGTGGATGGGTCGGCGTAAGATACCTAGCGCGGTGCGAACTTCTGCGACGCGTACTAAGGAATCTTGACCCGGAAAAAACATTAGTAATTACCCCACGCTTCCACTGTAGTGGGGGGGAATTATCATCCAAAATGAGGACAAGCTGTCCGACATTCAAATTCCTTAACGGGGTGCGCCATTTGTTGCGCTGCTGCAACTGGTGCAGATAATCTCTAGACCACCGTTTCCAGATGGTCTGTGTAAACTTTTGGAGCAGAAGCCATCTGCCCAAATGACTAGCATTGCTTTGGTTATAGTCGGGTTCCGGAAGTGCAGTCAGTGGAGCACCGACCAGGAAATGAGCAGGAGTTAAGGGTTCAGGGTCTCTAGCATCGTCGGACACAGCACATAAAGGGCGTGAATTAAGGCAAGCCTCAATTTGAGAGAGAAGAGTAGAGTATTCCTCAAAATTCAAGATCGTACCGCCTATTACGCGACGCAAATGATATTTAGCACTCCTTACACCTCTTTCCCACAAACCACCGAAATGAGGGGCTGAAGGAGGGATAAAGGACCACTTGATACCACGGAGACCACAAAACTCCTGAGAAGATTGCTCAACTTCCTTTGAGTTTAAAAATTTGTACCAATCATATAAGGTGTGGTTGGCACGACGAAAATTCGTACCATTATCTGAAAATATCTGCGCGGGAATACCTCTGCGCGCGATGAACCTTTTTAAAGCCGCTATAAAGGCGTTGGAAGTGAGATCCGACACCAATTCTAAATGATGGCCTTTGTGCACATGCATATCAATAACGCGATGTATGCCTTGGACGTGGACTTTGAGCGCTGCTCAATGACACACTTATGTATTACTGAGCGGATATAAGATTTGTCGTGAATGATCCAATATTTGTGTCTGAGCGAAGCTTGAGTTGATTGCACCCCAGAGTGCAACAAACGGATATGTTCATACTCAATTATTAATCTCGTGAGATGAGAATGCGGGTGCAAAATTATTTGGTGTTTACTCGCGTAATTAAGTGGGGAGAATTGTAAGCGTCCGCCCACTCTTAAAATGTTTGAGTCGTCCAGGAGAGGGTTGAGTGCAAGAATTTTACTGCTGCGAGGAAGGCAACGATGTGCCTCAAGTTCCTTAACTTCTATGCCGAAGTGCAACTGCTGAGATTGCCGGACAAAAAACAAAAGTGTGTCATACAATTCTTGAGCAGACAAAAAGGACGTGGCCCTGTCAACAACCGGGAGCCTAGAGTTGCGAATAAATCTGCGGCAATATGCGAAGACGCGAATGAGCCTAGTAAGGGATGAATAATTTTCAACATAGCTATGTGTTGAGGATGCGATAATTAGTGAGGTTTGAACCTGCTTGCGACGTTCCTGCTCAAGGTCGGGGTAAGTACAGGGAGCATGAATGTCGAAGGCACTAACGGGCCATGATGCTGACTCATGGGCTAACCAGGACGGACCATGCCACCATTGAGTATGGCAGTGGAAACTACGAGGCAGGCAACCGCGTGATAAAATGTCGGCAGGGTTGTCAGTTGATACTACATGAGGCCAAGTTCCCCTGCTGCTAACAAGACGCTGTATTTCCGCGACACGGTTGGCCACAAATACCTTCCAGCGGGAAGATTGTTGATGTATCCAATGCAGCGCTATCATCGAGTCCGAATAGAGATATAGTCCGTCAAAATCGTAGTTGATGGCGTTTAAAACCTTGGAAGTTATTTGCGCCAGCACAAAGCACAGAGTTCAAGGCGTGGTAGCGTTATCTGTTTCAGCGGAGCGACCCTAGATTTAGCACACAACAAGTTTGACGATATGGCGCCGTTCGAATAGACCGGCCGCACATAAATGCAACACGCGTAACCTTTAGCCAAAGCGTCGGCGAATCCGTGAAGCTGTAATGAACTAATTGGATAATTGTTCGAAATCTTAACCGACCTCGTAATCTTAAAATGAGCGTCGGAAACTAATTGAGAGTATAGTTCTAGCCATTGATTGGCTAATGACCCAGATAGGGGTTCGTCCCAATTTGTGCCCGCCAACCACAACTGTTGTACGAAATGTTTGCAGCAAAATGTTTTGGGGGCAAATAGACCCAGCGGGTCGTAAATCCCAGCAATGACCGACAACACGCTTCTTTTGTTGAACACGGTCGAATTATCATCACCCCTAACGGTATATAAAAAATTATCCTTATCAACGTTCCATTGGATTCCCAATGTACGCACGTTTTGACCTTTGGTGAAGTCATGGGATACTTGGGCGCGAAAGGCCATAATCTTATGGTGGTTAGAAAACC
The DNA here is from genome assembly GCA_034769895.1 of Magicicada septendecula. NCBI lineage: Eukaryota > Metazoa > Arthropoda > Insecta > Hemiptera > Cicadidae > Magicicada > Magicicada septendecula. The sequence goes on along the minus strand of CM068371.1, from coordinate 354,501,584 downwards.
ACTTATGTAACGTGAAACCATACCTATTTAGCAAATTCACGATCTCGCATTTCATTTTAGCTAACACGTTCGGATCATCCGAACCCGTTATAAGATCATCTACGTAAAAATCATTGGCTATGTCCCTAGAAGCTATAGGGTAGTCGGATTTACTTTCGTAGGCTATCTGAGCCAGACAACGTGTAGCAAGGAAGGAAGCACTAGCAGTGCCATACGTAACCGTCCTTAAAGCGTAATGTTGTAATTCCTTATGCGGCGCGTCACGCCAAACGATGCGTTGCAAGTTTGAATCCTTTGGGTTAACTATTATTTGACGATACATCTTTTCTATGTCTGCAATAAGTACATATCGGTGGGTACGGAACCGAACAATTATCGAGAACAGATCCTGCTGGATCGTAGGACCGACCATTAGAGTATCGTTGAGGGACAGATTATTTGTGGTTTTAGCGGAGGCGTCAAATACCACGCGCAATTTAGTGGTTAGGCTGGAGTCCTTGAAGACTGCGTGATGGGGCAAATAAAAAATATCTGAGTTGTCAAGCGACAAATCGTAATCATTAAGTGGAGACATGTCACCACGTTTCAAGTATTCACTCATGAACTCGCTATAATCCTTGTAAAGGATAGGGTTCTGCTTGAACTTGAACTCTAGCGATTGGAACCTGCGGATAGCTCCGCGGAGACAATCTCCCAAATGAAATTTATCACACCTGCGGGGCAGGGATACCACGAATCTCCCTTCGCGGTTGCGGATAGTGTTTTTCACAAAATGTTTTTCACACGGCGAGTCCTCAGAGCAGGGTTCGCGACTAAAGACCTCCTCCAACTTCTAGAATTCTTTTAGTTGCGAGGAAATCTGACTATCATCCTTGCAGACCATAAAGGACGAAACTGTTTTAGTTATGTCGACGTTGAAGGGTAAATTACCGGCCAAAATAAATCCTAACTTAGTCTCCTGAATTATAGGAAAGTGCGGTCCGCGCATATTTTTAATGGGCTCAATTAGTTGGAGATAATATTGAGCGCCGAGTAGTACATCGACTTGCGACGAGCAGTGTAGGTGTGGATCAGCCAAGAATATGTGCTTGGGTAAATTCAAAGAGGCAAGATCGAACGACTTCGCCGGTAAATCATTAGTTATACTGGGTAGTACGGCACACTGTACGTTTAACGTAAAGGGTCTATAGCGAGAATGTAGCTTTACCTTTGTACTAAAGTCAGCCTGGGAAAGCGAATTGTTTATACCCGTGACGGGCAGTTGCGATTTAACCAATTGAAGGCCCATTCTGCGGGCGAAATTCATTGTGCAAAAGTTTGCTTGCGAGCCAGAATCCAGTAAAATTCTAACGGGTAATTTTCTACCGGCCTTATTTAGCTAAGTAATGTATGACAATAATTTCGAATGTGTTAACTGGCAGGTTGAGATTGTTTAAAGCATTTATATTGGCTGAGATTTCATCAATGAATTTAGATATGCTGACTTGGGATTCTTGTTGAACCAATGGTACGTCCAGGACATTCCCGACATGCTGGGCGGAGACAATTAGCTTACTGTCATATCTATTCTTCAACAGATCGATAGCCACCGCGTAATTGTCATGAGTGATTGGTAATGACTTTATTACGTTAAGCGCCTCTCCATATAATGACGAGTGCAAATAGTGAAGTTTCTGTATGTCCGTCAGATCGGCTCTGACGTGAATTAGTTCAAGAAAAATGTGATAATAATGCTGCCACTCAATAATACTACCCGCAAACCGTGGTAATTTGATCGGTTCCAACTGAATGGGGGGTGTTTTAAGATGTTTACTTTCAGCATTAATTAATGGTTTCTGGTTCATATGCTCAACTTGCTCCAGCAGATGTTGCAATTTACACTCTATGTTACAAAGATCGTCTTCCGTTTGTACCCTATCACTCGCTAAAGCGAAGTCCGCTTCCTCGGATTCGATTTGGGATTGAATCTCATCGTATTTAATGGATAATTCCATCAAATGTCGAAGTTTTATTTTTAGCGCATGATGATCGCTGGTTTCCAAATCAAAGTTATCCGCGAAAGTATTTACTCGGGATATTGAGGCTTTAATTGTGCCTCGTTTTTTTATTAGAGCCTTTACATCTGCCATTATTACAATTTAAGAAAAAAGAAAAATACTTTGGCAGAATTTGAACATAGAGCATGTGAACCATAAACTTAAGTTTTGATAAATCTGAATACTTTGCGGTAGCTAGCGATCGTTATTTATATGAACATAATACTTGCTAGAATATATGCTTACTCTCTCTATTAATCAAACTTTGTTGGCAATTAAAAATTATTAAAATCATGAATTTAAATGACAGTAACATATATTTTTATCTTTGATGTTTGAACTCACAATGAACTGCCAACCACTTGCTAACTTGTATTGTGTAATGATGGTGTGTGTTTATACAAGGGTGTCAAAAAATAACTGCTAAATGTAAAATATTGCTTGAAACGTTAAGTATGAGTAAAAAGTTCATAGTCACGTGGAAGTTGATCCAGTCGTGCTGAAGCTGGCTTCGATCCCGTTGATCGATCCTGTTAGGAGCTGTTGCACCTCCTGTCTCTCCTGGTCAGATGACGCCTTATATTGTAGCCCTCCATAATTTAAAGCTGTGGAACTTTTTTACGTGAAATCGCAAATGCTGTCCTGCTGTGTCCCGTCGTCTCTGGTCTACTGCTCCGCCGAATCTTGTCGTGTTGATTGTGATGTAATTTACAAAAATGGTGTCGCTTGTGGACGAAAATTTGGTCGCTCAGGACCAAGAAGTGCCCGTAAGGCCAAAGTAATATGCGGTCGCTTGTGGACCAAGAAATGCTGCCCGTAGGGCGGGAATAAATTCTGTTCGGTTGGACCAAAAATGTTGCCGTTTTTGGGCCAAAAATATGATATCCGTCCCGTGAGGACCAAAAATGTTGTCGCTGCGGACAAAGAAATGCGGTCGCTTGTGGACCAAAAATAAGAAATCCTGCCCGTGAGGACCAAAAATGTTGCGCATTGGAAGCTCTTGAAAATCTTGAGTTGTTCCAAAAACGCTATGTAGAAAAGGCTGGGTTTTAAACGAAAAGAAGTGGACTGTAATTCTGTTGTATGATATGCATTTATTGAAACGTTAAATTTTATAGACCATTGTCGACACGTGCGGATGTTTTGAGGGCATAACGCCCGTAAAATTAGCTTTGAAAGAAGTCGCAGTCCATAGTAAATGGACGCAGGTTGTCTGAATAAATTAGTGAGTACGATACATGAAAATAATTAAGAATGATCCAGAAGCCGCGGCTGGAAGAGAGATTTTTAACGAGAGTACAGCTCGGAGTCTGGTTAGAAACTAAAACTAACTTGTCTACCGTCAGTAAAGCTGACTGCCGGCAGCGCTTGATAAGCAAGTGATGTCATCCGCGCGTGTCGCATTGCAGTGGTACGGAGTATTTACATTTCGGCCGCCTTGGATTGTAGTTACACAGTTGGCCTGGACGCCGGTAGAGTAGTCGAAAACGTGAGTAACCGTCATCTCGATTTACCTAGAGCGTTATGTAATGCGCTATGTGTGAACAGTCACGTAGGGACTTTCGTTATTTTTCAGCTCAAAATCAATATACATAACTAATCATTATATATTGTGATTCAAAATTGCACAGAAATCTCTGGAGACCTAGTTCTATAGCTAAAAATAAGAAAAAAGTTCATATAAACATAGGTCCGAAAACGGTTCCTTAGCGAGTTACGTTTAGCGAAGCAGTTTGCCCTGATTTCTGCTCCCACGGTAAAATAACGCCATACTGTAATTCTTGGGGTTTAAAGTGAAGAGTAAATTTCGTAATTTCTTATGGTTTTTGATCTGAAAAATTGAATAAAAGTGGTCCGAAACCTCTATCTCAATTAGTTTCTAAGCAACACTGTGTAAAATACAAAACATTGGAGTCGAAAAATACACATTTTACTTCCATATTCCTTAAGGAATGGAAGTATGGTGATGGCAAAAAAAATCGTGTTCGAGATTATTGCAGATTCTGATTCTACTACACTCAAAACATGAAAAAAAGTCGTTTTCCGAAAAGTGTCTGTGTGTGTGTCTGTAGATTTTTTTTCTACGGCAAACGATAACTGCCGCAAATTCAAACAGAATCAAATAATTTTTTGCATACAGCCCTGATTTGTAGAGTACTCACGACCTATTGTTTTTGGTGAAGATCGGTTGAGGGAAAGGGGTAGTTTACCGGCAACGGTTTTTTTTTATCAAGGAAAATTTTTTTTTTGCAAACGATAAAGCCGCAAATTCAAACAGAATCAAATAATGTTTCGCATACAGCCCTCAATTGTAGAGTTCTCAAGACCTATTGTTTTTGGTGAAGATCGGTTAAGGGAAAGGGGTAGTTTACCTGTAACGTTTTATGTTTTAACAAGGGTATTTCCTATGGCAAACGATAACAGCCGCAAATTCAAACAGAATCAAAAGATTATTTGCATACAGCCCTAAATTGTAGAATTCTCAAGACCTATTGTTTTTGGTGAAGATCGGTTAAGGGAAAGGGGTAGTTTACCTGCAACGTTTTTTTAACAAGGGTATTTCTTATGGCAAACGATAACAGCCGCAAATTCAAACAGAATCAAATAATTTTCTGCATACAGCCCTGGTTTGTAGAGTCCTCAAGACCTGTCGTTTTTGGTAAAGATCGGTTGAGGGCAAGGGGTAGTTTACCTGCAACGTTTTTTTATCAAGCGTATTTTCTATGGCAAACGATAACAGCCGCAAATTCAAACATAATGAAATAATTTTTTGCATACCTCAGTGAATTGTAGAGGACTCCAGGAATTTTTATTTTGGTGAAGATCGGTTAAGGGGAAGGGGTAGTTTACCTGCAACCTTTTACGTTTTAACAAGAGTAAAGTACTTGAAAATTCATTTAAACTTTTTCAAACAATGGTAATTGTTAAAAATAAAATAATTTTGTTGCCAGGCAATAAAATTATAGTTTTTTCATTTATGTATTTTTTTCTCAGTTATGTACTCTTTACGTTTCCATTTTATTATTATGACTACCGCAATGAAAAGGCAGGGAAGACACACACACACACACACACACACACACACACACACACAGTTCGCGTTATTTTTGGCCTCATTCATGTTTATTTTCTTACATTTGCACGGTTTTTAAATGGAAAGTGCCGAACCCATACCAACGTAACGCATGCAAGCCGAAAAAGTGTCCAGCGTGGATAGCGATTTCGTTCCTGTGGATCGCTGGGCAGTGTAACTGCACGTGTTTACAGAGGAACGATTAATAGACAGACTTTTCGTCTTTAGGGAATATTTAGGTAATATTTAATTTCGAAAATGATTTTAAATATAAATCTTAGAATATGGAAGTCATGTATGGTTCTCCATACCGATATTTAGATTTGGGATAAAATAAATTCGTTAATTCGTCAATAAACAAATAAAAATTTCTACTTAACTTTGTAGAGAATTTAATTTTGAAAAATGTGATGTGTATAAAGTTTATTAAAAGTAGATACAAATTTTAAAAAATTGACTTTTATTAAAAACAGAACAGACCAAAATGCGCCAGAAAAGTGTTACAATTTCAAACAGAACAAAGAATTACGTAAACGTTTTAACAACAAATGTAATTGTAAACGAATCAAAAACTTATTGAACTTTTCCTTCAAATGACTAAATATCAAAATTGTTAAATTGGCTGCAAACGTTTGTTCAAAGCAGTTCTTCAATGTGGCCATTTTGTTGAATGCAGAATTCAGCTCGGCGAATTCATGCTAGTCGGGCACGTCTTATTCTTAACAGTAGCTTCATATTCTATTATGCGATGTCTCAATTCTTCTTGTGTACCAATACGACCGTAATAAACTAACGACTTCATCCAACCCCAAAGGAAAAGTCTGCTGGCGTGAGACATCGAGGTGGCCATTTTACTGGTCCGTTTCGACCAATCTACCGCTTACCGAATGTATTATTTAAATGGTTCGTCAAATCAGGACAGTAGTGTGCAGAAGCTCTGTCACTCAAAAACCATATTTGCACTCTATCTGCAAGTGGAATATCTTCCAAGATTCCCATCAGATTCGTTTTGCCTTCCATTAAGCCTTGGTGGTAATAAAAAAGGGCCTAAGAGAGTATCACCAAGAAGACAGCACTACACATTAAATGGAAAAATATGTTGGTTATGTCTTGATAGCAGTTTCATGTGGGTTTTCTTCTGCCCAAGTGTGGGTGTTTCAACAGTTGACAATCCCATTTCCTGTAAATTGTAACACAATTTTCTGGCCCATTTTGACCTGTTTTGTTTGTAATTCAAGTCAAATTTCTCAAATTTGTTCTCATTTTTGATAAACATTATACACATCACATTCCTCATAATTAAATTATCTACAAAGTTAGTTCAAGATTTGTAATCGGTTATTACCGATTCGAATTAACGAATTAATTTTATCCCAAATCTAAAAATGTGTGTTTTTCGACTCCTATTTACAATTTTTCTTATAACCTAATTAAGATAGAGCTCTAGGACTAAATTTATTTAATTTTCCGGATCAAAACCCATAGAAACCACCAAGTTTACCCTTCACTTTATACCCTAAGAATTTTAGTATGGCGTCATTTTACCGTGGGAGCAGAAATCAGGGCGAACTGGTTCGCGAGCCGTAACTCGCTAACGAACCGTTTTCGGACCTACGTTTATATAAACTTTTTTTCTTATTTGTAGCTACAGAATCAGGTCCCGAGAGATTTCCGTGCAATTTTGAGTCACTCTGTATAATCAAACAAGATATAGCAAAGAATGCAGTGGTACTAAGTGTATACAAATAATATTTCTGATCAGAAGGTAAGTTTGAACGCAGAGAGGTCTGGTGAATAATGAAGACAATCAATATATAGTATGTGTATGTTATAAACAACAATGTTGTATAATGCAAATTTAAGTAAAGACAACAAGTAAATTAAACGAGAAAGAAAGAAAAAACATTCCTTAACTACAAGCCAGGTGAAAAGAGCGCAACCAACAAAAGGCAATATTAAACACTTAGGTGGGAATAGCGTAATTGTTGTATTGAAAGTGGTGATGATGAACGAGTATGTTTTGGGAATAATGCAATCGGTAAACTATAGGAGAAAGTTGTTATTAACGAATAAATTATGAATAAACTGTGAGATATGGGAAGAAACTGGTTTACAATAATACTATGTACTTAAAGGTGTCATTTTAAAATTTTATGTTATGTAAGTTACATATTTCAATTTAGTTCGTACAAATACATAATTATATATGTGTGGTGGACAAGTTTTATTCTTGAGGTATTACGTAAACAGACGTTTCAGAATTATTTGATTCAATTTTTTTCACGCGCACTAAAACGTCTGTTCAAATACACTATTAGGACTATCTATACGCGTGTAACTGGCTCCAACTGAGCCAACTGGGTCAACTGACGTAACAGATGTAACAAGGTTACATGAAGCTGCTTTCAGTAGAAAAAACCAGGAAGCCTTCAGCAAAGGGAGAAATTAAATCAAGTTCATCCCAGACCAATAATAAAATATAGGCCTAAGTAACAATAATTTGAAAATGGATAAGATTTTAAACTTTTTTAGACTCCTTGTTGGCTATAATTTTTATAAGTAGAGTTGCATAAAATGTTTCAAATCATCTACTTTTTAGTAGTCAGTTATTACATATTACAGCACTATGAAGTAAAAGTGTGTTTGTGAAAGAACAAGATTTGTGAAAAGTTAGCAGCTTCACAAGTAACCGAAAACCACAAAATTATGTACATTGTGTAAAGTTGTTTGTATTGTTGGAGTTTTTGCTTACAAAAGTCAGCTATAGTCAGATACAAATCTTAGTTCCTTTTGTTAAGCCTTTAAATGCTTTTGAAAATCTGTTGTCTTAAGCCAAGAACCTGTCAGTTCAATGTCTTAGTGGCGCCTATAGACCTACACAATATTATGCGTACATGTACAGAGTATTTTCTACTGGAATAAAACGACTCTCCGCTAAACGATTCATAATTAAGAAACAAATAAACAAATGACAGTAACCTGGGAAAAAATTATAAACCTTACTTCTGACTATTGAAGTTAACTAATTTTAAATTTAATAATAATAATGCGTTTATATTATTTTTGTTTAAGCATATTCACATTAAAAAGATATTTACGTTTAACTACTACCCAATACATTTTGGACAGGCAAATAAACAAGAAACATAAATGTAAATTAAATTCTATGTGAAATCATTGGCGTCCTATAAATAATTTCAAACAGCCCAAGAACATACATAATGTATTGTGTTCATGTTTATCGTATAATATACGAGTCCAAAGAAATGTTGTACAAAAAGAATGTTTCCGCAAAACCTCTTCCATGCGGCCGTAGATTTTATCATTTTCTTTTTATTCACACAACGCAGGGAGCTTCTTCTCTCTATTCAGATACACCTGTTCATAAAGTGTTGTGCTTAGTAAAGCGTTTTTCGTTTGAATATATTTTGAGATACGTTATTAAATTCACATATGTATTGACCACATATTTCCTTTTCTATTATGAAGTTGCAAATTTTTTTTCTTTTACCAATCTGTTGATAATTTTTGTCTAGCCTAGTGCAGCAATCCACAATTGCTGAACAAAGCGGTTATGAAATGACAACCACAAGATCCCAAATGATTTAGCATGATACGTGACTCGGACAGAAAGGAATAATTCTGACACACTGAAACCTTATGGAGAAGCCTCTGACACACAAAAAAGCCTCGTCTCTTCAAATTACCTCACTTCACCAACCATTGCATACTCTTTGAAAAGACAAGGCTTCTGTCGTCGGTAAGTGCACATGGAATCCGCCTGATTCTTAAAAATCAATCGGCAATGAATCGGCGGGATGAGTTCCTCTAATTGAGTGCTCTTTGGACTCGAGTCGTGGCGAACCAATGATAATTTGCCTTTCTTCTGATTAGCTGGTGGTGTCAGACAACATCTTCGTGTGGACTCTAAAAGTTTATAAATATGTGTGTCCTACGCACAGATACTAGCCTTAACCACAGTTGAGTAGTCACTGACTGGGAAACCTTCTGCTCTAAAGATGTTCGTCGAAGACAGGGCCAAAACTTTTGCACCCAACCGTCTTGGACCATAGCTGTACAGCTCGGCAAGACAAAGCTCTGATAACATAATTTTTAAAGATTTAATTTAAAAATTTTAATTTATAATGGCTTGTCACACAACAAAAATTACTAATTTTTGTCTATTATTTATTGAGAGTAATATAGAATCAACTTCTATTCTAATATTTCTTATAACCTAATTACCAAAAATTACTATCGATTACCAATCATTGTCATAACATTTAATAGGCTACATTCTTTCATTAACTTGGTTAAATTAAAGCATGTCTCTTCCAAATTACTTTCCATATTAATAATACTCTTTTTCACTTAATATCTGTATAACGCAATGTGTATTATGATAAATGTGTATAATGACAGAATTATGATAAAGCATTGACTTAATACGTTATTAACAAATACTGTTTATTGACGTAGTTGTGTCTGTCAAAAATTATCAGGATGTATGGAACACAATATTATATTAAATATAAAATTTTCAAAACACAAATATTTTAGTATCATTTTAGTTTCACACACACACACACACACACACACACACACACACACACACACACACACACACACACACACACACACACACACACACACACACACACACACCATAAGAAGTAAATGTTTTTACACAAAATATTGTACAAAAACTGTAGATCAAGAGCATGAAATTAATTACTGAATGTGTTTCTAGAAAAAAATAATAGAGAAGTAATTGAAATATTCTGAAGAGTAACAAATTGTTTAATGAAATAATTAGTATATTTTGTACACCAGTGTATAAGAAAAGCTATTCAAACTATTGAAGTATGAAAAGTTTCTATGAAGTCTTTATAAAATATATAGTCAATGTTGACAGAAAACATGGAACAAATACCTTAATGACCTCATCAATATATGTTGTAGTGCCCTAAACAGTTTTATATCTTCGATATTTTAATTCTTACTGACAGTTAAAGTAAAGCGATTGTTTTAAAAATGGTATATCTATTTAAGGTAATGCTCGAGCAATATGTTAATATCTAAAACAGTTTATAAGAGATAAACTGTGTTAATTTACAATACTCATTACTGTGTGATGTGATGATACTGATTGAAAATGTTACTTATACTGTACGTTGGAAAACTTAGAACCTCCTTTTTGTTACACGTTTCTGAATATTTCACGTTATTCCAAAAATATTTCTCATATTTGTGGAATAGTTACTTAGCAGTAACGTTTTGGCTAAATTATATTGTATGCAATATTATATTACACGACGGTTCATCATTCCTTTGTTTGTACATCCCACTAGTTTAGTTAGAAGCTAATGGTTAGAAATAAATAATATTCTGATCCTAATGTCAATACTAGAAAAAATATCTTTACCGTTTCAACCCTTACCCATTTTGAGACCTGAAGGATCCGTATTTATAATAATAAAATTTCACTAAGGAACTGAGGGGAATAATATACCTTTTTACCGAGATAGCAGATGTTAAACTGTGTATACCGTAACAATATTATTCCTATTTTTCTGTACGGCAGTGAAATATAGACTAAAATAAACAACAATCTTTTTCAGAACAGTAGGAATTTACTATTTCTTTTAAATAAAAGAACAAAACGTTAATCGTATTGAGAACAAAGATATCGTGACTGTGATTAATGAGAAATTAGTACTTCGTAAATTAAGGGGATATAGCACTGAAAATGCTAACTTCTATATTAAACATATTAGACATTTCAGACTATCTTTATCTGTTTTATAGTCATAAAAAATGACCATAAAAAATAAAAATAAAAAATTGTTTTCTCATTAGTATATACAGTCCAATGTTTTTTTTTGAAAAATATATGTAATATATAAAATTTGATATAACTCATGTACTAACAATTGGATTTTTATGAACAAAACGCCATTGTATAGGTAAGGATATTCTCTAAAACGTTAGGTAGAATTATAATTGTAGCTTAATATTTGAATTTTATACACATGATTAAATGTTATTTTTAAAAAATCTTTACGTTTACAAAATACAAAAAATTCATCTCAGTTTCTAATAAAGTGACATACATAATTCTAGCAGAATATTTTGGTCAAAAACCCAAGAGTGAATGATAAAAATTTGAACCCTATAACGTTAGTAGTTTTTGAGTTATATCAATTTGAATATTAAAAAACATGAAAAAACTGATTTGCGGAAATAACGCGTTGAAAGTTATCTTGTTGAATTTGACTAGGTACTGAGATATATAGACCAATAAATAATTTTTTTACAAGTTTTAAGATTAGTTTAATTATAAGTTTGACATGTACTATAATATTGTAAATTTTTATAAGGGTCTTATGTATATTTTACATTTTTTTATGTCATAATAAGCATTTAGGCCTAGGCCTGCTAAATCGAAAAACTGGAAAAAACTGGATATACCGCTTATTTATATTACTTATATTCTTTTGTTTGATGTTTTGTCTTTTTATGGATGGTCTGCCCAAACTTATAACACTTAATATAATACTTAAACACGATAATGGTATATTCACTCACTGTTTACAAACAGCAGACAACACTACTGAGAACATCAGCTGACTGTTTTTGTATTTTGTTGTTCATGTCAGCTGATTATAGTTGCAGTGATGACTTGGTTAGTGTCTAATAATCAGTATGTACATATATATATACATGTAGTTCAATATAATAACATACTAGAGCAGAGTTTAGTAGTGTATAGCCTAATAATGTGTTCATTACTGAACAAATTACTCGCCAACCGCCAATTTCGCATTTTGGTACGGTTCTAAAAAACTATAAAAATATGACACTTACTACCTTCAGAAACATGTTTCATCACATTTCCTTGTTTCCTAACATTCCATAGATTTAAAAAAAAAATTAAAAATTTTGAATTTTTTGGTGACTTTCAGTGCCATATCCCCTTAAAATGTAAACAATTAGAATATTAGTGGTATTTATATATTACTAGCTTGAATTAGATTAGATGTACAAAATGATAAGAATAGCAATACAAGAGGATGTAAGAATAGGCGATATTAGAAACGATGAGTATATAAGATAAAAAATTAGTAAATATGAAGGGACACAGTCAAAAGAAATTTAGAAGAGGTGGATAAAGGACACGAGAGAATCAAATGACCTGAAAACAAGGTGGCTCGTTAACCATAAAGAAATGAGAAAAAGAAAGGTAGCATAAATTTATGCTGCTAGAATTTATAATGCACACCTCAGCCTTAAGTAATCTATCTGAGTAATACAAATGTTTTTATAAGCATTAAATAGCTTAAGTGCTCAACTAAATAAAGTTTCGTTTAATGAAACCTAAACATTTCATTTAGGCCTAATTTGCTTTATTCTCTAGGAAAAGAAAACTTGTTGGAATAGAGCGTTATAATTCCCTTTAAATTTATGATTTCAGGCTAGCCATGACACAACTGTTGGCTTATTTATTTACGACGGACTAGGAGGCATGCATAGGATATAACATAATGGAAAGCTTCGTGCCGTCTTGGTTGGTCTCCAAGCACAAGATCATTTACATGTTAATCGAAACTGACTTGGTTGTAGCAAATAGATTGACTTCAAACGGCATTAATGCGACATGAAGCGACAAGATTAACTACGTGTCTCTGTATATTAACAAGAATATACACGTCAAAATTGATATGAACCATTGAATAGACTACTAAAAAAAGATTGTACCTCAATATGATGTTAGTATAGGTTGCAATACCGATGTTTGTTGTATAAACAAACCCAACATATATACATGAGTATCAGTTTTATATCCCAAACTATTTTTTCCTTCAAGGCGTGAAACATTATAATATAAACAATAATCACTGGTTTATAGACCTTAACAGTAATATTAGAAAACAAATTTGTTACAGACTAATAAAAATTGTGTTACGTACATGTAGAACCATTTAGGTCAAGGTCTTCGATTGTGTAGACACCAAAATCAGAGAAAAATTGTTATCTGTACTGATTCACTTTAGTTTTTAACTGCCTTAGACAATACGGGCACAGTGGATCCGCTATTGCAACAGCGGTAATGACACTATGCATAGAGCTATACGACTATTGTTCATCATTTAGTTTTGTTTGGGATGTCCAGGTTGTGTGGGTACTGAAAACAACGACGAATCGATGTATTTAGAGTACTGCCTGATGACACAAACTAAACTGGCGCAACCATCGGTATTAACGTGAGGCAGCAGATGTGCACAGCACGGCAGACCAAACTTTCTGCAGTGAAGGAAAACGTCCGTAAATGGCAAGTAGGAGGTGATTGAGGTTGTCGTGAACAAGTTTGTTTCACCGGACTGCGCATTGGATACACAAACCAGACGTCTTCTTACCGCCAACAAGGTCAAGAACGACCCGTCTGCACTTATGACGAACCACATACAGAAAAACGTATATAATTGAAGACTGTAACGTTCTTGTGGAACTTGGAGATTCGGAGTAGAAGGTAGCCTGAAATAAAACTTAGGATAATAAACAGTTGGCAATAGACAGACCTTAATAGATAAGACAGGCCAAGACCTTGGACTCTGTACCTAAAGAGTCTACTTTGTTTTACGTCTATGTGTGTCCGACATTCTATTTTCACTTATAAGGTGAGAACCAAGCACGGTCACGAGCAATACTCCTATTTGACATCGCTGAGCTACCGTCCCTATTTGCCAAGCCGCAGATATTTAAAAGGAATAATAAAAACAACATGAAGTAAGAGATAATGAGACTTTATTATTAAAGCGGATGATTATTTTCATAACCAAACTACAAACCAATAGGTAAATGTTAGAACTCTATATAAACTCTGTGCTCTAAATGACACTTTCAAATAATTACATTGAATTGCTATGTTAATTACACTAAGTTGCTTATTTCTATAATACTTGTTTTACCTGTTCGGTTTACTGGCTATAATCACTAAATATTTAACTCTCATTACTTCCAATGCAAGCTTACTAGTTAGCTATTAATATGTAGTAATTTACGACAGTAATCAAGTTTATTTTAATGTTATATTGTTTCCTTACACACAAAGTAAAGTATCATAAATATATTCCTAATCTTTCGTAGTGCATTCAATATTATATATTCAATACATTCCTGCTAGCTATTGAAAATTAACACGCTAGTTTCAAAGAATTCTGTTTCATTTTTATTTGTTACTATATTCGTTTCAAATATATTCTGCTTCGAATATTGTACTGTTTGGTGTATTGTAGTTTTTATTAAATATACTGTAGTCTTATTTTAACGAAGAACGTAATATTCCAAGGTCGAAATATGACTGTAAAACAACTGCCAGTCTATTAGGCTGTGGTCCAACCTTAATAACATTTTTGTACCTCTCGTAAATCTTGCCCATGGTAGTAACACCGTTAACATAAACTATATAAAAAAACTGAAGAATGTCGTAGTTTCAAACAAAACTGCTGAAACGTTTGTTTTTGTTCTTTTTGTAAATATATTGCGTTCTTTAATAGTTTTTGTTGACGGGGTTGCTGTCATGGACGAGATTTTAGATAGCAACTATAATTTTAATAATGTTGGATTGCAGCCCGGTAGTTGTTTTACAGTATAGTATTATTTAATTCGCACATTCCATTTAATTTAACCTAATATGAGAAGAACTAATAATGGTGTCAGAAGGTTACCTTAACTCCAACAGATAGTCTATTCTTTGGTCTGTTAATTGTTTGGTTGCTTTCTAAAAGGTTGTTTATAAGTAATATCTTATATTGTACGTACAAGAAATTAATCTTTGAGTACTCAAGGAAAAGTACTAAGTTAAAAGAAACTTTTAAAATACTTCTATATAATATTTTTATCATTTTGTAGATTTGTTTATGTTTCTTTATAGCAAACATTATTCACCCAATAAATTAAATGATTCTATGTTTGACAGGTATATCTATTTAATTATAAATTAAATGATTTGTAGTTTGACACGAGACTAGACTAGAGTGAATAGTGACCCTGGAGGTAACACTGAAAATATAATATTTGAAGAGAAAATCTAGATGATGTCTAGTCAAGTAAAGACATTAAGCTACTCTCACAGGCAGATTCACGTAAATTTTATTTGGCTCCGAGTTTTGTTAGATTTATATTTCACCCACCTATTCTGTTGCAGTAAGGGAAATGTTACAGACATTAAGTTAAATTTAAGGTACCTACCACCGTGCTCTGAGTCAGTGGCGCGTGCATATAATGTCTGAGACTGACTTTAGTTCTTCTTGAGTAATGTTACTTTTAACATTATTCTCTTCTATTATTACGGTTTATTGTTTACTCTTGATTACTGTACGTTCGCACTTTAAAATTCGTTAGAATGATTTGAATGATATGATTTTTGCAATTTTTAGTGTAAATTTGGACTCTTTGAAGATGGCCATGTACCACATTATCCGAATACAGTACCATTTTACTGTAACATCTTTGAAACCTCCAGAAATACTATTCTGTCCAAAGGAAAATAGAGCTTTTTTAAAACGTGTCTCTGGAGTAAAACACAATTTTGATTACAAGTTTTAACTACATCATATGGAAAGTATTTATGAATGGAAAATATAAGAAATGGAAAATAAAGACTTTAATAAACATTGTTTCCATGCTTACTGAAATCTACAGATAACATTTTAGGAATTTTAAAAAAGTATTTGCTTTAGTGATTTACAAGAGTATTTGTAAATAAAATAAAATAAGAAAATAAAATTTTGACTTAGAAAAATAAATCCTTAAAAAGAAATAAAGATACGAAACAGTTTTAGAGTATAGAACTTCAGCGGAAAAATGCTCTACATAATAGAAGTAAATTGATTCAGTAATCTTTATTTTTGAGTTGTCGACAAATTAAGACAAAAGTTAATAATGTATCAAAAGTTAAAGGAAAGAAAAACAATGTACGTTATGAGTACTGTTTTTGCTTTCCATAAAAATACACAAGCATACAAACTTCATGTCACACCGTTGGACCCAGAATAAACATTTAAGCGGAGAGCGAAAGGTAAAAGAACAAGGTACACAAGCAAGAGTATTGAAACGTTGGTTACAAGCAACGTACAAATACAAGATAGTAGAGGTACAAGATAATGTACTGTTGAAAATCTCAGTAACATGTACAGACTTGGTGCTGAATTGAGTGTACTTGTACAATGTAACATGTTGCAATAATACATATATTTGCATATTTGCCCAGGGCGGTATGTTTTGTAAATAATTACTGTAAAAAAAAATACGACGAACAGTTTTAAACAATTTTGTGCGGTAAAGTTACCTGTTACCTGTGAAAATTGTGCACCTGCCCCGAGAGTGTAACTTCAACGTCTGTGTGTCACAGACATGTGTGTATGCCAGTTCCGACATGCAAAGTTCTACGAGGGGAGAAACGTACGAATTGTTGGTTTTGTCATTATGTTATAGCAGGTATGGACAGGATTAAAATTAATTAATTAATACGTTTTTTACCTGTTACAAAAGACAAACCAAAATTCTACAAAAACAACATTAGATTAAGAACATTTAAACGCATATGATGATGCAAAATTATTGCAGAAAAGTGCATTAACAAAGACGTTATATAAATTAATGGTAATTACTACTATAATTAATTAGTAATTATCAAGTGAGTTACATGTAAATGAGGAGTGAAAAATTACAAAGACAATAAAATCACTCGCGTTACTGTAAATTTTACGTGATCGCGAAAATTGACTAAAAAGACATCAGTAATCAAAGAGACGCTACACTCAAATCGACACAATATAACACGTCGAAAACAATCTCTGAAATGTTAGTTTGCCGTCTAGTATAAATACCTCCGGCAATTTTGGGCGAGGTCAGACTCAAGATATCTTTACACGCCGTCACTATGTCAGTCTGCTAAATCATCACCATCATCTGCAATACACCACGATCGATGGGGGAACACAGGACCATCATCCACAACAAGCCATAATGTACCGAGAACGCATCAGCATCCTCATAATTGAGGACGCACATACACGTATATACCCAACGGTAACTTCGGCAGTACGCAGGTGACAAATGAACAATTATATTTTTGTGCAAAGAACTCATAAAAAAGACTGAATATGAGATAGTAAAGACTTAAATGTAAATAATGTACGTAATTGTAAATTGTGGTTCAAAATAATAATTTTCTTCTGTTCAGTTTTACAAATTTGGGTGTGTCATTAGAAATAATTAATATTCTTAAAGTATATGTAATTCTTTATTATTTGAATATTAATAGCAACAATTACATTTAAATTTTATAATGTTAATTTATTTTTATACATGAGTTGATATTTTTAAAAATGAGTCGAAGTCAGACACCCATGCAATATAAAGTAATTGTATCATTTGTTCACCATATATGTTTCGATGTTAGGATTATAGGTTTTTTTAGATGTGTACGGAACAGCAAAGCTATGTTATTTTTTACAGAGTGTAAACTTATAAAAGATAATACTTTTATATTTTATAATTTCATTTTTTAATATTCAAGTAATTTCTTTTCAATATTAATAATTTGTTGATGATTATTTTAATATGTTTTAATTACTTATTTCATGTCATCAACGTCTCACTCCTCTTTATAAGAAACATGTTTATTGTGCAACCACATATACTTGAAGCAACGAAGATAAAAATCGTACGAAGACACAACGAAGACAAGAAAGCAACTGGCCGGTGTTTAACACTTTATAGTTGCGTTGAGTACATAGACAGAAATGTATTCCTTGATTTTATAATGCATGTAACATTGCAATATATATGAAATATATGAAATGTCTGAGTAAATGCAAATTTTATACAAATAAACATAAGATATTTTATTATTAAAGTTCTCTATTACTTATGGTTTTATATTCCATCCTAATTTTTGATTTAGTAAAGGTGTATGCCTGGCTTTTGTTAAGATAAACAAAAGTTATCAGACAAACCATATTTCAGGCACCACGCCCTAAATTAATATTTGATTTCTACAAAGAAACTTTGATGCTAAATATTTTTAATTTTTTTTACAAATACACAAACGTATGAATATTTGCTACAACACTGCGTAGGAAGGATATTGGACTGGAATAAACGTTATTTTCCTTGTCTATCAGCAGGCACAGGTCAGCGTCATATATATCACTGTCATCATATGTATCGTGGGGGATTTGATGTAAATAGGATTGGCAACATCAACTATCAGTACAAGCACTAAAGGAAAACGTCACACATTATCGTGATCTATGCTTCTTGGGTGTAAACAAACACCTTCGATATTTTAATTACCATCTGGAGGCAACTATTTACATGCCAGCTTACATAGGTAGGTTTCTTATGTTTTCTTTGTCATTGTCTGATAAAATAAGTTAACTTTGGGTAAATTTATTTTGACGAGATAAATATCATTGTCATCCGTGTTCTAACACTACTATGAATACAAAGAAGTAACTTTATTGCTTATTGTAAAATAATATATACACTTTCCTTAAATTAATAAAACAACACGATTATACGGTTTTTAGCTGACTTAAGAAATTGTGGATATTTATATCCCATAAATCCCCTCTATCTCAAACTAATTATCCTAGCTCTGAGGTTGCGTGTTCTGTCTTTGTTAAATATCACTAATTAATTGGAACTTATATGCGTGCAGCTGCTGTACAATTCCCACTTTGGCCATATATAATAATTGTGTAACAACGGCTACACACGCACAGACTTCAAGATGAATTCCTACGTTTGCAAATAGCTTGAATTAAATACATAGTTATCAGAAACTTTACGTATTACATAGTCGCAAACAATAAGTATAATATTTTATATGTACTTATTTATATATATATAAAAATATATATATAAATCGTTTTAAAAATTACTTTTCAAAAAATTCACACAACTAATCCATAAAAAGCAACTTATTCTAACACACAAATTTGGATTTCGCAATTAACACTCAACTATTGAGCAGATGTATGACTGATGTAATTATGCGGTCACACAATGAAAAGTAAGTGTACACATCAATATTTTTATATGTGACCTAAGTTTTTAACAAAAAGTGTCAAGAGTATAAAATAAAAAACCTACCTTTTTAAATGAGGCAAATCTTTAAATCATATATCTCTAAACAAAAGTTTAGAGTAAAGTGGGGTGACGATTATTTTGAGTTAAATATATTTCAGCTGGTGTATCTGTTGTTCACGAGTGATGTTCCGAAAAATTATGCGGTGACTACAGCTACATTTTCTGATGATAAATATCACTAAATCGACAAAGAGTGGCGTATTAAAGTGACTTAGACGAAGTCTACTCATGTCAACTTCACTAACAGGAGAATAGAGCACATTGTAGTAAATCACCAAACTATTTACCATGAAAAGTTGACAAATTATTTTGAAAATAATCTGAAGACTTATCTTTGATGGAAAAAACGTGTCAGGAAATTCAAGAAATTGTGGTAGATATTCTAAACTGTCACTGCGTAGTAAACTGTTATTATTTATATAAGTTTTAAAACCAGTGTGGGTTTATGTTCTCCAAATTTGCAGGTGCATAAAGAAATCCAACATTAGAATAATCCAAGCTTTTCAAAATACAGTGTTTCGTAAGTATTATGGACGCACCGTGGTATGTAAGGAACAATGACATTCATTGAGACTTGAAAATACTTATGGTTACTGCTGATATGAAACGGTTTGGAGCTAAATATGAACAAAGGCTTTATGCATATAAAAGTAATGGAGGTACTGCAACTTTTTTGATAATGCTGGACCAGTTATGTGATTATAAAGACTAAAACCGTTTGAACTGCTATAGGTAGAACCATTTACCGATTACCATGTAGAACCGTTTCTACGCATAAACTAAATGTAAACTATAGTGATTAGTGTGCCAGTGGGAGCACATTATACACGCTGCTAACATATATGTAAGAATACAATTGCTTAATAATTTGTATCTAGATACAATATA
This sequence comes from Magicicada septendecula, assembly GCA_034769895.1. NCBI lineage: Eukaryota > Metazoa > Arthropoda > Insecta > Hemiptera > Cicadidae > Magicicada > Magicicada septendecula. Next base: position 354,481,427 of record CM068371.1, on the reverse strand, counting down.
AATAAATGTAAAATATGCTAACAACTGCCGCATTCAAAGCACTTATAGTAGGATGTAAGGATTAAGCATTTGAAACTTTTAAATTAAATTAAAAATTTTCCACCAAAACATTTTAGATTCTCAGGAAAGATAAAGGTCACATATAACGACAGAATTGCCTTCTTTCAAAAAATCAGTAAGGAAAAGAATATAGTTAAACGTGTATAATTAATTATTTAATTAATTAATTCGACGGCCGTCTTCAGTGCTAATTCAAGCTACACGCTGACAGAGATGTCTCGGTCAGTGACGACAGTAGCCTACTGAAACGTCTGCCGTAATCAACAGCTTTAGACCACGGCCTTACAACCCAGAAAACAACAATTTCAATAGATTAAGGTATTCTTAGTTTTTTTATCCAAACTCTATTCTTCTAAACGGAATAAATTATAATCCCATAATGTTTTATTTTGTATGTTTACACGAATAATACATATTTGTCTCACTATTATTATCGTAATATAACGTAAAATGACAGTCTGCACATTCTGAAAGATTGCACATTGTTCTAGTTTTGAAACAGATGGGCTGGACTACAAAATAATATAGAACAGTAGAATTAACTGACAGAATTAACTGCCGTATAAGTAATTCAGCTTTTTGCATTGATGGAATTATTTTTTTTAATTAATTTAAGTACCAAAACGGGTGTGTGTACAACCTATTCATCCAGAAAAGTGTATTTATTTACTGTATTTTAATTTCTGTTTACATAAAAAATATAAGTCAGTATTTTTAACATATTTTTTTTAAATATAGAAACAAAACTCACATAACACTAATGCTACCTTTGCCTATTAACAACATAATCTATCATTACAGTTACAAACAAGTCTCTTTTATATTTCATCAACAGCTAAGATTTCATAAATAAAATAAGGTGACTTGCTTATTGTCAATATTTAGTTTTTATTAAACATTATTACTTTCCTGTGAGTTTAACATTCTAACGTACGCATAAATATTAAATTGTGTAAAAAACACATTCTAGTTTTGTGTTTTTGTTACTGCTTCGTGTTATAGTAGAAGTTACTTTCCATGCTTATATTAGTGTTTCTTATACAGTACTTGATGAGCGTTTTATTAATAGCTCTTTTGTTAACTTACACGTTCCATGTTCGCGACAAAGATATTCCCTATCAAAAACAAATAGCTTTTAGAAACGCACTTTACTTTAATTAAAACTATGTACCTTTTAGAGTTTATTATATTCAATTCCGAACCGCTGAAATTTTTATTTTTGGCCAACTGACGTAGAACACAATGAATTCTCGTCATCATTATACAACACATGGCCCAGCCTGCTTATGTAAAGTTCATGCACGAATACAGTCTGACAAGTTATGCTAAATATTAGGACCCATTCAGCACATGAGTTGATTTAGTGGGCATTTTGTGCCGTGTAATAGTGAAAGAGACAAGTATTGATTCTTTATTTGCATTGCGGACTATTTGTATTGTAATTTTGTTTATTTAAGAACTTCTATTATTTGTTATAATAGGGTGTATTTGAAAATTGCACACTGTAACTAGGACAATTCTTAGAGAATTGTTTTCATTTCATGGAAGTGTAAATAAGTTGGGAGTGTCGATTTCTATGGTGTTACATAATTTATCCAATTTTTATAAAATCATGATCCATTCTACCCTCATATAAATATACAATTTTTAGCTTTTTTTAATGGCACCTACAGCGGGAAATTATTATACTACAACTATAATCCCTATGAATCTGATATTTAGATATGAGATAGTTGTAATAAGATAAGGATGAAATTATTGGCGATAAATTTATGAAATGTATCAATTATGTTTGTAAACATAGCATTTAGTAATTGCAAAAATTGCAGTCAAACAGGAAAACGTTAATGTGCTAAATAGAGAAATACTCAATAATAATGTAATTTTACAAATAGAAAAACCAAAAAGGTGTTATTGACCATTCTGTATGGTTTTAAGACATTAGATATAGGGGTGATTTTGTGTACACTGTATACGTCTTACAAGTGATGCGAAGGCAAAGTCTAGATAAGAATGTAACTACGCTGTCACAGTTTATCCACATCAGTAAGTTACTGTTTTGCCTATATGCCACCTTATGTGTCTTAATGAACACAAAATACTAATTATATAGAATTTAACTGGTCCTGATGGAGACATTAATCTTATAACCAAAGGTAACACGGTTTTTAAATCATATTGTTTTCTACCGGAATTAAAATCTACTACGCTTAAAGGGTCATAATACTCAACAAATGTAAAATTTCTGTTGAGAAATCTTTACTTTGAAATTTACGATAAGAAATACTACTCACAAATTTGCGATACTAATCTTGAAGTTAGTGTATAATTTCTCTTTTTGATTTCACTACTGTCATCCCATTTTTAACTGAAAAATATTTAAACATACTTTACGTGTTGGTGTTCTCTTTTAATAGTGATCGATCGGCACACTAAAGAAACGTAAACCATTAACTTCTCAGAAGCAAACACAAAAAAATAGAACACAAAACCAGTAACTTCTTTCCCAAATTTATAGCTGTACTAAGAAGGTTTATTATGGAGATTGGTTGATCGTTATGTTTTTAATTTGTGGCTGAGGTTAGAATATTGAAACATGTTTTACAAATTTATAAAATCGGACTAATTATCACTAATGGATGCTACAAACTGAATTGTAGAAATTTTTCTAAACTTCAAAAAGTATACGTTAGTATTCTATACTTGACGATAACACGATGATGCTGTGAGTAACAACTAACAACGCCACGTACTTGGACTCAGCACAATATTACTTTCTTAAACATTACTTACATGGAAAGAATTATTACCAAAAAAATACATATTACTATTGTTTCCTGTTATTGTGGAAGTTACTATTACTTTGCGTTTCGTGCTTATATTAACGTTCCTTATCTAGTAATTAACGATGAATGTTTTACACTCGCTTTTTCGTTAATTTACACTTTTCGTATTAGCAATAAAGGTATTGACTATCAAAAGCAAACAACGTGTTTAAAATTAAAGGTACTTTTAAGTTTAACAATTTAACTTTATTTATTTTAATTAAAAGTATGCCACTTTTAGAAGCACACAAAACGGTAAGTTACTACTTAAAAATTATGTTAATACAATTTACTTATAAACTCTACCGTCTATTTTGCTTTCTTTTGTAACTAGTCTGTTATTTTAAAACATTTTTTGCGAATTTGTTGCTTGTTAGTTTACTTGCTTAAATACTTACCGGTACTTACTTTAGAGTACAAACTTGGTCAATTATTTTGACGTGATGAAGCTGAGAGTAAAACATTTGACCATAGTCTGCATAATAGCAATTAGTTTTCCAAAACTGTGAGTTTTGCAAAACTTACAAAATAATTTCAAGACATGCATAATATACTTGATATTTAAATAAGTAACACAAATTGTAAGCAGTCTGTGTATGTTAATTACATTTGTTAGCGGTTTCACATACATGATACATAGAATACTTGAAATTATAGAATAGGATATATAGATACATGCAAGTAATATTTTCAGTTACTTGTGTGTGTGTGTGTGTGTGTGTGTGTGTGTGTGTGTGTGTGAGAGAGAGAGAGAGAGAGAGAGAGAGAGAGAGAGAGAGAGAGAGAGAGAGAGAGAGAGAGAGAGAGAGAGAGAGAGAGAGAGAGAGAGAGAGAGAGAGAGAGGGATAGAGAGGGAGAGAGAGAGAGTCTTGAAGAAATAATTATATTTTTTGACTGAAAAGAAACTTATTTTATAGCGTTGCGTAATTTACATTATAATATAGTGGTATGTTAAATTCTTTTGTAACAAACTTAGTGTTTTGTTTTCGAAGTTCTTACTAAGTACAAAGAGGCATTGAGTTAATCCTACTTGCTATACAAAAACAAAAATACAATGAAGCGTACTCCAAATACGTGAGAAAATGTATTTATTCACACATAATACCCCTTGTCGTTTGTGTATATAAAGCTGTGTTTATCATTACGCGAGACTTTGCATGTGTTCTCTTCCCATCCATGTGCTCTCGCTTAACCGATAGTGTAGTAACAGAATGTTTACAGACGGCTCAGCTTAGTCTATACTGTAAATAATGTTATACAATATACTGTCTCTATTATAAATATTGTAAAGATATTTCATAAGCATTAAAGAATTAAATTATTAATAATCCTATGGGAAATAATACTAAACCCTTCTTATGTACTTAAATTAGTAAAATTAGAAATTGATTGAACTCTTTTAACAATTGGAATGTTTTTTAAATGTGAGTATAATATCACAACGTAGGCATTTTAAATATGAATATCGTTTAACCGATATTCTTTGATTGAGTTAATAATGAATTATTAATAATTGACACGTTTTTCCGTTTTATTATTTCCTGTCTGTAAAGACCTGTCTGGGTCATGGCTGGGGACATGAGAATGACGCTGACGAAGGCAAAAACCAGGGAGCAGAAGATGGCGATTGTGGAGCTGGGGGAGCGAGGAGCTGCTAAACTCCTCGAAACTGGCAGCATAAAGATCGGATGGGTGTATGAGAGTGAGCCGAAGGGCCCTGGTGATTCGCTGTTACGCCTGCTTTGGTTTTGGCCATCGTCAGGCGGACTGCAAAGGGCCCGACAGAAAGAAGGCGGGTATATGCATACAGTGTGGCTGTGCAGCCCATCTGAAAAAAGACTGCCAAGCTGAGCCGAGGTGTTTCCTCTGCGAGGAGCATGGTTTGTACTCCGATGCTCTGAAACATGTTCCCGGGTCGGGTATCTGTGCGGTCTTTCGACAGGCGCTTGGGAGGGCCCAGAGCAGGCTTGGCCGATGAAGATTCTCCAGGGAAACCTGCATAGGAGCGGACGGCGGACGCCCTCCTGGAGCAGCTGAAGCTGGACGTGGGTGCCAATCTTCTGATCATCAGCAAGCAGCACCACGATAGAAAGGAACCGGGATGGTATGCTGACTTACTCGGGACGGCTGCAATCTGGATTCCCGACTTGACCGTGTCGCTCCCTTCAAGCCGTGGTGCCGGAAGTGGTTTCGTGTGAGTGAGATGCGAGGACGTCACTTATGTGAGCTGGTACCTCACCCCTAACGAGACCATCCACGAATTTCGTGAGAAAGTGGACAAATTGGAAGACACGATTCGTGAGATGGAAGGACCCTGCGTGGTTGCTGAAGACTTCAACGCCAAAGCGGTGGAGTGGGGAATTCCTGCGACGTACGCCAGGGGACGGTACGTGTTAGAGATGGCAGCAAGAATCGGGCTCGCGGTGGTCAATGTGGGCGGTGTCTCAACTTTTAGAAGACCTGGTTACGCCGAGACAATCTCGGACATTACTTTGGTGTCCGACGCATCGGCGCACAGCGTCATGAACTGGGAGGTGCTGGAAGATTATACTGGTAGTGATCACCAGTATATCACTTTCACCCTCCGGAGAGTTCAGCATTCGCCCATAGCTGATCCCAGCCGAACACCTGGCTGGAATGTATCCAAACTGGACGTGGAGTTGTTGCAGGATGTCATCGCGATCGGAAAGGAGGCGGTGATGAACATCTTGGGTCCGACAGAGGAAGTCGTCGGTGCGACAATGCGCCTCATACGAAATGCCTGCGATGTGTCTATGCCCAGGAGAGCGAGACGCCGCGGGGGAAGACAGTGGCGTACTGGTGGATAGACGAGATTGCTTACCTCAGGAGACGTTACTTGCGCTCGCGTCGTATGGCGACTAGAAACAGACGGAGAAACGCGATTGCAGCAGCCAAAGCGCAAGACGAATATCGGCTCGCCAGGAAAAGACTGAAGGAGGCCATCAACAAAAGCAAGCGGCTCAAGTGGGAGACCCTCAGGAGTGATCTAGATTCTGATCCCTGGGGTCTGGGGTACAGGCTTGTAATGAGCAGGCTTGGAGCCCGGCCTCGTAGCCCAAGGATGGACGAAAATCGGATGCGCTGCATCGTGGACGGTCTAATTCCTCGTCATCCACTGAGGGATCGTGAGGAATATCCAGGTCCATTGGAAGACGTCGCGATTTTCAGCGAGGATGAGCTATCTCTAGTTGCTAGCTCCCTGCGCAACAAGAAGGCACCAGGGCCGGATGGTATACCTGCGGAAGTGCTGAGGGTGGTCGCAAGATCCTGCCTCCAGGTGCTACTCAATATGTACAACCGCTGCCTCAAAGACGGAGTCTTCCCAAAGAGGTGGAAGATCCAGAGACTAGTCTTCGTCGGCAAAGGGAAGGGCGGCCCGAATTCCCCGTCGGCATACAGACCTCTTTGTATGCTGGACACGGCGGGGAAACTACTGGAACGTCTATTCAGGCCTCGCCTAGTAGCGGCAATTCGGGATACGGGAGATCTGTCAGCGAGGCAGTACGGGTTCAAAACGGCCAGATCCACCATTGGAGCCATACAGGAGATCTTGAATGCCGTCCAGGTGGCCCAGCGGGGTAATCACTTCTCCAGAAGGATGGTGCTACTCGCTACACTGGACGTACTCAACGCCTTTAATTCGGCCAGGTGGACAGACTTGCTAGCGGCTTTGAAGGACGTCTTTCAAGCGCCGGACTACCTGCTCCGGATAATACGAAGTTACTTGAGGGACAGGGAGCTCCGGTACGACACAGCAGATGGGCCACGCAGCAGAGAAATAACAGGAGGCGTAGCTCAGGGCTCTATCTTGGGCCCCGACCTGTGGAATGCCTTCTATGATGGAATTCTCCGGATGAAGATGCCAGATGATACCTTTCTGGTAGCATATGCTGATGACGTGGCTGCCGTGATCACCGCGGGAGACGCAGAGGAGGCGCAGCGCATGCTGAAACAGGTCATGCGCAGGGTCCGCATCTGGATGGAAGAACACGATCTGAGCCTTGCGACGGAGAAGACAGAGATTGTGCTGCTCACTCGACGACGTATACCCACAATCACACAGTTCGTGGTGGGGGAAAAGGCGATAATATCAAAGCCAGCGGTGAAGTATCTAGGGGTGCACCTGGATACTAAGCTTTCCTACTGGGAGAAAATGCGATGTTCCTTGGAGAAAGCCGCTAAGGTCGTTGCTGCGCTGAGCAGGGTAATGGCAAATGCCAGAGGGCCCAGCTGCAGGAAAACGGCGACTGCTGATGTCGATGACCAACTCGATTCTCCTCTACGGATGTGAGGTCTGGGCCGACGCACCGAAGCATGAAAAATACCGCAAGCAGATGGCAGCGGTACAACGAAGAGGAGCACTTCGGATTGCAAGCTCCTACAGAACGGTGTCGGAACCAGCAGTGTTGGTCGTCGCTGGAGTAATGCCAATAGATCTGATGGCCGAGGAGAGAAGGAGGGTCTACACAACCAAGGAAGACTTGGGGTTTGTAGAAGCAAGAGCAGTGGCCAGGGCACACTCCATGCGGAGCTGGCAACTACGATGGGAGCAGGAGAGTCGAACTAGGTGGACGCCGAGGCTGATTGGGAACCTCCCTGAATAGGTGGACAGAACGCAGGGCGAGGTAGATTATTACCTTACTCAATTCCTGACAGAGCATGGTTATTTCTGTGCATACCTGCGAAGGATGGGTAAGATGGAGGATCCGTCGTCCGTGTATGGCGACTCAGACTCTGATGACGCTCATCATACTTTTTTCGAGTGTCAACGGTGGGTGCTGGAGAGGCGAGGACTAGAATCGGAGATTGGCCCCTTGACGCCTGATAACATCATAGGAATGCTCATGCTCAACAGCAAAGAGAACTGGGACATGGTTGTGACCTTCGTGAGGATGGTTCTGCGGGAGAAGAAGCCTGAACTGGACCGTCTCACAGGTCGATGATATAGATAAAGCTGTAGGAGCCTAGTAGGCGCAATACGAGGTGCCACCCTGAAGCCATACGAATAGTTGTTCCAGGGGGGGTTCCCTGCCTGTAAAGTGGAGGTTTTTAGTGAGTGCGAGTCCCACACACCGGGAGACCAGTCGGGTGTCTCCTGATGCTGCATAATGCATTTTTCCTCCCCCGCAAAAAAAAAAAAAATTATAAATATTGTAAAGCTATTTTATAAGCATTAAAGAATTAAATTATCAATAATCCTATGGGAAATAATACTAAACCCTTCTTATGTACTTAAATTAGTAAAATTAGAAATTGATTGAACTCTTTTAAAATTAGAATGTTTTTTAAGTATGAGTGTAATATCACAACGTGGGCATTTTAAATATGAATATCGTTTAACCGATATGCTTTGATTGAGTTAATAATGAAGTATTAATAATTAACACGTTTTTCCGTTTTATTATTTCCTGTCTGTAAAGACCTGTCTGGTTTTGCTTCGTACATTTGATAATTTCTCAAAGTCTGATTGCTTTTATAATTTAACGTATGTTTTATTATAAGGAAAAGGATGTTGAATGCAAGTTATGTAAACATTTTAACGATTCACAACAATTACATTAGATTTTTTTGATCTTCAACTTTATTTTATTATCCACCAACATCACAATGTGTAACAAATGGCGTTCACACGAAAATAAGATAAAGACACGCCGATGTAATAAGAGAATACTTATATCAAAAACCCACTAAATAACGTAACAAATTATCTTCTTTTATAATTTATAAAGTGCCTAAAAGAAAGTTATGTGTACGCATAACAAGTTGATAATAATATTGTAGCGATTTGATTAATTTTCTTTCCACGTTAAAGTCTACTCAATGTCAGCTTGTAGAGTCATACTGCAATAAAACCAAGAGCAAAAATAAGATTAGGTCTTTAAATTCTACACTTATCATACTCTGTTCTTCTCAAGAAAAAAATATCCAGGAGACTAGAGACTCTATGTGCAGTCCCTATTAAACTAAAACTCGATTTAAATGTATTCGTTTCCTGATGTTTAACATTATACAAATCACGATAACATTAACTCAGTTTTATTTCCTCCCTACAAACAGACTCAAAGTGAAGCTACTATTATTATACTTTCACAGCACGAGTGTACACAGATTGCTTAACATTAGTTTCGGTCAGAAATGAGTTAGTCTCTCTCTCTCTCTCTCTCTCTCTCTCTCTCTCTCTCTCTCTCTCTCTCTCTCTCTCTCTCTCCTTCTCTCGCTCTCTGTCAGTCTGTCTCTGTCTCTTTCTGTCTGTCTGTCTGTCTATCTCTCTCTATCTCTCTCTCTCTCTCTTCCTCGTTAACACCATAGAATAAGGTTTACTAATGTTAATTACAAACTACGCTAAACATGATAACATGGATAACTAAGCGGCCAGACGCCAGCAAAGCCGTTCTATTCATGATAGGCTTCTGCAACATACTAAGGCTGGTATGTTACACTTCTACGTTGCCCAAAAATGTTATCTATGCGGAAAAAGTAACTATAAAAGAGTATGAAATTTTTCCGTAAATGCTTGATAGATATTTTACTTCTGTTCCTTTCAGAAAGTTTTAAAATAAAATTTTAATACTTCATATATATGCGAGAGGCATTAACTTCTTTACTTCTTCTAAAAAACTACCCTTTATTTGGTATCAATGAAGGCGAGATAAACAATTAAGGTGTAATGTGTTTCGTAATACAATTTGCTAACCTGTTAGATTTCCGTTGAAAGAGAATTGGTTTGTTTTCAGAGCATGAAATTACAAGAACTGTAAAACTTGTACTTAATGTTTGACCCCATTTTGTACCTAGTATAATTACACCGTATAATTACATTTATGTTGTGCTAGATTTTTTAAAAACAAATAACACGTCATTGGAATAACTCTTCTTCAGAACAGTTTTAGGAATAAATTAATAAATTACCTTAGATCCGTCGTGTGACTTTATTTTATTTAAACGAAGGGGTATCCGATCGGCCTTCAAAGGACCCACACCGATACGGGTGTGTGTAAGTACAAAGTGATGTGATTTTAACATTTAAACACCTCAACTGATTAAATTAATATGAAAATGGAACATATGTTCCGAAACGCATCATTTTAATTAAAAGAAAGTTTCACGACAGATCTAGGGTAATTTATTAATTAATTAATAAAAAAGCGACTATGATACCAATTACAATATGTATGTCAAGTTTTAGGAAATCTGTTAAATTCTCTTTGTCTAATTCATTTAAACACTCCTCGACAATAATAATGAAATTTGTAAATAAGTATATGCATAATCCTTTATTTCATGTAATATAATATTATTGTACGTTATAGTTGTACTATTAGTTGTAGGCATCACTAAGAAAATAAGAGAGTGAATCTTAACACAACAGTTTCGCGTATACACACGAGTCTAGCTTTTCCATGACAATGGCATTAAGTGTTACAAATTGTAACTGATTGTTAACTTAATTACATACTTAATTCTAAATATAAAATATTACTATTAAAAAGTTAGATTACATATTTATCTAATGAAACAATAATTAATGAAACTTGACCATTACATCTACAAATAATAAGTACAAGAATAAATACATTACTATACTCAGCCAGAGTACTAAATTCATTCTAATAATTATTATTTTAGAATCTGATACCAATAAAATAAACTTTACTTTCAACCTGTATATATAAATATATTAAAACACATTTTTGAGGCCTTATACCTATTATATACGGTTAGTCACATTTTTAACAAAACTTGACAAGCCGATATTATATTATATTATATTATATTACTAAAAGTATATTACTGACGCATGTATATTAGTGACACAATTCTAAATGCAGTACATTAGGTCAGGTAACATTAGTCATCGTTGAGAAGACAGCTTAACGACGTGCAATCTGCGGCTCCATTGCCATTTGTCACAGTAAACTTGATGAATTCCGCTAACAACTGTCAACGTGTAAGTTATGAGTCTGCGACACTTGCTATTGTTATCAGTTACTATTTGATCACAATAATAGTGTATATAATACTGCTTTTAGTGCATAAAAGTGTGTATCGGAATAAAGACTTGACACCCAATTGCCAAATTTTATGAAGATTTGATGATACTGTTACCAGTTATTCACGGTTGTTCACCAAACAGGAATTCTAATAAATAAATTCATTTTATAGGATAGTTACTTTAATGACTTATAATTATTAGTTATATAATTTTCTTAACTTTATATATTTTTTCTTTTGCGCCTGTTGCTTTAAAATATAAAATTGCTGCATTGTTTATCCTTTCTTGTTATATATCTTAAAGGGCTCAACTATTTTTATTTTACTGTTACACTCCTAGTGGGTTCAAGAAGCTTTTGATTGTTAATAACTTGTCATAGAAACTATGATTGACAAAATCAATTCTTGGACTAAACGGTGGGGAATAAAACTAAATGAAGGCAAGTCAGTGCACGTTAATTTCAAAATAGGAAAATTAACTACCTGCCTGTGGTTATTTACCAACAAGTGATTCCACATAAAAACAATGCGAAGTATTTAGGCATGACATTGCATGCAAGTTATGCTAGATGGAACACGTAAAAAAGAAGAGAACTGAACTTGGCAAAAAATTCATTAAAATGTACTGGCTCCTTGATCGACATTTTGAGTTGTCTGTTCATAATAAACTATTGGTATATTAACAAAGTCCTTAAACCTGTCTGGACATATCTGGTGTACCTGTCTGGTGTACAACTCTGGGGATGCACAAAGAAAAGTGACAGAAAACTTATCCAGATACTTCATAATAAAGGACTTAGGTGCAATATTAATGCCCCATGGTACATACAAAATGACGACATCCACAGAGATCTAAGATTGGTTCAGTAGAAGATGAAGTTCAGCTATTCGCCAAGAAGCATGAGGAACGTCTGTAAAAACACCAGAACATCACAACATGCATCACAAGAAGAAAGTGATTAGTTTTTACAGAAATGCTCCATAGGACACCCATCCTACACCTTGTAAATTGTTAGGAGATGTAAATTGTTAGATGGGTTTAGCCCAGTCGCAATAAAAAAAATGGTCATAGGTAGTATGAAACATCCTTCGGTAACACTAATTTGAACGCTGCAAACCATTTTTTTTGTTACTTTGGTAAGAATGTAGATTGAACACTTATAAATTCTGTTATGGAGGCCCATGCTTCATGTTAATACTATGAGTTGATGCATATTATAAAAAAATAGTTTCATGAAACAGGCTTCTCGAGTAGATCTGACATCTTACTTTATGTAATTTATTTTTCTTAGTAACTTACGTCAATATATTCGGTATACTGTTCACTTTGCGTCTACATTTACATATTTTATATTAAATGATAATATTTCGTACTTTGAACCAACAATACTTGGTTGTGTTTCTAATATTTCAACAATTTTATAATTTACTGTCATCATCGGAAATATATTTTATAATAAATCGTTACGTTAATAAACACTAATTAGATAAAACATGTGTTGCGACAATTATTTTTAAATTTACTTATTCAACGATTTATTATAAATTATAATTCTGATAATGACAGTATAAAACTGTTGAAACATTTTAAACAAAATATAATAAAATATATTCTTGATTCAAAATGTAAAATATTATTATTTATTATAAATTAGAAGAACAAGAATAATGTGAGTAAATATAAATATAGTATATTTTAAAGCAATATTCATACAATGGCTACTATATGAAATTTACTCAATGTTTAATTAGATATCCTATGTGTTTAATACATTATTTTTTAGGAATTTATTAGTATATTCGACAGGACCACGCCGTATCGGCTGAATTGGAGGGAACATCTTTGCCGATTGGATGACTGGCACATCCCCAAACAACTCTAGAACTATAACCCGAGGGGACGGAGAGGTGTGGGACGTCCGAGGAAGCGCTGGAGTGACCAGGTCTAATCTTTGCCTATTTGAGACCGCAACAAACCACCCTAGGTTTAATCCTTGAAGATGATAAAGATGATGATTATTTTTCAGGAAACGTATATATCACAGATTATGTCATATACTGAATGTATAAGTGACATATGTTGATTTCATTTGCATGTAACAGCACAATCTTTTAAGTATACGTACTCTGTGGGTAACTGTGATTGTGACTAGAGTTACATTCATACTTGTAGCCAACTGTTATTGTTATTTCTGTCTGTCTTGTTATCGCTTGAGCATAACCGTAACAATAAAGTGCATGTTTTCATCAACAGTTAGAGTTTCGTTATCAGAATTGTTTGGGTTTTCATGTGTAACTTCCGCAATTCCGTCATATATCCCAGGTTGATTGCGTATACTTTTAAAGTTCTTCCGTCTCGCTTTATTATTCCCATCATACTAATTTATGTGAATTAGTATCCCGTGTTTAGAATCCCATCATGCATCGGATCACGTGTTTATGTGCGATTTCCAAAATTGTTCTGTAATTCTCATTTTCTCATCGCCACATATATTATTGCAGGTAGCAGAGTGATTAGAAACCTTCTCAAATAAAATACATGTGACAATAATAAAAAACCCAAAAAGATATGTGCGCGTTCTGTGTGTTAAGTTACGCATACATTAGAACAACTTCCTCAGAGTATACAATCAACCCAATCAGAGGTATAGATTAGATATATTTATCACTGGGATAACTCTGAAGAATTAAAGCACTGCACCTTGTCACAGGACAAAAGGCTTGTCGCGTGACAAATTCCGCCAATCGCACAACTCTTCGTTTTTTGGTGACGCTTAGAAAGGCAGTGTGGCGAAAACGCTGTGATGTTAGTTCCGCCCGAGCCGAGCTGAGATATTCGGCGGCTGCGCCCGCTGTTCGTGGCGTACTGCAATCCTCCTCTTCTTTCGGCATCGGTTTGTAGAGTCCGTTGCCGGCCCAGCGAACTCCATCGCTGGTTCGCTACAGGGCGAAAATGTGAAGAACGTCCGTTCTACTCTTCTTCCTGTTCCTTCCGGCTGGCTCCGCGTCGATGTCGTCCGAAGAGGAGAGGCGGCTGTCCTTCGTCGTTACTCAGGTGAGGGAGGTTTGGATAGTCGGATTTGGAGGCTCGACCGAACAGATTGAACGAAAGAGTTTGCACAAATCCATCGAGCGACGGAATCTTCAACCCTTGCCTGATAGCTTTATTTCTCACATACCAGGGAGAGTTAGAGATATGGCGGAGGGTGCGAGACTGGAATGCTTCTAGGCGTGCAATTACGTCTGCAAGCAGCGTCCAAAATGCAGGAAATGCGTACATAAGGATGGGTCTAAGGAAGAGCATATATAATGAGAGCTTCGTGCGCACAGGCAGTGGCCCTCGATTTGACAATATATGAAGGGTTTGGCTTTGACGCCACGGGCGCGCTGGAGTACATTGGACACGTGACCTCTGAAACTGAAGCGTCGATCAAGATTGACGCCTAAGTACTTCCATTCAAGGGAGAGGGTCTGGCATCGGGGAGTGAGCTGACGGGAGAAGGCAATCGTCTCGGATTTCTCCTTACTGATTGCCACCCGCCATTTTCTTAGCCAGGCCGGAAGCAAGGCGAGCTGGCGCTGCACCACGTCAGTTACAAAACGAAGGTTTGCTGAACTGTAGTGGTACATCGCGTCGTCCGCATAGAGAGACAGCGTAACTCCAGGCAGAACTGGGAGTTCGTTCGTGTAAACTAGGTAAGAACGGGGCCGAGGACAGATCCTTGTGGGACGCCAGCGGCGACGGGTCGGACTGAAGGGTACGAACCGTCGACAAAGATCCTAAACGTGCGGCCGCAGAAATACGACCGCATCGGATGAACGAATGAAGCCGGGAGCGGGGACATGGCAAGTAAGTAGAGGAGGCCTTCGTGCCACACTCTGTCGAAGGCCTTGCTCACGTCCAGTAGGACGGCGACAGTCGATTGATGCTTGTTGATGACATCTGTAAGTTGAGTGACAACTCGGACAAGTTGAAGAGTGGTGGAATGCTTCCTGCGAGAGCCGAACTGTTCCTGCCGAATAAAATTATTCAGAGGAGGAGTAATCCGGCCATGCAGGACGCGCTCGAACACCTTCGAGATGACTGGCCAGAGTGAGATTGGGCGAAGGTTTTCGGGGTTTGTACGCAGCTTGCGTGGCTTCGGAATCATGATGACTTTTGCTCGTTTCCAAGGGCTGGGAAAGTAATGGAGCAGGAGACATCCATTTATCAGCTCGTGTACAAGTTAAACGAGACTTGATGGAGCGTATTTTAGGCCCGCCGCGCCAATACGATCCACGCCGGAGGCCCTCTTTGGGCGCAGTCGAAGAATGGCCGATTCCACAGCCATCTGTCGAAGGGGTCAATATGGTCCGTGGGAGGGCGGGAAAAATAACCAGATAGGAAGTATGCGACCACAGCCGAATGGCCGGGGTCGCAGACGTGTCTGTGAGCAGTGAATTGTTCCTCCATGGTATAGGCAAAGACCTCTGCCTTGCTGGCCGCGGAGTAGACAATCCCGTTCGGAGATCGTAGGGGTGGCGGGTCCTTTTTTCGCAGTGAGTCGGCTCGCAGCCTGCCAAACAGACTCGGGCCTGACTTCCAGAGACTCAAGATATGGGTCCCATCGATCAGTATTGGCGTCAAGCAGAAGGTGCTTGACAAGGGCAGATTGGGTATTAAACCTGCGTTTTACGGCAGGGTTCCGTGTTTGTTGCCATTGCCGGCGGAGCTCGCGCCGTTTGCGGATGGCTAGAATCACCTTTCCTCGTAACTGCGACCTTCTGTTGGTCGCAGGGACTTCGTAGGTGTGCTTGTCCATGGCGGACGTGACGACTATCAAGAAGTCGTCAAGTCTGCGCCAGAAAAGCCAAGTGTCAGAGCTGTTGGGTTGTGCGTCGTGAGACGACCCAATGGTTTCCTAGTACCGAGCCTCCGGTAGGGCCTCCTGCCTAGTGGTCCTGTCCAGACGGAATATTATTTAATTAATTTTTATTGGTCGCTACAACGACATGCTCGTACTAGGTCGTCTAGTACAGTATTTGTCGAGGCCGTTTCCAAGATTCACCTGGACGTGTTCGGTACTTGCCAAGGCCAGCTATGAGTGGGTTTGTCAAGACCTCTATCGAGAACGCTTTGCAACCTTCTTTTATGAACGGTTGCGAGGTAACCCCAGACGGGAAGAGCATAGGTAATGATCGGCAACAGATACGCGTTGACGATCAACTTACCCAGCTTGCAGGTCATAGCCTTGTTGACAAGTATCGGAAACAGTTGCGCGAGACGAGCGGAGGCTTTCTTTCGCATCGTCTCAGCGTGGGCACGCCAGGTGAGCCGACGATCAAGGTGGACACCGAGGTACTTTACTTCTCTCGACCAGGGCAAGTACGTTCTACCGAGTCTCACTCGGCCTCGTGGTTCTTTCAGGCGCTTTGAGAATAGCACCTGAGAATATTTGAAAGTAGCGGAGCTCTTGGTGTCGTTGACGGCAACTTTCCAGCTTTCCGTCCACGTCGAATACGCATCGAGTGCGCGCTGGAGTCGTAGGATAGCCCTGTCAGCGTTCCAATCGGCGGTATAGACCGCCGTGTCGTCGCGGCAAACAGGGCCATCTGGACTCCAGGGTCTCTGGGTGCGTCGTTGACGTACACGGAGAACAGGAGAGGCCCTAGCACACTACCTTGAGGTACCCCGGCTGTAATGCGTCTCTCGGAAGAGACATGGTCGTCTATTCTCACGCAGAAAGTCCTCTCCGTCAGAAAGCTAGCTATCAAGCGAAGGTAGTAATCTGCGAGCTGGATTTCCCGGAGCTTGAACAAGAGCCCGTCGTGCCAGACACTATCAAAGGCCTTTTCCACATCTAGGAAACAGGCGACAGTCTGCTCTTTCCGACACCCGGCGCCCGTGATGTATTCCACCAGTCTCATCAGCTGATGAGTGGTGGAATGCCCCACACGGAAGCCGAACTGTTCGGGGACCAGTACATCGAAATTTCTTAGATGGTCTAATACTCTCCGTTGTACGAGACGTTCGAGAACCTTTGACGTGGCTGACAGTAGACTAATGGGCCGGAGGTTGCCGGGACGGGAAGCGTCCTTTCCCTGCTTCGGGATCACTATGACCGTCGCCTTACGCCATTTCTGGGGAAAATAGGCCAGTCTAAGACACGCGTTGAACAGCGCGACCAAGAAAAGTACTCCTTGCTCCGGGAGTCGAGTAAGAGCGGCGTTCGAGACGCCGTCCGGGCCAGGAGCTTTTCTCGGC
Organism: Magicicada septendecula; assembly: GCA_034769895.1. NCBI lineage: Eukaryota > Metazoa > Arthropoda > Insecta > Hemiptera > Cicadidae > Magicicada > Magicicada septendecula. The sequence continues at coordinate 354,464,285 of CM068371.1, read as the reverse complement.
ACGAGTTCAACGAGCCGATCTGTGACCTCTTCCCTAGTAATGGGTTCGGGCTCCGTAGTGATCGGAAGAGACAGAAAGTCTTCCACTTCGTTCTCGACTTCTTCATCGAAGTCCCATGGGCGGGTTAGGAGCGAACTGTCGCTCGAAACACGCGTCCAAGTACTCGGCCTTCGCCTCCGGGCGAGCCAGGATTTGACCAAAGGGTCCAACAATGGCCGGGATACGAGGTCGGCGCCTCTTCCCTACCAACGCCGGTAAGCGCTACTTTCGTCCGATCCGTCCCCTGCTTGGGCCACGGCGAGTTCCCAACAGCGTCTCCGGTAGGCCTGCATTTCACGACGTAAAATGCCGGTCGCCCGGTTGTACGCTGCCTTGTCGGCCGGATCACGGGTCCGCTGCCAGCGTCTCCGGAGGCGATTTCTCTCGCAAGCGAGAGCACTCGTCTCCTCTGGGATCCGCTGCCAGTGGGGCGTGACGCCAGGCTTCATCCTGGAAACGCCAGAAAATTCTAGCGGCGCTCTTTTTATGCTACCGGGATACCAATCCTGACTGGGATCCCTGATTGGTTAGCTGCTAACTCATCAGTTGTCACGTCTTGGTTGCTGATCCCTGATTGGCTCGCTGCGTATTCGTCAGGTGTCACGCGCCGCCAGGTGTTCGCGGCGACTTCGAGATGTTTGCCTCGCTGCCGTCACAATATGTACAAATCAGCCTTCCAACAAATTACAACTGTATATTTTGCTTACTGATAATTACATTTTGTAATTACGACTCATTCGAATTTCTACTAAATTGAATTACTTCCCTTTTTCTAAGACAGATGCATTTACTAAAAGTACAAAAAATATGTTTTTGAAACAGCACAAGTCTGACCTTAAAATTGGACCGCTGTATAAATTTGGTTTTATTCCCAAATACTGTATAATTTTACAATTCCCAGTAAAAATTGATTTTTTTTTACGTATGCAAATGTAAGCAACCAATCATGTTGTAAAAAAATGAAATATACTTATTACTAAATATAATTTAAAGGTTTTAAATAAAAGGTTGGAGGGAAACATTGATTCTAATACCAAATAGGTATAATTCAATATTTTATACAATCAAAAGATAAACACAATTTATTTTTTAAGTCTAATTGTTACTGAACTTGTATTGCAACCACTAACAGACAATTATACTTTCTATAAGCGCTTTCAAGCCGCTCGGCTCATCTTCAGATGGAACACAACAACCTACCTAGACCCTTTTATATATTTTATCTACAAACCGGAAACGTCAACTTGACATAAACAAACGTACCAGATAAATACTCTTGTTACGCCTTAGCCAGCAAACAATCAGCCGATTCACCACCCATTGTCCCAGTACTTTTCCAGTGCTGTCTGGTACTTTTACAAACCATTAAATATCAGACTGCTACCAACCTTTATGTGCTACATTCCTCTCTTCCTTTATGTGAGGTAAAATATATCTTCATTATCAAATTTTACCTTTGAATTAAACTATTTAAATCCCTTTTTCTTTCCTTCAATATTTTAAGTTCTTCTCTCACCTTTCCTTCCACCGAATTATGTTCAGTACTTATAATTTCATATTCTTTTAAGGGATAAACAAACTTATGCTTTTCTTCAACAAAATGCCTAGCATATAGTAAACTGGATGTCCTATTTATTTCCCCTCTTTTATGATCCGCCAGTCTACACTGGAACTTACTCCCCATTTCGCCTAGGTACAATTTACCACAATCCTTACATTTAAGTTTATATACCCCACTTTTTTGTAAAATCGGAATTTCTTCTGTTTTTCTATTCTTAACTTTATCAAACACTGTCACACACTTTTTCATTGCTACATCTATATCATACTTCTTAAACTTTCCACAAAACTTTTTGTCCTCGTTTCCATTATCGATTATATGTTATGGATCCCATATAATTTTTCTCTTTTCAATCTCACACATTTTCTCTTGTACAGATTTTATCCATTATTTTGTTAACTACATTTAAATAATAATTATTATTATTTGCTATCACTTTTATTCTGCTTAACTCCTTATCCCCGGTAACTTCATCTTTCGAACACATACACATCCTATAACAAAAAGCGTGTAATGCTACCATTTTATATTTATATGGACTGTACAAGTCGTTAGGAACAATTAGATCCGAATAAATTCTCTTCCTGACTATATTCAAAATCAATTCTTTTCCTTCTTTTACTTTTATCGTTAAATCTAAGTAATTTAACTCCTTAACGACTATTTTATCTTTGAATTGTATATTACTATCCACATTATTCACCTCCTTTACAAAATCATGCTGAGTTTGATGCTTTTCGGCATCGAGCTGAGTTGGTATTGTGGCCACACAGAAAGCAGTCACCTGCTAGAAATCGTACTGCCTGTTCCGTCTCGGTTTGCAAAATTACTACTTAGTTTACGGTCACACAGCAAGCTGGTTCGAGCAGGCTTGAGCATTGAGCAGGTTTAAGCAGCAGAGCGGCATGGAGCTGAGTTGGTACTGTGGCCACACAGAAAGGAGTCACCTGCTAGCAATCGTACTGCTTGTCCCGTCTCGGTTTGCCAAATTACTACTTTAAGTGAACGTTCCCCCTTTTCTAATGGAAACAGACACGCAAAGAGTATGGATGGATCCAATAAATTTACGACGAAATGAACTTGGTGAATTTCATCATCTCTATCGTGAATTAAGGAACGACCAATAAACGTTTTTCGAGTATTTGCGCATGTCTCTTGAAACTTTTGGTCTACTTTTAGAAAAACTGCATCTTAAGATAGAAAAATACCTCATCCCAGCCAGCAGCTGACGCTTTTTTGTCCTTAAAATATTTATTTGACACATCCCACAGTACTGTAAGTTTGAACACAGCTGATATTAAGACCTCGTTATCGAATGCCATGATAAACAATTTTTAAAACTTTACGAAAAGACAGCACCGAAGCGAGCGTGTAAGCACGTAAAATCTAACTAGTTTGTTTGTCAGCAGGTTGCAGCAGTAAGCAGTTGAGCTGCACAGCAGGTGCTGCTCTTGGTACGGCCATGGCCATTAACAAACATTTACTTGTGTCAGCCTGCTTACAAGCCCAATGCTGCTTTAACCAGCTTACTGCTTGAACCTGCTAGCAGTCTGGCCGTACCCTTTCTCCTCCTCATTAAAATTAACATCGGAAAGGTTTATCACTCTTTTATTATTATCGAACTTAACTTTTCTATCTTTATTCCCCTCTTTCTTTCTTATTAACCTTTTTAACTTTTTGGTCAACTTAGCGTTTTTCATATTTAATTTATTTTCAGTTTACGTAGTCTCAAAGTCATAGGCCTTTATTATTTATTATATATTTCATATAAATATATTTAGAGTAGTTTCGTATGTTTATAAAACAATTTTTATTATATCTGTTAATTAACCCGTATGGCGATCTTATTTTTAACCTAATCTACCACTTTCTACTTTGTTATTATTTTTATATTCACATACGCGTATTTTGGTAAAACATAATTCATGTTTCGGATTTTGGTATAACATAATATATGCATAATTCAGCACTGCTTATTAAACCGTATTTTGCTTAGACTTTTTTTAACTTTGCTTCTATTTTGAGGTATTTAAAAACTTTACTCACCCTGTTAGGATCTCCACTTTCCATTTCAGACTGCACGCCTTATACAATTACAAGATAAAGACAATTCAATGGTTAAGTTTTGTTTATGTTTGTTTATGCCCGGGTTTATGATTCTTTATGTTTGAAGCTTCCGGGTTGTAGATAAAATATATAAAGGGGTGAAAGTTTCTAGGTAGTTTGTTGTGTTCCATCTGAAGATAAGCCGAGAAGCTTCAAAAACGCTTATGGAAAGTATATTGCGTATTAGGCCTAGTGGTTACGATACAAGTTTAGTAAAAATAATTTATACATTTAAGGATCACTAAAAAGGGAGAAAATAACATTATAAATCCATTTTACTAGATAGAAAGATGGAATTAGAAAAGCTTGTGGTCTTTTCTCCTGTTTTAGACTTTGAAGTGACATCAAGGTATAGATTAATTATACGGACAATTCAACTCACAACAACAGCATTCAACTCAATGATAATTAACTTACAAATCTTATCATTATTAAAACTACAAGATTATATTTTTGTTTACTTTTATTTTTGATTCTTTCACTTGCTACATAGTCTACAAAATCAATTATTTTTTAAAGCAAATTCTTTATCATACCCTCATTTTACGTGTAGAGTTTAATCTCACTGCAAATCTGTGAGGTATTATGTTACATGCCGTTAATTAAAAATAAGCCCCATTTTCCATTTACTTTTGAAATAAATTGATCCTCGCAAATACGTTTTGCTACACATTTCTACGTTATCCTACGTTCATTCGTTCCTACGCATCCACACACTCGTATTACACGACGCCCACAATTAAAGTAAACAAGAATCCATGTAGGAACATTTTTAATTTATATAACGTCTTTAGTTATTTTACACATAACAGACGCTACAATAGTACAACGTAACAATAAATAAGTGTTTGTGACAGATAGGTTAGTAGTAAATAAATATACAACATTATTACAACGTTAGATTCCTCGGCTCACCATAAAAACGAGGCGTGTTTTTGAAACCTCAGTTCAAATTACCTACTGATGAGATTCCCTGAGATAATATCTTGGGACAACAGTAGGCGTTATTTTACCTTATTTAGAGGCAGGTATCACATTGTAATAACCCAAATTGTGATTTTCCACTCGCTTTTGTCAGAGACTTGAATAAAAGTCTCGAGAATTTCAAGTCGTGTATTGCACGATAGTGAGAATTATAGGAGTAAATATTATTGAAACACAATTACACTTTTATAAGTTGATGGCTCATCATAGTCACCGAATGACAGTATAAGAAAGATGTTACTCTAAGATAAGTGTAAGCACAAGTGTTGCGTTTCTAGGAATTATTGTTACCGTTATGTCTTTCCTGCTAAGAAAGATATCAGTTGCGTACGCACCATACAATAAAAATTCCTTAGTTAGGTAAAAATATTAGGATGAGTCCGCAAATAATATAAAATTATTTCAAGCAATGAAAAAATAAACTAATATCAAGTAGAGTGAAGAAGACATCTTGGCATAATCGTGAAATTAAAATGCCCAGAGAATTGTAGGTAGAACTAGGAAGCTTTAGGATTAAAAAGACGAAACACGCACTAAACCTATTTCCATTGAATCAAAGTAGGAAAATAAGTTTTCTGCCCTGATTATTACTTTTTGCTTGAAATTGTTTTTGAAAGTAATACTATGTACGCACGCCAATGAAGTGACCGCCAACGTTACCAAGCTGCTGAATTAAATTTGTAACAATGCATTCTAGGAATTTTAAAATATTATGTACGTTCTCAAAATTTCGTAGATCTCAAAGGGAGCTACTTCAAAGGAAGGAAAACAGTTTTTGTAAAGTAAATTTAACTCCAGGAAATTTTAAAGGTAACTCGTGTGTATGTTAGTAAATTATCGGTCATATTTCATAGTGTAATTCCTAACGTATTTTGGAAACGCTTTTTAAACTGTATAATTAAATAAACGTTTAAAATAAGAGACTACGTTAGGTTTATATTGTGCCTTAAGCACTCTATGAAATCTACTTTGTGTGTACTTTGAGTTGCGTATCCGATATTTTATCATCTGGCTTGTTGACTGTACTGTATAATCTGTTGACATATTCAAGCGTGTGTGGTGATAGTCAGATAGCGATTATCTGTTCTCCACACACTCAGTAATGTATCACGTGAACATATTGTAGCGGAGTGATTTTAATTAACCATTGGTAACATTACAGCTTAGACTTTACTATCAGATGAGGCTGTGACGTAGGTGATTTTACAATGTGAATATTCGCGTTGAAAATAACAACAGTTAATTTGACGACCTTCTCTCACTAGAATGTTTAATAGATTACGCATGCAGCATAGTATAAGAGTGACGTTATTAATTAACGTGCGGATTTTAGTTAACTTATTCCCGTATATTCAACCATAAATCGTCAAAAATATGTGGCGTGTGAAAAGTTGCTTTTGAATTGTTAAGGATAAACTTTTATCAGTTTTCCTCCTGGACATAATAGAAACGGAAGGCTAACAAACTCAAAAGGCTAATAGTTTTTAGATTAGTTCAATTAAAATACTTAGTATGTTTGGACGCACAACTGCATAATACAAGATGCTTGTCTAACAAATATTCAGTCATGTTTATGAGCAGATGTAATCTAGGGTGTAAGGAAACCTTAATTGAGAACAAAATTACATAAGGTACTGTTATGTCACACTACGTAACTTCCTACTCGGAGTTCCATGCAATACATTAAAGAATAACTCACGTCATCTGAGAAATAAATCTACCATCTCACAAAATGTATTATTGTTTCCCAACAGTATTTTATCTACATAATTGCCGCAAAAGAAAACTTTCATAAATTGGAACATGTTTTTCTTTCAGCGAATTATATTGCCTGCGTATAAATAAGCGCATATGGTTTCGTGTGTGTGTGTGTGTGTGTTCGTGTGTGTAGGGTGTCATGTGGAGATAGAGGGAGAGAGAAAAAGAAATGGAGGGAGAGTGGGGAGAAAGTGAGAAAGAGATAAATGAGAAATAAATTAGCGACATGCGTTTTCTTCAGTTCGTATAGACCGAATATAAACTTCAAACTTCAAAGTATACGATACATAAAGTAATTAAATTAATCCATTTTTGTTTTTAAAATTAACACCCAGTACCCATTATAGTCACTAGGTAAAGTGGGACATAAACTTGAAATTTGGAACTAAGGACTGTCTTTACAAAACAATGTAAAAAATTAATGTATTTAGATATTTGAGTGAAAAATGCCTTCTGCTTATATATCAATACATTTTATCAATCATTAGTGTTTAGGTAATAGTGTACTTAACTTATTTGTAACAAGATGTATGTGTAACATATTTTATTACAGTGAATGAAAATTACCATGATATACGTGTTGTTAAGGAATATAGTGAAACTAATATATAATTTTAAAGCACATGAATGTTACAATCTAATTCATTTATAATCAAACACTTTTTATTCCAAACGTCTTAACTAAGCGTCATTTAAGTAATAACTGTTCGCCGCTGCCGTAGATGAAAGTATTTTTACTATTAAAAACACTTTTATAATAAAAAAATTTGCTTTTTCCGAAATGTAAAGTAATAGAAAGCGACAGTAAATGCTGGAGGCTCGTAAGAGAGAGGAAAGGAAAGAAATAGACAGAGAGAGCGAGTGAGAGAGAAATATTAAGTGTACACAGTGGAGTTTGAACAGCTAAAGCGGGTTAGCTCAAGTGATGGATGTGACTTAAGAGAGCAATTCCTCACGTACTCAGTGATCTATCAATCACAGTAACGTACAACACTAAGTCGAACAACAATTCTTGTCGGCTTAATACCCCTCGCAACTCTGATCAACGCCAACTACAAGCCAACTACAACTTTATTAACTCTTTAACAATATTATTACACTTTTTTTTCATTATTACTAATTTTGTGCAGCCTTGCTCCTGCAACATAGCTGTCTACAGTGTGAACGCTCTCTGTTAAAAGTTCCCATATTTTTTCCCATCAGAACTTCAAACACTTCGCATTTTTCTCTATAATACCAGAGAAGTAAATAAAATTTAATTTAATAACTAGTATATAAATTTATATTTTTCTTCATACTAAGCTTTATGAGTTGTATGTATGTAGGTTTTATGTATTGTATGAAACATTTCTTTATTTATTATATTGTACTCTGTAAAATACTGTTATGGGTTTTCCTCAAAACAAATTTCACATAGACCTTGTACTGTTTTCTGTCTTACTTCCCATTGGTACTATTCAGACTCATCTACAATTAATTACACTACAGGGACTAAGATAGTATGGATCAAGAGATATTATTTGATTTGTGGTGAATATTCTTTGCAGGATTCTTTGTGGCGATGTCTGTCTTAGCAGGATGTTTTTCTTTAATTCTTTTGATAAAACCAATTTCTATTATAAAAAATATTACTGAAAAACGAGTAAAGTAGTATTTTAAAGAAGCGATTAAATTACATTAGTTTAGTGAAGTACTACTACCAACTCTGAAATTTAGTTCTTTATAAAGTTCAAACTTCTTCCTTTAAAAATTTTAAATTTAATTTCCTCAATTAAATTAACAAATTAAAACGTTTATTATCAAATATATTATAGGTTTACTACATATAGTATTCAATGAAATTTTAAATATTTTGTAGAAGACTTAAAATGTTAATGAATTATGAAAGGGTTTGTTTTTTATTGTTTAATTTTGTTTCATTATAAATAATTAATTTAGAATGTACTAAAGAACATAATAAGACACAATCCTGCTTACTACAGAATCTTTAATTTACCATTACAGGTAATATTTCAGCGCTGTCACAAACAATTTGTTTTAGTACACTTTTCATTACTTTTTCTAAGTCTGACACAATTTTTTAAGACATTACTTTTATAAGCATTACATTTTTTAAGTTTAGGGGTTCGGCAACTAAAGCCTTTAGCCCAACGACGTCTACCAGGAGCGTTGCTCAACGAGATGTTTAATTTTCACAAACATTTTAGTTAATTTAGTTAACACAACGAGAATGGAAACTCGTATATACCATGAAGCAAAGGAAAAAAAGAGGTCTGTCTATCTCTCACTGTTTATTTCCTAGGTCGTTATGACTTTAGCGCCTGATTATTCTGTGGGTATTCCTGAGGTGTCCTAGAGCATTTCAGTCTTCGAGTATGTGTTTCAATGAAGTGCTCCGCCACAAGTGCAGACGGGTCGTTCTTGTCCTTGTAGGAGGTACGAAGACGTCACGTTCGTGTCCCCATTCGCAGTCTGGTGATGGAAACTATTTGCCATTTACGGACGCTCTGCTACACGGCAGAAAGTTTGCTTTGCTGTGTGTTCTACGTCTGTTGCCACACATTGGTTGTGGCAGCTAATGTCGCGTTGTCAGGTCGTATGGCAGTCGCATACACTCGTGGTCTGTCCGGAGCGTTTCTCGCTACAGCGTTAGTTACTTCGTTACTTTCCATACCTACATCACCCGGACACCAAACAAAGGAAAAGATGAACCGAAATTATCTAACGTATGGCGCAACGCCATTATCTGCTGTAATAACGGATCCCCTATGCCAGGATTTTCCGCACAGATAACAAATTGCCTTTCACCTCAGTGTTCACAGAAACGAAGAGCGCGTACAGTTCAGCGGTGTATACACTTGTCGCATTAAGCGGTGTCCAGGAGTGGGAGGCGCCTTCGTTGTCAAACGCACCACTCACTCCGCTCACCGTCATTGACCCATCAGGTGTACACGATGGTGTGTTCCTCGACGTATTCCTCCAAGACTGATCTAAACAGGAGTTTCAGTTTAGCTGGATCGCACGATATCTTGTACTACTGGCGACGTTGAGTCAAAAATTTGGTTTGCGAATCAGCCAGAGGACACGTCACACCGATCGTACCCCTGGACCATCGGCGCCTTGATGTTGAAGCGCCGGGCTAATTTCAATGCCTGCTGGTTTGGTGAACGTCGAACGGCGGTCGTATACTCTAGCAGGTCTCTTGTTCGCCAGCAACACGTAGTTTATGTAACTCGGTAGTGCTAACAACTAGAAAATTCTCACCATTGCTAAATTGACGTCGCTGATGTAAGAATGTCATACCTGCTTCAGAATATAAGCTTTCTCTAGGACTAGTGAAAATTGCGCCTGTACTTTGTAAAAAGGATCCAGCTTTTTAAAGCACGACCTCCTGGCTGGATAGTACACCATGAAGCTGTAACCATTTTCGATAGCACCAGCGTGATACACTTGAGCAATTAAATGTCGTGGTCGAAGGTTTAAAAACAGAAAATTAGATAACGCGTTACGTATTCAAACAGTTCAGCCACAACGCCACTGATGTGAGCAAAACGAATTTTTTAGTAAAAAGAATTGTTTACTGCAAAATTGAGTTTTGTACCCGGGGTCAGTAGTGATTTGAAATGAGTTTTACGTGCACCCGTTTTCCATAAAGTAGTTACTCAGTTAATAATTCGACCCGAGTATACACTATATAGCTCAAAGGCTAATGCTGATATTGGAATAAGGTAAATGACAATTTGTTTTAAATGACGAGTTTGACATTAGTATTCGGACTAATATTTATGTATCTTACGTAAAATAACATATTTGGAGAAATTTCTAAAACATTAACATTTATAACCAATAAACGAGATTGATAACCCAGATATTGATTAATTCGGTTTGGTAAAAGTGAATATTACTTACATATATCAACAGTGTTTGAAACTAAAACCATGTTAATATACTCCAATTATTTGACGAATGTATTCCATTCGCTGATGCAGATGTAGAGGTTTGGTGCTGATCTTTATTTATAAGCTATTGAAGCATGAGAGAGCATAAGCATAAGACGGTGGGGATGTGGAAGGGATAGGGAAATGGCTAAGATAAGGAGTGATGAAATATATAATCACGAAAATTATTCTGACAAAGCTGAGTCACTACGGTAGAGATTTTTCGGGAATACAAGTGAAAATACGAAGAAACAGCTATAGACACAGTAAAAACGGGAATGCAAGGCAAAATATAGATAGGCATGGAAACACGAACGGTATCAGAATTGCTAACAAAGGCATAACATAAGTGGTTACAATTTAAGGGAACCGAGAAGTCTGAAATTTGAAAAATAATGGCCTCACCACTATGCAAGTTATTACAAAAGGATATAGGCCTAACATACTACCTGTAAGTATGCGTAGAAACGTCTGTATTTTTTAAAAATAACTAATATTTGTTTTCTTTTAACGTTTCAATAACATACGTGAATTAAATAGTAAGGCTTTGAAATATTATACCATGTTGTCACATAATATTGTTATGAGAAAAAGTAATATACCTAAATCAGTTATATTACTGTAGTACGCACTTATGCCTCGTGCGAGCATAACAATTAAATGAAAGACCTCCATCGTACGTCCAGTAATTATACACTTCATAGTTTCTGTCTACAACACAGCAGACACATCGAGCGTGAGTAGTGCAGTCCGTGACATCACCTGACCAAAAATGGGGATATTTTCTAGCAGTGATTATGTTCAGTATGCAGCAAGAATTTTTCAATTTTAGTCACTTGCGACTGTATGACAAGTAATAATCAACCGGTAAAGAGTAACTGGCTCTTTCGTGCCCCTTTGTAATGAAACTTCGAAGCCTAGTTAATTGAGTTGCGTGATTTGCAGCCACGAAGCAGTAAACAAACCCTTGCAGAAGTATTCATGCATCTACCTGTAATAGGAAAACCTACCGCTCGAAAATATTCAGATTCCGAGGTATGATATATTCTAGTAATTACAACTATCTGTCTTGCAGAGAAATATTTACAAACAACTAAAATAAATTTACATCTTCAAAAGTTTAGCCTGTAGAATTGTTTAAAAAACAATTTATTTTATAAACATTGTGGAATTTTTTTTAGAAAGTAATAATTTTACGTAACATTACTCAACAAGATAACGAGGAATGCTTATAGAAACAGTGTATTTACTGTTAATAATCTCGAGTGTTAAATGTTGTACATATTAGACTTCACAAGAGCAACCAGTAAGAAGCAAACCATAGTATTAAACTTGTTTGAGCGCCAGTTACAGTAATGACAACAACTTTGATCTTATTTCAGTAATAATGTAATATCCAAGAAACTACCACAAACGTTTAGCAATATGCTGAGCTTTTCATTTAAGCAACGGGTAACAACAGAACGTTTAACTTTCAATTCCGTTTGCTGGTTTACCAGCCAGCATAGCAGATTCTTTGGTGATAGTTTTTATATAAACATTTTTGTAAATAATACTGAAAGCTGAATAGTCACAGAATTCATTTACAGCAAGACTAGCGGTATTTTGTAACTAATAACACAGTAGAATTCTCTAAGAGGTTTTTGTATAATTCCAAATATTCTTGCATTATGTGTTACAGTATTTTGTACGATTTTACTGTAACCAACGTTAGGCCTACATGAAAATCAAAGAATGAATACTAATTAGAGATTCTTATCAGTTCATCATAATCAATCAATAATGTCATTATATTGGTTGTTAAGTTGTATTGACATGACGAGATTAATAATTCATGTAGATATTATTTCTGACACTTTAACATTGTGATTAACAAATGTCGAGCGGCTAGTGTCTCCTTAATCTTTCCTAAGTCCTATCCGTCCGCCTACAAGTCCCTTTTGCAGAGACTTTAAAGAGCTGCAGTTTTAAATTGGAGTTTAAAATTGTATTGCTTTTTATTGTTTATTATTAATATTGTAATTGTTAATATGTATTGGCGGCTCAGCACACCAGTGTGTATGGCACCTGGCTACTAATCTAGACGTTCGGGGTTCGATTTCAAGGTGCGTTTTTCAGCCCCCAGGTCGACTCAGCCTGTTGAAAATGAGTACCTGGGATAACATCCTGGGGATAATAATGGGCGGGTGAAGCGTAGTGCTGGCCACACTGCTTTTCTTGTATGCCGTACGACTCGCATAAGGCAGCCTACCCTGCCTGACTCATAAGTTGCTTCGATAGTACACATTGGAGCCATTATTATTATTATTATTATTATTAATATTTATTGTTAACTTTTATTGTTTTAAGTCTTTAATTATATACAAGATACTTGTAAAACCAACTATAACGTGCATAAACGTTAGATTATCTAAGTGTATCAGCGTCGACACTGCAACGACTGAACAACTCTTGTCACTAAAGTAAAAATCAAGTGGAGTTCAATATGCCTCCTTTGCTTCACTGTCTAATAAGTTATATGTTTTTTAAAAATAGTTACATCTCATAAATAAGTCAACCTCTACATCTCTTGTCAGGTGCATAATTAGTTAAATTAAATGCCTAGATTTATTTATTGACATTAACGCTTTATGTAAATGTGGTTTTGCTTACGCTGTGTATATTGTGGGTCCATTATAAAAAACTATAAGATAACAAAAGTATATCTATTTCGAAGAAAATGGTGTGAGAAATGTAAGATTTTTAAGTGGCAGTTTTTTGTCTTCTTTTTGAACATTCTACAATCCAAAAACTTGAAAAATAATTAACGTTTTAAGTACAGTAATATGTTTTTCTCTACATTTCACTGTGTTAATACTTATAGTTAGAAACATATTAATTCTAAAATTATTTACAGCCAAGAGTTTTACAGTTTCTGCTAATCAAGATATACGATATAATATTAAACTCTATTATGCCGTTTTATTGGTACAGTTTAAATACATTACAGTACTTTCTAATTCTTCAAAGTCCCTTAAAAAACTCAGATACATTTAACAATGTAATTTACTTTATAATTATGAATTTACTATATTATGTCGACTAATGTTTGTGAAAGTGATTCTTTGTTTTAAAACATATCTCAACTAGCATAGAAATTACGCTAAAGCTAACCTGTGCTTCGGAAACGATTAAACTAAAATTCTTATTATAAATCTCACTAAATTTTATTTATAAGAAAGAGTTGTCAACAATTAGGTGATTAAATAAATAGACTAAAACATTGTAGATAGCATGAAGCGTAAATCCAGAAGCAATTTGGATATAAAAACCTGTTTGTCAACTAAAAACGATGGACAGAAAGTAACACTGTTGCACACAACTATAGAAAAAAATTCCCGATTAGCACTTTTAAGCTTCACAGCTCATCATCAGATCGGAAATATTTTTAACATACTGGTGTGCATCAGTGGTATTTCTGTTTGTGATTATAACCACCAACATAATTTTATTAACTAAATAAAAACGATAATAAAATAGTGTCACTAAGACTACAAAACAACACAAAATGTACTCTCGTATACAGAAACACATAATGACACTTTTGTATAATGTAGATTACCTATTTATTTTATTTATAATTCTTTACGACAGTACAGAAATAACTTAAAGATTAAATAGTTCTATACACATACACACGCGCACGCGCGCACGCACACATACACACACACACACGCACACTTGTTCAAGGATATACTCCTGAAGAATAGATTTAGTAGAACATAAAATACCATATATTTTGCAAAGATCATGTTTAAATTTACTGTCCTCATACAGTAATTATTTGTGTCTGATTGCACAACACATTTAACTATATAAAACGTAATCCAATTTTATGTTATATGTTCTCAGTAAATATTGATACTAATATTTGAGTTTTTCTAATAGCTAAAAGCTTTTTTCCGCAAAAAAATACGTCACGATATTGTGGATTATTCCTAACGTTAAGTACATTGTTACGACGGTGTACTAATCGTCGTATGGTACAGTGGAAAACAAAATACAAGACACCAGTTAAGTCACTAATCACCAGCTTTAATTATCACAATTGAACAGTTTTTAATCAACAAGAGAAGCTCTTACAACAAATCAAATAAAGATTGTTCACACGCAATAATAATATCTCGCACTATTATAAAACACATAACACTTGGCCAAAATACTTCGAACCGCACTGGAATAAATCGCCACATAAACTAAACTGATTGTCTCTCAATGCCTATATTTATACCCCGCTGATATGCCAGTATATTCTGTCACTTTGGATGACGTGTTAAACAAACAGGCGCGTTCGAGAAGCCACTAGAAACAGTGGCCTTGAACACACTGCGTTGACCGGTACGGTCTGGAATATACTCGATGCTTAACGCGTAATTGTCTTTCATCTCAAAGTAGCAGCAATATGTACGCACACACACATTACAGCTGGGGTAGCCGAGATACTTGTAGAATGTTCCGTATTACGTAACACTTTTTCCCTATTAAGTGACAATATGATTTAAACATTGATCAAATGAAAATTTCCCTTAAGGCTGATTAAAGAATACAATAGTACAGTTACGCTCTCAAATCGTGTGTGCAGGCTTGGACTTGAGTTACCTACATTTATGGTATGTAATTTGGCCAAATAATGGGTTATCAAAGTTTCATTGTCAGTTTATGTGCGTTATAACGCGTAGCGATGTCGAATTCACTGCAGCTATACAGATAGTGCGGTTTAATCAAACCACGTTTCTTATGGGTCATTATATGGTGAGATTACAGGACTCACAATAACTGCCGGAGGCTGTAGACTTTGGTGCACTATGTTTATTTAATTATAGTTTGATACGTTTGTGCACTCGAACTTTATGAAAGGTTACGATCGTGTTCGATAAATAGAGCTATTTGCTAACAAGTTTATTCACAATTAGTTTTACTCAATCAAACGACTTTGAACTCTTCTTTATTTGTTTTAACATGTTCACATAAAGTGTAAACCTACATAATATCAGAAAAGATAATAATCGTTTTACACCCGACAGTGTATTGTCCCAGGTTGATGAAAAGATAAGAACATCACAGTTTACAATATAAATTAAAAAATAAAATAAATTTACCTAGAAGACCTAGTAGACCACGTTTTTACTTGAGTACAAACCTATAGATTTTGGTTACGATTCCAATTCGTACAATAAGTTGGTCTATCTGGTAAACCAAAGGAGATTCCCACTCATGCAAAATGGAGTATTTTCAGCCCTCAAACGACTCAGGGATGTAGACATGAGTAGCAAGTATACGTGGCCAAAGGTAACAATAAGGGGGCAAATCGTAGTGTCGGCCACACTGCCTTACAGCTTACGGACAGCCTACCATTCGTCTCTTAAACGTTTCTTGTCGTACAATAAAGTCTGCCACCGTCGCCATGTCTGTCTGTCATATTCTGTCAGGCAGATATAAGTCTGTCATATCTATTACACTCATCATGATCATCATCATTATAAGTACCTTTTATAGAATATTTAATATAAACTTCAAATTAAAACTGTAAATGTGTTAAATTTGATCGAGGGAATTTGGAGAAGTTGTACTTTTGTAATGGATTGACTGGGCACTGGTCCTCACAAGTTGGTTGTCGTGATGATAGCTCCCAAAAGAGCTCTTATCCTTTCTCCACGCAAGACCGTACTGCGCGGTGTAGTGCCACATCGCACAAGAGGTGACCCTGTTAATGCAAAACAGTACGGATCTTGACCGTAAGGTCGATAAATATTCTTGGTGGGGACCAGCAGTAGCCACCAGTACCATGTTAGAGCGTAAGAAAAGTGATCCTAGACTGACTTGTCTTTGGCATATTACACGCGTGACTCTGTTTGGATTTTGTTGGCTGTAATACTGCGTCCTAGTATTATAGGGTTAATTTTGCTGCTGCTTTGCAGTCTGGTGTCGGGGCATCAAAAGTTAGCCAAAGACAACCATGAAAAAAATTACCGCAAGAAGGCTACCTCTCCACAAGACTTTCTCATCTATAGGCTGGTACTCTATAACAGGGAAATTAATTATTTCAGTACCTTAAAAGAATACAGCCGGACTGAATTAATAGTAAACGACTAGACCCCTCAAACAAGAAGCGATATGGAACAAATGAAAGATTTGAATTGGCGATATGGAATGTACTGAGTATTAAAAAAAAAACATTTTTTTTCTTTTATGTTTGTAATGTTTTATTTTATATTTTTTACGACAAGGTTTTAAATTTTGCTAATCCTATTTTTAATGTCCCCAAAATAGCTCAAGTATGCTTTAAACGGCTCAAAGGTTGTGTACTTGTGAGTCATTATGTCTGTCCGCCCTTTAGAGTCTATGTAAAGAACAAACATACCAAATTTCTGCCATAAAATTCTCTTTTGGTAGCAACGTTGTGAGGTAGGAAAGAGGAAAACTTGAAGCTGTAAAAATGCGGTTTTTGAGGAGAATCTCTTGAACACGTTCGGTGGAGAGGAAGAGTAACAAGGTGGTTTTTAATTGACTGAAAAGACAAAGGATTTTGCTTAACACTATAGGCATAAAATGAGCATAGGACATATATTCCCTGCGAAGCATTGTTGAAGAAAATGTGTTAGGTAAGACGTTTAGGAGTGGGCCTTTAATTTTTCGTACTCGAGAAATTTTTTTACAAAAACGACAAGGACTACACAGAAAAATAACATGTTGTAGTAGCGACAGGGGTTACTGCTAGTGATTAATAAGCAAGTATATAAAATTGCAGAATTACAATTCTTTTTACAACTTAAATTTTCGAACTGCTTATTAAATAAACATCAATTATCGGCTAGAAGTTAACTGACAAAAATAATTCACGACAAATGTTTGGTCTTGTGAGAGATCCGAGACTTACATTGGCAACACATGTCTCTGCTTCTCTCCATTCCACGTAACCATTTCCATTTCCATATAACGATTTCCTCCTTTAATATCATAAATAAATTTCATGTCACGTCTTCCTATTTACTTTCTTCCCTGCAATACGATATATTTCTTCTTAACATGTGCGTTAAAGTTTATACCTTTCATAACACGTTTAAATTATTCTTTCTTTTCCACTCTTTGTGTCATCTGTGCTATCTGTGTACATATACTGTATTCTACATTCTTCTTCACGACCACATTTCAAAATTTATAAAAAATTTGACCTGTTTACGTAGCAGAAATTTTGTTGTCATTTCATAATATTATCAGTATTCTTTGAATTTTACAATTTAATTTTCTGAATAAGTTGTTTCCTTTTATTTCTTTATTTCTGTGTTGTTAAATGGTTAGTGCATGTTATTCAAATATAAAATACGCTTTTCCCGCCACACCTTGGGTATTATGTGATATGTAATATTACAAATTTTAAAGTTTTCAAATAAGCAATATTACTTTTGTATATTTTCAGTCAATAAATATCATACATACTCTTCTCGTTATGTTTTTTTTAATTGTGTACTTGAAAATGGCGACTCAATAAATAATAATGTGATGCGTGTAAAGTATAAATAACATAGTGCTTCTTGAATTTCTATAATAGGACTCTGATGACGCCTGATGACGACAAGATTCTCTCATGCGTCCCGGTTATTATGACTGCGGTGTACATAAATATGCAATTTTGTCATGACAATAAGATTGACTGAAATTATTAATTTTCAGCCTTTCGTAATAGTGTAATAGTTGATATAAATAAATGATAAAAATGAAAAATTTTGCAGGAGGGTTGACTGTTATGACATTTGGAATCGAACAAAAAAGAGAAAGCTTTGCACAAACTCTTTTTCATAGTAAACTTTTTCAAACAATTAAACTTTCTAAAGCTTTGTAGTTCAACAAAAGATAATTTTATTTAATCATTTTTCGAACAGTACACTCTTTATTTTCAACTTTTGCAACGCTAATAACATTTTCTGTACACAACTGGTTTCTTATGTATAATGATGTAAGTTTGCCAATTGTGGTAACAATTTGATAAAATTCATCATTTTTAAATTCACTACGACAGCTATATTGATTTTGGGTCCACCTTTGCCCGGTCTACATCTGGCACTTCGACTCTCACATTCTGTCCAACTAAAGGTTTAGCTACTTTTTTATAAGATACAACTGTCATTTTATCGGCTTGTTTCTGAAGTCCTTTGGCGGCTCTCTTTCGAAAGCGCTTCACTGTATCGATCCTGTTTGTTATAGCGGATACATCACTCGTGTCAGGTTCATCTGTTCTTGAAGATTCAACGTGTATTTCCATTCTACTTGAACTACCTTGAGGAAAACTTTCTACGACGTTCATTGAATGGGTATTTTCTTCATCATCTTCTGGATTACTATCAAAGTCATTTGCAGTGTTTAATAGTTCTTCAAAATCTTCTTTGGTGTTTGCTTTGTGCATTAAACTACGTGGTATAACTGAACTTGCAATACCCATTTTCATTGGAACACCAAACATCGCTTCATATGGTGAACATTTGATGCCCTCATGGTAAGCCTGTTTTTTATTTCTTGCACAAATTTCAAGCCTTCAGCCCACTTTAAAGTTTGATTTGTTTTCATCCAAGTTGCCAACATGTTTTCAATATCCTGGTTGGCACGTTCAACAGATCTTTGCGACTGACTGTGCCTCGGTTTTCCGTGCACAATTTTAACATCTTTCCACATGTCAACTAAATTTGTTATAACTTGGTTACAGATCTCCCGTCCGTTATCCATATTATTAAACGCGCCAAAAGTAATAAAAAAATCCAACTGATGTAAGCCACTTCCTCAGCTTTTTTTGACTGAAGTGCTCGTAAAGAAACGAATTTAGTTAAATAGTCACATAACTTTAAATAAGTAGCAATTGACTCTACGGTAACGTTTTTATTTTGCGCTTTAGTTCCCCTATCATTCGCGTTCTTCCTCCCGTGATCAATAGAAATATGATTCTCGTGTATTACATTAAATAGTTCATCAAAACAAACGTAGTAAAGGATCTCTTCTCGTCTCGCAGAAACAGGTGATATGGGTTAAGAATATTAAGAATATCGGTACCACCAATCTTAATAATATCATAACCTTTCAAACGCCTGTAGTGCACATATTGTTTATAACTCACAGTTTTTGCCGTTTTGCTTCAGCTAACAAAGTACTTATTATATTTTTCTTTATGTAAACAAAAGTTGTCGACCTTTTTATTGCGCACCGATTCCCATAAAAGTTCATAAAATCTTTTACTCATTACGTCACTTATTTTTCTGGACCGAAAACAGAAAAAATACCAAGTATAATATTAAGAAACGTAAGATTCAAAGATATACGTACCCACACATGGACAGATAGAAACTGATCCTTTGCGGTATAAAACACATTGACAATGAATGTTACTAACAAACATGTTGGAACATGTCTGAACAGGTCGGCAAGCCAACGAAATCCTCCGAGTGCAGCAGTATTTACCGCAACGCAGCGGTAAATCTAGACATTTACCACCAGCCGTTACTGAAAGTCCGAAATGCAAATACTTTAAAAGGATTGGACATTTAACATCGTAAAACGGTATATCTTAAAATTTACCTTACTTAGCACTTGTGCAGTAACATATATAATATGTATTTACACAACAAAGTAGGTCACGGTTTACACCACAGTTGGAAAGGAGGTTTAATAAAACTAAATCTGTGATTGTTTACTTTCTGTAGTGTTGAACTGATTACTTTCATGAAATGTGAAAAAGTTGTGTTTCATTTAACTCCTAGTTGTACGGCGGTCATGCGTAACAATTGATTTGGGATCATTGCCAAAGCTCTGTCTCGTTGAACAAAAAGCGTTTCGAATCAATAGAGATTTATGGACGCTATTGTTAGTTTTACTGTTTGCGGCTTCTGATATTTATATTAAACATTTTGAGTTTTATGTTTGCTTTCCAAATCAAATTATCTTCACGTTTAGTGTACACATAAATTTTCAAAACGTTTTAAAGAACCGATATTTCTATTTACGTACGTAAATTACATGGTAATAAAGCCTTATTGATCGAGTGACAATTACCACACACTCTCAGAACATGAAACATACTAATTACCATTATTATCTCATTGTGCAAACCAGTACTTCTTTACTGCTTATCCGACACATTCCATTATGTTCTGACAATGGTTCGCTTGTTAACATACCTAACGCAAAAACATTATTTGGTTTAAACACACAATTAAAAATGTAATTATTGTGTGTAGTTTATATCTAACTTTATTCAGTTAGATCCACTGTAAAAAAGCCTTCATTCACGTGAAATATGAGCACCTTGTAAAAACGTTAGCCAAAGTTTCCAATAAGTTCAACCTACAACCTATAAGTACAGAAACTGTGTAGGTATAGTGTATGTCTTTGTCAATTTGTAAAAGCCTCTTTATAAATATTATGTGCTCTACTTTTTATGTAAAATTAAATTTAAAAGACTGTTTTGATCTCACACTGTAATATATTTTTTACCTGAAAGCAACACAGAAAATGAAAAAATAAAGAAAATAGCTTTCCTACAAGTAGTTTTTCAGGTGTTTGCTTAATCTGTCTGCTTATCGCTGTAACGTTTGAATGTTTGTAGTAAACAGAACTATGAATTCTTCCATCCTGCACGTTACGTGCATGTTGTTTAAGCACGTTCGTTGATCTGAGTGCTCTGCCACTTCCTTCCTTCTGCCACTTTTTCTTTTACTTCCGAATATTTTCACTCTGTTCTTGTCGTTACTGATTTGAATTCTTCCAATCGCTTTGTATGAAGTAGTTTACGTTCTTTAAAATTGTATTTTTCAGGTATCTGTTACTCGTAAATATGTTAGGCAGTTCTCGATTTATCAACTTTTATTAATAATTTTCAGGTTATTGCTTTTAACCAATTTATTGCATGCAGGTTTGGTTTAGTCTTCTCTGATACATTGCATTATAAAAACGCAATGCCATCATAGGCTACAAAAGACAAAATGACATGATTAATTCGTATTGTCTGTACAAAAGGTACAAGGATTGTTCAATAGAAAAACGTTTGATTTGCGCAGCCGTGACTTCGTTGCATGGCAACGGAATTCATTTGTTTCTATTGTCTGTTTAAGTACTAGTAACGCTTCTGTCAAAAATATTTCCAGTTTGCTTTTTTCTGAGCGTTGTCACTGGGTTGGAAAATAGCATCTATAATAAAAAATCGGTCCAAAGATAATCTGCGTGCCGTTAATCAGTTTTTGGCCGCTGAGGGGCGTCAGCCAATGGAAATTTATACAAGAATGAAAGCTGTATATGGTGACCATAGTTATTCTCATACGGGAGTGGTTGAATGGTACAAATAAATTTTGACAAGGAAGCGAATCACTGAAGACCTGGCTCGTCCCGGACCTGCACGTGTTGCAGCATCATATGAAAATGTGAGACAGCTGGAAACTGCTTTACGCGCAAATAGGCGCATCAAAGTTAGACAACTTTCTCAAATGTTAAGCATCAGCGTGGGAACTGTTCGTTCTGTCATTTATAGTCTTGGCTATCACAAAGTTGCTGCTCAGTGGATTCCACGACTGCTTACTGATGAGCAGCAAAATTTGCGTTCGGCTTTACCATTACCATTTGATGCGCTGCCAACAACAAGGTAATGCCTTTCTACACCAAATTGTTGCCGGTGATAAGTCTTGGTGTTATCACTACGAATCAGAATCCAAACGTTAGAGTATGCAGTGGAACCATGCACAATCTCCGAAGGCGAAAAAATGTCGGTCCCAACCTTCGGGAGGAAAACTAATGGTGACCGTATTTTTTGATTATCAGGTTGTGCTGTTCTTAGATTTTAAAGAACCTGGTGTCACCATCAATGCTGAGCGATATGCAGACCGCTTAAAACGATTACGGGTCAGCATCAAGAATAAACGACCCGGGAAGCTCACAAATGGTGTCATTCTTGTGTATTATAATCCTCGACCCCATGTAGCCCAGACGATTCAAGATCTGCTTGGTCGTATGAAGTGGGAAGTCTTACAACATCCACCTTACAGTCTCGACTTATCCACCTGCTATTAACATGTTTTTGACTCATTAAAGAAATCACTATAAGGACGGCGAAAAATTTGACTCAATGTGTCAAGAAAATTAAATTTTCCTTATTTACATCTGTACTTTTCCTCTCCAATATGGGTTCCGTAAGTGGCTAATATGGGGAAAGATTTCACCAAGACTGATCTTCGAAAACAGATACGCATACAAGTGCTTTCGGAATATATTTGAAACATGTTAAGAGATTCTGCAAAAGATGTCTGCAAAGAGAAGTAACCAAACCAATAATTTTAATGTGGTTATTATAATTTACTACTTATTGATTTTGTTTATACTAATATAACCAAATAATGTAATTTTGTAAATGAAGGTAAAAAAAAGTAATATATTTTTTCTTTGTTCAAAACTATACGCAGACGAGCTAATGTGATTACAGATTTGAATTCAGCATACAAAAGTTAATAAAAATTATCGGAGATCATCAGAGGACAAAAAGTCGGTTTACATTTGTCGAACAGTTAAGGAAAGCAGTGGAAGTGGCGCCATATAAACAATCAATAACTCTTTCAGTTATATGAGGATCCTCCACTGATTGCAGAGATAACACTGCAGAGGATACAACAGAATGGACACATACGGAGCATACGGACACATTGCAGAGGTCGTTTCTGTAAAGAACCACCTGGTTTTGTATTGGCAGAAGAAGAAACGAGAAGAATACAAAGGTCAAAATTAAAAGAAATGTGAGTGCGCGTGTGACTGAGTGTGTGTGTGTTTAGGGTATTCACGATTTTCTTTTTCCAAGACAGACAAGTGTATAACCTAACGCAAGTATTAGGTAGTTTTTCTTTGGTGGCAATTCCATAGAGAATCCAATGCGATCGACGAAAGCAGTAGTAGTTTATTACACACTTACACACGTTTGCTGTATGTGCTGTGACTGTAGATCATAGTCTAGTTGACCCTAACCTAACATCGTCAGACTATACACTAGCTGAAAGTTCTTCTTATACAGATTATTTGTCTTTCCTTAAGAAATATTTTTAATTTAATCGAATTGATAATAAGTGCAAAAGATTAAGAACCGCTTTTTCTAATTAATTACGAAAAAAGTTTATTGAGGTTTTTATGATAATATTTACAAAACAAATTACAGGTAAATAGTGCCTACAGGTCATGTGCAAACAAAATTTAACCACATTTATTAACACCTAAAGTTATGTAACATATTTTCTTCTATGTAACTTATAAGGTGATATTGCCGACTGGAGAGTTTAAATCAAAACCATGTGTAGCAATTGTTTAAAAAAAATTAAAGGTTACTTTCTACTATCTCAAACAAAAGGTAATATAATTAATTACCAAAGTGTTCATCAATGTCTAGATCCTATGTCTTACTTTATTCTATTATTTTACCAAGATATTTCCAAAAATTGTAAGTACATATTAATATTAAAAGTGACAAAAAGTGGAAACCTATAAATGCTGGCACATCATGATATATGTGATGGTAAAATATATTTTATCGTGACGTCAATAATAAAATGTATACCGTATTCGTATTGATTGTTGCCATTTTAATTATAATTTTTCGCTTCAGTTACTGGATTTTATTTAACCAAATCATAACAATTAGGAAACACACTATATGATCAGACGGTAGCCTATGTGTTATTTGTGATTACTGCGCTTTGTGCATGTAATATACAGTGTAAACTCCTATAGAAACCAACATTATAGGAATAGCACAAGACAAAGATAAGAAGCAAGATGGAGAACATAAAGTCAGACTAGTAAAGTGAGACACTTAATGTTATCTCTAAAGTTGAGGGGAATAAAATATGTTCCCTAAACGTGTCGAGTTTTGATAGGTACGAGGCGCATTGTACAGTAGCTAAACCGAAATCCCACAGGGGTAAACTTTATAGCTCTTTTTTCTGCGGACTGAATACATTTCGTTGTGCTGCTTTGAAAGTCTTGTGTTCGGAAGATAGGAAGGTATAAGTTTAACTTATATGTCGTATAATGTACCTTTCATTCTTTCCAAAGAAAGTCTACACACAGATATATTTAATACACAGTCTGTATATCAGACTAAAACCCTGTTCTTTTATATACAAAGTTTCGCGTAAAGAGTTCGCACAGATTCCTATATATTCGATCACTAAAATAGTTTTCATATTTCACGTTTAAGTTTTTGTTTTGATTACAGAAAAAACTATATTCAGAAGAAACAATTAAGTGATAAAATACTTCTCATTTACAAATTTATTCGTAATAATTTAAGTAAGTTTTTTACATTAACCTTTATATATATATATATATTTTGACTATATTCGTTACACTGACGAATACAGAAAATAATCCTAAATTTTAGTAAGACTGTATCGTTCAAAGGAATGAAAGTTTGTTCACTTTTTAAGAGCTTATGAGAGCCTTATGTTGTCGACTTATTCCTGTGGAAATCATACCGTCACAAGATTGTAATTCAAAATAAAATCTCAACAGATTTGAATTGACGAGTATTCAAATCGCCGTTGTTAAGGTAGTCTGAAACTCGTTTTGAAATTGTTCAATAATTGTACTTAGATAAAACTGATCGTAAACAGATAAAATATGATTGGCAGTGTCTACACTTACAAAGAGGGTTATAAATGAACCTAAGTATTCACAACCGATGCCAATTGTAGAAGTATTCGCGCTGTTAGACCATGTTCCACATGGCTATCGTGGTACGAAACCAAAATGTTCCACCACAGCCATAGTGATCATCCTTAGTGGTGCGGCAGGAGAGTTGTTAGTGCCATCGCAGTGGAGGACGCCAATCCATTGTAGTCAGTCAATTCACGGGCTGTCAGCCTTGTGCTTGCAAGGGATGAACTGCTTAGTGCCGACGTCTGACCGTCTGGAACTCCTACCCAAATAGGATGGTTTTGTTCTGTAGCAAGGACGCAACGGTGTTTTGATCGTAATCAATTGAATCAAAGTATAAGCCGAGCTTGTTTCCAAGAGTTTGGTACGTTGATACGGTATTGACCGAGTCCGGCTATGAAGGGTTGCCTGTGTCATTGCCGCTCGATTGTACAAAAAACTTCAGAGCTCCATGTTCCACAATGCTAAGGATCGAACATCGCCTCTGTTTCTCATCAACCGCTTCACGGTATAGATTCAACGGGGAACTTTGGCCCTTAGTCAAAGCCCCTTTCGATAATGCATCCCTTTATATATATAGCAGCAAGGTATCCCCAGATCAGGGTTGAGTACCTCAGACTGGTAGCAGATACGATGATCATTTTGCTTAGTATTGGGGCTATAGTATCCAGGCTAACAATATTCAAGACAGTTGGCCCAGACGCGTTTAGAAAAATTGTTATACAATGGGTGTAAAGGAGTAGAGATTTAGAGAACTTATAAGGAATTTTATTGAGTATAACTTTGTTAACTGTTACTTGCTTTATTTGCACAAAAGAGTCTAAACCAGCTAGATACCAAATGATCAGCTAGCTAGCAATATTGAGAGCCAAAATTGCCAGCTGTCATGAAGCAGTACCAATTGCTCAAAATTGTTGGTAATGTAATCAGGAGCTATCAGTTAATTCAACCATTTTGTATCCTCCCGCTCTGTAAAGAGAACAAATGCAGTTCAGTAATATAGGCCTCATAATATAGGTCATAATAAACTTCTAAATGCTTCCTAGGCATACACTCATTATTGTATCATTAAGTCAGAAAAGAGAGAAAAGGTAGAATTACGTTTTATTAACCAAAGTCAAACAGCATTTTCAAGAATAGCTCTTAGAATAAGAAGACCGATCTGAGTATGTGATAACCTTAGAATAATTAAAATATTATTAGTTATTAAAGCGTTTCATATTCTGCCGAAGGCTCTTATCTTGCCTTTAAATTATACAGTGCTCTATAAAAAGTTCAGAACGGTAACTTAATGCGTTTGTTACATAAATGTTATCTTCTACCGTTAATTCAAACAAACGCACTTTGAGATTGACCTTCCCCGTACTTTATTGCTTGACAGAAATATATATATATATATATATATATATAAATATAAATATAGCACATTTCGTTTCTTCCGTATACTTTAGCAGCACTTTGGCTCGTAAAATTGTGAGATATATTAAAGGTTAAAAAATATAGTATAGAAGCAGGTTTACGTACCTTAATCATCGTAAAAGTAATTACTTAATAAATAGTTTTAAGACTGAGTACATAATAATGAAACTGCAGGCGCTTATAAAAAGTGACGAGCTTAATTAATTTTAATTAACTAAACTAAATAATATGCCAGCAATTGTATGCTTTCTTAAAAACTTGAAATAGAACTTATAGAAAATTAATTTATTCTCATGAAAATATAATAAAATCTGAAAAATTGACAAAGTTATATATAGATAAGACCTGGCTGAGAGAGTCAATGTATTAATGTAGTGGTAGGCTACGTTTCAGAGCAGAGAATACTAAAGTGACAAACGAAATTGGCTTGACAGCTTCTGAAGCGGGACAAGAACAACGCTCTCTGCTCTTATCCAACTTGTTGACACGGATAGGTCAATGCTGTAATTCTAGGTTTAATGTAACTTAGTGCGTAATGCTCCACTGGTCACACCTGTGGAAACCGGTGTGGAAACTGTGGAAACCGCACCAAACACGTTCTTACACAAATACAGACACTTACCAACATCAATTAGGTACCACGCGCGAGCTCAAAATTTTAACCCCATTCATTAACGCGACCATTAGTGTGAGAAGATATCAGTTATATGCTTCTCACTGACTTACATTGCCAAAGTAATTAATTCTTCTCCAACATGTTTCTCAATACACAACATAAGCAGTATTCCCACTCGTGGCACGCGAAGTTAAAAATACTCGTAATGTCTATAAAACACACAAGTACATCAAACCTAAATATTGCAAACGAATTGGCCTTCTAAGGTCTTATAAAATTTTAATGCCCCTTTGATGATAAAAAAGCCACTTCTTCTATTGAATTGTTATAAATTATAATATCTGGTAATTTATTTCAGTTGGAAATAAAATCTTACAGACTAAATTTGCATGCACAAGTGATCCGTGTACGTGATCCCTCGAAGGCAAAAAATTTGCAGTGCCCAGGTTTCCAAATGGAACATGCGGTTAAAATAACTCCCCTAAATAGTATTATAACTAATTATACAAACAGAATGCACATAGAATTTGTACGTAATTCTTGAGCGGTGCCTTTTGCAGCCCACGTCTCAGAGTGTCTACAGGAAGCCCGCGGCGTCAAAGCCAAGGTAGTTCATTTCTTATCTAATCAAAGTTTAGTTTCTGTGCGCACTAATCTCTGTACTTACGTGCTGCTTATTAGAGCCACCCTGACATACGCAGCGCCCGAATCCTGGTCCTTGCTTCGGCACTACGTTATTACGCGGTTGGAAGCATTCCAATCAAAATACTCTCCAATACATCTACAATTCTACCTGGTACCCAATGACGCTATCAAGCAACGGTTTAGCGTCCCTTCAATCGACGAGTTTGTCCACTTCCTTGGGCTCAAACTGTTCACACGAGCCTCTACCTCGTCCTATCATCGTCTCCGCCGCCTTAGTAGAGACGAAGACACAAGCGCCTTCTACTAGCCAATGTGGTTTGCTAAGCAGCCGGTGCGGCACCTAGCATGGAACGTGAGCTTAGACCTGGAATCCTTGATGTCGTAACAGCACTGTTTCGAGCGAACGGACGCTGCCTGGTCGAGATAAAATACAAAGGCGGATGCATGTCTGTGTTTGACAATGATGTCATTGCAGCTTAGTAATGTATTATTTCTGCTGGGCTAGTCTGAAATGCATTTAAAAATGTAAATTGTGTTTCAATAATAGCCGAATGCAGTTTGCTTTCCTCTTTTCCCATGTGTAAAAATGTGCGTGTTTGTGTATTTGTGTGTTCGCTCGCGTGCCTCCATTTGTAAAGTCTTTTCTCGTTTTTTTTTTTTAGTGAGGAAAGCTATATGTAAATACAAAACATTTTTTTCTATTGTAATAGATTACAATAAAAATATCTCTATAAAATTTACTTTTAAGTTCGTAATATTTCAATGTTCAAATATTTAAGTCCAAAAAATATTTAAAATAATTAACTGTATAGAGTAATATGTTAATTATTTAAAAGTAATTCTTTGTCTTCTGCAACCGAATTCCCTAAAGCTCTTCCTTAACGACAGAATTTACTTTTAAGTTCGTAATATTCGAATGTTCAAATATTTCACTCCAAAAATATTTAAAATAATTATCTGTATAGAGTAATACGGTAATTTATTAAATAATTCTTTGCCAAGTGAAACTGACTTCCAAAAAGTTGTTTCTTAACTATAGGAAAAGTTTACAACAAATAATTAGCTTTCTGGAGTTATCACTTCGACTGTAAACTTGGTAGCACAGAATATTATGAAAACAATTTTCAAACGCAGTGAGGTCGTCTCCCGTGTTAATGAAGACAACGGCAAACAAACCCTTGTACGTTAGTTCTGTGTCTGCAAGCAAAATATTATTAGCTTGTGGAAACATACATTTTATTAACCTCATTCTTGTTTTGTACAAATTATTATAAGTAAAATACAAAATTTTATAAGCTATATAATTACCGCGTGTGAAACAAAAATAATAAAACACCATCGATTTGTCGGTTGTTTTCTTCTTATTTTTACCCGCTCTACCCAAAAACATTCCTATACTCCGTTACTCGCTTATTTATAGGCATACTCATGGAACAGGCCACCTTTATTGACCATCCGGTATTGAAGATTTTAAAAATACATCCTGACCCTCGTTCTTTTAATTGCTGTATTTGAACAATTACTTTTGTGTTACAAAAGTACCAAAAATTTGAAAACATTGAAAAAGCTTAGCAAAAGGAAACCATAAAATTTAATAAATACGAAAGTGAATTAATACAGAAAATGAATAAGTAACGCTAATTTATTTGTCCTCAGCAAGATAGTCGACTTACTAAATGGGACTACGCATTTGTATAGAGATAAAATTTGCTTTTAAACAAAGCTTTATCATCAACATCACCACATGACTCGTTTAGACTTTTTCCCTTCCTTGTTCAAGTACTTGACCACCTTTTCTTTAATCATCCTCCTTTTCTTCTGTTTCTTTATATCTAAGAGCTAGTTTATAAACGTTTAGCTAGAACTATAAAATTAGTATACATGCACTTAGTTTGGCAACGATACTCAAACACCCCGCCATAAATGTGGCCAAGAATGATATTCAGTTACTAATAAAGACCCAAGAATACTTTATTTTATATCACTGGAGTGTGTACATGTGTGTGTTTGTATTTTTGTATGTACGAAATAACATAATCTTGAATTTTTCCATCTGTTTCCTCTCTGAAGATGATTGGCGCAAAACTTTAGTAGTAAGGACAACGATAGGCTACCAATTTTAATTGTACACCATGGCCTTTAATCGCCAAGGCTATATATGTTAACCACGATTGCTTGAGCTGTGTAAGACTGTGTAATACTATTATACGTTTTATGTAATATGATACATTAAATAAAATATCACATAAAATAAAATTATATTATTAAACATTTTATTTTTAGAAGCTAATAACTATTAACTAAAAGTAAAAGTTTTGGTTTTTAAAGTAATCACTAATGTCCAGCAAACTTAATAGATTTTATAAGAAATTACACCACCAGCCAATCAGAAGAAGGCACATTCTTATTCCCGGCGGACGTGACAGGTCTATTCCGGCAAGTCCTCACTCCGACGTACTTTCAGTACAACGGTGATTTCTGTGAAATGTTTTTAATGCCAGGCTGTAAGGCCGTGGTCCATGGTTGTTTTGTGCAAAAGTTTCGGCCGTGCCTTCGACGACCATCTTTAGGGAAGAAGGCTGAAAAATAATAAATAAATTTACCTTATTTCCTGTCTCGTGACCACATATATAACGCAATGAATTATAATTATAATGTGGTCACGAGACAGGAAATTATAAGTGGCCTGGATACCGACAGACATGTTATTCAAAAAGGCTGAAAAACACTGAAAAAGGTTTCGTAGTCAGTGACCACTGAATTGTGGCTAAGGCTAGTGGCTGCGAGTACGGCCTTACAGCCGTAAATTTATACCTTGTTGTTTTTGTGAAGAAGGGATTGATGTTTGTAACTGTAAATTTTATACATTATCTTGTACGTACGCAAATGATATGTATGATTTTTAGCGACTTCCACAAAGCAAAGAAGCTACTTTCTGTGCTACGATGATACTGAAGTAACGAGAAAAAGGTAAATTGTTGTAAAGCTTTATTAAATTAAACGTTGTTTTGCAATGTTCATCTAAAACTATGTCGTAATCTAGGTCAATTAATTTTCTGTAGCGTTTAACTGTTTAAATAACATTCACGAGCACACACGTATTACACTCGAAACCGCATTCTACGATCAAATGGGAACTAAAGCAACGTCAAGACGGTTTACCAAACACTTGTAACACCACAAACACGTTTGTTGTCCTGTCACAGGCAGATTGCAAGCACTGAGTGCGTATACATATATGACGTCGAGTACACTTATTCAGAATGTGACGTAAGACTTCAATTGGTTTCAGTTCAGATAATTGAATAAACTATTTCGTTCATTCAAAGTATTTATTATTCTGTTAGGCGTATGCTATCATTTCTGTCCTAACTTAGATTGCAAATATACGGTTATACTGGATTAGAGAAATAATACATTTGTTTTCTATTTAGCTGTTTTCAAAGTTATATCAATAATATGAATTAAAGATAAACGAACCAAATAAATTAGAGATAAAGTGTTTGAAAAGGAAACAAATAGAAAAATTTTAAAGTTATTCAAAATTAAAAGTAAGTGTATAAGTTATATGAATAAAATATAGACTAAAAAATGTTTGATACAGAAAACTGAACAAACTAGCTTACAAAACTAAAAACTTAACAACGTAAAATGTACACACAACACAAGATTAAGAAATTGGTGTAAGTAGAGGCAGTGAAAGAAATAGAGAGACTAGAGGCGGTGAAGAGAGTCACCGACTTGACAGTGACAAAGTGATTATATAAACTAACACTAGTTCAACGAGCACTACCTAATGTGTTCCGTAACATCTCAATGTATTAGCTACCTGATTTAGTTTAGTAACATGCATGTCGTCGAATCGCTAAACGAAGGGTAATTTGTATTTGCTGATTCTACTCCAGAAAATACAAAGTCTCTGAGGGCTTGGAAGATGCAAAATGATGCTGAAACGTTGCTGCAGAAGCAAGTCTCGACTATTACAACAATATTACTCCAAAAGCCAGTAAAATACACACACGCGGGCGCGCACACACACCCACATGTAAAACTTGACCTATTCATATTACACAAATTTAATAAATACATTTATCAAGAATTTAATTTGGTTTTAATTTTGCATCAGTAATTAAGATTGTCTTCTACTCTTTTTTACAGTGGTCGCGGTCTTGGTCGATTATGGAAAGCAAAGTTAGAAGATATTAATCTTTTTATGAAACCAGTAGAAATTTAGTGTATTGCTTAGTTTAATTTTTTAATCGATTTTATTGAATTATAGTAATAATTTTAATATACGTAGAATAGTGCAAAATATGTAGCTAAAATTTTTTAAACTGTGTGTGCGAGTGTGTGTGTGTGTGTGTGTGTGTGTGTGTGTGTGTGTGTGTGTTTTACTTTGCCTCAAAGTACTGAAAAACAAAACAATTATTTAAACATTAATGTGCTCCGTCTATCGAAGTAAGTTGTGTTTAAAATAAATGACTGACATTAAAACATAATAAAACAGTTTGTTTTATTTCTGAACTTAGGTTTATACAATTAAAAATTATTTGTAATAGAGTTTGCTTTAAATAATAGAAGTCAGTGTATAAACCATGGTCATTAAATTGAGCGTCTTTTATCTCAATCTCGTACTGGAATTTTATAAATTCATATTCTTGATATTAATGTAGTCAGGAGAAACATACTGTTCATCTCTCTCTCTGTCTACCTATAATATTAATTGTCGACTAAGTACAATTTTGTGAACATTTTTTAAAAATCGCATATAGCCTGGTTTCCTCACCTTTGTATTACTGTTTAGGGATTATGAATAATCGGCATAATAACAAATTTATTTCCACTAATCGGCAGTAACACCAAGACGCAATATTAATTTCATATCTGTAAATAGAAAAGTCAAGTCTATTTTTAAAAATTCCTTTCAATTGTTTTCGTACTCAACAAACATGTATAATATTTAAATCTGTAGGAACAACGTTTACGAATTCCGTTTACCAGAATATCCAGATAAAAAAGTATCTAATGAAGGTATGAAAACTAGTTAGGCCCTTATTTTGTTACGATAGTTCGTTCATTCATAACGCAGATAAAACTTAAGTTTCAAGAGTTTAATGTACCACAGGATTAACAATTAAACAGTGACTACATGAAACATGTACATCAAACTTGTCCGTTGAAAATATGAACAATACGAATAGCTTGTGACGAGGAAAATAGGCCTACTTGCTTTGTACGCACGTCAATGTCATATGCCTGTGTGATGTGCTTGTCAAATGTGTAAAGTACACGAGCATTACAACTCGCAGCGTTACATAGTCGTTTACCAACGTGTTGTGTCAACCGTAGGTTTAGAGACCTGATATGTTGTAATAGCTACTGCATTGATTACAAACAGTACCGCCGGCAACGTCAGGTTGCAATGTCAACTAATTTAGTGTGTCACATTAACTAATGTCAAACTAAATACCCAGCGATTACCATGATTGTTGCCACACGCTCAGTGACAACATAATTATTATTTTGATTATTTTAAGTATATATTATTTCAATTTTCTGTCTAATTTTATACGTATGTTTCAAATTAAACACCTAATTAAACTATAGCTTGTCATGTTTTAAGTACATAGGCCTACATTTGTTTTATACCTTACAATGTCAAATACAATATATTAAATACATTATGTGTTGCATGTCTACGAACATTTTAGGAGCTAAATATTTTTTGACATATTTTTACGTTTAAAATTAAACGCCGTTTAAAATTCAAAAAAAAATATTTCTAACAAAAAAAAACTAATAGAAGAACTAGAAATACTTAAAGTTAAAAAAGAAGATAAGAATAAATTAATGAATATAAAAGTGGATTTTACAAATGAAGAAATATTTTATTATATATTAAACAATAAACAAAAATAAATTGAAATAATAAGAATAACACACTAAAAATGACGAAATGTAAAAGGTTACAAAAAATTATAAGTCAAGAAAATAAAGTAGTAACATGAAGAAAATAACGGGAGATTCATAAAATATAAGTGACTGACGTTAGTAAAATGCCTAACGGAAAAATGTAGACAAAGTTCCCGTGAAGAGCGGCAGCAGCTGGAACCAATAGGAGGGGCGATGACATAAGGGGAGGGGCCTAAAGTATAAAAGCCTACAACGTACAGTTGACAGACGTTGTTTAAGACCTGATGATGTCAGTGATGACGAAAAGCTTTGTCTGAACAATAAAAATTTTAGCAGTTTAGCAATTTCATAAAAGAAATAAAATAACAATTATTAGTGACATGTTATCAATTCTTAACACAATACTAGTAGCATAACATTTCTTGCAGTAACAAAAAACTTGTTAGTAGGCCTATGGAACGGTTATTATTTTTCGTCCAATCACTGGTCAGCGTAAAGCTTCAGAGATTTCCATAAGGTCATAAGGATAAGCAGAGAGCTCTAAACGTTGCTGTTAGGGAGTGACTGTGATATTGCTGTTATCCTTCCGTGAAAAAGTGTCGTTTTTTAGTGATACAGCCTGACAACTCTGCCCTCTTATATTATTGACAGTTTTTTTTGACCATCAAATAGATCGTGCTACATTATTGCAGACGTATATGAGATAATATAGCACTAGCTACGCACAAATTGTGTTTAGCTCCTCAGCTGGTAAAAAGACGTGATGAAGCCTACGTTTAGCTCGGTGTCATTAAATATACGCCTTGAGATTTATTATAAATTTCATCGCTACGTTTTATTTATTTAAAATTTGTAATAGTTTGATATCCAATATATTTAATGACTTTACGTAAACAATAATTGTAGAGAGACTGTTCTACAGATAAAGTAAAAAACGTTTAAAATATAGCAGTTACGTTGAGAAACATAGAGAAACTCAAAATCTGATGGCCACTGCTGCGTGTTGACTCTGCCGTCAGAAAATAATGCAATATAAAATTGACTGCGACCCTTAGCTACGAAAAACAATCGGACTGTATAGTAACGCCTACATGTAACCTTTATTGTATCAAATACGAAAGGAAAGTCAAGCATGTATTTGTGAATGAATTTATTTTATTGTATTTGTCCACAGTCCAGTGAGTAGAGTTGGGAAACATTGTTACAAGATGTCCATAATTGTGCACAGTGCGAAAAGCTGAAGAAGTAATTAACTTGAAAGAACAAAAATCGGATTTATTTTGGCAACGTGTTGCTTCCGAATGTCACATGCGTTAAGACTTGTTTTTTATGCTGTAGCACCACACCAGCAATTGTGGAATACACCAGCAAAATGAATTTCAAGTACGTTTAAGATTTGAAAAAGACCTTTTTTTACTAATTATCGTTTTACATTTTAAGCAGGTTAAGTACAAGGGCAGAGTAAATAACTTGTTAAAACGTTGGTTATGGGGAACACAATTTTTTTATTATTACAATTTTTAATAAGTTATCATGGCCGTGATATCAACTGTCATTTAATTTAGAGTGTCTGATTCATCAATTTTTTATTTTAAATCTTACAAAATGCTTTTAACTTTTCTTCCCGTTACCTTTCTAAGATCTTATTGTCCAGAACGTCAAAAACTTATTATGGTTTACGGCACTGACTATATTTGATTTTCCTACAGTGAAAAAGGTTGAACTAACCTCCATTAATTTTTCATTATTTTTAAAGAACACAAATTTGTTTTTCTTTCAGTTGAACTACTTCTTTTTATGTCCTGCTTAATTAGCATGTTTAAATCATTTTTAAACAAACAAATTTACTAAAGTATCAAACGAATTAATTTTGTTTGAATATTGATAACAACAGGTCAATCATCAGAAAACTCAAATTAAGGACATTTTCTTTTTTATGCACGATTTAAAAATATTGTTTAAAAATAATATATAAATAACAAGTATTCACGTACTTCATTTACACAAATTATCTGGTATTACATATTTCAAAATGACGTCTTGAACTCATCCTACCTTGCTAATATATAGTCAGTTTCATTCTGATTTGCAATTACGCCTTCTATTGCTTACTGTGTAACGGTTATGTTAAATCTGAAACATGCAGTAGCATAATTGTTGTGTGATGTGTCACATCCTTATTTTAATAACCTTTTTATGAACATTTTTAAAGACTATATCAGAGTTTATCAGATTACTTCCATTTGTTATTTCCCTACCATTATTTTAAGAACACGGTAAAAATTGGTACTGGCCAGATATTAAATATAATCATGTTATTTGCTAAAGGGAATAACAGTTATTTATCTGAAACAGGCAGAATAAATTTTCTATTAAAGTTTATACGTTTACATACGTATTTTCCTTTACAAATTATAGTTACTTGTGACGCAATAAATTAAAATAAAGTTTTTAACTTTATGTTATTCAGTACAAATATTTAATTAAGGTAACTATTAGTACACTTTATAAAGTATACCTTATAATATAGTAAGGTTATGCTGTTAAGGTTATTCATAATAATTTAATAAGATTCTTTTTATTATGTATATTTTTTTGAGACTGCTAAACGTTTCTGAGTATTACAGTAAAAATACATTATACTTTACTGTCGAGTGACTTACACCGGTTTTCCAATCTACAACAGTGCTATATGCCATAATCTTTAAATTTAGGACAGAGCACATACCCGAATATGTTATAAGGTAGTTTTTCAAATAGAAGTTTACAAAAAGAAGTGGTTCAAGTGATCATTTTAAAAATTTGAATTTTGTGTAGTAGGTGGATAGTACAAATTTGTAAGTTTCAGCGACATGTGTTAAATTCACAATTATGCCACAGAATTGGTATATATAAACCAAAAATTCTTTACAGTCAGTCATGATAATAGGTTTGCTTAAAATACGTTTTTAAAATTACATATAAGGTATGGCTACAAAATGCTTCATGAAAACGTAGAGTTAGGAAAGTTTTTTTTTTGTCCTACATATTTCTATAGTTTTTTATGCATAGTAGAATAAATATTGGAATGTGAATGGCTATTACCAGTGTCTAGATATTTTTTCTTTAATATAACAATATTTAAAGTTACAAACTACTTTATGCATGCTACCTACATTACAGTATTAAAGATCTCCCTATGTTTAAATTAAAATAGAGCTACTAACACCCAGTCAGTAACGTTTAAATAAAAGTGTGTTAATACCTCACATTTGAGTGTGTTAATACCTCACCTTTTTTAAATATCGTTGACCTACATCATTTAATTTTCGTCGGTAGTTTGACAGAGAACAGATTTACGTAGAGTAAGTAGCCTGCAAGAATATGTCATTTTAGACAGACGGTCAAATTGTTTCTTATGTGTAATTTCCTTCTTCATGCCTTACATTTTACATTAATTATTCAGTGACAGAATGGCAAATTATCGTCTATAGTTTTGTTGATAAAGTGTATGTTAAATCTGTCAAATGGTATAGAGATGAGTCTATAGTAATTGTAAGATAAGTTCAACGCTAAGTAACGGTGATAAGAGGCGCCATAAGAATTTGTTGTCCTCCCAGTTGCGTGTATAGAAACACTTAGCAAGACTTGCAGGCAAGTTTGTCTGTTTCAGCAAATATAAATTTTTCTTTTTTGTCTTTATCAAATCCATTGTAATTCTTTATTAAGTTTCATTATTCTTTCAAAGATGTAAATTTTACCAGAAGAAAGCCTAAAAACGTCATTTTAAATCTCTTTCATTAAACGGTATCAATTATACAATACTGAAGTTGTACTTAATTTACTAATTTAATTATGACTTATTTATTTAAGTGTATGATATAGCTATAAAAGTTTAGAATATTAACAAGAACAATTGAACAGACTTTTAAATTATAGGTTACGTTGCTTTTTGTATATAAATCAAATTACATATTACAAATGCACCATAAAGTTTTATTATATGTTTATGTTTGTTAAAATGTGAAATGATACACTCCTAATACACTCGTAAGCATTATCCTATTTTATCACTATTATGTGAACTGGTAATAATTTTTACACGTATACCTTCCATTGTAAGGAAATAAATTTTCACAACCTTATAAAAATTCCAAATACACACACACGCGCGCGTCTGTGTGTGTGTGTGTGTGTGTGTGTGTGTGTGTGTGTGTGTGTGTACATATATATGTAATTTTAAAAGGTAGACAAATAAAAAGTTCTAGTAAGAAGAATAAATTGTTTTTTGGACACGAACGTAGAGAAAATGTAAACACTTGAGCAGAATTTGCTAATAAAATATTAAATATTGTCAATTTTTAAGAAACTGCTATCACCAAACTTTGTAAACCATTTAAAATTCCAGATCCATTAAATGGTTAAGAAGTTAATTATTTGGGGCTAATTTAAAATCAAAACAAACATAGACTACTATTTAAAAACACTAATAGATAATCTAATACTTATAATAGATAGCTACGTAAGGAGTAATTACTGGATTATTCTTTTCTGTAACCAGAGGAAATTTTTACATTTCAGAATTTACGACCTAGTCCTTCAATCTCTGTATGTTAGTGAGGGACGTAAGGTTAAGATGTTGTTACGACGATCGCTAGACCGTCATGTTATACAGTGGAATACCTAGTATAAGATGAAATAGCTAATTAAGCTAATAATTATAGTTAAAATAAACAAAAATACGATTATTTGTACAACTGTTAAACATACTTCAACAGACGGCAACGTAAAAACAAAAATGCTATCTTATTAACAGTCTCGCGCTATTAACATACAATAATCAGTTTACACTAAAATTCAAAATAACAATCACTCCAAAATCCACTCTCATATCACTACGAACTTGGCCTACAGGTAGCTCTTATAGGCATGTCGAGGTTCGAGAATAATCTACAGTTTTCCGTGCGGCGCGTCGAGAATAGCTGGGTAGTTATAGCCAGGAACTACCAGGAAACTACGTCAATGTCCGACCTTGTACGCATCCCGCAGACCGCATGCCGGGGGATAATAATGGACAAGCGTCTGGAATGCGTGTGTAGATTGTACGAGAGCGTTACATAATCACAAGGTGTGCGAAGTGTCATGAAGACAGGCGTACGTTGCCTATCATGTCAATTATTCCCTACTTTTCCTTCCCTTACCACATTCCGCGTTTACTGATTCGAACTCCCTCAACGCCCTCCCTCTTCTGGCTTTTGCTGTTAAATCTATTCTGTAAGTGACAATTCAGTGAGTTTTTAATTTTCAATCCTATT
Source organism: Magicicada septendecula (assembly GCA_034769895.1). Classification (NCBI taxonomy): domain Eukaryota; kingdom Metazoa; phylum Arthropoda; class Insecta; order Hemiptera; family Cicadidae; genus Magicicada; species Magicicada septendecula. Next base: position 354,425,306 of record CM068371.1, on the reverse strand, counting down.
AGTACCGTTTATGAATCTACTACACCAACCCGGCTTGTCAATATAGTTTTTAACAGTTGATGTAAAGCTACATCGGTACATCTGTTCCAAACTAATCTTATCAATAATTTTTTCACCTCAACAAAATCTTTCATGACGCAAGAGCCAATATACTGAATGCGACTAGCCACTGTACAACGTAATCGCGAAATACAAAATGCTTTTGGCTTTGCGTGTGCTTCTTGCTCCGAGAGTTTTGATCTGTTCTTCATTTACACGAACTCCTACTTCGCTCATCTCTTTGTTTACCTTCTAGTACAGCTTCTTTACTTGCAGTAAGGAGATGACCTTCTTGTTATCTCCTACTTCATATCCCTTCATATGTCCTACGTCAGGACCACTATTCATTATATCAGTCCGTTAACGATACTAAATTCTTTAGTTGGAGAACAATATTAAATAACACATGTATAATAGATAAACTGGTAAAAATATGTTGGCTTAAAAATTTTAAATATCAAAAGCCGTAGGTCCTTTTCTTTAATGTGATAAAGGTTAGAAGATTCCTGTATAGATTAGAAAAATTTGCTTTCATAACAGACGTGAGAGTCACGCTCATCCTGTTGCATGCGCAACATTAATTACCTCAACACGTCAACCTCTTCTTCTTGCTCCTCTTCTCGCCCTACTTTCGTCCACCAACAAAATTTGTTTACAATTACACATACGCGTACTATGATAAACGGTGGACAAAACTAAAATAAATGAAATCTGAAGGCAAAAAACAGACGACAATTTAATTTATACAATGGAGTTTTTCTGCACGCTAGGTGGATATTTTTACTGAAATTTTAAGTTTGGCGATGATGTTCTTCAATTATAAATAACGAATAATGTAGCAGAAAGTAGATAGTGCATGGCTTGATGGTAAGATTGGAAGGGAAATAACTCCGCGTCAGAAACAATATGTAATCCAATAGTATAAAGAAGACAGAATCTGCATAAAATGAGTGACTGAGGCCGGTGAAAACCATTTAATAGTCGGCAACAAAGTTTATCACATGATTTAAAATTAAATCACGCTTGGAAAGTGAGCCTAATATAACTTGACTAAAGTGAAATTAGACCTAAAGTTTGTAGGGTATTCTTAAATAATTTCATCTGATGCTGAAAAAAATCTTTTTTTCCTTGACTTTTTTATAGTTCTTACACGTTTTGCTTTTAATTTTGATATTAAACATTGTAAATTACATATATTGCTGATGGTTTTCTCATACGGTCTCTTCATTTCTGTCGTGCTCAATTAATACTGGAAACTATGCAATAAAAAGAATTTTTTTAACTGTTTTTAACATATTTTATAATTACTGTATTTCAAATTTAGTTGGCAACGAACGAAGTGCACATGATCTACCTTGTGTTTAATAATTTGTAAAATGAAACAGTGTTTTTACAAATTAAGTTACATTTTCTGTAGGCTAAGTTATCGTTAATTTTCACAGCAAGATTTCGGCTTTAGGATGTTGGCAATGTATTTAGTAAATAATTCTAATGCACAAAAATTACAATTACGAAACACTAATTTATTAATCTAATTACAAAAAGTCAGTTAATGCCATTAATTTTAGCAAGTAATAACTGTGCAGAGAAATTCTAAGTCTTTCACCTTTGTATCCAGGTGATAAGAAAGTGCTCAGACAAACACTCACGATATGCACAAAACAGAGGGACACAAAAAAGGACGAAAACACTGCACTTAAAATAAAAACGAACAAAATAAATGTTTTAGTGTGGCAGTGAAAAAATTATTTGTACTATCATAAAAACAAATATGTAAAATAGTTATAAAATTTCTATTATTTACCTAACAGTACATTTATATTTGCTTTTCTACAAATTCGCAAAGTTCATTCTAATACTTGCCGTAGCGTTCTATGAGCATTTCGATGCTATTGTTGGAAAAATACCGCATAATATCCGAAAACCGTTCCCGTATACATTTGGGCCTTCTACATTATTTTGATACCACCATTTTGCGGAGATCTCTTTATTGCGCTGAACACATGAAAATCACACGGGAAAAAAGTGAAGACGGTAAGTAGGATGTTCCCAATTATCCTACTCAGATTGTTTAAGAGGTTTCTTTGTGACACTTGATCATCCGTCAATAAACGAGGCACCATCGTAGCTCAAATTTTTCAATATTGCAAATGCTCAGAGATAGTGTAGTGCACATTTTCATTGAAAGTACTCAATTGTGCCTTAATTTTGTCCACTGAAATGTGCCTATTTGCAAGAAACAATTGTGAACGTGTTCAATGTTAACATTAATTGTCGAAGATTTTGGCATTTCCAGCCGGAAATCATCCTCGATATCTGTAACAATATTTTCAAACAATTCGCAACGTTTTGTAACAATCTGGAATAAAAGTGCCATGTTACAATACTTCCCTCAATTGGCGATGGATTTCATCTCTTTGCCAACAGAAAAAGTCACTGAGTGGATTTATAATTTGCAGGCTACTTGCAAATGACGTGACATGTTTCACGACTAGAAATGGACTAGCTGTTGGTACTCAGTTGGAAATGTTGCTACAGGTGACGGAAACGAAAGTTTATTAATGTTACCAACAACGTTTAGGAAAATATCTCTTTTATAAAACTATCTGACCAGTGCAATTAACGTTCTGACTACCTCTGTAAAATAGTAAATATTTCACTTAACATACAATACAAAAAGATGGAATGTCGACCATATTTTAAAAAGAAACGAACATAGGATAACGTAAATACACTAAACAAAGTAGAACAACAGTTAAATATAATAAAATTGTAACTGTACTTGCGAACAGCATACAGCCCTACAGAAATCTAACTCTACGCCCGAGCCTAAAATATCTTGGCCTCCTGTGGGGTGGGAATCAGCTATTACTCTTTAGCTGGCTAACAGGGGTTTGATAAGAGAGTCTGGTAAAGTTGTGTGAGCCTTTCGATAAAACACCGTAACCCACTGTGGAACCGGTCGTGTTAATGGGTGGATGGCTATAAGTTAGTGAGTCGCGAATGATGGCGTCAGGTCACCGTAAACACCGTAACCCACTGTGGAACCGGTCGTGCCAGTGGGGGGGATGGCTATAAGTTAGTGAGCCGCGAATGATGGCGTCAGGTCACCGTAAACACCGTAACCCACTGTGGAACCGGTCGTGCCAATGGGCTGATGGCTATAAGTTAGTGATTCGCGAATGATGGCGTCAGGTCACCGTAAACACCGTAACCCACTGTGGAACCGGTCGTGCCAGTGGGGGGGATGGCTATAAGTTAGTGAGTCGCGAATGATGGCGTCAGGTCACCGTAAACACCGTAACCCACTGTGGAACCGGTCGTGCCAGTGGGGGGGATGGCTATAAGTTAGTGAGCCGCGAATGATGGCGTCAGGTCACCGTAAACACCGTAACCCACTGTGGAACCGGTCGTGCCAGTGGGGGGGATGGCTATAAGTTAGTGAGCCGCGAATGATGGCGTTAGGTCACCGTAAACACCGTAACCCACTGTGGAACCGGTCGTGCCAGTGGGGGGGATGGCTATAAGTTAGTGAGTCGCGAATGATGGCGTCAGGTCACCGTAAACACCGTAACCCACTGTGGAACCGGTCGTGCCAGTGGGGGGGATGGCTATAAGTTAGTGAGCCGCGAATGATGGCGTCAGGTCACCGTAAACACCGTAACCCACTGTGGAACCAGTCGTGCCAGTGGGGGGGATGGCTATAAGTTAGTGAGCCGCGAATGATGGCGTCAGGTCACCGTAAACACCGTAACCCACTGTGGAACCGGTCGTGCCAGTGGGGGGGATGGCTATAAGTTAGTGAGTCGCGAATGATGGCGTCAGATCACCGTAAACACCGTAACCCACTATGGAATGGTATAAATACCCTGTCTAGAAAAAGTGCTCCTCGGAGTGGAAGGCAAGGCGAGATTACTTCTCGGTTGATGCCGAAAGATTCGTGATATAGTCTGCCAATCTTCCGACGGTATCTGGTAATGAAACGGATGGAAGATGACTTTATAAAAGTGAGTTCCTTCTTTATTAACGAAACAGTTACTCTTTGCGCTTGAGTATCCGTACAGGTCACCAGAAAATCCGCATGTGAGACTGCAGTATTTGTGTGTAGGGACAACTAGTAGATACCTTAAATGAAAAATTTACTTAAACAACAGAAGATAGGGGACGTAAAGGTAGAACTCGTTCCTCATCACCATGAACCCCACAAATGGAGTGATAGAGTGCAGGAGTCCTAAACTCTGGAAAGGAAAAAATTGCGACTGATCTTACCCAAAAACGCGTTATCACTTGTCAGAGTCTAACGGTCCAAAGGGATGGACAGACGCTCCCATCTGCGTCCTAAGCTACAACAGAACAACTTTACTAGAGAAGTGGGAGTGATACGGCCAAGTGATGGAGCCGCCAATCACCCGTCCTCCCAAATACACCAGGGAGGGACGAAAAAGGGGACAAGATTTATCCAGGAGATGAGCTCCGGATCGAAGTTCAGCTCGTTTGCCGGTGTCAGTCATCTCACTGACCTCAATGGCCTGACGGGATTCTGCAATCTGTTACTAGCCAGGCGTACATTGATGTGTGTGTGTGTGTGTGTGTGTGTGTGTGTGCTTGCAGGAAACACATTTGGGGCCGCAAGAATTCTTAATATGAGGGGATATGAGTCCTTTAGCTGTGATGTAACTCCAAACATCAGAGCTAGGGGAGGCGTTGCTATATTTCTTACCAACACACATCCTGCTAGATCGCTAAGCCTGAACAAGTAGTAGCAATCAGTTTATTACAGCCAGTGAAGATGACGATCTGCTGCTTATAATTACGAGTTTGAGATTGGCGAGCAGAAGATCTACAGCATGTGGTCAAGCATCTTCCATCTCAGTTACTCCTTTTGGGGGATTTCAACGAACATAATTGCATTTGGGGTTGTCTTAGGAAAACCACGCTAGAGTAAGGACTGATGGTCAATTGCTGAACATCCCGCTTGTCTTTTTTAACACAGGCAAAAGCATACATTTTAACGTTGCAAGTGGTATTCTCTAGGCTATCGATCTTTCTATCTGTACCCCGAGTTTTGCTCCACGTCTTTCGTGGGGGCTGCTTCCAGATCTCCACGGGAGCGACCATTTCCCTACACTGATACGAATGCGAATACGAAAGAGCTTTACGCTTTACGAAAATATCGCGCAAGGCCCAAGCTGATTGGACTGGCTTCCAGGCTGTTTGTACACATACAGACGTTCGTTGAAATATGTAAAACGACATACGCAGTTTCACAGCTACATTCACTTTAGCAGCTACGGAGCATATCGCGCAGATTGGTGTATGACAGGTTGTGTAAACCAAACTAAATTTAAAATTTTAAACGTAAGTCTGTAATAGAGGAACCAATGCAGACAGGAAAACCAATATTTAATAGCTAAAGTATATAGAATCTGAGGTTATACTGAACGTAGTCACAAATTTTGTAAATATGGCACTATGTTTAATATATTTGCACGCAAAGCAAATAAATTCATTCACACGACTGTTTCTTTGAGTACTGATATCGGTGTTATTGTAAAATTCCATTAACCTTTGAGGTACATTACGCCTGCAACTATAGTGGTTATGTTCTTCCAAGCAGCACGTGTGCCAGTGTTCCTTCTGTATTAAGAAGGATTTAAAGTATACCGCGTTTTCACCAGTGGTGTTGTACTACATGCAGAGACAGTGTTCAGCAGTACAGATTAGTCGATTTTTTTAAAGTTGAGGTTGCCTTTACAAAAGAAAACAGCAGCCCGAATTACTCGACCTGAAACTAGTTTTACAAAACTTTCTGCTTTACTTCGATAAAGAAATAATTGAAAATGTCACATAAATTTTTCTTTCACTTTTAGAGAAAAGTAGTACTCTTTGTCCATAAAACATTTACTTACTATTAAAGATTTAAGAGAAATCTGAACACGTTACTCGTCATGAGCATATATATACAGCTATGAATTAAATATTTCTTTAATTCGTTTATCATTTTATAAAGTGTTATGTTAGTTTTGACGTTTATGTATTTATATTTTTACTGTGTTGTTATATTTTCCGTTAAATTTACAGAGTTTATGTATCTGTTATATATTTTTTTAATTAGAGAAATGCAAAATGTTTAGAAATTTTGAAAGTTTATTTAAAATTTAATAACTATTTTATTAGGTTAATCATGCAAATTTAAAGGTTATAATGGTTATACACTTTCCATGTGTAATGGCATTACTGTATAATTGTATGTCAAATTATATAAAGTATGTAAAAGAGCATAGAGATAGTAATAATACCTGCTTAATTCAAAAAAGCAGCTCAAAGTATGCATCTCTATTTACTACAAAGAGAAAATAACGGAGTCTCCCAATGACTTCCAATGTCGTAATAACGGTGTAATTGTATACACGGTATTGCTAGCAGCAGTTGCATTAATCGTATATGAAAAACTTTATCAGTCATTTCTCAACAATTAAAATTTACCTTGCTATAAACAAACAACTTTTTATCAATTCAAATTAGTTATATTTATTAGTAAATATTTCATCATTAGAACAAATTTTATAAAAAAAGTATTTAAATATTTTCTTTGAATATAAAGAAGAATGGGAGACAACCAAAACCTAGTTGCACACTTTACAAAGTAACGTAACTCGCAAGACATAACTGGTAACGTACTTTTCACTTTGCGCCACTTGCAATTAATAATACAGACAATGAGATAGTATGTACACAATTGTTCTACAACATTAGTGAGATATTCATTACTACTAATAGATGTAATTCATAACAGCAATGACGGAATTCATTTCATTGTCTCTGTACTTTACTTAATGGAAGCAAGTGCCTGTAGTAGCAGAGCTTTGCAAGATTACAAGAGTGTTTTTGTAGCATATACTCCTATTCTATTTTTGCAGAAATTTAAATAAAGGTTTTGTAAATATTAGAAGTCACGAGAATTCAGATTTACAAAAAAAAATTAAAAGTAAGTCTTACTAAGATTAAAAGAAACGCTGTATTAACTCAGTTTAAGTAATCAACAGATATTGATACAGTATCCGTGTAAATATGAAGGACAAGTTAAGTGATGAAGCCGAAGTCATCTGCCGTCAGTGTATCAATACAACATACAAGGATGAAAAAAGAATTTCCATGAAAGCTTTCTCAGTCGCTTGAAGGATTTATCAGCCTCTTTTTGATCAGATTACAGTCGACAGTGTCATTTAGCATTCTACTCCCTATTGTGTCTATACATTCATATTCTTCAATGAAAAGGACTGGTAGTTATGGCAGCTCTCTTCTCAGCATTGTAGATTTACCCATATGTCACCCTATTCGCAATGTTTGGTAGCTAAGAAAACGTTCTACACGTGAAGATATTTTGACATGATTTATTGAATACGCAAATCTACTGAATTGAATTCTCTAAAAAGAATTCTCAGAAAACTGTAAAAAAGTTTATTTGATTTATCTAAATACACTGCGAAAATCATCAACAGATACGAAAAGAGTACATTGAAGTTAAAATGTAAATGGTAAACGATATTCTGCAAATGAAAATTAAATGTAATAAATTTAATTAAATTAAGTAACTTCATGTAAGCGTACAAAGTTGTTAGCATGGGAAACAGAAAATTTTCTTAAAATTATAAAATTTGTTAGGGTTCCATGCCGTCGTATATTTATATACTTACATATACATATATTTATGCACTGTTACGCATGGTTGTGTTTTTAAAGAAGAGCAGAAATAAACTGAATAATAATGAAGATTAAACCTGAACGAATATTCTTAATTTTATTAAGAAATATTGCTTACTAGCTGTTACCTGCGGCTTTGCACGCGAATATTTGACTTTTAATAAGTCTTTTAATATAATTGTTATTGTTTATGTCTATATGGCGTTGTGTCAGCTCGTATAACAATTTTGTACTCATTAGTCAAATTCTCTCCAAAGCTGTTTTCAACACTTGTACTATTTTAACTTGTACTAAATTATTATGTTGGTGAAATAGCCTTTGGATATTTAAAAGTACTAGTTTATAAAGCCTTTGGAGATATTTATACAGTACCTTTTAACTCAATAAAGCTAAATTCTTTAAGTTTTACTGTGTTAGAAACATTGTATAACACATTAAACGTTATGTTTTCCTCAACCATGGCTTTTATTTATTTCAGCACTAAACTGAAAACCAAAAACGGTTGTCACCTAACCTCACAAATGAAAACAACACGTATTTTCGCTTTGCATTAAGTAACAGGACAATTTATAATTAGTACACTTCTTTTTTTCCACATCGTAATATGTCGATACAATCGCATATTCTATAAAAATTCGAAAATGTACTGCAGGAATGGATAAATATACAGTTCCGATGTCGCTAAATAGCTTTTGTTTATTTACTTGTTACTATGGAAATTAAATCTGGTCTCCATGGTGTTGTTGACATCTTTACATGCGTCAACAAAAAGGCATAATTAAAAGAGCCTAAATCGTGCGAATGGGGAAAAATATCAAATTCCAAGTCAGACAGTGTTTTTCGCCTTGTGTCCAAAGGTTACCTATCCAAAATTTGGTGGCAATCGGTGTAACGGTATGGATTTGTATTCAGTGCCCATAAATCCTCAGACTCTGAGTTATATATATATATATATATATATATATATATATATATATATATATATAGATGTACGTATAAACCATTTTTCTCTGGTATGTATAGTTGGGAGACGGAAGGAAACAATAAATAATTACACAGGAAAACAGCACAGCGCAAAGAGTTAACGGCACACAGAATGATAAAAGTAAAACATGCAAGTCTTTATCAGTTACTTCAATACTTTCCAAGTAGACATTTATTTTGGATTATGTAATAGTCATCATACTGCAAACAAGTATTTTTCAATAGCAAACAATCACATATCTCGACATTTTTCAAACGTATTATTTCTATGTAGTTTTCGTAGTTATTATGTAGTCCATTCCAATATGTACGTTCAAATAATAACTTTACTGCTTATTTCTTATGTAATCATTGTTTTTATTATTTTCTAGCATACGCGAATCATCAGTTAATAGATTGTGGGCAGTAGTAAGTCATATAATATTACATTCTGCGTCTTAGTATTTATATTTCTAGTCAAGAATGTAACATACATATAAAACAAAATACATACTGTAGCATAACAAAATTATCACATTAAAATTTTAACTTAATGCAATATAAATAAAGAAGAAAAGGTCCATAGTGAAAGAGAAGAATGAATTGGTTAAAGATTAAACTAAAGAAACTGTACATTAAGTCAATAAAATGTTAATAAGAATAAACAATAACAAAGAAAACAATTGGTCAAAATAACTTACTATGTAAAAACCCAATAAACCAGCAGTATACCCAGTATATTGGGGAAGCAGAAGAAAGGAAAGAAAAGAAAAAGGAGATAAAAAGGTGAAAACAATATTAATAAGGGAAATTTGTAAGGTCAAGAAGCACAGAAACCACAAGACAAGAAATTTACTAATATAATAATGAAGAAAGGACAAAATATGTCAAGATTCCTACAAGGAGCCTAGAAACAAGAAGAGCTATTCCAAAAATGTTAATAAAGGAATACATACCTTTGAACTAAATTTAAAACCAACATATTTAGACCCCGTAACTCAAGTTACAAGATACAATCCAATGAAAACCGAGTTGTAAACTAGATATAAGTATTATATGTAACAACCAAAAGACTACCAATAGTAGAAACAAACCAAAAACTACCATAGTGTAAAAACAAAAGACTACCAATAGTAGAAACAAACCAAAAACTACCATAGTGTAAAAACAAAAGACTACCAATAGTGTAGAAACAAACCAAAAACTACCATTAGTGTAGGCAATATAAGGTGAAATACCATAATAAATACAATAAAAGTTAGAGACTACAGTGAGTGTAGAGAATAACAAGTGACACACTATAATAAAAAATAGTGTAGGAAATAAAAATTATTTCAAGGGACTACCATTAGTGTAGAGAGATACAATATAAAAAACATAAGAATAAAAGACAGTCTAATGACTGAGAATAGTATTAGTAATAAAAATGTTTTAAAGATTAGGTATAATACAAATTAATAGATATAAGATGTTGTTATCACAGTTAAGTTGTTACCAGAAAAAACAAATACAAAAGACAGTTAATGACTGCAAGTATTATTAGTAATAAGATGTTTTAGTATAATTAAATTTGTTACAAAAAGAACACAAAAACAAAGGACAGTTAATGACTGAAGGAATTGTTAGTAATAAGATGTTTCTATTATAGTTAAATGATATATAAAAAATAATAGGCATAAGGTATTTTGTTATCATTGAATGAGACAGTAAAAAATAATAGATATAAGATGTTTTTGTTAAAATTAGGTGATATATGAAAAATAGTAGATAATAAGATGTTTTGTTGTATTTAAAATCATGTTAACTAATTTTCAAGTTTGTAAGGCAGAGAGGCAAGTAGGAAATAGGAATTTTATAATTTTATTTAAAACTGTAAACCATATGAAAGGTACAAAGCAGATTAGCTAATACACCACTCTACAAAAACAGACCAGTAATGTAAACCAAAACTATCTATCAGAGAATCAAACTACATAATATAGGGAATAGAATTCAGTCCATACAACACAGAAATATGAAAATGTAATTAGTACAGATACAAATAATAACGAATGGAATGACAAAGGAAAGAAAATTAACTTTTTTTGGAAATAAATAATACTAGGCCTATAATGGTAATCAACTCAGACTAAAAAGTAAATTAATCAATATTGAAGTGTTATAACAACAAAATTATGAACAACAAAAAATAATCACGGAGTGATTAATATTATTCCATGGAAATATTATCAGAAAAACACTTGTAAACCATTTAAACACTAAATTTGTACAAAATATGAGGCCTACAATAATTATCAAAAATTGTAAATTTTAGGCTTAAATGAACTTAAAACAGACCCAGCTATATATCCAATTATGTAAAATTAATTTATGAATATTGCTGAATAGTTAGATTTTAGTAAAATTAAGAAATAATTGAACTACAGCAATAAATAGGAAAACTTGTTATGTATATTTAGAGGATGAACCAAATCTGAGACATGTACTTTTGTAAATAAACAATGGAAAGAGGAAAAAGACATTTCATAAATTACCCCAAAACGACGACTTTCAGAGTTTAGTCTATTGTTAATCGTTAATATGACCAGTTGAGAAATTAATAACAGAAGACCGAAAAAGTATAATTTAGTGCAAAACCGTGAGTGTAGCCTCGAAAAGTGTAACAGAGGTTAACTAAATAAAAATAACACTAACAGATAATAATTAACACCTAACTAATGACGAACAACAGCAATAACACTATCTAACACGAGCACTAGAAATCAACGACCATTTTGAGAATATTTTAAACCGTATTAGCAGAACACGAATACAACACATTTGAACACCGGACACTTCACCAGTAAACCATCACGAAACGACATCGCAGGAGAAGGGAAAACACTCTACACTATATTCCAGGACAACTACAACTTCGCAGAGAAGGGAATACTCATTTATTTCTGTGGGAGAAGCTCAACCAGAATCAGCAGTGCATAGCAGAGAAAATCGAGGTTACGGCGGTCATACTTAATTTCCGAACGAGTCCAGGACACAGCCTGCTTGAAGCTAGTGACGTCATTTCGACGAATGGTTCGATATTACTTTTTATAATTGACAATTTACATAATAATATTGTTTTTTCAGCCATAATGATTTATTTTAAAAATTAGTGTAAGAATTGTATCTTGTTCCTTGCCCTCTGATCTTTCTTAAAGATAATTTGAAGATGTAAACAAACTATCATAAGTCTTCACATAAAAAATGGTACATACATACGCACGCACACACTCACATCACCAACACGTTCACCCAAATATTTAATTGTTTCGTTATGTTTGATATTTCTATTGTATTTCATACACAGGTCCTAAAGATGACAATAAATATTGTCGAAAAGTCGACGCAAAATAACTAAAAGTTGTATTATTGACCGATCCTCACTAACCATCCACTAAAACAATAACAATATAGTCAGTGTACAAAATAAGTCAAATAATGTAACTTCTATAAAAAAGAATTACAATATGGCATCGTCATTCCAAAATGTTTTTCTAAACTTAATTAACTAATTCCACTTTCATGGTATATATTAAACAATAAGCTCATCAAATAAATTATGTTATAAAGCATAGCTACCATTTGTTCAAGACGAAGAACGAATAATTTGACAGTTTAAACTTAATGTTTGATGTTCTCTTTTTCCACTCGTTTATCTTATGTAACGTATATCGTACACAATGGTGTCTATAAGTAATCTTAAATGTTTACGAACAATATTCTTTGTACTTATTGTTTTACAAATTCATCCCTCTAAATTATTCAACAAAGGTACTGGCAACATGATTTGTCACGCAATTGTTGTAAGCATTTATCGTAAACGTGCACTCCGTTTGATACTAAATGCAGCAGAGTTAAGCAGTGAGAACTGACTATGACGGACTACTTCTATTCAGCGGATTATAATCGTTTTGGCCTCGTGTTTGACTGGTTGAGATAAAAATAACAACGCCTACCACACATCAGGTTTACAAACTATATTATTACCATCCAAAGCTTGCAGCATACTTTAATTACCGATTTAAAACTAAGCTTGAAACTGAAACAGATTAATTTGGGTCAAAAAGTGAATGTCATGTTTCAAGAACGGTTTCTCTTATAGTAATTTATATATACGAGGATTGTTCAATAGAAACAGGTTTAGAGACTGTAAAGCATTTTAACATTGAAAATGTTTATAAGGACGTGTCGCACATTTGAAAACGACCGCTGGTGCGTGATCGAAAATGGGAACCGGTGAGTTTCCACAGAAACTATTTCATTGTTGTCAATAACGTAGTAAACATATAAAACTTTACTTATGAATGCGACTACATTTAACTTATAATTTGTACATTGGTAAATGAAGAATGAATTCATTGATTGGTGAATGAAGAATGATTCTTTAGTGCAATTATGCTAATTATTAAATCATCCAATTATAAGTTAATGAATTGGGTCTAATTAAATTCGTATACTGTTTATATTCAACCAAATGGGGTTGTAATTGACATTTATAAAGCCCACTTTCCTTGGATCGCCATTTATATTTAGTGTATATAAATGGAATTGGCAATTAATTATTTAGTTGTGTTTGCCGTGCCCCACGATCTTGGGTATCATTATATCTAGCACACATATGGAAAGTAAATTATATTTGTCGGATTTGACTCAACATAGTTATCAAATCAATATGATCTACATGAGTATGTTAATCTGATATTCTTTCAATGGTCGATTTGGGTGTGTCCATTGATAATTAGCATAACTCTGAGACTCTTTATAAATTACAAGATGAAATCACTTAGAACGTGATAAATTAATTGCCAAGGTCAATTGCAATAATGAACGCAAGATATATGTATATAGGTAATAATTACTTATTTATTACATCGTTGATTAAATAAATTACTGAACCACAAATGAAATTATGTCCTGCAAATACACAATTAAAACACATAATAACAAAATCACAATAATATTCGTTCGTTGTTCCTGAAAAACAAGACATACAGTACAATCAAATACAACACAATAATATACATATACTAACAATAAGCAATCAAATATATTTTATCCCTAGCTAAATGCGTTCATTATGCTCAGATGATTGACTTTAATATTAACGTTATTAGATTTATCATTTATATAAATTTACAGAAATCTCTCGGGAGTAGCTCTTTGAAAAGAAGAGACAGTGCAGTAGTATGTATCAACTAGGATTTAAGAAACATAAAGGCTTATCTTGCAAAAGGTTTATCCACAAATTCCATCGGTGTAAGATGACATCCGTTGGTGGATTCCTCGTACATCGAAATCTCCGTTGATCGAAGAACACTTCACTTACACTTCACTGAATTTCCCCACTCACGTTATGTATAGCGTGGTGTTGGACTCTCCGCTGGCGTCGAGTGTTTTATGGGTTCAAATGTTAAGATGCTATCATCGTCATTGAAGTGGTTTGCTTTTAGAGTTTGCTGTGTGCGTGTTCATGTAGCTAACCATTTCATCTACCTTGGACGTAATGTATGCAATGTGCGTAATAGTGTTCGTGTTAATTCACTCAGTTCAGATGCCCAAAATTTAGAATCATTATGGTGGAAAAGTGTTTGAAACTGTCACCCACTGTTTTACTCTCGGATTGTTCTTCACACGATTGCATTACGTTGCGTGTCGGTCGCAGTTTAGAGTTACGTACACACTAGCATTTAACGATAGTTATGTCTATTCGCACTGTTGATTATCGGTAACTCATATAAATTATCGAACATACGTTTTGTAGAATTGCGATTGAATTGAATGTCTAAGTTCACTTAGGACCGCGACTTGGTTACCATTTCACTGGTTGATTAACCGAGTTAAAAGTTGAGTAAGTCGCGTAAACTATTTCAAGTACTACTACTACTACTGTATTATTTTCGTCTTACTGCTATTACTACTCCAACTATTACTGGTACTATTCTTCGTCGTATTACTTCTGGGCTCCGCGTCCTCGCAAATAGTTTTTATCAATCATACTATCCCAGAAGGCAATTTCCACATTTCCACGCCTCCTGCCGTTGTTGATAGGTTCCCTAAATTCCTACCACCTTGTAGGTCTTGGTCATCGGTTTCTTGATTCGTCGTTCAAGTCGTTACTACTCTCTCCACCAGTTCCTTAGGAAGGTGCCAAACGCTGGTTGGTCGACGGCATCCCCGGAATGTTCCAGCGACGAACGTTGTGCTGATTCTCAGAAACTAGAGCAATTCCCTCGCCTGTCTATCAACCTTTGTTTCCACGTTGTCGAGGCACTCTGATATAGCTTTTGTTAAGAGTCTGCAGTGTCTTGGTCAATTGTTCATTTACTCTTCGCTCGTTCCGCCGATTATCAACTCTTCGTTGGGTGTCATCCCTGGACGGATCCCACGCTTTCTAGTTGTAAATCTGGCTGGACGTCAGGGTTTATTTTCATGCTGGGCTGTGTGTATTTCTAGTATTCATTGAATATCCGTTCTATTGTCTACATATTTGTCAAGATTTCTCTGCACCCTTTGTTGCTGGGTGTAACGTTCATACGTGTGCTCGTTACAACTCAACCCCACAGCATGTGTTCCTTTTCACTTCTGTGTAACCAGGCTGCTGGACTCTGCCTTTTGTCTTGGTTTGTTTGGTGCAGTAAATCGTAGCTAACTTCGTGCTGTCAACGATGTCCCTTATTTTCTATTGTGGCGTGTACTCAGGCGTTTTTTCATTGTCTTCGCACTGGCGTCGGGTCTGACGTGTCCCTAATTCGTTCTTATTTACGACTCGGGCCAGGGTTTGTCAACTCGAGTGTGTGAGCGTGCCACTTGATCAAGAAATTATAAATTTTTAAAATTTTGATTACTATAATTCATTGATTGGTGAATGAACATAAATCTATATAATTTTTAGGTTTATTGAAGCTTCTTCAATGCCCTCTTCTGTGCATTGCATTTGTGCAATGCCTGTACATTTTTTATTCAACGAATTTAAAAGAAGTCTTTATTAACATTAAGGCATGAGTTCCACTGTTGCATGAATCTGTAGATTCCCTGCTGGTAAAATTCTTGCGGCTGTTTGCGGAACCATTCGCTAACAGCAGACTCTACCTCGGCGTCCGATTTGAACCGCCGTCCTTTTAACAAGTGGTTTTAATGGGCCAAAAACCTGATAATCGCACGTGGACAAGTCGGAACTGTAAGGTGGATGCTGTGAGACTTCCCACTTCATACGACCAAGCAAATGCTGAATCGTCTGGGCTACATGGAGTCAAGCATTATCATGCAGAAGAATGACACCATTTGTAAGCTTCCCGGGACGTTTATTCTTGATGCTGACTCGTAAGCGTTTTAAGCTGTCTTCATATCGCTCAGCTTTGATGTCGACACCAGGTTCTTTAAAATCTAAGAGCAGCACACCCTGACAATCAAAAAATACGGTCACCATTACTTTTCCTGCCGAAGTTTGGTACCGACATTTTTCGCCTTCAGAGATTGTGCATGTTATGACGTTTGGATTCTGGTTGGTAATGATAATACTAAGACTCATTACCGGGAATAATTTGATGTAGAAACTATTAACTTGTTGTTGGTAACGCACCAAACGCTGTCAAGGTAAGGCCGAACGCAAATGTTTCTGCTCATCAGTAAGGAGTCGTGGAATCCACTGAGCAGCAACTTTGTGACAGACAAGACTATGAATGATGGAATGAACAGCTCCCACGCTGATGCCCAACATTTGAAAAAGTTTTCTAAACTTGATGCGCCTATTTGCGCGTAAAGCATTTTCCAGCTGTCTCACATTGTCGTCTAATGCTGCAACACGTGCAGGTCCGGGACGGGCCAAATCTTTAGTGGATTTTCTTCCTTGTCAATATTTCTTGCACCACTCAACCACTGCCATATGAGAATAACTATAGTCACCATATACAGCTTTCATTCTCGTATAAATTTTTATTAGCTGACGTCCCTCAGCGGCCAAAAACTGAATAACAGCACGCAGATTATCTTTGGACAGATTTTCTATCATAGATGCCATTTTTCAATCCAGTCACAACGCTAAGAATAAAGCAAACTGCAAATATTTTTGACAGACGCATCACTACTACTTAAACAGACAATATAAACAAATGAATGCCGTTGTATGGCGACGAAGTCATGGCTGCGCAGATCAAACGCGATCCTATTGAAGAATCCTCGTATATAAACTGAGTTATTTTCTATACTTATAATATGTGTCTAAAATCATCTTTATGTAGAAACTCATCTTTTCTCTGTTGTCACTATTTTAGTGTCATTTGAAAGACAATAGCTAAGTTTTCTTAAACAACGTAGTATAATTAATGAACACTCTTTCCTGAATAGTAGCATAACCTAGAAAAGAAATTTCATTAGCAAGTAACATTTGACTGGTCCAATTGATAAACTAGTGTTTATTTACTATTACTAAACATAAAAACGTTTTATGATGATGGATGTTAGCAGGTTTTTAATATTGGGATAAACAGTGGATGATTGTACATACAGTATCAAGGGGAAATTGTTGTTTCTTTTTAAATGTGTACTGGTAAACGTATAAGTCTAATGACCTTTAGTAAAAGTGCTTAAAGAATATTGACTTTTCTTTGTAAAGTAAAAACAGACTAACATGTAAGAAATTTTTTTAGTATAACAAAATTTTAAAATCTTGTTTCCAAAAACGTAATTAAGATGTCTATCACTTAAATTTTACAAATCTAAAAATTATCAAACTTTTACGACACACACAACATAAATCCGTTTAGCAATACATAGTAGGCTAATTGTTGAAATAAAACAACTACATAAATTGTAGTTCTTAACTTCACAAAAACAAGGTAATCAACAATTAGATAAAGAAATAGATGAATAGATTTAATGCAGGTAAAATATTCAATAAATTAATAAATATCAATGATGGATATATTTGTCAAGTAAAGCATAGGGGGAAGTTGTCCCAAACTTTTGCTGTTAACTCGGGAGGAAGACAGGGATGTCTTCTGTCAACTATCTTGTTTATCATAGCGCTGGACAGCATGTTATGCAAGAGGCAACAAATAAAAAACGGGGGTTTAAATAGCCGTTTGGAGAAACTGGATTATGCTGATGACCTGTGCCTTCTTGCAGAAAGCCTACGAGATATGGAATTTAATTTGAACGATCTGAAAATAGAAACCAAACAAGTAGGCTTAGAGGTAAATAACAAAAAGACCTAGGAAATGCGTATTAACCATAGAAATAATTCTGATTTGATACTAGACGGATAAGTTATAAAAAGGGTAGAGGAAGTTTGCTGTCTGGGTAGGAGTTAGTCGGGTTGAAGGTGGTCTTAGGGATGTGATAAGCCATATACGCAGAAAGACAAAACTCAGAATATTTGACTCAAATGTCATATCGAATCGTTGTTGCTGTATGGATGTGAGACCTGGAAAGTGACATAGGAAATTACCACAAAGTTACATACTTTTATAAACCGTTGCCTGAGGTATATAATGAGAATTTGGTGGCCCAAGACCATCTCGAACAGAGATCTATGGGAGGCCACAAGTCAGAGTCCCATCCAACTACAGATAATGAGAAGAAAATGGAGGCAGATCGGTCACGTCCTGAGAGGACTACCAGAAAATATTGCTAGAAAGTCAATGAATTAGAATCCTCAAGGTAGCCGCAGACGTGGAAGACCGAGGTGCACCTGAAGAGGACTAAGGAAAGAGAGCTGGCTGGTGTCAGCAAGACATATAGGGAGGTGAAGGCCCTGGCAATGGGCAGAATAAACTGGAGAAATTTCGTCGAGGCCTTATGTTCCACCTAGGAATTTAAGGACTTAAGTCAAGTCAAGTCAAGTAATAAATATCAATATACATTTCATTTCGATGTATTAAAAAGATAGCATCAAACAATTGATATCGTATAAATGTGTTTGCAACATTAAAAACGCTCTTCCAAATACATCAACAAGAAATAATTTTGTAGGAATCAGTAGGGTTCAAAACAAAATTGTCTCTTTGGCGTTATAGTTGGTAGAAGTTTGCGTCTGACTAAAAGCACTTTCAACAATTCTCAAGGGTGCAAAACTTTAACTCCTATATACGTAATAGTGCAAAGGATTTATTTGAAAAGTTTTGTAGTAAGATATCTCTATCTAAGGAATGTAGGGCATCGCACTGAATCTTTTCCTTGGCGACTGTTTAAAAGATTATGGTTTTAAAACATCTATGTTTGTAAAAATATTTCACTCAGAATGTCATTATTTTTACCTTTCTACGATTTTATAGTTTACTCTGTGTTAAAAATATATTGCCTCGTTTTTAAAATTATGGCGAAGGAATGAAATTATTTAAAAACAGTTATATAGTATTAAATTTATTTACAGCAGATCGTAATTTCTGTACAATCTATAAAAACAGAAACAGTCATTAAAAGCACCCTATATTGTGTAACTACAACGCAGTCTTTCATGTTTTAAAAACTATTGCAGGAAAAGTAAAATTAAAGTTTTTCCGACGCAAAAATAGACCGCACCTAAAGTTTACAGATTAAAGACGCCAGTAGGTTACGCGGCAGTAAAGAGTTCATAAAGGTTTCTAAAATCAGTTAAGCAAGTTAAAGATAAAATTTTTAATGGAAGGGAAAATTTAGGTTAAATTGGAGGGGAAACCAACGGAAGTAAAATTAAGAAAACCAATTCTGTGTAAAAAATCAGTATACGTATTTAAGTTTAAAATCGGCACAGAACTTTGATATACTAAAAGAAAAACAATATAAAAT
This sequence comes from Magicicada septendecula, assembly GCA_034769895.1. Taxonomy (NCBI): domain Eukaryota; kingdom Metazoa; phylum Arthropoda; class Insecta; order Hemiptera; family Cicadidae; genus Magicicada; species Magicicada septendecula. The sequence continues at coordinate 354,405,797 of CM068371.1, read as the reverse complement.
TAATCTCATTTTAATAAAAATAATTTATAAAAACAGTGTCGAGATTCACACATTTTCTGAATGACAATGATGAAGAAGCAGGATAGAGGATTATAGAAGTAGTTTATCTAGCTTTGAAAGTCTGCAAAAACGAAACTGAAAAGATACAAATTTGAAGGAAGACACTCATAAATTACATAATACATTAACTTTTTTTAAATAAGTATTTTACAATTTCGCTATTTAGGGGTAGACATTGTACATAACAAAGGTTAAGTAAAATTACTATCACATTTGGCGTGCTCAACCAATGTCGAGACCAATCCTGAGCAAGGTAAATTGCCTAATGTATTATTCTAAGCTGCTTGAGACAACTAAAGGCAATGTCCCTCCCTTGAATCTTATCCCGTCTTCTAATTCGCACTCCACCTGGAGAATCCAACAGTGTTTTGACTGTTTTTCTGTCTTTTATTCTCCTGACCTGACCTAGCCACTTCACTTTTTGCATCCCAACGAAGGAAGCAATCTGTATATCTTTATAATTTAGAAATTCCCATTTTTACATGTAAGCCGTAAAATCCTTCCAGGCTGTTTTGTCTCAAATATGTCCAGTAGCTCTATTACCGACATATTATGAGTCCAGTTTTTAACCGCCATACGCCACGACTGGGAAAATTAAGGTTTTTATACAACCTGAAATCCGTTTACTAACGTACTATCTAAAATTATATTCAACAAAAATTATGTTTTGTTATAAGATTATATTCTATTTTTACTTCCTTTTTTATGTCAGGGTCTTTTACTGATATTAGAACAAAATTAGCAAAGACATCTAATACTGATAGTCTCGTACACGCATCTGCCTTCTTCGCACCATTATTTTGGTCTTGCCTTTATGTTCGAGTTAGTATTCCTCTTTATTTACTTTTTGGGAAGCTCCTTTAGCACAAAGCAGAGATCTACCAATAATTACATCATCCACATAATTATAAACATTACATTATACATAATACTAAATATTATATAACATTAATAATATTAATATTATAACATTAATAATAGTACTGTTACAATGATCATTATTATTATTATTATTATTATTAATCTATTTAACAAAACATAGATTTCTACATTACTCAACTAGGGACGCATCGTTATTACGAAATTGTTTTTAAAGGAACTTTAAAGTTTGCAAGTAGAAAGTTGTTCTCTATGAGGTACGGCTTTCTTTTTTAGTTGTTAGTTTTTAAATAGTAAACAAAAACTCATGGAACACGAACATTACAGCAAGTTACTTTATTACAGCTACTGAACACCCAGACAACAGATAAACGATGAGAAGCAGCATTAAGTTTACACAGAAAGATAGTAACATTTCCCTAAGTAACAATTACTACGCTCTACAATTAGTCTAATTAAACAACTCTGACTGCTTTTTGACATAATGCTGTTTTGCACTTTATTTAAACTAAAATTCTCTGATTTGTCTAATTTAGATTTACCTCTTTTGTATTGCACAAAAGATTAATGATATAAATCAGACTTTTTGTATTAAAAATTTTACCTCACAGTCCTTTATTGATTGATTAAAATTTCTCTGGGATAATTTTCTTAACAAATAACTACAGTAGGGGATCAATCCTGTTATCTTACTTGTTTCTTTATTCCTTATACATCTACTGGGCGTCTCTTCTGTCTGCCAGTTTCTGGATTGGTAGGCTGTAAAGATGAGTGAGAACTAAAGAATATTATTAATCGTTTTGTTATTCCTAATATTATCAGTATTATTTCAATATTACAATTTTTCTGATCCAAAGTCATGCTAGTATAGCAGCTCACTAAGAATAAGCATACGTGTAGCAATTTTTCAGTATTCTTTAGCATTCTTTGCTATAATTCATAGGCGCATTTCACTCACCAAGACATTAAATGCTTCCAGTTATATTACATTTTATTTAAATAATTAATTTTGTGCTCCTAATTTGTTTACATACATTCAGTATTGCGTCGTTGAAGAAACTATAACGCCAAACAAGAGGAACGCTAAGTGACTGGGAAGTTGATAAATGATACTTCCACACTTTTCGGAAACATAACAAAAGACTAATGGTAACAAAACACTATATGATACGTATGGCAGTAAAGTAGACTGGGAGGAAGCTCGCTGACATGGAAAGACACTTGCAAACGCACTCATGCGTGAGGACACATTCAAACAACTTTCATTTTTTGTAGCAGGTGTTTACTTTTTGCGAGCATGTTACCTTGTAAAACAATATTCAAACGTTTCAGTACAGGGTTGACTATTAGAGTTTATTTGAGCGATCAATGTTCAGTTGTGCCATCACCTGACACACACTTATTAGAGTTTATAAGTTATACGCAAAGTCACAACTTGTTTGATTCTAAAATGTAACAGGGTCTTTGATTTAAGGGTTGCGTTCAATGAGAATACGTAAAATCCTCAATGAGGGATTCCACACACAATTAAATGTAATTCCTGACAATAAGGCAAGTGAGCTTTCAGAAATATTACAAAGATGTAATATACACGTTAATATAATAATATAAAATTTAATTAATTCTTATTGTAAGCAAATTTGTAAATTGCCATTTAGTTATTTAGCATACGATATCTTGGTCTTAATAGACAATTGTTCTACTGTTAAATTGTATGTTATTAGCCTAACTAGAGGTAAAATAGGCAGTTGCTGCTGAAAAAGGTTTTATTTTTTTTTATGATAAACCTTTTAACCATTTAAGTTTTTATGATGATGGCTGTACGTAAGTAAACAATTAGTGATAATTTTACGCCATTAATAATCATTTTATGAACACAAAAATGTTGCGTGAGTTCGCAACTCACTATATCACGAATGAGAAAATATTTATTTTATTCTTTTCGAATTACAGTAGCTAATATTAAAATAATAGATCTGGCATAAATAGGGTAATTACCGTAATGAAGAGTACATTTATTCAAGTTGAAACTATACATTTAGTTCCCAAATAAAGCTACTTGCCTTAATGAGCTTATTTGGTTTGTGCAAATGTGGAAACAGTGTTGATATCTACGGCAATATAAAAGTTAAACAAACATTTCCTAATTCTGATTCTATTTGCAAAGTGATGTTTACGGTAGCTTATAACCGTCAGTATTGAACGTTTATAACATTTATGCAACAATAGTCATTAATTAAATTTAATGGAAACCAAAATATTATATTTTACAGTCGGTAACAGTAATACACATCTCACTTTACACAATTAAATTACAATGACCATTAATATAAACCATTTACCAGGCGATTAACCGGCAAACCAGGAATGACAAATGTTATATTTATTACAGTTCAGTTGTATTGCACACAACAATGTGTAATTTCACAATTACTTAGAACCAGATTGAGAAGCTATTACGCACAGATTTTTTTAAATAATTTTTTGTAAACGTATTCTTTGTTGCACATTTAATGTTTAGTATTTATGAAATAAACATTTGGTTAATGCTGACAAGCGTATTTTATGTTGCCTTTACTGGTGCCTGTTATTTTGTCCTGTCCAAGTGTTAGACCCCTTATCATAAAAGTCCAGCAATGTATTCATATTACAGTCATCGGGCTCACCCCCGAGGGTGGGGGCCTGGGGGTTTCGACCCCTCGGGGAAAAAATAGGACGAGCCTATACCGTAATTCCCTATGGCTCGGACTTTGCCCTCCTCATCTGACAACCGCCGCCTCATCTTTGGCCCGGAGTTCAAATGGTGAAGTCGGCTGGAATTGGGGCTCATCAGCCGGGGTAAAGTGGGTGTCAGGCAAAGGTAACCAGGGTTGTCTCGTCTCTGGCAAATAGCCGCACTAGGAAACCGCCCCTATCCCAGTAACCAAGATCATGTGAGGTGAAGCCTAGTACCATTGACGTCGGCGCGCCCCTGCACGGTGGGAGAGAGCCGGGTATGAAAACACGGCGTGGCTGGTTGAGCCCCGCCAGGTGGGCCTTGGGCTACGGCCCGGGGATGGTCGTGGGATGGGCTATACCGCTGATTACCGGTGACCTTTCCCCTTCCGGAAACACTAACCTGGCGTACGCTGTTTTACAGGAAGCGTGGCTATCCGATTTTCGGTGGTATCAGGACTGATTAATCGGGACAAAGCGTACGTCCAGCGTTACTGGAGCACAGGCTAGAGATCTCTCGTCTGTGCGCCACCTGCGCTGCTGTGGGCTTGTACCCGGCTCGAGTGCGGTGGCTGGCGCCCACCGTTTGCGTGTTTTGGATACCGAAACGGCGGCGCCTCCTCGCGGCCCCCGCTGGGCAACGTTGCGTTTTGTGCGTCCATTAATGATCTAATATTAACCTAGCGTATAAGAACGTTAGTCTCCTCGTATCAAGAAGAGGTTTCCAGTCCCGTTCGCAGAAGTATCCGGCAAACGGAGAACGGGGATTTTTCCCGGTTCCCTTACCCGGTTGTGTTTTTAATTGATTAACACCATCTAGTATAGGGGAAATTCTGAGGTACGGTTGAGTGGCAACACCTTCCCGATAATACAATTCATTGGGGAACGTCCCGGAATCTGCGATTAAGCCATGGGTACCAAGACGCAATGCAAAGCTTCATTGCAAGTAACCAGATACGGATTTCAATTGTCCGTGTTTAGTAAGTTGCTCTAACCAAGTTAGGTATTGGCATATGCCGCCTGTAAAGAGGCTGGTCTTCCAACTGGTCTTCCAATTGCATACAAAGCTAAGAAGCTTTTTTATATTTAAAATAATTTCTGGTATATAATATTTTATTCGCGAATTAAACCTACATGCAAATTTAAAAAGAAACCTAAATTTTATTTTTACCGAAATTTCAGTAACTTTGGTCTAAACTGTCTTACGATGACTTACGGTTAGAAAAAAAAATTACGTAAACTCTAATGGGATACGGGTTATTTGCTAATCGAATTTATCAAGTAATCGCGTTTTGTTGCCGTTCTTTTCACTATTTTACCGTAAACGTTTTGTGCACGAATTCGCTGGTAATAAAAACATATTTCTGTAATCTTATACAATTTGTGCAGCGTGTTTTCGATTTGTTGTTATAGATTTAAAATGTTTTCCTGCATTTATTGTTTTTCTTTTTTTTCTAATATTAGATATTTAAGAGGTGAATCCCTCGCCGTCAGGAAAAAAGCATTACGAGAAAACAACGTTCTTTTTTGACACGTAGAAGACGAGATATAAAAAAATACTACAAACGCAGTAATCAAATTGGTCAGTTAAAAAGAGCAAGTATGTTATGTCCATTGGTTTTCGTAGAAAACGCAGACATGGATCCTGCGACGCTTTGAGTATGTAAACAAAGCATTTTCCATCGCACAGAACACCTATTTTTAATATTTTCATGTAGCTTATTTCAATATGTAGACATATTGTATTTGTATAAAAATTTTTCTGTTTTTCCTTATTTACTGTTGTCTTATCTTTTTTGTTTTTCATGTCTTATCCTTTCTTATACGATCATCGATAGTGTTACAGATTATTTATTGTTATAATGGGTCTACACGCTGTGAAAATTAATAATGTTGATTAAAAAAACTATACGACGAATTACGCTTGCATAGATGAAGCATTCTCCTAATCAGTTGCACACACGGTTGTAAAATATAACAGCTTTATAAAAGGTGTTTTAAAGGCTTTAATAATAATCGTGCCAACTCAATACTGTTACTGTTAACAAACAAATTATTTCGTTGATGATTGTTTCTGATATAAAGAGCTGTCAGCGACATCTAGTGTAATGTTTTGTTTCATATAATATCTTACTACATCTATTTCAAATTATTAAAAGTTGTCGCATTTCTTCTGTAGTACTTGAAACCTTACAGAATAGCACTATTCGTTTTTGTTCCATATGGTATTTATTAGATTTTTCAAAGTACTAACATATATATATATATATATATATATTATAACAATACTTTTGTTGCTTGCAATTTATTTAATAAATGCAATATATGCATATAAATGATTGTAGCGTGAACTGACCTATCTGCTGTGCGTTCTTGCGTCTTCTTCCGACTAAGGCCGTAGGAATTTGTGTTTTGAATTTGCAAGTAGGTTAATTCAAATGTACAAAGCACAAAGAATACAGTTATAATTATTTCGAATATTTTTGTGATGTTGGTAGATTTTGGAGTACAGCAATAACGAAACAGTGTTGGGTATAAAATTGGGGTTTATTATTCTAATAGCACATAAAATGAAAAACTTACATCTAACGCAATTCTTACGTACTAAAAGAGTACTTAGTAATTTGTTCAATGTTTTCTGAATGAATATTAGCTTTCAAAGGAAGAGCTTATGAATATGAATTTATACGAATTTTGTTTCTTATTGATTTCAAAAGTTAATTTTTAAAATAATTTAATTAATGAATTTTCAATGCTTTAATACTGATTTTACTACTTCAAGATGCTTTTAAAATACTCTGAAATAAATTAGCCGTGAATCTAGTTCAACGTGCTTTTTATTTACTTGTGATTTGTTTCACGTATACTGCAGTATAAGTTTCTAAGTAATTCAATGTTAAGATTTATATAGCGCTTCTTATCTACGTCTATTTCTTATCTATTGCTTCTTACTTAATTTATACGTGTTCTACAGATTATCACAATATTGATGTTCTTATTAATTTAGAGTCTCTGTTTTATCGGCATCTGAATGAATTTAACTTTACAATGATTTTAAAAGAAAAAGAAAAATGATCTTTTAAAAAGTGTATAAATGATTTTTGACTTTCCTGGTACTGAAGATCTCGATGATGTCCTCTGGGGTCCCTCGATGTCCTGGTCCAATCAGCTAGTGGCGATGATTTCCTCTGCGTCCTGGATTCCGGCAAAAAGTTCAGGAATCAGCAACTCAGCTCCTTCTGCAACTGTTGATGGTTTTAACGTCCGTGGTTTAACTGCCACAACTGCTTCAGGCCCTCGGTCCGGATACTCTGCACTCGTGTGTGTGTGTGTCTCGTCTCGGGTGTCGCTCTGCGTCGTCAGTTCTTCAGCTCGTACCACGTTCTAGACGGCCTCGTTCTGTTGTACTCTTGACATGACTTCACGTAGGATATGTTCGATCTCTGACATGCGTACGGCAACAGTTTGATGTATTGCGCAGTACGCTTATTTGTTGACAAATAAGAGTATCGTACGTAGACGCCTTCACAGTCGAGTCGTTACAGTTGATCTGTTTGTTGACACATAAGACTACGGTGAATGTTCGTCTTCACGTCGAGTCGTTACAGATGAGTGTCTAAGACGATCGTAGTTAAACGTCTTCACTGTTCGAGTCTTTCCAGTCGAGAGTCGAGTGTTGTTCACAGGTTGAGTCCTTACAGAAGAGTGTCTGTGTTCAGCCCGAAACCAACGGTTCTTCAAAATTTTTAGAATGATCTGATTGGCTGAAACATTCTCCCTTCTACTTGAAATTTAGTCACCTCACTCCGTGAGAACGCAAAATAATTCCCACAGTTCGAGAATTGTTATTATTTTTAATATTCTGAAAAACACCGGATTCGATTGTCGGTCGGATGTCCGGTAGCAATTTGTATTGCGATTATCTTGGTTGCAAGCCAAGTTATGCTTAGTCTAACATATACTTTTGATTAGTAATTTTTATAATTATAACATATTCAAAGCTGAACCCCCTAGCTCACTCACTATGGGAGTTATTTAAATAAAATGAATTATCTCATTAACTCTTTAATTATATTCATTGAAATTTGCACACCCTATTCTTAATATTTCGGCAAACATTTTGGCTATCTTGGTTTTTGCCTATATTTATTCGTTTCCGAAATATTAATGATTTGAAGTTAGGGCGTGTCCCTAATTTATATCGGTGTGTGTGTGCTTACGTAACGCCACCGGACATAGCCGTCGGGGGCTTTACAATTGCTTTGAATGCTCGCTACAGCGCGAGACATGGTTCTAACGATTTAAATTTATTTTACATTTGATTTTTGAAACCTTCTACATATAACCCCAAATCTATGGGATTTGGTAACGTTATAATATATATATATATATATATATATATATATATATACACATGATAATGGTTAGATGCAGTATCTAAAACTAGATTACCCAGAATTAACTTACTTTTCCTTTATAAAAATACTACGCACTGGACAGATCGTTTCTTTTACGTAACTATTAAACATATTCGTTGTTTTTAACTTGCCATTCTTGGCTAAAACACTTAACAAATACACTAAATACTTATTTGCCTGTAAATTACTATTAATTATCTCTGTTACTGATGCACACTAATGAAATGTTATTATACTACACTTTTGTTGTATAATACACTAGTCACACTAACTTGTCAGTTTAAATTAATAACAACGGTTTTCTAGTAATTCTTAAATTCTTAATCATATAGTAACATGATTATTAATACTTCTGTGTATACCTTGGAAATTCTTACACAATAAGCTATACGCATTGTGGAGTTATCAGTAATTAAATGTTTGTGTATAACGAGAAAACTGGTTAACATTTTTACAATGTATGTACCAATCAACATGCTTTAGCCCTTCTACTATACAAAACAGATGTTCAAATTTTTCTACAACGTAAACAATTTTTATTTATAAAACACGAATGGGGTGATTATTGAGGCTAACAGTTGAAATAAAGGTAAACGTTCTGAAGGAAGTAAGTTTCACCGGATTAAAATTCCTGGTTTTTACACTTTACATACTTTTAAATTTTTATACGAACGTTTACTAATAGAAAAATATGAATTATAAAACTTACAAGCTGTTTCGTTAAAAGACAGTGATGACATTTTAAAATAGCTTTGATAAATAAATAAATGTACATTATAATTATAATTGCAGTTTCCATATAAAGTACACATTAAAAAAATGGTAAAGGTAATAAAGTCTTCTAATACAAAATAATATAACAATGTGAAATAAAAATTCTGTTTTTTTTAACTTAACTAAAAAAAATGTAAACTTTCAAGGTATTATATACAAGTTAATATTTCCAAAATAAAGTGCGTTTAAATGTTTTAAATTAAAAAATTGCCTGCATAATAGTTTACTATGGATGTCGCGTTAAGTTTGTTACTGTTTATAATTTAACTTATTTTCAAAGAAACATGAGAACAATTTTATCCGTAATCAACGGAAATTTCATCTCATTCATTCACTTTTTTCCTATTTTCCCTTTGTATTTTCTTTTTTGTCAATTCTGTTAATTTTCTTACAACTGGTTAACTTGTAGAATAACTGTAATCTTTTGTTGCTAAACGTCTTTTGCGGCAACATTTATTTTAATAGGGAAATGCCCAAGACTACCATTTTTGTTAAGCGATATTTTACTGTATACACTGACTGGGCTTCATATGCACAGATCAGTTCTTAATGTTAACTTAAATACAGGTACGTTTACAAGAGGTTCTGAACTGTCAATAACATTATCGTTATTCATCCGATTAGCAAAGTACTAATAATTAGGAAACTCTGAACGTAATTAAATAATTATACGTTATAAATACGTAAATAAATAAGTATGAAGTATGAATTAATGTAATGAAAATGGGCATAAAGACTGTTTCAAAACCTTATAGCTTACAAAAAGTGGCTTTGTTGTTAAGAGACAGTATTTAACACTGTATTCCCTCGGTAGCCGTACATGTGTTGGGAAGATGGTTAAGTAAAGGTAGCTTGTCACTATCATTGAAAGTGTTATGAACCTTAAACACACTGAATGTCCATTATACCCGACTACTGGAATGTAAACACAACGTTTCTTTTATCACCCTCATTTTCATCATCACCTTCGTCATCATTATCATCTGCAAGGATTAAACCAAGGATGGTTTGTTCCGGCCCAAACGGGCAAAGAGGTTACTCCAGCGCTTCCTCGGACGTCCCACACCTCTCCGTCCCCTCGGCGTTTAGTTCCATAGTTGTTTGGGGATCCGGCAGTCAGATATTCCCAACAATTCAGCCGATGCCGGGTAATCGTGTCAAGTATACTCATAATATTCAGTTCCTGGCGTATATCTGTGTTTTGTTTATGATCATGGAGAGTATACCCTGCCACGTGCCTGAAAAATCTCATTTTAGCAGTTTTGATTCGTTAAACTGGCCTAGCCTTTCGTTAAAGTCTAATTATCAGACCCATAAAAAAGTCCGGGAAGGGCCATCACTTCTAGAATTTTAGGCATGTTTCTTTACTTGTTGACTTAAGAGTTCGCCTGATGGGTGAAGGTTATGGGTGTTATGGTGAAAGTTCGCCTTCACATAAGGTTGAACTTATGCAAATTATTCACAACACCCTCAATTTCCTTATCAAATTTTTATCTGCCCACTCTAATAATTACATATGTTGAATATAATAATACCGAATGGAATGCTGTCGTGTAGCAGGGGGTTGTTGTTATTGTTACTATTTCTATAAGTCGGTTATCTCTAGCACAGACGACTCGTTTTATATTACGCAGCTTTGTTGACATTGTCGGTGTTGGATTTGCACTAGCCTTAAAAAAAGTTCCATTTTATCATATTTTGAACAATTTTTACCTGAAAAATCCTTGTATATTTATTAAATTATCTTTGCTTGCTTGCCATATTGTTATCATATTTGATTCCTTATAATATTAAAATTAAATACACCCTATATCTATAGTCTCCTATGCTCACTTTTTCCCTATTTGCAGTTCTTTCCTTCTTAACTTTTCCATTGATTTGTCCTTTTCTTGTTTTCTTGCTTACAGTTGTAAATATTTTAGATTCTTCTAGGCATCCTGACCCCTTTGTTATTAAACAATATCATGCAAATAACGTATTACTTCTATTGACTATTATAACTGTTTGACATTATAAGTTCTTATCCTCCTTCAGTTGAACTATAAATGTAGGCGTTGATTAGCCACCTCCAATCCTTGTCAAATTTCATAGGTCTCCAACTGCTGCGTTTGAAACTTGCGCTTGCAAAAATGTGTTAAAATTCACACACACACACACACACACACACACACACACACACACACACACACACACACACACATATATCCATGTTTGTTTTTGCACTTCAATATGCTTGTAAATACATCTACGTGCCATTATATTTCTACGTTTGATGCATGAAAACAATTTTTAACAGTAAAATGAAACAACTTCAGAACAGTTAATTAAGGGTAACTAAAGCAGCTTACACATTTTCCATTATCTCTTAAATGTGTAAAATTCAATAAATGCAGAACAGAATATACTAGACCTAGACATTTATTTCATTTACTGAATATGTTAAAGGGTATATTAGTATTTATAAAGAAAACAAATTTTCTCCAAAATTCGCTTCAACGCAGCTTGCAGTGGGGACATGGACGCCTGACGTCTCACAAAGTAATTAGCAACACTAAACTTTTCACATTACAAAGATAAGAGCCGTTTTGTGTTAACACAGGAGCAGTTGTATGTCTGTAGCTTTGACAAAGTCCTGTAGAATTAAACAGTGTATAATTGTATTTGCAATATTAAATCTTTCTAGTATATGAATACTGACTTCCAAATTACATATTTTTTAACACTGAAGCATTATTTTACGCTTTATTAAATTATTTCTAAGTACACACTAACTATTTATTTTATTGATACTTATTAACCTAATATCTTAATAAATAAATAAATTGAATATACATTTATAAAAACGATATTAAAATAATGTAACAAATTTATAACGTATATGACTACAACGTGACATAACAAAATAGTAAAATAGAAAGCTGTTCAATCAACTTACTAAACTTTGCAACTTATTAGTCTACACAAATATTCAAATTTTTAATATATTTACGCCTTTTATATATTAAATGTCTTTGTCAAACGTCAGCCTAGTCTACTTGACGTACCAACTTTAAATATAGAGTCTTCGGAACCTCTCACGTTGTTGCGATGTTTATCCATAAGAATATCACAATAAGAGTATCTGATTGTTTAGATAAAGAGAAGAAGATTAAACGTTCAAAGTAACATTTATCCATTCATAAAAAAATTAATTTATTTCTAGGGCTCTCATTAAGAATTGAAATAACTAATATTTTTTTCTAGTGAATCTTGTGTTCAGAGAATCTTAATATTAATAAGATTTTTAAAATATCTGCTTTTCTTACAAAATTGTGGCTTGTTAAAAAATTGTTTAAATTTTGCATATAATTAAAATTAGTAGTACCAATTTATAAAACTACATAAATGTTCGTTGATTTGTAAACGACTCTTTAACTATGACCTTCAGTTGCAGCGTTAAAGCGAACAAAATATACGTAGTTTATACAAATACTACCTGAGCACACAGTGTCTGATACGAAATTCTTTTTCTTGTGTGCTTAACCCATCAATTGCTTTGTGGCAGTCATGCTCTCTAATGTACTTTTAGCTTCAATTTAGTTCAGAACAAATTGTCTATTTGATATATTTCAAAATTTATTATCTATATAATAAACGACGTTTTCATGGTACCTCCAACCTTTGGTCAGCCACTCTGTGCCTTCACAAGGTTCTCATGGGTGCTAAAAAAAAACTAATGGAAGTAAACAATTTACGTCCAAGCAGTTTAAATTTTATTAGAAGTAAAATTAATAAAAACAAAGTATATGATGATAAAATCGATAAAAGCCTGTAAACACCCACCTGTTCTTCATAATTCCATACCTCGGTTTTCCCTGATAAGAATTCTACAATCTTAAAAGATTTTTACCGCTCCAGATAAAATATTAATAAGGTATTATCTAAGAATTTCCTTTAAAATATTTTGTTGTATGCAATAAAAATTTATGAGAAATTTCTTAAAAGTCTTGCCTTTAACAACTTTAAGGTCGAATCAAAATGAGACTGATAAGGTGTCTAAATGTCAACTAGGTTAACGCAAATAGTTTCTGCAATAAACTGCTTTCACAGGGTGTAGCACATTTTTTCCCACTTAGGAAGCCCAGAAAACCACAAAAATAAAATTACGTCGCGTCAGTAGTAATGTTGGACATTAGTTATTTAATGTTTTTAAGTCAATGTTAATCGTATTCCCCCCTTAAACGCTTAGGGCTGCATATTGAAAGTCAAAACTGTTTGGGTTAAAGAAAATTCAATATGGGCACAATAACAGTGGACCAAGGTGAACTAGACTTGCGCGGAATCCTTAATTTCTTTCCGACAATAAAGTAAAGAAATCTAAAGAACACAAGTAGAATACAAACTAGCTGTAGCACTTACTGCCAAAGCATTCTATTTCTATAAGGATTACACAGTTTTGCCTAGTTTCTCTTAGAATAGCGTTTCCACACAGTTAGAATATAATTACTGTCTTATAACAAGTAGTGGTAAACCTTTGGGGTTCCACGCAAAAACAATATAAATATTATACAATAGTTTTACAATAAAATATTAAGGATTTCCGCAGATATCTCCAAATAAAAATTCTTCATTTTATAATTTGGCGGTTGAGATAATGGTGTAACTTCTCAAAACAAGTAAACACAAAACATAAACACTAAATAGCCTAATAGAAACTCTCAAACCTCAACAAACTTGGCAAGCTGTACCTTTCATAGTGATATTAGAGGCTAATTAGCAACATGGCATATCAAATGTGTGTGTTGTGTGCGTCAGTTAATGTTCATGGTCAGAAAGGTAAATGAGATTGTATAGTAGTCGTAATTGTATGTAGGAAATTAACATTTGTTCTATTAACTTTAGTCATGTTTGTTTGTAGAATATTCAAGGTTTATTTGACTAGTGGCAATTCGATTTAGGTACATGGATGCCGGTCCCTCTCTTGATTTCCACTTGAACGAAAACGACAAAATCAACTTGCGGCTTAAAATCATCCCTTATGGTGACACCTCCATGACTAACAAAGGACTAAGCATTCTACGGGTGCGTGGTTGTAAAAGGTAGAACCAACCAACGTTGATTGACAACTTGTTGGTGTTTATCATAAAAACTTGTGATATTCTTTCCGAATGTGTTGAAGTTATTAGTTCTGGTTTCTTGATATTCTGTGGTCTGAGAAATAAAATCAAAGCGGTATACAGGTTTCACCGAATAGCGCAAGCATACTAACAATCTGGACTGTCTAAAATTGTTTGTTTCCACATTAGACTGCTCTAGTTTACAGTTAGTCTTAATATCTCCTACAGTCTATGGTCAATGAACGGAATCACTTTTTGAGAATCTTTTAATGAATGAAATGACTAAACTGCTACTTGTCTCAGAAATTTTCAACATTCAATCCTTTTATATTCTACTTATTTATAAGAAATATCATAGAAGGGAATTAAAACTGTGAGTCTACGAACACACATTCCATCATTAATGCTCAATTGCGTCTTTGTCGGAATTCTTCGGATAGACCATCTTCCAAACACGAATTCATTTGTATAGACGACAAGAAACATTTAAGCTTCAGAATTCACTACTTCCAACATCATTGTGCCATATAAATTTTTCTTTCTGATTGGTTCTTTTACTTGGTTGTAAACAAATTAAATTGTATAATGTTAAAAAACGTTTGTTGAGCATAATTTCCGTGGTATAAAAACCGTGTACGTGGTTTTAGTACGCGTATTGAATAAGTTTTTCTGGTAAAAAGTAATTTCTTCTATAAAGGCTCACAATTAAACTGAAAATCGAACTCATCATTCAATATTAGTAGGCATATAGGCAATGAGATGTGCTCAACGTAGCTTAGTTAACATAAATTTGTTTTACAAAGGGGCCCAATTTGCATCTCAAAGCGCTGATAAAGCAGAAGCAATGCTTCTAGTTGTCGTTCATTGAACTAATTAGTCATTTAAAGCAGTAGCAGGAGTTAGTTACCTCTCAACGCACATTCAACACTAGCCGTAAACACAACGGACACACACACAAACAAACACACACGTTTTATGAAAGTAGTGATGTTTTAATGTAAGTGAGTGATGAGTTGCAATGAACAAATAATTTTAAGTATATCATTATTATACGGTAACCAAGTCACAGATTTAATTATAAATTTACCTTATTTCCGTATTGATAAAGGACTATTCATGAATGCTGTTGAGGAGTTCGAAATTTATCAGGCATTCAAGTTTGAATCAGACAATGTTTTGAACGAGCAACTGGACTTTAGATCGCACTATCTATATGATACAATCTTGAATAAAACTAAGAGACACAGTGTAATTGATACCGGACAGTCTGGCATGTGACAGTGTTGGGTGCACCCGAACTATGTAGTTTTATATATGTGACCATCGTGTAAGTGTATACATGTTCTAATATTGTACATATGTTTTCAATGCAAAAATTTTAATATTAACGTGACGAAGTATAGCAACGGATTTTCTGAGGATGGAGCATTGAAGAGCTCCGAAACGCGTCAAAAGTAACAAACAACAAGAAAAATAAGTCACAAGACGGAAATAAGGTAAATTTATAACAAATAATTGTTTGTTCGATAATTTAATTTACGGATAACGCGGCGTTGTACAGTTACAAATTATTTGATTAATCTCCAGTCGAAGAAATTGATGATTTGATGTTGGGGTAGTAAACTGAATAGCAGCTTAGTTGCATGATGTTCATTCATAGTAAGTTTTGCTCAAGATCGAGTCAATCCAACCTGGTCAATCTAATTTTGGGACAATACGATTCCCGGATATTAGTCTGAGACATGGATGGCTCTGTGGCACGGTAGGCGCTGATTCGCTGATTATTACACCCATAGACCCAGGGGCAGTAGGTGCGCTCGCAGTATGGAGCATCTGAATACAGCGTCACTGAAACAGTTCGCAGAATCTGTTCTTCCCGTTGCTGTTACAGGCTCGGATAAATCAGCCTTATACAGTTCCCTCTCAGTAACTATTAATACTGGCACTTCTATTCCTGCTATAATATTATTCTTGTTAATTTTTGACTATCGTAACCTTTACTATTACAGTATCTTAGTGTTACTGGTATTACTATGTGTTTACTAACACGAGTACTATGTGTTTCACTAGTATAATGCGAGTACTTAAGTCACTATGATAAATCATCTTATCAATGGTACGTACGATTTGCACATTCAATCGCATTGCGCAATTTTGTGCAACATTAACGTTTAACAAATTATTCTGCCAAGTTCTATTTCTCATGATCAACACTTGCAATTTAAGACTTACAACTTGACAACTCGACGCGCTTTTAGTAAAACGTAGTTCGCTTTATATTTACTACCAATTTTATGAAAATAAAAAATTACATATCTTTGTTTAGAAATACGAGCGGATAATTATGTGGATTAAAAGACAATGAAATATGAACCCATTTCTTTTACTTTTACAGTAATTAATAGTTAACGTTTAGTGGTTTTATAGTAACTGACCCGCCTCTAAAAGTGGTTGTGGGGTAGTGGATTGTGCCCACGCGGTGGCTTCCTACCCCACGCGGCTTGGATTCTGTTTGCTTTGCGAGCAAAATAATATTGATAACATTAGCGACTGATTATGGATTAAATTTTCCTAAAGTACGTAGCAATTTTATGAGGAGGCTAACTGTTTAACTAAGCGAAATTCTGGAAACAAATAAAAAAACTACTAAGACTTAGTAACTATTATTACATACAACAATGAAACATAGTGACAATGTTTTACGCCATTCGCCTTGTAAGACGTCGGAAACCCATTTTCTGTTTATTAGCAACCATAATTAAAAGAAAACGTTTGCCGTTGATGAGAGTAGAGTGCGTGCGCACTGTTTTATTGAACGTTAGCAAAAAGATCGCGTGTTATTGATATAAGACTATCAAAGTTGTTGTATTCCCACGCAAACAGGTACAGTATAAGTATTTGTTTCTCCGTGTTTTCCGATCCGTTACTTTAATTAAAATTTTGTAATCTTTACACATTTAAGAAAGTAATAATTTTTCCGACATTATTAAATGTGATATTTGTTATTAGTTTTCAAGTTAAATTGAATTTATTTATTTAATATGCACTTTAAAATACGAATTCTTATATAGATATTATTTTTATATGTGTAACTCACAGAAATTGAACTCCAACGCAAAAACAGGTATTCGCATCCAAGTAAAAGTTAAATCTGTTTTTGAAATTACTTAAATGTTTGGAAACTTGTGGTTTACATAAAATCGTGTCTCATTTTATGGATTAAATATATTAAAAGTTAATGTATTTTAATTTATTATTTTAATTATACTGTATTTTAATGTAAATTTCTTATTTTAATTTACTTTAATTTATTATTTAGATAAAACATTAGAACACTTTGTTTGGAGCATTTCTATGAAGACCAACTGGCCAACTAAAGAAGACCAACTAAAGAGCTCTGTATTGCTACCAAAATATCTGTTCTTTCAGTTTGTTATTAATTATAAGACCTAAGGAATGCTAATTTGTCTTCATTTTATATCATTTTCTTTGTATAGCAACAGTATTGACAAATGTTTGCACAACTATCGATGACGGTTTTACAAGTGTGTTGCAATTGTATTCTTTTAAAACCTCAGATTTATTAGATTACAGTTTATACTGAAGACTCTACATGATATACACTATTTTTATGGCTTCCCAAATTATATTTTCTAAAAATTTTTGTAAAAGTTAATAGTTGCTTGATCCATTTAGAACGTATTGAGCAAATGGAACTGTAAATTTTCATGCAACTGAACATTCTGAAACATTTAAAATATGCATCTGCTTTCATCTATTTCTTCCATATTCGTTTTAAAGTGCATGTGCACGTGTTCGCGTGTGTTTTCGTGTTAGTGTAGGCTATAATTCATATTTTATTAAAACGGATAGTGTTAAATATATCGTATTGTAAAAGATTATAAAAGATATAAGCAAAACGTTTTCCATCTGTTACAAACAAATCAAAAATGGTTGAAAAAATAATCATAACAATTTAGTTTCATAAATAATTTTATTACGGTTAAGTTTGCTGCACCTATAAAATGTAGTGACTAGAAAAAAATCTTTTGACACCAACTGCCTAAGCTTTTGTAAGAACGACCTCAATCGGCGAAAGCAGTGTTCATTACGGTTCAGGTTACCAGTACGGTTTATGGATCGTAAAGGAACTCGTAAAACAGCTAACAGCAAGTAATACTACTGTGTGTGCAATCTTACGTGATGTGTTTGCCTCAAGCACACACAAAGCCCCCGGCACGTAAACTGATAGCGTTTTGCAGGAATTTATTAAACTTATTTAAAACATTCGCATATTGTACAGAAACAAATTTCATTGTATCTTTCTGTACATTCCATTATTACGTATAATATAGTGTGATATACTGGAAAGCATAATTTTTTAATTTCTTCCGGTTTGTTTTGCAATAAACAGACGTTACCAGTGATAATGGTTCTTGATTAGATATTGCTATTCCGCCTATCCAACTCGGACCACTGTTAATTACGTATATAATAAAGATCAGAGATCATATAAGAATTAAGCAGTTAAAAATTATATATTGTAATGAGTAATGAAGCATTATGAACCGCGCGTTTACGCACCCGCACACGAACATGTACAAATATAATAACGACAGATTTAATCAATCGATTTAAACAGTTTAAAACCCCAACATTTTCAGTAATATGGTAGTTTGATGAAGTACCTTTCATATTGGGCGTGACGTCACCATTCACAGCAGTCTTATGTGTAAAAATTCTTTTATATAAGAGGAACAGTCTAAACTAAAACCAATTTCCGATGCTGCAATTTGAGATCTACTTTGGTAAGGGAATGTTGATAGTTAAATAGCAATCGCGTAATTACCATCCGTAATGAATCAATTAATATCAGTCTCTTTGGCGATTGCTTACATTTGGGAATTAATTTCAAATGGTCGATGTCATGGAACAATTAAGCCTTTATTATTTATAGGTAGGAGGTTTACAGTTTACGTAAATAGTTTCCTGAGTATTATATTCAAACTTATTTAAGCATTATTTGATTTTGAAAAATATTCAAGTAAATGTTGCTTTCAAATAATTATCCGAATATCTTACATTAATTGATACTCAGTGCAGCTATTAAAATAATAAAAAAATGTGAAGTACGTCAGAGTAAAGCGTTTTCAGTATTCTAAAAACAATCTTATTTTAAACTATTTTAAACGACAAAACTTACAAAAAGCGTGTAGATTCATATCTCATTTAAAATAGTTTTATTACTAAAATCTCTAATAATGATAAATTATTATTTATAATTGAAAAAATTAATGATTTTTTCTCTAAAAATAAGGTTTTTGTTGAAAAAAAAAATAATTTTTAATATAAACTAAACACATGTGTTTTTCTAATGAGCAAGAAACGTTTACCTAAGAAGTGAACTAATGGTGGACAAAAAGAAAGACTATTATTCATTGCGAATACTGCTAAGAGTTATTTGGATTCATTTGAAAGGATATTGTAATGGTTAAAGTGCATTATAGTAGTATAGACTTATTAAGTATTAAAAAATAATTAGTCAGTTACTGTATAAAATTTATTACATAATTAGTCGAAAACTAAGAACAATTTAGTCAAACTACTGAAATACGTTACGCTAGGAATAACAAGTCATTGACTAAATGTTTAAGCTCAGAGTTTTATTGACCAGTTTTATTAATGGAAACAAAAAAATACTTATGAAATATTTCTTGTTTTAAAAGGTAATGTAATGTAATGTAATTAATTAATTAATTAAATCACATAGCATGCGCTACGTATTATATTTTAAAAGCAAAAACAAATGATGAGCATGGTTTTAAATTCATTAAGCTATTGTGAGTAGATGTTAATTAAATTACAATACCAATATGGAAAACGGAATATGGAGGAAACAATGACAGATAAGGGTTTGCAGTGTTTTTCTTAAATGCGATAAACACAATTTTATAAGGCTTACACCTAAACGTTTCTAAAGAATCTGACTTAGTATGTTATGATAAACCTAAAGCTTAATAAAGAAAGCATTTAGCGTAAGGAGGATGTATTTTTCCTACAATTTCAAAAATCACAAATTAACGAGTTTGTTTTAACAAAATACTTGATTAAAATGTAATTATAATATCCCCTTCGAAGATTAGTGTCACCATCAGTATTATTAGGAATTTTAATAGCTACTTTAAAGAATAATTATTACCAACTTTGCAAACGTTGTTAAGTATTCACAAGAATTAGTGTACAGGTGGTACCTGAAAATATTATTACTGTAACTTGAAAATAATTGTATGGTCGTTGCTGTCGTCATCCTTACGGTTTATGCTAACAGTCTGTTCCAGTCTCAATGGAACTCATCCAACCATCGATGGTATTTATTTAAAATAAATTAAATTAAAAATATTTTTATCGTACAAAATTTATTTGTCATGGTACTACCATTTTGGTTTTGGATACGGTCTGCTTACATTTTTAAATTACAAATTTTGTATATTATAGTTTTCTAATTTAGTCATATAACATAAATGACAGGATAAAACACACTGTCAGTTACACATTAATTTAGATGCTCCCTTTGTGCGTTTACTAGTGTTATTTATAAGCTTTTTATAGAATTGTTTTATCATTTTATCAGGTTTAGAAAACAAAATTTTCCGTTCTTTCCTTATTAGACAAATCTTAACTTACAGATTTTATCAAACAAACTCTTAAATTAATGCATACATGTGAGTCTCTGAAAGCCGTTTTGAGTGAACTGAAAGGCGAAGGTAAAAGAATGCTTGGTTAATTTTATGAGTTATCTGTGGAATAAATAAAAACGAAGCTGTACCCTACAGTACATACTAAGGACCAACCAGGGCAAAACTGTGCAAATATTATAATGAGTTCTTAGAAAGAATTCTTTGCCTGTAATTTTTTTTCAAGGATAAAGAAAAAAACGTAGAGTATTTTTTATTTTTAGGTTAATATATTTTATAACGAAAACATTTTTAAAACAATTTGTAACACTATGATTGCGCGTAGGAAGGTGGAGAACGTTATGTGGAGAAAAGAACGTCGACTTGTTTTTTATTGGTTGTCCACATCCACGGCTTTGTATGTATTCGATCATTTTGAAATGTTTCCAGCAACTAGGAAACATGTCCACAAATGGCGGATTTAAAAATCACTTTCTCATATAAGATCCAAGTAAGACTTATCCGTAAAAGAAGCGACTTTGGCTTTGTGCCAATATTTGCAAACAATAGCCAGTGCCTAATAATGTTGTAACAAGAGAAAATTGTAAACGTAACCTTTATATTCTGTATGTTCCCTATAATAACCAACTAATAAGTTTTATAATTTCAGTTTTTTGTATCTACTAGTTTGTTTGACTTTATAGATGAAATATCGTCGTTGTAGATTTTTGCCGAAGAAACGGGGCTAAAAATATATTTCATTTTCTATGTTAGTCTTTAATGATGCAACTTTTACATGGATACATTTACATAATAGCAATTCAAGTTTTTCTTATTCTAATTACAAATATCTATCAAGCACTCCTTTCAAAAGCAATCTTCGATTTTGGTTCAAAAACTAGATTTTTATCTATGTAAGATAAATATTAACTTTGTGAAAATATTTGTAACATTTACAAACTTGCGTAAGCAAATGTACTTAACACGTAATAGTAAAATATTTCTTGATATTTTTATTGTGTAATATATAACGCTAAAATAAAAACGAAATTTTTTTTTTTAAGAAAGGGCTACGTGTCAACGATCGACATGACAGTGATGTATGAAGAGACACTTAGAGAGGATGTGTGTACAAAGGAGTGTAATTGTCTTCAAACGACCTACATGTATTATGGACGCACCAAAAATCTAGAGTAGCAGATGTACCCTTGGAGAAAACTAAGGGTAGTCTTACTAAAGTAAATACAAAAACGCCAGAAAGAATGACGCTTATTTTCCGAGGAGACTACACCCGAGGTGACTAAACTCATTAACTGAGCAAACTTACCAGAGGCGTAGCTAGGCGTCGGCGACCGCCGACGGCCTCGCACCTTAGGGGGCCTCGCAAAAAAATCACCATTCTAAAAAAAAATCGTACAAGTCAGTAGCATTTATTAGAGTCGTCTTTGACCCTTAACCTGTCTCAGAATATACTTATTTCTGGATTTTTTTATTAATCTTGACCAGTTATTATTTGTTCGTCCAAAAAAAACTTTTGTTCGGTCTTATTTATATTTTTAATTAATTTTTTAATCCAATCATAATCACTGAAATTTTTAAATTACAATAATTAAAACTGCGCATGCGCGGAAATTCAGCGAATTACGCGATTTTATTTAAATCTCATTTATAATATATTTATTCAATTAGCATTAAAATGAGCATTAAAAAATCATAATAATAAAAGGAGCAATAATTGATATAGTAATTGTATTAAAAAAAAAGGAAAAGGAACAAAAAATCAATTTGATCGAACATTGAAGAACAAACGACGAACAATTGAATTAGCAAAAAATTTTGCGAAAAAATCAATTTTCCCCCGTCATTTTAAGTTAATTTTAGTCTGCAGACGACTCTAATAAATGGCAACACTGACATTTATGGAAATCCCCAGCCAAAGTATTGACCAGTGTGCCAACCTAAAAAAACGTTCCAAGAAGTATGCGCCATGGCCGTATTCAGGCCAGAAACTAATTTAAAGAAATATATGGGATTCCCAGACACGTTTAGTTCTGCTTATCAGCCCTATCGTAACGTTTTGTGGAGTTTTGTGAATTATAGAAATTTTGTTAGGTAAATCAATACATAACATTATTTCAGAACCTATAACAACCTATAGTCTGTACCCTAATCTGTAATAACCTATAATCTGTACATTATTACAGATTATGTAACATAACCTATATAACTTTGCTATTTTATTTTGTCAATAGAAATCCAAATCGTCATTAATCCTATACTAATGTTATAAATGAGCAATTGTGTTTGTTTGTTTGCCCTTCTTTATAACTTTCTCGAAGTACTGTAGAAAGTATATGTACTAAAGAAGGTGATGTGATCGTGAAAATTTTGGGGGTGCCTTACTCTAAGCCTACCGTTAAAATTTCTAAATGTCAAGTAACTAATTTTTACTGTCGGTATATTAAATTTTCGTTGATAATAAAGTGTTCTGCAGTATTAAAATATTTATAAAATTCAAACAATTACGAAAATTTTTATTTGTGGGATTATTTTTTTTGTAAATAACGATGATTTTATTTTTTAAAAATATAATACTATTAATACTTAATTACTTTTTAACAATAATTTATAATAATATATATGTAATTATATTTTTCTTAATAATTAATTAATTGTAAATTATGTAGCCATTCAACAAATGATTGGTATAAACTGAATTTTATATTAGTAACAAATTAACTATATCAACATTTTGTTAATATCATTCAGTTTTCTGAATGATCAAACTTTGTTTTGAAGTTTTAAAATTTACATACTATTAAAAAATATATAAGTCTGGTGATACCAAAATTCATGTAAACACATCAAACTATTTTATTAATTTTTGTAAATTTATATTTTTATTTCAATTGTATTGTACAGTTTATTCACTAGTCATATCCATTAATATTACTAATATTATTATTATTATTATTATTATTATTATTATCTACATCATTAATAGAAATTTAATGTGATTCGGTAAATTACACAATATAGTTAAAAAATTAGTTAGCATAATGAAAATCATTATTATTAACAATATCATGAACTGAAGGCACTCCTATTGTAGGGCTCAGATTTAAAAAATTAATATGATGTATAAAAAACTAGAAAAAAACAAAGAGAAACATTTTTATTTTAGATATACTGTAGTTTATACATAAGGTTATTAGTTACTTGACATTTAGACATTTAAACGGTAGGCTTAGAGTAAGTTTTAGGCTGTGGCTGCCGATCGTTTTTTTTAACTGAAATATTTTTTTAGGTCATGTCAGGTGGGCCCTCTAGAGACAGAGATATAGGGAGGAAATGGGAATCTGGTGCATCAAAAAAACGAAGGAAAGCTGAAACGGTTATGGCCAACCAAACTTTGAGTTCCAGTATGATGAAATATCTTAGTAAGAAACCTTGTTCTGAAGTTACTTCTTTTGAGTCGGATGAATGGGTTGTCCAAATTGCTGAACCAGCTTCAGAGTCATGTGGATCTGCTGTAATCTAAGTTTCTGAACTCAATAAAGAATTCGAAAGTTTCTGAACTCAATAAAGAATTCGAAAGTGAGAACATTTGTGAGACAGAAAATCAAGAGGAAACAATTCATTTACGAAGAGAGTCGTTTGTAGACTTGGACCCAGGGAAGTGGGTATTTCCAATAACGGATTTACAGCGTCATGACCTTATTCAAAATGGTCCTTATCAAAATCTGGAAATATCCGATGAAGAATATCCAAAAGACGCTAGCAAAAGACATTTTTCAAAATTTCATTTTACTCGAAAGTTGAGTAACGACGAAACGCAACATCGTAGATGGTTAGTTTACTCCATAACTCAAGACAAAGTTTATAGAGATCTTAGTCGGATATTGCAAAGACATGAACAAAGTCCAAGACACATGGGGTGCATGTTTAAATGGATGGAATTTCACAAAGGAATCAAACATGGAAAAACAATCGACATGGAAAACGAGAGATTAATTATAGAATCGCAAAAATATTGGTACAATTTGTTTGAAAGACTGATTGACATTATCAACTATTTAGCTTCACATAATCTTGCATTTAGAGGTCATCGAGAGTCCTATAAGTTAGACTATAGCGGAAACAGTGGCAATTTTATGGACCTATTTAAGTTGTTATCCAAATATGATCTGACACTGCGGGAACACTTCCAACGCATGAATGGAAAACGTCTTGCTCAACATTATTTGAGTCCTGATATCCAAAATGAGTTGATTACGTTAATGTCTCAATCAGTTATTGAGGAAATAATACAAAGAGTCAAACAAGCAAAATACTATGCGTTCATGCTCGATTGCACCAGGGATGTGAGCCGTGTTGAACAAATGTCAATAATATTAAGATTTTGCAATTCCTCGACTGGAGAAATAGAGGAACACTTTATTGAATTTATTGCTGTAGCAGAAACAACAGGAGAGTATTTGACAAATTCAATTTTGCAAGAACTAGAAAAAATGGTTTGGATATCCAGAATTGTCGAGGACAAGGATACGATAACGGCGCTAATATGGTTGGCATAAATAAAGGCGTCAAAACAAGAATACTTAATATTAATCCAAGAGCATTCTTCACGCCTTGTGGTTGTCACAGTTAAAATTTGCTTTTGATAGATGCAGCAAATTCTTCTATAACAGCCAAAACTTTTTTGGCTTTATAAATAAAATCTATGTTCTCTTTTCAGCATCTAGTAAACGCTGGGAGCTTGTTAAATCTAAATTAAAATTGACGTTAAAAGCTCTGTCTGAGACGAGATCGGAGAGTCGAATTGCAGCAGTAAAAGCGATATTTTTTCAATTTGATGATGTCATCGATTGCGTGAATGATCTGAAAGATAAAGATAAAAATTCCGATACTCTGAGTGACTGTAAAGCTATCTTGAATGAAATTTTCACTTTTGAGTTTGTTGTTGCAGTACACGTATGGTACGAAATTTTGCTGCGTGTCAACAATATAAGCAAACTATGGGAGTCAGTTGAAGTCAACTTGAAGGGCGCCATTGACACTTTATGTTCTTTTTGTAACTGGATACAAGAATATCGTAATACAGGATTTGAAAAAGCTGTTGCACAAGCTCGATAGTTTGTAGAAAAAAGTAGTTACGAAATCCCGACACAATTTAAAGAGAAAAGAATAGTGAGAAAGAAAAGAATGTTTGAGTATGAACATATTGATGAACCTATACAATCTGCAGAAATACAGTTCAAAGTTGACTTTTTTATAACAATGATAGATGCTATCATAGCCGACACTGAATGTCGATTCGAATCTCTCAACGAATATTTTAAAAGATTTGGCTTTATTTATGACATGAACTATTTGAAATCTCTATCAAAAGAAGACCTACAAAAGCATTGTAATGATCTTGACACAATACTACGGGAAGGTGAAAACAGCGACATTCAGCCCTTCGAGCTTTTCGAGGAACTCCAGCTTTTCAGGTCTAATTCATCAGACTCTATAAAAGATGTAAAACAACTTATACGATACATTTTAGAAAATAATTTGCAAGAAATATATCCAAATATTTACATAACGATCAGAATTATGCTGATAGTTCCGGTCAGTACAGCTTCTGCTGAGAGAAGCTTCTCAAAGTTGAAACTGATTAAGAACTATCTGAGAAGCACGATGAGCCAAGAGAGACTACCTGCATTGGCTGTTTTATCGATTGAAGCTGAAATAGCGTGTCGTTTAAGCTATGATTCAGTTCTGAAAAAATTCAGTGAAGCAAAAAGCGGAAAAGTGCGAATATTATAATATGTTTGTTTAGCTTTAGATGTCTAGAGGTATTGTTATTCAAGGGTTTGTTATTTTCACAAAGCCATACTGATGATGGGATATGTACTGTATCACAATGATACATAAGGTTAAGTGAGATTGATTGATGTTTCTATTAATAATCGTAGAATACCGTAATGAATGATAATTATATATTGAAATTAATAAATATTTGGTTAATTAATTAAATATTTGGTTAACAAACTCATTCTTGTGATGTGTTGTAGTATAATTCAATTTATTAGCACTTTTCTAACCGAGACATGAAAAGGGCCTCGCAAAGCGGATTTCGCCGACGTCCACGTTCAGTTTAGCTACGCCGCTGAAACTTACGCTTGGACAAAATAGGTGAGTGAACGCTAACTTAACAGCTGTACGACGGAAACTACGAAGGGATGCTCTTACTGACAGGCAACACAAAAGGCCATAGGGGAAGACAATGCTAAGATACCAAGAAGGCCACACGACAGAGGTAAATGAACGAAATAGAGGAGCAGCTGTAAGATGTTTTGCTAAGATGCATACAAACACCCCGGAAAGAGTTGGTAATAGTATTGTCCGAGAAAGGCTACTACAAGGGTGATGCACTAATTGAGAAGAGCAGCTGTTGGCGGAGTAATTGTTAAGGATTATCTTTGTTAAAGGCTTGAAGAAACTACAGAGAGATTTACGACTATGGGAATCGGACATACCGATGGCAAAAGGTGGATGAACCCAGGATAAGAAATAGGTGGGAACAGAGGGTCCAATCAGAAACGGCCTTTTGGAAGTAGGTGGTTCTTAGGAACAGAATTTACTAAGTGTAGGGAGAAAAGAACCAATTAGAAAAGAGCAGATTGAAAATCAGAAAACTAGTGGGGAAATACCCGCGTTGAATATATACAAGCAACTGAGACGCGATCGAGAAGTCTTTACAAACTTTTCGGGAGAGTCGGAGGTGGAGTTCGTAGCGTATTATTTTAAAAGAGACTTTGTTAATTTTATGAAAGTATGCTAGTTTTCGACAGTCTAGAGTCGAGTCGAGACGAAGTCTAACTTAAACTTCGTCGAGTCGAGATTAAGTGTTACGGAAGTTTTATGTTAAAAGTTCAGAGAGCTTTATTAAAAATCACGTAAGATTATCATGAGTAACAATCTGTGGAGTGAGAACTGGAGTTTATTAGTTAATAACTCGTCAAAACAAAAGACCAAATCTTATCATGTATCACGAACGATGTAGCTGTTGAAACGGAATGAGTCGTTACGAGATATCAGTGAACGTAACCGAAGTAAATAGTAAACTATAATTTCACTAAATTTAAAATTGGGAATTACCGGTTATCAATAGAAGGAGTGAAATAATGAAAGTGTATATGTGCCAAATACTACAAGAAAAAGTGACATTGTTATGCACGTAAATGATCCTGTGTTCAACGCAGTCGACGGAGCATCTACATCTTCATATGCTGATTTAAGGAACCAAAAAGTAGATCACATCATGACAACGCGCCGTAGAATGGATATGTCATACCATTAGTAGCCTAACAAATTTATGTTGTAACGTCACAGAACGTTCTATAAAGGAATTTAATTGCAAAGTAAATTATCATAAGAGGAAAGTGAGATGAACAGTATCGAACCCAAGTAATCCAAAAAATTTTGTAATATTGTCCGATAATTAATATCATTAACATGAAAAAACGACAAAGACTATGACCAAGACTCAAACCCCATATATTGTTTAAGTGAAGAACAGTGTAAAACTGATAATGTACTACAAAAGAAACAGATAATCTCAGAAATGACCAAAATGTGGTCATGACATATTAAGAAATGTAACTCTTAATAGGGTATAAAAAATTATTTATTGTGAATTAATGGACAAAATCTACTATTATACTTTATAATATAAATAAAATAAATGTATAAAATGATTTGAACAAATCATTAAAAAGGATGTAAGTTAAAATAAAAAATATATAAATGTTATGACAAAAAACCAAGGTTTGGGAGCTGAGACCAATCACTCAGATTTTATGTGAAAATTAATTATTATAGAATTAATATAAAAACTATATGTAAATGTCAACTAGACAAAAACAAACAAATTATTTAAATAGAAAAAGCTGTAAATTGATTATAAATCAATTAAAATAATCAAAAACAGTGTTAAACTGAAAACATGTGATGAACATATAAAATTGTAATATTTATGAATTTAATGTTGTCAAAATGCAACAAAATTGTATTCTAAAGTTGAACCACAATATAAAGTAACTATACTTATATATATGACCACCTAAAACACTTTAACAGTCAAGTTATGAAACTATTTACCTATACCATACCAGGCTGAGACCAAAAAACAATTACAAAAATAGTCATATTTGACAGACTAATTGTAGAATATTAGAAAAAATAAAGGAAAAAGGTACAATCCTATAATGTACAATGGAAACATACTTGCTCAGTTGAAGACAAGCTTAATTCATAGAGAATTTTTAAATATAAAAGTGCAAGTTGTCACACCAAGAAAACAACTCATCTGTGCAAAACAGTAAGATGCTAAGTAATATTATAATAAAAATAAAATGTATTAGGATAAACCAGGTATTCCAAAAGATAAACAATATAACAAACTCTAAGTGAATACCCAAAAAATCCCATATATAATACCGAAAAAGACAAATTATTGTAAAGAACCAATGACAAAAATCTAGGCCTTATGTAATGCCTATAGAAGAATGAACTTATTTATATGTTATATGTTTTAATATTTGTTTATTTTGTTATGAAAAGATAATTATGTTATGTATTAATGTTATAGCAAGAACCAAGCAACTTAATAACATTTTAATAATTAGAAAATTAGAACTTTGTGCAAACACTACAAGGTAAGAATTGTATTTTATGTTAATTTATTAGATTTAATTTGTTCAAAACCAATCGTGAATGGTATCATTTTATTCAGTTGAAAGCAGAGAATCCAAAAATAATAATGGCATGCAGATTGTAAGTAGTTCTGTAAAATTGTTTGACAAATACCAGAATAATTTCAGTAATATCCTTGAGTATGAAGAATAAGAAGTTTTTGTTCTAAGCTTCTACGGAAGTCAAATTTGTTTTATTGTGCCGTAACTAGTCGTTAGGTACCTGAGGTACCTTGCTTGTCATCACTTGGTTGTATTCAGATCCTTGTTGTGTGAAACCATGGCAGAGTAGGGGTCGGCGTGAAGGTCGCGCTCTGGTGCCCGAATATTTTACGAAAGACGGGCTCCAGTTCGAGATACGCTTGCGGGGTGGGGTTCCCCAGAGGGATGTAGGGTCCTTGAGGCGACAACTGCGGGAGCTGCTGGTGGGGGACGTCCCCCCCCGGAGAGTCGAAATTGAGGATTTGGAGGAGGAGCTGGCCTTGTGTGCGGACAAGTGGACCGAGTTCTCCACCTTGATGGAGGACTCGGAATATATGGGGAGTTCCACCCGTGTTTGGCAGCGGGTGACCCAAAGAATGCACCACTTGTCCGCTCGTCTCAGTAATTTGCTGTTGCAGGACGATCTGGAGGAGGAGGGTAGGCGGACTGCGTCGGCCCTGCAGTCAAAAATTGGCCTACCTGGGAAGGCTCCAGAAAGTCCTGGTAACCCTAAGGAGATGCTCACGCGCCAGACCGTGGCCACTGAGCGGGTGGATCTCCTGGGGGAGGCCTGTAGTGCTCTGGTGGAGGAACGTCCTTCTATTTTGGTGGGCAGTCGCCCCCAGGGATTTCAGGGGGATCATGTGGAAGTCCCTCGAGGGTTTGGTACAGCCCTTGCCAGCGTAGAGTATGAGTCATTGCCGAACCCCATTTATGACCTTCTCCGTCGGCTTCCAGTGGTCGACGGTCTGGACCTTGACCAGCTTGTGAAATTCTTTGAAGGTGTTTCCGGCATTTTTGATTTTCCTGGGGTGACTGGTGTTTCATAGTTAAATATGATTTACCCGTAGTGTCGGGCGCCCCTGCTGGATCTTGTGGTCTGGCATCTGGGCGCGGGCGGGGATTTTGAGGCGTTCCACAGGGATGTTTTGGAACTGTTTATGCCCGGGAGGCTGCGTGACCGGATGCGGCAACGGTTATTTTACAGAGTTCAGGGGCACGGGGAAAAGTTAAACGTGTTTATTAATTCTATCAAAAGTGCTGCCCGTGAGCTGCGGGTGGACGTGTCGGAGGCTGAGGTGGTGCGGGTTATTTTGGAGGGCCTCAATCCCCAGGAGAGGTCAAGGTTGGTGTTTTTGGAGAGACCGCGTAGCTTCGCAGATCTTAGCAGAGCTTGTGTCTTCGCCCGCACCATCCAGATGAACGATGAGGCTCGCTCCGGCAGTTCCTGAACACGTGTTTCAGGCACGGCATTCGGCATGTAACCACTTCCCCTTACCACCCGCAACCTTCCCACGCTGAGCGATTCAATCGCAATCTGAGATCCGCTCTCATCGCCTACCACGCGGAACAGCAGAACACGTGGGACCAGAATCTTCAGTGGTTACAGATGGCTTTCAATTCACCCCTCCATGAAAGCCATCGTGCCGTGCCTTTTGAGGTCATGTTTGGTTTCTCCCCCGCTCATCCCCTTAGCAATTTGTGGAGATTGGAGGATCTTCTCCCGGATTCGCCGAACGAGGGGGTGTCTCACAGGTGGAAAGAGGTGCGGAGAGCCCTGCTCCGATCGCACGAGCGCGTGCGGCGTCGTTATAACGCTGGGAGAGTCCCCAACCCTTTCAAGGTGGGCCAGTTAGTATATTGCAGGAGCCACCCGCTCAGCTCTAAGGTGGAGGGTCGCGCCGCCAAGCTTTGCTATAGATGGTTGGGACCCTTCCGGATTTCTGAGTTTGTCACGCCTGTTACTGCCAGCCTGGTGGGTCTGGAGGACGGGATGACGGTGAGAGTGGCCCATGTGTCACATTTGAAGGCGTGTGCTCAGGTGGAGCTTCCTTGAGTGTTGGATTGGTATTGTTTACCCCAGTTAGGATTAATTAGGGTCCTCGGGTTTGGTTTTCGGGGGGTTTCTCTGGAGGAATTGTGTTTTAAGGTTTTACTTTTTAGCGTTTTATTGTTTTAGGTGGGGTTAATTGGGGTTTTAAAAGTTTTATCGGTATTTTAGCTCCTCTCCTTTCCTTTCTTCTTTCTTTTGTTTAGGTCGCGACCGCTCACACTCCCCGCATTTTCTACACTTACACACACCCAGCTACACACCCACACACACCTTGTCTTTCCTTCTGGTGTCCTTTCATTTTCAACTTTCGCTGGATTTTATCTTTTTATTGGTTTTTAGTCAGTCCTCGCTTTTCCTCCAGTGGTGGCAGTCCCAGTGTCGTCCAACCCGTTGGACTCCTTTTGTTGTGGGGGTGTGCCGTAACTAGTCGTTACGGCAATTTAAGAATTGTGTTTAAGTCGAATCTGGGCCATAGATGCATTCATCTATGTAGTTGCGCGATATTGGACGCTCACGCGATCTATGAGCGACTTCAGACAGCTTGACTTTTCGTTCCCGCGGCGGGGAGCGGTGTTTGTCGTTGAGTAGAGTTAGCCTGCAGTAGACTCGTGGTGGTTTTGTCAGCTGTGTGCATGCATGCCAGCTGTTTTGGTGCAGGTCAGCTGTTCATGCCACGAGCTGCCTTAAAGGTCTGAAAAGTTTTGTTTCATTTTTAATGCCGGGGTTTTTTTAATTAATTATGGAAGGCTAAGTAAAAAGTGTGCCAAAGGGGTCTCTGGGCCTGGCAACTGTGATCCTGTGAAGACCGAGATGTAATGTGTAAGTAGTTTGAGGAACTCGGACAGCATGTGCTATGGCAAAATCGGACAGGTATGCAAAATGAAAATTATTAAATTTTTCCTAGGAGGTGCTTATACTCTCCTTGTGTTTCGGGACAAGTATGGGCCGGGCTAGTTCTTATCAAAAAAAAAAAAAGAAAAACAGTTGCTTTAATTCTGGATGTGTTTTTTTCACTTCACTGTATAACTGGAATATTCAGGTTACCGTAGTCTTTGCAATTTCTTGCCGGAACGCAAGTTTTTTTTAAAAAGAAAAAGTCTGTTGAACTTGACTGGCTTCTCATGCTGCTAGTAGTGACAGTAATAACTTATGTGCAAAACCTTTTTTTTACTCACAAAAAAAGGAAAAATAACAAAAAAAAGAAAAAAAAACTTACGAAAATGTGTTAGGACTCAGCCTGTGGGCCCAATGTGTCTAGTGAAGCCTGAAATCTAGCCGAGTTCCTTAATCTCTCTCAGTATTATTCAGTGTTGTTCATATAAATGTCTTGTGTTTGAATTGTGAAAAGCATGTAATGTCCAGTATACATTGTGTCTATCATCTGTGTTGAACTTATATTGTTTCTGCCTTTTATTAGAACGTATAAATTTGTTAGTGAAAAGAGCTGCAGTTCACATACAATTGCCATAATATGTACTAGAACTGTAATTCAGAAGTATTCATCATGTTAATAGAAATGACTGAACCTTTGTACAAAATGAAATTTCCACTTTGGGATTTAGTATTTATTTTAATTCTCTATCAATGTACAGTCACTGTGAAAATTCTTTTGTATATGTATATACTCATAATTTTGCACAAAACATGTTCACATTTTTGAGAGATATATATACCTGATTATTTTATAGATTTTTTTAAATAATGGTGCACTCTGAAATCAGCAAGCCAGTGTGCTACACAAGTTTATACAAGTTTAAGGAAAAGTGAGCACACACACTTGTGAATTCAACACAATGTATATAATTACCTACCTTATGTTTACATTATACTTTACTAATTATATGATTCTCCTTCCTAGCTTGATTGAGATTTCAGAGGGCGCATGTGGTTGTGTAATATAATTGTTTAAATTGTTGTGGCTGTAATAATTGTTGTAGGGTAAAATTGTTCGTTAAATGATTTATAAAAAATTGTCTATATTTCTAAAGTTGTTTATAGTAGAACCAGAGGGGGACTGCAAAAAAAAAGACTTATTGTTATTAATTGTTATATTTCGGAAACCTCTGGATTTACTCTTTGTACTTATTAATGTTAATATAATTATTTCCAAATAGGGAAATCCTATTTGGTGAAGGTTAAAAATGTACTGTCGAGGTTTGTTGCATGTCATGGTTATTTTGAATACCATGTAATATATTTTAAATATTTTGCATATTTTATATATTTCTAATAGAATACTTTCACAGTCTGATACTATGAAGTCTCTCATTGTAAGAAAAACAAATTTTATAAAAACAATAAATTTGTTATTTGCGGAATTTTAAAATGGAGGTCGCCTCATTGGTCCAATTACCTAATGGTTACCCAGCATGTGGCCATTTTTCCACTAGGAGGCCTCTCCTGGTTAAAGTGACCAAGTGAGCCGGTCATCCAGGTCCAGGTAAGTTGTAGATTTTTTTATTTTTTTTTAGGATGTCAAACTTGAAAAATGTGTTAAATTCGGAAAGTTGAAAATGGTGTTGTGATGTCATTGGTGATGAGCGGCTCACTATGATGTTCTATTTGCATATTCTCGAACGTTCCAGAAGAAAATTTTACTAAAAAATACCGGAAGTTCATGTTTAAAAATTAAAACAATGCCCCTTACAGAGTATATAAGGAAGACAAAATTTGACACAAAAAACACTTTATGCTTTGAATCCACAAGAGACACATCACCTACGAATCCGATCATCTCGTCCAAGGCGAAGTCGAAGAACAAGAATTCAACCCGAGAACACAGAAAGGCTTTTTCCCGTACATGACAAAAGACTGACTTAACCTATATAAGGAGTATACGCTAACGTGTTGTTGAATAGAGCAGCAACACGCCATATTTAATAGAAACGCACACAGCCAGATATCCAGCGGCCCTGAAAAGGACCGATTTTAATAGAGAAAATCAATTTTGCTGGTATTTGCTAAGACAAACCAACTTTGACAAAATTCCCAAAACAATTTACTGACACGATCCTTCTACATTGAGTTTGGAACTAGCGCTGAGACGGCAGAATAGAAAAACCACGCAGACAGCTGTTCGCCGCCGCCAGAATTCAAAGCATAGAAACAATACGAAGTATATTTCAATCGTGCGGAGTTTTAAAATCGTAATTTGACTTATAAATAATTACCAGTGCGTGAGGAACGTAAAAACGAAGAGGCGCAAAATTGGAATCGTCCCCAAGAACAGTGTACAGTGAAGGAAATACTTACCCACCGGAACGTGAGTTGTTCAAAAGTTAAAATCATTTTTACCTGGTATCATTGTCACACAGTTTTACTACACATGTCAAACACCTTCAAATCACACAATTTTTGTAAAGCATCCCACTGATTTGTCTTGATAGTTCAAAGGAGTCACGTCCTGAGTATAAAGTTTTTTCATACATTAAATTCATGCTATTCAACTGAGCAATAAAATTTTTATCAGCCGATACTTACTTAAAAAACTTGTCAATAACTTTTTTGTAACTCTGCAATTTTGTTTAATTTGAGTGTTAGTCTTTCAGACGATTTTTATGAAAAGAAAGATCATTAAACATACGTTATTTACAATTAAAACTGTCTTGTTCACATTTTTTTATATAATTAATTTAACAACTAGAAAATCAATTCTTAATAATAATAATTTCTTGGAACAAATATCCAAGTGGCGCACACATACACATATTAGCATAAGTTGTGTTTGCAGGACAACATCGTCGCAGAGAAACCAGCAATTAGTAAGTATTAAAAGTGCGCGGAGTGTAACACCCGACATCACAACACACAAAACAACATACACATCAATATCTGTTCGTTATAAATTGGCAGCCCAACTAGTGAGGCTTGAAAGGAAAGGAACAATCCCGGCAACTATCAACAAATCAAGATGCCGCTACCAAAAGGAAAGAAGGTGAAGAAAAATGTAGAACCCGAATTAAGTGTGGAAGATGGGAGGCAGTTCAAGTCGAGGAAATAGAAATAGAACTGCCCACACTAGAAATCGAAAAACCCATACAGACGGGAGGTGAACCAGAGGAACAAGCGGGGACCAAATACAAATGGGAGACCAAACAGAGAAACCCGAACTAGAAAAAGGAACAGGGAGCGTTGACATGAACGCAATAATGATGATGTTCCAAAGAATGGAAGAAATAATAAACAAAAATACGAATAAAAGTATAGAATTCCTGAAAGAGGAAAATAACAAAAATACAGAATCCCTGAAGGAGGATAATAACAAAAATAGACAGGAAGATAGGGAAGAATTAGATAAAAAAATGTAATCTTTAAGGGAATATACAACGGATAAAATCAATGATAATGGAAAAAAGTTGGAGATATTTCAGGAGGAAAATAAAAAAAGTATAGAGTCCCTGAAAAAGGAAATCAGTGCAAATTATGAGACGGTAAACCAAAAAATCGATGATAGTAAAGTCGACAGTGACAGGAGGGTCGAGACAATGGCGAAACATTTAGAAAGATTGCAGGAAGGAAATAATATCCGTTTTCAAACCACAGAGGAGCGAACCGTAGAGACGAAACAAGATGTTAGAACTCTCGATAATAAGGTAAGGCAAAACCAAGAAGAAATTATGCAGGAGGTAGGAGAAGTCCGGAAAGACGTTAGCGAGAGAATACAAAGAACGTATGACATAGCTAATAGGTTGGACGAGCAGATAAAAACCAATAGAAACAATATACAGGAAATAGATCAGAGGGACAAAAACCTGCAGGAGAGATTAGAAGCGCTGAGGGACACACCGATATTGAATACCCATACGTGTAATAGCGAGAACAGGGAGGTAATTAACTTCCAAAATTATCGCCGGAACCCTATGGAATTTTTGGAGAGGATGGAAGAGTTCATTGAAAGGAATAGGGAAACAAGATGGGATAGAATAAGGGAAATGTTAGACGAAACTTTCCGAAATACGAGGGATAATTGGTGGATAGCAGTACGGCCCGAAATAAAAAACTTGAACGAATTCAAACGCCAATTCAAAGAAAAATATTGGCGAAACATTTAGAAAGATTGCAGGAAGGAAATAATATCCGTTTTCAAACCACAGAGGAGCGAACCGTAGAGACGAAACAAGATGTTAGAACTCTCGATAATAAGGTAAGGCAAAACCAAGAAGAAATTATGCAGGAGGTAGGAGAAGTCCGGAAAGACGTTAGCGAGAGAATACAAAGAACGTATGACATAGCTAATAGGTTGGACGAGCAGATAAAAACCAATAGAAACAATATACAGGAAATAGATCAGAGGGACAAAAACCTGCAGGAGAGATTAGAAGCGCTGAGGGACACACCGATATTGAATACCCATACGTGTAATAGCGAGAACAGGGAGGTAATTAACTTCCAAAATTATCGCCGGAACCCTATGGAATTTTTGGAGAGGATGGAAGAGTTCATTGAAAGGAATAGGGAAACAAGATGGGATAGAATAAGGGAAATGTTAGACGAAACTTTCCGAAATACGAGGGATAATTGGTGGATAGCAGTACGGCCCGAAATAAAAAACTTGAACGAATTCAAACGCCAATTCAAAGAAAAATATTGGCGAAACATTTAGAAAGATTGCAGGAAGGAAATAATATCCGTTTTCAAACCACAGAGGAGCGAACCGTAGAGACGAAACAAGATGTTAGAACTCTCGATAATAAGGTAAGGCAAAACCAAGAAGAAATTATGCAGGAGGTAGGAGAAGTCCGGAAAGACGTTAGCGAGAGAATACAAAGAACGTATGACATAGCTAATAGGTTGGACGAGCAGATAAAAACCAATAGAAACAATATACAGGAAATAGATCAGAGGGACAAAAACCTGCAGGAGAGATTAGAAGCGCTGAGGGACACACCGATATTGAATACCCATACGTGTAATAGCGAGAACAGGGAGGTAATTAACTTCCAAAATTATCGCCGGAACCCTATGGAATTTTTGGAGAGGATGGAAGAGTTCATTGAAAGGAATAGGGAAACAAGATGGGATAGAATAAGGGAAATGTTAGACGAAACTTTCCGAAATACGAGGGATAATTGGTGGATAGCAGTACGGCCCGAAATAAAAAACTTGAACGAATTCAAACGCCAATTCAAAGAAAAATATTGGTCAGAAACAGCGCAAAACAAAGTGAGAATGGACATATTTTACGGGAAATACGACGCGTCCAAGGGAAAATCCCCAACATCATATTTCCTGGGAAAGATATGTTTGGCACGAAAATTAATACCGCCAATCCCGGAAGAATGTTTGGTGAGACAGTTAGCTGGACACTATAGCTACGGTATTAAAGATGCCCAATTATACCAGCGACTTAGTAAAATTACTAACCTAGCTAAGCTATTAGAGAACTGCGAGTCTGCGGGAAAATTTCAAGACTACCAACCCCCCAGTCGTAAGGTAGACTATTATAATAGTAACAACGGACCAAATCGGAATGGAAGCGGAAATGGTAATAATTTTAACCCGACACCCAGAACAATATTAAATCAGAACAATTTTAAACCAGAACAATAACACCCCTCTAAATAGCCGAAATAATAATAATCAAGGTCCGAATAACCGTAAAAATCCGGGACCAAACCGAAATAATTACCCCGAAAATAATTACCATAGAATTATAATCAAGGAAATAGTTATCGCGGCAATAATTATAGAGGGAATAATTATAGTCAGGGAAATAATTATCGGAACGGAGGTAATCAAGGAGGAGGTGATAGGAGGAATCAGGAGTACAGACCCCACGTAAACTATACGATGGCCAATAGTCAACGACCATACCAACCCAATTTACCGACTTACGTGTATTACCCACAGCTGACGCAAGGTAACCAAAGTAATACAACAAACAGTCGACCTATTAGTGGTAACCCAGAGGTTAGACAGGAACCACAAACAAGTCAGCAACCCAGTGTTCCGGGAGACCGGGCAAATGAGACAGGTGCTCATTTAAACTAGACGCGGCAGTGAAAAAGGAAGACAGCCCTTCCCTGATCCAATATTATGGGGTAACTGGACGGAAAAATAGACAGGACGAAGACAGGACAATGACATTGAGAACAAATAATTATCTCAGAGATATTAGGGAGGAATTGTTAGAAGAGAGGGATAATATAGTTGAAAATCATAATAAAGGGAATAATGGGATAGTACAAATTAAAGTAGATATAAATGGTATAGATGCAACATTACTAATTGATACAGGATCAAACGTATCGTTAATAGACAGTGTGGAGTTGGAGAGAATTAAACAGAATTGTAATCTACCCATACCCACTCTGCCTATAAGTAACATTATACTAGTCGGAGCGACGGGAAGGCAGAATAAATCTATAAAGAAACAGGTGTCATTAGAGATGACCAGTAATGGTGTAACATTGCCAATAGGACTACTAGTAGCGAACAATTTACCCATGAGTATTCTAATAGGCTGTGATATACTTAGGCCATATAAAGCGATAATAAATTTAGATAGTAAGGTAATAATGTTAAAGACGAATGAGGGAATTTGGACCAATAAGTTAATTGATACCCAAGGAAATAGTAAAAGCAACGCACATTATCAAGCCATTGTGAATCATTATTATTGTGCTGATCGACCACTAAACATGCCCTTATATCAGGAGGATAACCCAGAATTATGGTCGGAGAAATTGGAAGAAATAAGGGAATTCCAAAGGACGAAAGCAAGGGGTCAGATTAGCGAAGCACAGGCCGAACGATTGATTACTGTGTATAACAATTATCGACATATCTTTTCAAACGCTCCAGGCAAAGTCAGAAATTATCAATGCACCATTAAATTCAAAACCTCTGTAGAATTTAACAAAAACTCATATCCGCTTGCTTACTCACTAAAAAATGAAGTTAGGGAGGAACTGAACAGGATGATAGAGGACGACATAATTGAATATAGTCATTCGCCCTGTACTAGCCCAATCATAGCTGTTCCGAAAAGGAATGGACAGGTGCGTATATGTCTCGATGCTACGGAGATTAACAAGATGATTGTTAACGACCGCACATCCCCTGGGGAGATAGAAGAGATACTAAGAAAGTTTCACGGGACAAGGTATATAAGTTCATGGGATACAGTATGCGGCTACTGGCAGGTAGAACTCCACCCGGATAGTAGGAAATATATGGCATTCATATTTGAAGGCAGAAACTATCAGTTTAAACGATTACCTTTTGGTTTGATAAATTCAGTGGCGGTATTTGTAAAAATAATGGACAGGATATTGGGACAGGAAGTGCTGAAATTTACGACAGTATACGTCGACGATTTACTGGTAACTTCAGCTAATTGGGATGACCATTGCAATAGGGTTGAACAGGTGTTAGAGAAGCTATTCGAGAATAATATTACCCTCAAATTAGATAAGTCCCAGTTTATTGCAAACGAGGTAAAATTTTTAGGTTTCAGTTTAACCGAGCAAGGGATTACTCCATCCAAAGAGAAAGTAGAGGCAATACAGAAGTTCCCCACCCCAAAAAACAGGGAACAGCTTCAATCGTTTTAGGAATCTGTAACTATTACAGGAAGTTTCGGTCCAATTATTCAGAACTAACTGCCAGGTTTCAAAAGCAGTTATCAGCTAAAGACAAATGGACTTGGGGACCAGAGCAAGATGGAGTGCTCAATCTGATAAAGGAGAAATTTTTAGAAGCAGTTATGTTACATCACCCCCTCTTTACGAAGCCATTTTATCTAAATTGCGATGCCAGTAATGTAAGTTTAGGTGCAGCCCTATATCAGGAAGATCAGGATGGAAACCATTTAGTGATTAGCTTCGCCAGCCGCGTGCTGAACAGTTGCGAACGAAACTACAATACCACTGAAAAAGAGTTATCGAGTGTAGTTTTCGCATGCGGTAAATTTCGAACGTATATATTAGGATACCCCATCACGGTTAGGAGTGATCACAAATCAATCTCGTTTTTAAAACATTGTAAGCTAAATCATGGAAGGCTGACGAGATGGGTTTTGGCCCTACAGAAATATAATATCACGTGGGAATATATACCAGGCAAGCAAAACATAGCAGCCGACGTCCTATCCCGCATCAATTTACAAAACCAGACATTTGACGGCGAAAAGGAACAAATAGCGAAGGTATATCATCTCATTAAAAGCAGGGAGGATTTGAAAAATATTTTAGAATATGTGAAGGCACAACAAGAGGCTGGCCCAAATTTAGGAAATATTAGGAAAAGGGTACTGGAAGGCGATGAAGTTATAGATAAATATTACTGTATACACGACGATACTTTGTTTATAAGGAATACCCCACACCAGGAGAATTGGAAGTTAGTAATTCCACCAGGGATAGAAAGGCCACTAATTATTGATTATCACGATAGATACGGACACATGGGTGCCCTCAAGGTAAGGAAAGCTTTGGAAGAACAGGTATACATCAAAGGGATGAATAAAAAAGTGCAACAGGCGATACAGTCATGCGATATTTGTCAGAAGGTAAAATGTAATAACGAGAGAAAGGAAGGGGACATGATACCCATAACATCCACCGAAAAATTAGAAAAGGTATTTCTCGATATCTGTGGACCATTTCCACGCAGCGGTGGAAGGCACAGGTATAAATTCATCGTAAATATTTTTGACCATTTCAGCAAATATACTAAGCTTTATCCGATAACTAGGGCTACGACAAAGAAAATTATAGAAATTATAATAGAACGGTATATAATGGAGGTAGGCAGACCATATTCTATAATTACAGACCACGGTACCCAATTTAAGGAGAAATTATGGAAGGAGAATCTTATAGAACACGGAATAAAGACGTATAAGACATCCGTGTATCACCCAAATAGTAATCCAGCCGAGAGAGTGTTGAGGGAAGTAGGACGGCTGTTGAGGACCTACTGCCATGATGAACAGAAGAGATGGCACGAATACTTAGAGTCAACAGAGGACTTTCTCAATTTATCCTAGCATAATACAATAGAGGAGTCACCGTTCACAGTTATGTTCGAAAGACCCCCACCCCGGGAAATAAAGAAGATTATTAGTTTTCCCAACGAACCTGAATACCAATTTGAAGAAACCAAATTTTATAATAGAATATTAGAAAAAACAAAACAACAACGGAAGAAATATATTCAATCCCAACCAAAGGCTATTAAGTATAAGGTAGGAGAAAAGGTGTTAGTCCGGAATAGAGAATTGTCCAGTACTATACACGGCATAACAAAAAATTATTACTTTTATATATAGGACCTTTTACAATTACGAAAGATAAAGAAAACAATGCATACGAGGTAACAGACACTGTCAATAACTAAGTAAAGGGTACATATAATCAAGCGTCGTTGAGAAGGTACCATGAATAAAAATACAAGTCAACGTATATTTACCAACTTACCCGTACTTAGAAAAGGAGAATAGATATTATTAATAAAAATAAAAATACGAGAATGACACCTTCCACTAAAGGCAAAAGTATATATATAAGATATAAATTTATTTCCAATAACCAAGTCAACGTATATTTACCAACTTACCCGTACTTAGAGAAGGAGAGATTATTAATAAAAATAAAAATACGAGAAGGACACCTTCAACCAAAGGCAAAAATATATATATAAATTATAAATTTATTTCCAATAGCCAAGTCAACGTATATTTACCAACTTACCCGTTCTTAGAGAAGAAGAGAAGGAAAGAAGGAAAAGACATAATTAATTAAATAAATTATTGAACAATCAAATAACAATTGATATTACTAAGGAGGAGAAATACTGTGATGTATTTAAAACTAAAAAAGAAATGATAAATGAAAAAAAAAAAGGATACAGTGTGTTACATAAGGAGGTAATGATGAATTTATAAATATAGCTATTGACATCGAATGATTTTAAAAGATAATTTTACCTGCGGAGAACAGTATATTAATATAATTGAGAAATAATCAGAAGAGATTAAGAAAGGAAATTTATATGTAGGAGCCTATGACCTTTGAATATTACATTTTTTATTATTATTATTATTATTTGTTGCAAAAGTGCAATTATAAGTACGTCTTATATATTTTCTGGACAGAGATGTGTTTCCTCAGATTTCAGTGGTTATAGTTAGGGAACGGCGGAGATTGGATTGCCAATGGGGCCCCTCTGACTCCGAACCCGCTATAAAAGTTAGGGAATTTTTAGGGAGTTATATCAAAGATTAAATAATTAACATCAAGGTAAAGGAAAGGAAAAGGAGATACCGTAAAGATTGAGACATGGATAATGAGATGGATTAATATATTAGAGGAAGAGTACAGGAATCTAATTATAAGATAAAAGAATGAAATATAAGGAAGCTAATAAAAGGTTAATATAGAAATGATAATTTCATCAAAACTGAAAAAATGTTTTTCCCAAATTATCAATTTTAACGGGGAGGCATATGTAACGTCACAGAACGTTCCATAAAGGAATTTAATTGCAAAGTAAATTATCATAAGAGGAAAGTGAGATGAACAGTATCGAACCCAAGTAATCCAAAAAATTTTGTAATATTGTCCGATAATTAATATCATTAACATGAAAAAACGACAAAGACTATGACCAAGAC
This sequence comes from Magicicada septendecula, assembly GCA_034769895.1. Classification (NCBI taxonomy): domain Eukaryota; kingdom Metazoa; phylum Arthropoda; class Insecta; order Hemiptera; family Cicadidae; genus Magicicada; species Magicicada septendecula. The sequence continues at coordinate 354,362,785 of CM068371.1, read as the reverse complement.
TCAAACCCCATATATTGTTTAAGTGAAGAACAGTGTAAAACTGATAATGTACTACAAAAGAAACAGATAATCTCAGAAATGACCAAAATGTGGTCATGACATATTAAGAAATATAACTCTTAATAGGGTATAAAAAATTATTTATTGTGAATTAATGGACAAAATCTACTATTATACTTTATAATATAAATAAAATAAATGTATTAAATGATTTGAACACATCATTAAAAAGGATGTAAGTTAAAATAAAAAATATATAAATGTTATGACAAAAAACCAAGGTTTGGGAGCTGAGACCAATCACTCAGATTTTATGTGAAAATTAATTATTATAGAATTAATATAAAAACTATATGTAAATGTCAACTAGACAAAAACAAACAAATTATTTAAATAGAAAAAGCTGTAAATTGATTATAAATCAATTAAAATAATCAAAAACAGTGTTAAACTGAAAACATGTGATGAACATATAAAATTGTAATATTTATGAATTTAATGTTGTCAAAATGCAACAAAATTGTATTCTAAAGTTGAACCACAATATAAAGTAACTATACTTATATATATGACCACCTAAAACACTTTAACAGTCAAGTTATGAAACTATTTACCTATACCATACCAGGCTGAGACCAAAAAACAATTACAAAAATAGTCATATTTGACAGACTAATTGTAGAATATTAGAAAAAATAAAGGAAAAAGGTACAATCCTATAATGTACAATGGAAACATACTTGCTCAGTTGAAGACAAGCTTAATTCATAGAGAATTTTTAAATATAAAAGTGCAAGTTGTCACACCAAGAAAACAACTCATCTGTGCAAAACAGTAAGATGCTAAGTAATATTACAATAAAAATAAAATGTATTAGGATAAACCAGGTATTCCAAAAGATAAACAATATAACAAACTCTAAGTGAATACCCAAAAAATCCCATATATAATACCGAAAGAAACAAATTATTGTAAAGAACCAATGACAAAAATCTAGGCCTTATGTAATGCCTATAGAAGAATGAACTTATTTATATGTTATATGTTTTAATATTTGTTTATTTTGTTATGAAAAGATAATTATGTTATGTATTAATGTTATAGCAAGAACCAAAAAACTTAATAACATTTTAATAATTAGAAAATTAGAATTTTGTGCAAACACTACAAGGTAAGAATTGTATTTTATGTTAATTTATTAGATTTAATTTGTTCAAAACCAGTCGTGAATGGTATCATTTTATTCAGTTGAAAGCAGAGAATCCAAAAATAATAATGGCATGCATATTGTAAGTAGTTCTGTAAAATTGTTTGACAAATACCAGAATAATTTCAGTAATATCCTTGAGTATGAAGAATAAGAAGTTTTTGTTCTAAACTTCTAAACTTCTACGGAAGTCAAATTTGTTCTATTGTGCCGTAACTAGTCGTTACGGCAACTTATGAATTGTGTTTAAGTCGAATCTGGGCCATAGATGCATTCATCTATGAAGTTGCGCGATATTGGACGCTCACGCGATCTATGAGCGACTTCAGACAGCTTGACTTTTCGTTCCCGCGGCGGGGAGCGGTGTTTGTCGTTGAGTAGAGTTAGCCTGCGGTAGACTCGTGGTGGTTTTGTCAGCTGTGTGCATGCATGCCAGCTGTTTTGGTGCAGGTCAGCTGTTCATGCCACGAGCTGTCTTACAGGTCTGAAAAGTTTGTTTCATTTTTAATGCCGGGGTTTTTTTAAATTAATTATTGAAGGCTAAGTAAAAAGTATGCCAAAGGGGTCTCTGGGCCTGGCAACTGTGATCCTGTGAAGACCGAGATGTAATGTGTAAGTAGTTTGAGGAACTCGGACAGCATGTGCTATGGCAAAATCGGACAGGTATGCAAAATGAAAATTATTAAATTTTTCCTAGGAGGTGTTTATACTCTCCTTGTGTTTCGGGTCAAGTGTAGGCCGGGCTAGTTCTTAACAAAAAAAAAAAGAAAAACAGTTGCTTTAATTCTGGATGTGTTTTTTTTTCACTTCACTTTATAACTGGAATATTCAGGTTACCGTAGTCTTTGCAATTACTTGCCGGAACGCAAGTTTTTTTTTAAAAAGAGAAAGTCTGTTGAACTTGACTGGCTTCTCATGCTGCTAGTAGTGACAGTAATAAATTATGTGCAAAACCTTTTTTTTACTCACAAAAAAAAAGGAAAAATAACAAAAAAAAAGAAAAAACTAAAGAAAATGTGTTAGGACTCAGCCTGTGGGCCCAATGTGTCTAGTGAAGCCTGAAATCTAGCCGAGTTCCTTAATCTCTCTCAGTATTATTCAGTGTTGTTCATATAAATGTCTTGTGTTTGAATTGTGAAAAGCATGTAATGTCCAGTATGCATTGTGTCTATCATCTGTGTTGAACTTATATTGTTTCTGCCTTTTATTAGAACGTATAAATTTGTTAATGAAAAGAGCTGCAGTTCACATACAATTGCCATAATATGTACTAGAACTGTAATTCAGAAGTATTCATCATGTTAATAGAAATGACTGAACCTTTGTACAAAATGAAATTTCCACTTTGGGATTTAGTATTTATTTTAATTCTCTATCAATGTACAGTCACTGTGAAAATTCTTTTGTATATGTATATACTCATAATTTTGCACAAAACATGTTCACATTTTTGAGAGATATATATACCTGATTATTTGATAGTTTTTTTTAACAATGGTGCACTCTGAAATCAGCAAGCCAGTGTGCTACACAAGTTTATACAAGTTTAAGGAAAAGTGAGCACACACACTTGTGAATTCAACACAATGTATATAATTACCTACCTTATGTTTACATTATACTTTACTAATTATATGATTCTCCTTCCTAGCTTGACTGAGATTTCAGAGGGCGCATGTGGTTGTGTAATATAATTGTTTAAATTGTTGTGGCTGTAATAATTGTTGTAGGGTAAAATTGTTCGTTAAATGATTTATAAAAAATTGTCTATATTTTTAAAGTTGTTTATAGTAGAACCAGAGGGGGACTGCAAAAAAAACGACTTATTGTTATTAATTGTTATATTTCGGAAACCTCTGGATTTACTCTTTGTACTTATTAATGTTAATATAATTATTTCCAAATAGGGAAATCCTATTTGGTGAAGGTTAAAAATGTACTGTCGAGGTTTGTTGCATGTCATGGTTATTTTGAATACCATGTAATATATTTTAAATATTTTGCATATTTTATATATTTCTAATAGAATACTTTCACAGTCTGATACTATGAAGTCTCTCATTGTAAGAAAAACAAATTTTATAAAAACAATAAGTTTGTTATTTGCGGAATTTTAAAATGGAGGTCGCCTCATTGGTCCAATTACCTAATGGTTACCCAGCATGTGGCCATTCTTCCACTAGGAGGCCTCTCCTGGTTAAAGTGAACAAGTGAGCCGGTCATCCAGGTCCAGGTAAGTTGTAGATTTTTATTTTTTTTTAGGATGTCAAACTTGAAAAATGTGTTAAATTCGGAAAGTTGAAAATGGTGTTGTGATGTCATTGGTGATGAGCGGCTCACTATGATGTTCTATTTGCATATTCTCGAACCTTCCAGAAGAAAATTTTACTAAAAAATACCGGAAGTTCATGTTTAAAAATTAAAACAATGCCCCTTACAGAGTATATAAGAAAGACAAAATTTGACTCAAAAAACACTTTATGCTTTGAATCCACAAGAGACACATCACCTACGAATCCGATCATCTCGTCCAAGGCGAAGTCGAAGAACAAGAATTCAACCCGAGAACACAGAAAGGCTTTTTCCCGTACATGACAAAAGACTGACTTAACCTATATAAGGAGTATACGCTAACGTGTTGTTGAATAGAGCAGCAACACGCCATATTTAATAGAAACGCACACAGCCAGATATCCAGCGGCCCTGAAAAGGACCGATTTTAATAGAGAAAATCAATTTTGCTGGTATTTGCTAAGACAAACCAACTTTGACAAAATTCCCAAAACAATTTACTGGCACGAGCCTTCTACATTGAGTTTGGAACTAGCGCTGAGACGGCAGAATAGAGAAACCACGCAGACAGCTGTTCGCCGCCGCCAGAATTCAAAGCATAGAAACAATACGAAGTTTATTTCAATCGTGCGGAGTTTTAAAATCGTAATTTGACTTATAAATAATTACCAGTGCGTGAGGAACGTAAAAACGAAGAGGCGCAAAATTGGAATCGTCCCCAAGAACAGTGTCCAGTGAAGGAAATACTTACCCACCGGAACGTGAGTTGTTCAAAAGTTAAAATCATTTTTACCTGGTATCATTGTCACACAGTTTTACTACACATGTCAAACACCTTCAAATCACACAATTTTTGTAAAGCATCCCACTGATTTGTCTTGATAGTTCAAAGGAGTCACGTCCTGAGTATAAAGTTTTTTCATACATTAAATTCATGCTATTCAACTGAGCAATAAAATTTTTATCAGCCGATACTTACTTAAAAAACTTGTCAATAACTTTTTGTAACTCTGCAATTTTGTTTAATTTGAGTGTTAGTCCTTCAGACGATTTTTATGAAAAGAAAGATCATTAAACATACGTTATTTACAATTAAAACTGTCTTGTTCACATTTTTTTATATAATTAATTTAACAACTAGAAAATTAATTCTTAATAATAATAATTTCTTGGAACAAATATCCAAGTGGCGCCCACATACACATATTAGCATAAGTTGTGTTTGCAGGACAACACCGTCGCAGAGAAACCAGCAATTAGTAAGTATTAAAAGTGCGCGGAGTGTAACACCCGACATCACAACACACAAAACAACATACACATCAATATCTGTTCGTTATAATGTATTAATTTTATTTTACGAAATCGCCTGTCTGTCACTCTAAAAGAATTCACGTAGAGAATTTTATAAGATAGAATGTCCTCATTCAAAACTTACGTATAAATTTTAAAGTCGAAATGTTAAAATGTAAAGAGAATTAAGGACATTTCATGTTTAAATGAATCCATTTAAAATAATATGTCGTAATGAAATAAGTAATTAGATGTAAGAATTAATACATATTTTATAAAACTCTAAAGATATATTGAGATATTGAGAGATTAGTTTTATAATTGTTTATTGATAGAAATCATGTACTAAAATAATTATTGAAAATTTTATGTTACGAAGAAAAGTAATATGATACTAATGACAGTAATCGTTAAACGTAATAAATTTAATGGTAGACAGATAAACACGTCTTGTTTGTTTATTGCAGATAAACCCCTATGAAAGTAATTACTAGAAGTAGTTTTCAACACCTTACGAGTAAAATAGAATACTAGAGTCACATAACATTTAATTGCATAACTGCTAATATATAAATTATTACCAATTAAAACCCTGAGATCGTAAGCAATAACATTTAGCATAGCATTTGGCGCTCCACCGCGGGGCGTAAACGGGTACAACTCGTTTAGCAGTAAAAATATTTAAATAAAAATTACGTTGTAAATTTAAGGCTACTATGAGATACACATTCCTAATTTTTAAATTCGTTCTTATTAAAAAATGTAAACTTTAATACATTTTCATACACTTATAACCAGACATTTTTGGTTATATATCAAATTTTGTGCTTTGGTATATATACATATATAAATTCACCTGTTTGTGGATTAAGCTCTGACGTAGGAATCTTTACGTATACTCGGCTTTAATTACGAGTCAAGGTTGATTAAATACTTCCTCGCAGAGGACTTCGTGTTTGCGTTTATTGTTTTAACAGATTATACGACAGAGGCCATTCAGTTTGTTACCTCAGTTATGTGCGAATAATTCGTAAAACTGCATGTTTGTTTGATCAAATACTCTGAAATGTTTTGATAAAAGGCATTTGATTCAAATGTGTTGTATTTTATTGTTTAAAATTTTGTCTGCTTTTCCACTTAAACTAACAAAAACTAACCAATTTTAAAGTCAAATGAAACACTCAAACTAAAAATAATAATGCTGTCTCAACAATTAGTATGACATTACGGCAAACAAATACATGTTAAGTTTAACCTAAGTGTTTGTGTATTTTTAAATAATTAAGGTGATTTTAAAATTTTATATTGTGTCTACGTATTTTTTATATTTAAACACTTTGTAATTAAAACTGTTTTTTATCAGGAAAGTCTCAACTGGTTAATTGTGTGAGAGTGCCAGCGTTAGAAAAGTGCCTTTTTTAAACAATATCAGATGTTTTTGAAATACGTAAAAGGTTTAAATTAATTAAAACGTTGTGTATAATAATTTTTCTACTAGTAATTTTGTACAACATAGTGGTTTGTACAAAATTACTAGTAGAAATATTTGAGACCACTAACACTCCAATACAACAATAAAATGATCTAATAATTTTGCTAATGTTAGATATAAAAAGTACTTTATTTGAAAACGCGCAAACATAGACAATCCGTACTTTTATATTTGCGATAAATGTAGAAACTCATATAAGCTCTGTTTAAAAATTGTTGTAATTTGGATACTCATATTAGCGAAATTAAAATAATTCTAATGAATATTTTTGTTGCACTAGGAGAGTTCATCAATACTTTACACTTACCTGCTTAGATAAGGCGATCATGACAACACCCGACTACTCTCCTCCACCGTTCAAGCAGATCCCGTTGTAACGTCACAGAACGTTCCATAAAGGAAATTATTTGCATAGCAATTTATCATAAGAGGAAAGTGAGGTGAACAGTATCGAACCCAAGTAATCCTAAAAATTTTGTAATATTGTCTAATAATTAATATCATTAACATGAAAAAACGACTAGACTATGACTAAGACTCAAACCCCATATATATTATTTAAGTAAAGAACAGTGTAAAACCAATAATGTACTATAAGAGAGACAAATAATATCAGAAACAACCAAAATAAGGTCATTAATTATTAAGTAATGTAACTCTGAATAGGGTATAAAAAACTATTTATTGTGAATTAATGGACAAGATCCATTATTATACTATGTAATGTAAATAAAATAAATGTATTAAACGATTTGAATACATTATTAGAAAGGACCTAAGTTAAAAAAAAATATATAAATGTTATGACAAAAAATATATGTTTAGGAGCTGAGTCCAATCACTCAGATTTTGTGTGAAAATTAATTATTATAGAATTGAGATAAAAACTATATGTAATTGTCGAGTAGACAAAGATGAACAAATTATCTTAAATAAATAAAGCTGTCAAGTGATTAAAAATCAGTTAAAATAGCCAAAAACCGTATTATCTGAAAACATGTAGTAGACCTATAATATTGTAATATTTATGAATTTAATGTTGACAAAATGCAACCAAATTGTATTATAAACTTAAAATACAATATAATATGACTATACTAATATATGTGACTAACTTAAACACTTTAATAGTCGAGTTAGGGAACTATTTACCTATACCACATCTGGCTGAGGCCAAGGAACCATCACAAAAAACAGTCATATTTGACTACATAATTGCAAAATATTAGCAAAAATAAAAGAAAAGGTACAATACTATAGTGTACTATAGTACCAAACTTACTCAGTTGAAAACAAGCTCAATTATTAAAGAATTTGAATTAGGAGTGTGAAATTTGTCACACCAAGTAAATGAATCACTTATGCAAACCAATATGATGCTAAGTAAGCTTACAATAAAAATAATATGTATCAGGATAAACCAGGTATTACAAAAGATAGACAATATAATAAACTCTCAGTGTATACTCGAAAAATCCCATATATAATAAGTAAAAAAGACTAATTATTGTAAAGAAACAGTGACAATAGCATAGGCCATATGCATGGACCATGTAAAACTGAACTTATTTATATATTATATGTGTTAAACTTTATTTATTTTGTTATATAAAGATGATAATATTATGTATTAATGTTGTAGAAGGAACCAAACAACTTCACAACAATTTTATAATTAGAAAATTGAATTTTTATGTAACCATTCCAAGGTAAGAGTTGTATTTTATGTTATTTTATTAGAGTTAATTTGTTCAAAACCAATCGTAATTAGTATCATTAGATTCAGTTGAAGGCAGAGAATCCAAAAATAGTAATGGCATGCAAATGGCATTGTAAGTAGTTATGTAAAATTGTTTGACAAATACCAGAATAATTTTTGTAATGTCCTTAGTGTGAAGAATAAGAAATTTTTGTTCTAAAGCTTCTACGGAAGTCAAATTTGTTCCATGATGTTCCATTTGATTATTCTCGAACGTTCTAGAAGGAATTTTTACACAAATACACCGTAAGTTCATGTCAAAAAGTTAAAACAATGAGCCTTACAGAGTATAAAAGAAGACGAAATTCGACCAAAAAACACTTTATGCTTTGAATCCAGAAGAGACGCATCACCCACGAAACTGATCATCACACCCGAGGCGAAACCGAAGAACGAGAAGTCGACGTGAGAACGCAGAAAGGCTTTTCCCGTACATGACAAACGACTGACTTAACCTCTACAAGAGTATACGCCAACGTGTTGTTGAAATAGAGCAGCAACACGACAGATTTAATAGAACGCATGCAGCCAGAATATCTGCGGCCCTGGAAAGGACCAAAACTTTAATAGAGAATCAATTCTGCTGGTATTCGCTACGACAAACTGACTTTGACAAAAATCCCTATAACGTTACGTACACAAAGCCTATTCATCAACTGAAGGAAGAGAACCAGCGCTGTGGAGGCTAATTGAGAAACCACGCGGACAGCTGATTTTCGCCGGCAATAATCAAGCGTAAATTCACTGCTAAACTTATTCCCAAAAGTGCGGAGTTTTAAAAAACAGTATTTTGACTTTCAAATAATATCAGTGCACAAGGAACGTCAACACGAAGAGGCGAGATTGAAAACGTACCCAAGAGAAGTGTCCAGTGCGAGAAATAAGTACCCATCGGAACGTGAGTTGTTCAAAGTTAAAGTCATTTTTTACCTGGTATCATTTGTCACACAGTTGTACTACACATGCCACACACCTTCAAATCACTTAATTTTTGTAAAGCATCTTATTGATCTGTCTTGGTAGTTCAAAGGAGTCACGTCCTGAGTATAAAGATTTTGCATACACTAAACTCATGCTTTTCAACTGAGTAAAATAAAAGATTTGTTAGCCGATACTTGATTGGAGAAAAAACTTGTCAATAATAATTTTTTGTAACTCTGCAATTTTATTTTTTACGAATGTTAGTCCTTCAGACGATTTTTTAAGATTCATTAAAACATACGTTATTTTTTCAAACTCAAACTGTCTTGTTCACATTTTTTTCATAGAATTAAACTAACTGCTAAGAAATCAAAATTTTTATTTTAATAACAATTTCTTGGAACAAAAATTCCAAGTGGCGCCCACATACACGTAGTAGCTTAAGTTGTTTTGCAGGACGACATCATCGCAGAGGAACCAGTCATCAGTAAGTATTGAAAGTGCGCGGAGTGTAACGCCCGACAAATAACAACACGAACGACAATACACACACACGACTCAATTCTGTTTATTATAAATTGACGACTCCAACGTGAGGCTTTGAAGAATGCATACACCATTTCTTTTTATTATACCGTTAATACACTATTCAACTGTATGAGACTTGATAAAAAGTATCCATATTGTATACATGTAATTAACAATTTTATCTGAGTTAGTAAAAGTCAAGCTTTACAGCGTGTGATTTTCTCTAGACAAGAGTAAATCTCACAATACCCGCTTACGCTGGTCATACAACTTTGATAGTCCCATTGTTACTAGCTCAGTTGTATAATACACATAATAATTAACATCTGCTCAACAGTCCGTAAAGGATCAAGGCATACCGCGCGGCTTTTGTGTTTAGTGTGACGGTATCATGGGTAGTACAATGCGTCGCCAGCTGTTAGTTGCGTTATTCAGAGCCAGACCTTGTTTGTACTTTGTACATTAGCTAAAAAACAATTAGAACAGAGGGACTTTATATAATTTAAAGAACAGTTGTAATTTAGTCTATATCATTAATTATTTGTTATTACAACCAACAACAAAAAAGTTAATTCTAGAAATTCTAACTTCATTTTTGAAACATTTAATTCTGAAAGTTGTACTAGTCTTCTTCTGCACTAAAAGGATTAAGCATTTCCCTGTTCCGTAAGTTGTACTATAACGTTTATAATTATACACTATTATTTTAAGAAATTAATTATCATAAGAAATTTTACAGTTTTCTTATGATAATCTTGATGCTTTAAAGCTAAATATTACATTTAAAAAATGCTTAAATTTTCTAATACTGTTTTATACAAAAGTCTTGGATAAGTCAGTACTCTTAACTAAGTTTATAGGTCGTAGGTATAAATTTTCTGTGCCACAAGCTATTTTTGTTCCTCTGCCTTTTTGTATTTCGTAAGAATACGTAACAAATTACAGAAACAAGAACGTGTAACAATATTAAAGTAGGCTTTATTATAGTATTAAATTTACGTAAAACGTGTCAGACATAATAAAAATTGAACAACTTAAAGGGATGAGGAAGGAAGTAAGACATTAAACAACTTGATTTATTAACAACAAAAATCCGTTAACAGGCATTATTTTTTGATATGTTAACTGAAGTCAAAGTGGATTCATTGCTTGTCTACTATTTCTTCGTTTAAATAATTGTCGTGCGAGAATAACAATTACCTTCATGTCAAGCGCTCTTTTAAAAATTCTTGCCTCATATACAGTCTGCTGTATGACAGATTTTATGTAAATAACTGGTTACTTTCCTTAAAATATACGTAACTTATTATTACCTGTAACTTTTTTCTGCAAATCTGAAACTTTTCTAAATAAAACTTGATATAGAGTTTAAAATAAATATAACTTTTACAGTGGTTTATGGTTTCCTATTTAACGTACTAGAATTTACAGTTCTGCGTTTGATGTTCTTTTTCCAATTTTGTGGTTTTCAGCATTAAATTACAATGTCATCTGTCATTTTAGATATGTATGTTTTTATACGCAGAAAACCAAACAGTCCTGTTCGTAACAATTTGGTAAATGTTACTGCGTATTTTCTGTTCTCAAGCTCATTAAAATCCTGTTTATTTTTAAATACACATACTCTTTTGTAGAATTTATTTTCTTGTCAGCAATATTTTATTAACCGTTTGCAGGCAATTATCAAGTTTTATTACGCCTGTAATATTCAGTACACTAACTGTAAAACGTACAGTACAATGTAAAAGTCCTCCATAGTACAATGTTTAAGCATGAACACTCCCTATACACATGAATTTATTCTGCAACATATCTAAATGTATAGGATTCGTAATATTAGAGAACCCAACGTCAAATTATGTTTAATTTAGACAATTTAAATATAAACGATCAAGGCGAGTTGTCACTTTTACCTCGCCCGTTTGCCGTCTGTCTGTCTTCCTGTCTACCTGTTCGGAATATGTTTCGCGATAATTTTTAAATGGGTCAATCGATTTCTGTAAAAAGTGGTATGGGAGTTTATAATATTACGCTAAAATTATTATTGTTTTTGACATAGGCCTACATTTATTTAAAGTCAATGGCAATGCGTGCAGAAGAAATAATTATAAGAAGTCCAAAGGGGTCAAAAAAATTGCATAAAAATCCATTTTGGTTATGAAACTAAAGGAAATCGTAACCCACAACTTATTTTACAATTACAGATTTTTGGACACCGGAACAAACAATTTATGAAAATTTAGATTAAATGTTTTTTGAGAACTTGAAACATTTTAGACGTAACTCAACAATTTAATAATATCGCAAAATCCTGTGTAGACTATCAATGTAAAGAGAATTTTTATACAAATCTGAATATAGAGTAGGCCTAGTTTTTGTAAATTCAAAATACAAGAACTCCAGTGCCTAAGAAAATCAAACACTACAAACAATATTTTTAGTCCAGACAGATACGAGAATGTAGGGAATTTTAAGTCGACTCTAAATATAGAGTTTACTACGAAAGTTGTTTAACTCTAAAGGAACCTAAGAATGAAAAATGTAAAACAAAATTTTAAGAAATTGTAATAGTCAATGTAAGAGATCAACTTATGAGAAATTACTTAAGAAAAGCTTCCCAAATAATAACACATGTCATATACTATACCCACTTTAGTGTTGTTGGTTACATTAAATAAAAATGCCTGTGACGTTAATGGCAGTGCATTTGATAAGAACAAGTAAACAAATTTACAATACAAACGCCGAGTACACATGTTTTTTAAAATATTGTATATAGTTAAATAAGAATTTGACAATATTATGTTAATTGGCTTAAATTTCATAAATTATAAGTGATACAAAAGTGGTTATATCAGTCATCAGAGATATGAGAAAAAGGTTATAATATATACTAGTAATTACCTCATTAATTTGTTACAGTTTACTATTAGTAGGTGTAATAATTAATAACGTACTTAAAAAGTAAACATTTTAACTCAGACTTAAACCTTGTGTAAGAGAAACGTGTAATAATAGTGTTACGCCATTACAGGACAGTCTACATGTTTCTCGGCTATTCCAGCGGAGCCCGGCTGTAATGTGTGTGTGCGTACGTATTGCTGCTACTTTGAGATGAAGGACAATTAGGTGACACTTGTCATGAGTCCGGAACGAGACTTTTTCAGACCATACCGGTCCGCGCGTACTGTGTTCAAGGCGGAAAGCAATTACGCTATAGTGTATTCTAGTAGTGTTGGCGCGTGTTATGGATTACCCTGGAACACTTTTCTATCTATTGAAACAACATCAGCAGCCGCTTAGTTTCATCTAGTGTCGATTTATTCCGGTGAGTTTCGAAGTACTGCGGCAAAGTATTATGTGTTTCATAATTGTGCGGGACTCTTATAGTTGACATTATTATTGCGTGTGGACAAATTTTGATCGGGTTATTGTACAAATTGATTTTAAACTGTACTTGCGATAATAAAAAGTATGTTATTAGTGACTTCATTGGTGTCTTGTATTTTGTTTTCCACTGTACCATACGACCATCAAGGGACCGTCGTAACAATATATAGAAGACAGTACAAGTAACAAGTTTTATTTGCAAAATATAGACAAGTGAAGGAGATTGAACGTGTTGATTATGTGAGTGTATACAATTTGAAAAAACACACATTTTGTTAGTACTAAAATTCATAATTTTACATCTTGTATTACAAAAAAGAAGATTAATATATTATGATATGTACCCATCTATGAATGTACGCGCGCAAACATTCGAGTATTAACAATTTAATTTAAATATTCGCTATGTACAAATACACGTGTAAGTTTTTTATTTACATTTAGTAATGCAGTAGTCTTAGCCAAGAGTAGAACCTATATGTTTGCTTTTTTTTTGTTGGTAAAGCTACAAAAACCAAATAGAGAGGAATATGTGAAAATGATCGCATAGAACTGATAAAGAATAAAACAGTCACAGGGCAAGAAGCATATGGCAACTGGGTCTCAAAATGGACTTATTTTGAAATTATATAAGTTCTACATGTCTCCAATTAGTCCCACGGCCAACACCTGGAAATTTAAATCGCGCGCCACCAGCAAGTAGAATTCAGTGGCAATGCTGATAATATTTGTGATTAGCAATTACTTTTTGAGGAAGCTGAAGCAACCAGTGTTAACGATGAACAGGAGCAGCAACAAAGCATAAAATTTCCTACATTGAATGAATATTCTACGTTTGAAGTTACTGAAAAATCTGCAGTCACTCATGTAACAAAATGATTGATAACACGTCCTTTAGGCGAAGAGGGGAGCTAAACAATTAGTACGCAAAAGCCTTAAAAAAATAGTTTTTGGAAAAATGCTACAGTTGAAGGTAAAAACAGTTTAACAATATGAGGAGAAAAAGCGAGCTGCAGTCGAAGCCCAAGATGCCGTCTATTACTTCGTTATGAGTTTTCCACCGTCAGTGAAAGCAATCCAGTTCCACAGAAAAATTATGGGTAGACGACAGTATGAAAACTTATTCATTGAAAAGAAGTGCTTATCACACCACATGTTTTGTAATCCTTTGTTATCGCCAATCAACACACCAAACTTTTCTCCCATCTTCAACCGACAATAAAGCCGCGACAGCTCAGGTAGCTCTGCCAAAAGCGTAGTAATTTGTACCCCGATTCTCCAACAGGACAGCTAACTCTGTGAAGGTCTCGCAGGAACTAAATCCGAAAGAAGCCGCCCAGAGAAGTAGTTGCAAATAGCAACAAATTGATTAGCTATATATCGCTGCACACATGGGACAATATTTTAGATCTTTTGCTCAGACAGACTAATGATTAAGTGTGCAGTTTCTTTTAGGAAAAGAAACGATTGTGTAAGAAAATATTTAGCTTTATTAAGGGAAATTTGTTTACCCACACGATTAAAATTTAAGGAGAAAATAATATTTCTATACTAAGTCCGTTGAATTTTGAATTTTCTTTTACTGTTCTGAAGAGTTCAAGGTAATTCAGATTTCAATACTGTAACGTCGATGCGCAATCATAGTAGCTTATGCGTACGTGACACTTGCCACGCATTCATCAGGTTGACTCAATATAGTGCAGGCGGTTAGAATAATCTGGCAAATTCCACCTGACACCGAACATTCTAAAACGTTTACCGACTAACCCGTCACATGGTACATTGTGGATAATATAATATAGCAGATGACTTAGTCTACTTATATAACAGTTGTTCGTCTGGAATTCTGCAAGTTCAGTTTTTGCGAACTAAATTAGTAAGGAGGTAGCGAGTATTGCATTATTGTGTAATAAGGAAAACCTTGTAAGGCGATTGCCATTGTTTCTTAAATAAAAGAGGTAGTATTGATTTCCCTGCTATTCACTAATTTATTCCACTGTTTTTAAATTTCTATCTATGTGGTCTTTGTAGCAACAGTATAGTTAGTACAACACATAAAATGATCATGAAATTGTGGGTATTTTTGAGTACTACAATAGACAAGTCTATGGTTTGTTTTCAAATTTATAAATATTTACGTTTCCTTGTGTTAAATATTTAGAATATAGGTGTTTATGAATTAGTCTATAACTCAGAAATTCATAAACTTGTACCGATTAGACACCATTCGGGCATACACAATTCTCATACTATGTACTTCCAAACAACAAGGCAAATGAATATGGGTGGGCAAATTACAAAGTTGTAATGTGTAGGCAGCTAAACTGACATTTTAGTTACTGCAATATAAACAAGTTGGACAGAGGACTAAGTAAACGCAATTAGAGAAATCATTTCTGGATTCTGATGGGAAACTATAAACAAGTAATAATAATAGTTAAAATTCTGCTCTTCTTACATTAATCTTCTAAAAAAATTGCATTGCTTGATCTATTAGTTAATCAGTTAATCTGTGTGATGGGAGAATGCTTAGTTGTGAAGCTTAACAATTTTAAAAACAGAAACCAAACTTTGGTCTGTTTTTATTTAGGTTTTAATATCAAATCAATTAACTGTCCGTATTGACTGAAGGCATACTCTTATATAAGAGGTCCATATGTACTTTGTTTACTACATGTTTCTATGGTTTCAGACGTTTCTCGAGTATAGCTAAATATAGCCGAATTTAATGTGCAAATTCAATTAAAACTTAAACTTTTGTATCATTAACAGCATATTTATGTTCGTAAAGGTTTTTAGCATAATATAAATATACAAAAAATACATACAAATACGTTATTTCAAAAATAGTGACCAGTTCCTACTACGGCTACACACTAAAGTACATTTATATTATAATTACACATGCATAATCATATTGTTACGACATTACACAACAGTCTACGTGTTTGTCGAATGTGCCAGAAGAATCTCGCTCTAATGTCTGTGGCATACGTGTAGACGCAATCGCTCTAATCTCTAGACGCAATCGCGAGACTTTTCTCGAAACCGCCAGCCGCGCGGAATGTGCACACTGTCGTTAAGACGTAGTTTGGAACGTTCTGGTCTGTGAGCGGAGATATAAATACATGGTGGCAGCGGCCTTAGTTTTCAGTATTATTTGCGATATATTTACAGTGCGGTCCGAGTTTATTGTCGGGCTATTACAAGTGATTATCGGCGATATTACTGTGTGCGTTCAAGTGGTTATTAGTGAAGTGTTTAATAATAATCTGGCGGGATAATTGTAATATAATTGTGTTTAATTTTTGGTGGACTTTTTATTGCGTGTGAACAATTTTTATTTGATTTGTTGTAAGAGACTGTGTTGTTAATTACGAACTGTTTAACTGTGAAAATTAAAGCTGGTGATTAGTGACTTAATTGGTGTCTTGTATTTGGTTTCCACTGTACCTACGACGATCAAGTAGACCGCCGTAACAATATGTTTGAAGTTATATAGTAAATGTGGAAAATTATAAAACACTAATTGCAGAAAAATAGGATGATTTTCAACGTGGAATACTTATGGAGCCAAAAGTCACAGAACAATGTAATCTTGATGCGGAAAACAACTAAAACTGCTATTATAGCTGAGGAAAAATTTTTTCCTGAACAAGATGTTGTAAAAAATACGTATTTAAAAGTCACTTGCCTTGAATATAGAGTATTTTATTTGGTATATTGTGATATTAATACTAAATTACGCAGATATATCAATATCTAAGTAGTACGAACCAAAGATGTTTTCAAAACTAAACACAAAACACGAGCCTAATTTTTATTCAGGGATCATTTCTATATTTGGGTTAAGCATTAACAACGTCTTAACTAAGAAATGTGAACTTCAGAAGTTGCGGTTTCTGAGACGTCAAGGCGATTTCCACACCTTACTGATCGTAAAATAAAATAGAACATATCGTGTAAGATAAAGATTTTGTACAGTATGTATATATGTAGAAGAAACTGGAAATAATAGTAGAAGGAAAATTTAACGAGGTTTTATTTTTAACAAAAGTATTTGTTTTAGCGTATCTAGTTCTGTGAATAGTGTACTTATGAAGAAAGTATTATTATAATTACTTCTTAATATCTAAGTGGATTTTTAATTATTATCTTATAAATTAAATGCTTTATTAATTAATAACTTTAAATATTTTGGCAAGTGTTACTGATGATGATCACAATATAATGAATACAACTATAGAGTAAATGCAGGGAATATTTTACAAATATCCGCATGCTAAGAAGCAAAGTTTAAATTAGGGTTTTAAAAACACAAAATTATGGCCACTTATAGGTGTCAAACCTGGACAATGATAATAAATAACCATAATATATATTAAGTATGTTCGGAGAAAAATTTTTCGGAGGATCTTTGTACCGATTAGTAAAGATAATAACTGAAGACGTCACTATAATAGAGAATTATATCAGTTAATAAAAAGATATGATACAGTTTGATTTTTAAAAGTTCATAAGCTGCAGTGCCTGGGTTATAGGAAATGAAGACTTGTTCGTTTAAGACTACGAAGTTTATAAAAGGCAACTTTTTATCTAAAAAGATAGAAAGACTGCGGTGATGGATATATTGTGTAATTGAGGATTTAAAGTCAAAGAAAATGAGAGGGTGGTGAGAGATATTCGAGAATAGGAATACATGAAGGAGCATTATAAGGCAGGTCAGCCTTACCTACAGAGTGGTAGCTATGTACGTACTTGACTAGTAAGGGCGAACAAATATCGTTGTAATAACGATATGCTGCAGTAGACTTACGTGTGTATTTAGTCTAACGTTACGCTTACGTTAAAGTAGTCTAACACAAAGTAACTGATATTATTCATTATTACATATTCTATTTCCATACAATCAGTTTGGACTTTTGTTTTTCTATATCATTTGTTTATTCATACTCTTGTAATACTAAAGTATGGGTACTTTACAGAACGATGATATATAGACAATTGAATTAAATCAAAATTTGTAAGTACGCCCTAATTAAGTTTAATTAGGTGTTCGCTGCTAATAGAAATGTAACAGTAACTGTAATACAACCGTAATTAATAGTAACGTAACATTAATTTCAGGTTATAAAACGATTAATTTGAATCTTTAAACAGTTGTAGTTCTTAAATTGGCCTTTTTGTATATACGTCTTTTTAAATTTCATTGTATTTTCCCTTTTTTAAAATTCTATTTTAAATATGAATCTGCTCAAGAAAAAATAAACTTAAATTATGTAGACAGACTATCAAGAGTTTGTAACGTAAAACAGTTTCAACGGTCACACCAAAGCAGTTTTATTCAAATACATTTGCACAGAGCGTGACTTTCGTTTCTAGGAATAACCGCTACACAATTGTTTAGCAGGTACCAATAATTCTTGTTTACAATGCATTGTGTAATTACGGAGGCTGTGGTTCAACGACTCTAAGTGTTACATCAATCAAGTACAGATGTTTGAAACAGTCTGTCACGTATACTTTATGGAAACGTACGTTGAGATTTACATGAACGCATTAAATTGTCACCTCATACTAGCTAAACAAAGTAAGATTTCTAAACTCACTGATAGAAAACATTTAAAAAGAACTTATCGGGTACTGGTTTTGTAAGAGATATTGATTGAACCTATATTTTTGCAGAATTTATACGTTCTATATATTGTTTTAGTTCTTCGCCACTCTTTTCCTTCACTCTCCTATTACTTGAACACTTGTAAAGTCGTATAATTAAAATTTTGTTACAAAAATATAGTAAAACTCTGTAGGCCTCCTACATTTTGTTGACGTAGTTTACTTTTAAATAGCCAAGAGGCTCTTTAACTATACATTTCAAAATTGTAATAAATATTAAGGAATTTTATTGTTTGGCAAAAAAAAACTTGATTTGTATGAAATATGTACATATGTCACATAGAGATATGCAGGAATGTACGAAAACTGATTTGCCTGCCACAAGTTACGTACATTTGCCTAGTCGCATGTATCCATTGAAATATAGTTCATCATTCTGTATCAAAAGTACGTACCGTAGTTAACTGTAGCGAACTAGGCTCACGCACAGTCAAGAGTCTCGAAGTGATTATTGCTGAATGTGTTATGACTACACCAATCTCCGCATACTAAGCAGCCGGATCTACGGACCGTACGTATATCAGCGAAACTGTCCGTATACGTTCACATACATTAAGACTACATAATAAAGAGAAACTTAATAAGGCATAAGAATAACGTTACTAAGACTACTGAAGTTACTAAGATCTCTCCCCGGTGACGAACCCTATGTGGTAGACGGGACGTCCCTCTCTCTACCTTTGACCACTCCCAATTTTACGTTGTCACATCATGTTGCCTGTATATTCTGTTTGGTTGACTGATGCATATCTGAGATTATCCAATTATGACTTCTAATAATCATTAGACGTTCAAGTAAAAGGAAAGTTCCAAGGTGAACCCAAATTAGAAGTTTTTGTTGAGAAACGATAAGCGGTTAATTTAGAGTTGTGTAGAAGGAACGTTACAACCCACCAAACAGACAAAAGTAGATAGGGAACTACTTTCTACTGCGTGATGATGATGTTAATTCCCTATAGCTAATCAAATCGACATGGTGCCGCCGTGAGAAAGCGTCTGTCCCTCATTCAAATATACCGGAGGTATTTATAGTCTGCAGTTATTCAGAAACCCCAGGTGTCAAAGTATGCCGTTTCTAACTTGTTCAATTTGGTCTGCGCTTGCATATCGTCTCCTTTTCAACATATCATTTTTTGTTTGTTTCTGCAATATCGGTGGCATTAAATGCACAATATTTTCCACACGTTATTTGCATATAACTCAATTATATATTATTTATTAATTACGGTCCTTATTAACTTTAGTTTATATATCTACGTTATTATTGCAGTTTTTTCTACCGTTTTTACATCAAACACACCCGTCTATGTGCAATTCTTCCGATCGCATTGTCTCAAATGCAAAATGTATTTTGTAAAATGCAAATTTTATTAAATAAGCATCTTTAATAATTATCAATAATTAATATTGAAACCAGAGTTCGCTAACTCAAGGAAAATGCATGTGTGCACACAGATCTTCCATATTTGCAGCACCAAACACGTTAGAACCGGCTGAACACACACACACACACATACACACACACTAAAATCGACAGATGTTTATTTAGATAGGCTACAGGCTGTAATCTTTGTCTGTATATGCACCTAACACTAAATTAAATTATTTATGACAACTTCTCTACATTAATTATTTACAAAATACTGTCCTGGGCAAATATGTAAATATATGCACCATTACAATACATGTGTGTGTGTGTGTGTGTGTGTTATCTATCCGATACGCACATATGCAAGATATTTGATGAATAAAGCAGTTAGTTACAAAATACTGTCATTGATAGTCCTGGTAAACTATTCTAGTCACAGTACGACAATGAAGGTAACTGACAGATGTGGTAAAGCGCATTGCTACACTGAAGCGGAGATGAGCAGTACATGTAGTGCCAGTAAGGCATAATAAATGGTCGAAAGTAATGGAAATGTGAGGGAAGATAAAAAAATCAGAGGAATACGAGCAACCGAAGCACGGACGACGCTAAGAATAATTGGACAGAACTTAGTAGCCGAGCCACAGTTAGGTCCACAAAGATAGGTGGATTACATGAGGTATATGCCTTCCACTGATAGAAAAATTATAGTTTACGGTGTCAAAAATTAAAACAAAAAAGTGTCGTAAGCACTTCTGTACTACTTCTGTATAACATAATGGATAGCTTAAAAGTAAATAATACTGAATCATAATAATAATAATTATTATTATTATGAGTTGCGCGGTTTAAATGGAAATATCAGAATTAATCAGATTCGATAATATTTTTAAGATGTTCATCTAACTGAAAACAAAATAGTATAATATTGTACATACAGTTTTTAAATTGATACTAGACATCTATAGGAAATATAATTGCCGATATGTATCAGAGTCTTTAAATATTGTAGCCAGAATAAAATTGTTTCAGGGAAGACATATTTTTATATTCCCATGTGTTTGTATATGTAAATGTGTATGAAAAGCAGAATTTCTTTCCGTATTCAGTTTATTTAACTTCTTTCGTCATTCTACAAACTGCATTTGGAATTTATGCCATGTTTGTGCCAATATTTTTATTGAATTTAGAGCAGCCTCAAACACAGGTACAGCAGAATAAAATTTTCTCCGTTCTCGTTTGTTCAACGACTGTGACCCACTTTTTCGTGCCATTGCAGATTACACGTGTAGGTTTCCCTTATAATATTTTTCACTAGGCAGCTTTTCAAATTGTTTTTAGATTTAAAAGACTTGAAATGAATAGAATGAAGTAATATAGTAGACAGTACGAAAGATTTCAAACATTTACAGTTTTTCAATAATTACAACCCCAATTACACCCCATTGTTGTTCTTTACAATTACCCAGTAGAGAATGTACAACATACAACGTTTAAGCCGTATTCGCTAGGTGGATTTGCCATATGAATGCAATATACCTTGTTTATATTTTCATTTGTTGCCAAATACTTACTAGAAAAATGGAAGCTACAATAATCCACCATTGTGTTTATGAGTTTAATGACATTGTAATTTTTATTGAAATGTAAAGCAGTAGATGACGCTCAGATTTTGTAATCAATAGATTAACAAGAGTCCTAAACATTTTTCTCTTAAGACTTAGGAAATGCTGTCTGGTGAATGTTTCATGTAAAGCGTATATACTACACTCCAGTCCCACATACGAGTAGTTAGTCTTCCATAGTCAGTCCCAGATACTCTTATTACCGCATCATCCTGCGTTATCCATATTTGGTGTACCCTCCAATGTTTACTTTCCTTTCCTGAATAAATGTTATGACTAAAAAAAAATGTAAACTATATTTTGTAAAGCTATAGAAAAATGAACAAGTAACACTTGATAATTATAGAAAGCACTAACTAACTTATGAAGGAACTGTTAGACAGCCTGTACGACATACTATCGTTATCTGTACAATTCATCGCGTAATTGTAAGATTATAGATACTATATACTTTATCAGTATCACTGAGCTGTTTTCCATAATCCATGTACATGTTATTATTACAATATTAATACTATAACAATAACAACAACAAAATAGCTAATATGTGCACTATTACAGACATCAATAAGTTATGTCCGAGAACAGTACTTTGCCCAAAAAATACTGTGCGTGTGTTCAAGTTCAAAAAGTGTACAAATTTAGTATAAACAGAAAACCGACTACAACTGACATACTAATACACAACTCCTCCAATCACCCAATACGACACAAACTAGCTACCTTCAGAACCATGATACATAGACTTAACAACATCCCCTTAGATAAAAAAGAATACAAAGACGAACTAAACACGATAAAATATCCAGCAGAATCCAACGGATACGACAGAACAATAGTCAATAAACTTCTACACAAAGCACAAAACAAACAACAGACAAAGACAGAAAACAACAAATTCATGACACTAACATACATCAACAAACAAACTGAAAAAATAGCCCGCAAATTCAAAAAAGCAGGATACAAAATCGCTTACAAGACTACTAACAAAACAGAACACACACTATTAAAACACACACACAAAGCACAAAACAAATTCTATCTTCCTGGTGTTTACAAACTAAATTGCTCAGATTGCAACAAATTCTACATAGGCCAGACAGAACGTAGCTTCAGACAAAGATACATTGAACACACAAAGGCACTCCACTCCACTACAGACATCCTAAACGAACAGACGCAATTCAAATCACACGCATTATTCGAACATATCACACCTCACGCACACAACATCGATCTTTCAAAAATTGATTTCGTCGCCAACAACAAGACGGATAATACTACCAGTGGCAACCTCTGAAGAAGCTTTTTAAAAGTGAAAACCGGTTCAGGTTGTAAGGTAAATCTTTTACGTGTTTACCCATAAAAAGTTTTGTGTTCCGTGTCGTAGTGAAATAATTATATTTACTTAAGAAACAGACACGTCATGGACAACGAAATCCAAGAATATAATTACTGAATAAATATAGTGTGAGTGAGTGAGTGAGTGAGTGAGTGAGTGAGTGTGTGTGTGTGTGTGTGTGTGTGTGTGTGTGTGTGTGTGTGTGTGTGTGTGTGTGTGTGTGTGTGTGTGTGTGGACATATATTTTGACAAAAAATACAAAGGATTGATTTTACATGGCAAAACAAATATATTTTATGGAGGGAAGTCCTACGACCTAAGGAGCTAACGACTATGAAAGTTATCAGTCCTCAAATAAATCATAGAAAGCGTGAGTAGTTAAAATTATGTTCGTGTAGTAGTTTACCTTGTTGTAGCAACCATCAAGCAATCAGTATCTAACAAAATTATAAATTGCGTGATAATTAGTTCCTGTGATTATTAGAACTTATTTGTGATTGCCTCTGAGTTAAAAAAATTATAGGAAAAACAATTCTCCGGCAAGATAAACAAACAACGGCCTTAATTTTCAGAGAACACCCCGACTTTCAGATATCGCAATGGCTGCTCGTAGAACGCATTTGAATTCTCACAAGACCATGTTCTGTAATTCTTATTTTTTACATACTCGCTTTGTAAGTAAAACAACTGACATGCGCTTAAAATCCAGCGAGAATAATGCTGTCGTGTTTTCTTTATCTGGTTGACGGATTACGTTAATCCGGTGTGGGTATAACTTTAGCAAACTTTCAACTTTATGTACTCCATTCTGTGACATTAAATTCTAAATATAATCAGAATTTATTTGGTGTATTTATAAATGTACTTGAGTTTTTCGCTATAGGCAATAATAGCAAGAACACTCTTTATTAGAAATAAAAATTAGAAACTACATCAACAGGAAATTCAACTCACTTTAAAATATTTCGCAATATCTGATGTTTCAATTTTATTACGTACGTATTTTACTGACATACGTACGGGAGTTAACAGTAAGGCATGTGGGTGAAATGGCTTTTCTGCAATCAATTATATAAAACTATGTTACTCTGAGTATACTATGTATGTTCTGTTATTGTTTTACAAATGATTCTAAAACCATTGTTCCTCTTTATTACGTGTCTTCCAACAAATGTACCACCCACCTTAATTACAATATTACAATAGCGCTATTCAAATACAAAGTAAAAGTCAGATAACATCGTTTTCAATGCAGAAAGTTATTGTGATAAATCATTTTAATTCTCGGAACTCATCTTATCCCCTTTATGGCACTCTTCCGCAATTTACGTTGGGAGAATAACAACTACATTCGTGTTGCCAGAAGACGTTAGTGTTACAGTTTTGAAAAGTATGATGAGTTACAAACTAACCTCATTTTTCTGGAAATTACAGCTTTCTGCCGTTAAGAGATTACTGTATTTAACTGCTGCATTCAATGTTTTACATTTACAACGTGCATGGTTACTGTCTTCTTGGAATCAAAACTGTAATACGTGTTTGAAACAAAGTTTATGTTTTATACAGCTTTTTATACACTTTTCTGTCATTACACACTAGCTTTTGTCAGTTGAAGGTCTTTTGTTGATGACCTTTCTTCTTTAAAAATATTTATTGATGAAAGAAGGGAATTTAATTTGAACCCACACCTTGTCTTCATTTATACGAGAAAGTGTCTGATACAGTTTACACAGCCATTCTAAAGGACAATATTTGTAGAAGGGGTTACTCTAAACATCTTGTAGACGTTATAAAGAGTTTATACTATCGTACAAGATTACTATTGTCTTCAAAAGGGAATTTGAAAAACAAGGTATACATTAACGAAAGACTGTGCCAAGGCTGTAGCATATCTCAAGCATTGTTTAATGTCTATATTGCTGATACAGAGAAGGGAAAAATTTGAGTTGTGTGGTAAAGAAATAAAAATAAATAATAGTACACAGGTAAATACAATACTGTTTGCAGATGATCAAAACGATGAATACGAGATCTAGAAATTGATGTTGTAAGCATGTTGTAGCACAGTAAAGCTATTTGAATTCCAACATAAAAATTTCTATGCAGAATATAAAAACTATGGCATTTATGGGCAAATTCTCCTGCAAACTGATATTGTATTGAAAAATTAGAGTATGGAGGAGGTGTCTCTGACTTGGCTGTGACATCACTTATGATGTGGATTATGAAGTTAATCACAAGTTGACTATGTTTAGGTTAAATTTGTGACATATTTCGTGAAGCGTTCAGCGGAAAAAAAGGAAAGAGGCTTGGCTAAACTTTTATAGGTAACAGCTGTGCCAATGTTTTGTACAGTTCTGAACCGTGGATTTTTGTAATGAAACATTTGAGTAGGATACATTGCCGGAGATGAGTTTCCTACCATCTGTTAAAGGCTGCATACGAAGGGAGGTTAAATTTTACAATGAAGACATTCTCAAAGAGCTGAAGATTTTAACATCAAAATTGTATTGCAAGAAACAAAGAGAGTTGAAATGCTCATCTGAATAGGATGATTGATGGTATGATCTTTGGCAAAACAAGCCTATTAGACAAAGAAATATAGGAAGACTTAGGAAGCGTTGGTAGAGTATATGTATCACTTTGGGACCGCAACTGGTGATTTGCCTATCGACTGATGGAAGAAGGATAGCTTTACGTTATTGCTAAATATCTTTGGCTAGACATTGACGTTTGGTTTTTATGAAACTTTGGATAATGCGCAGCGTGGAGACGAAAATGTACAGGTGATCCACAGCTACCACACAGCTATGAGCACAGACGTAGATTCTGCGGAATTTCTTATCATCTCATAGTTGTCTTAGAGATTATTAGTTTATAATTTTAAAATTTTTAGTTAACAAAATTTTAGTTTCATATACACTTTTAACTCAAAAATGATAACTTATGTTCATATGTAAAACGCAATTTTGTTGTTTATCTCTAATAAAACAACATTAATTGTATTATATTACTTTTATATTTACCGTTTCATTTCTGTTCTTATTCAACATTTGTTTATAAAATTGTTAATGATAATAGATTGGAAATTAGGGTTTAAAGTTGATACGTCGCTAACTTAATTTTCTCAATAATTTTTAAAATCTCGTTTTACTCAACATCATAGTTTTCCTAAAACATTCTACATTATACTACATTAAACAGTCTGTAACAGTAATTGGTTCATGCAACTACGTTAAGGTAATCATATCTAAAGTTAAATACACGGAATTAGAACACTGCATCTTAGGTAATGTTTCAATCCTATGCAGCTTGCTGCCGTACTGCATTAATAACGGTTGTAAGATATTTGAAATCCGGTAAGCCCATTGTTTTGGATAATCTGAAATCTGTCTGCTTAACAATGAAGTGATTAACTGTACAAAGTGAAGCAGATGGAGGCAATTTTGCTGACTACGTTAAGAAAAACTTAAAAGAACCCACATATAAGTTTATCAGCTGTGAGTCTGATTCAGTGATCTTGCTGTTGGTTATAGTTTACAAATACTTGTAACATCAGGATGCTTGAAATTCAGCGTTTACTTTATTCGTTAGTAATATATGAATAATTGTATCTACATGCATAAAACATACAATAAGGCGTACGGCATACAATGAGAATTTAAATAAGTTCACAAATATTTTATTGCCACGAAACAGAAACATTTAGGTAGCAAGTATATCATTTTTCTCGGTTTTGGTAAATGAATAATTAGAAATAATACCCATAAATTATTAAGTAATGCAATTAATCAATTCCTTTGTAAGTAACTTGTTCAGTTTCCTGCAGGTCCCCTATGTAATAATTTCAAATAAACACACTGCGAGTAGGTTTATTTTCACCTGACGCACGTTTCACAGAAATTATTCTTTATCTTCAGAGATTTGATTGAATTGTTATTGCATGTTTCGCTTACAATTAACCAATTGTATCACATCAATCAAAGATATAACGAAATATTATTTTAATGTAACCATCAACGAGAGATGCAAGCTGTCGGTTTTAACTCGACCTTTTTGGATTTCTCTGAAGTGTGCCTATTATTTTGAGAGTGCCTTGCTATTAAAAATGAATGCATCAACCAATTTTCTTCAAGTTTAACATGCTGCCCACACTTATACCACAGAAAACCCTTATTTTTAGGTTTAGTAGCTTTGAAACTTTAATAGGTATTTTATTTTATTTTAAGTCAACACATTTTTATTTAGAGTAGTAAATTTATAAGCACGTCAACAGTTTATTTAGAGTAAAGAATTAAATTATAAATATGTTTTCTTTTGTAAAATTAATAAGTTGAAGTTCTTTCAAAAGTTATCTGAGTTACAAGTGAGTTATTTACGTACTTAACAGATATTAAATTGGTATCGTAATAGAAATAAATAGTTTAATTAACAATTATATATTAGTATTACTCAACATAATCAAAATATTTATAAGACAATGTATATTTTACATATTTCTTATAAACATACAAAACTAAAAATATTTTAACTGAACTGTGATGAAGGTTATTCAGTTTTTATGAAATACTGTACGTAATTAAGGCATTCAATCAGTACTAGAAGTAAACTTAATTTAAAAAAAAGAATTTTATAACACTTTATAAAATAGTGTATTTGTAAGGTATACGTTGAATTATAGACAAATAAATGTGCAATAATTAACTACGGAAACATAAAAAAGAGATAATGTACAGAACTCTTGAAGTTTTAAAAGGAAATCCATGTAGGACTCACATTTTAAGGAAATCTATAATAACGCTACTTTAGGAAGCATTAGTTTAATCAAAGCACGTACATAAAGACTTTTGAGAATAATAAGCAAACTTAAAAGTTCTTTTTTTTGTATAATTCTCGTGTAGAAGACATGCACAAATAGCAGATCTGAGATAAACCGATTATACTTTGAAACGAAATCTAAAAAATTTTTTTTTTTGCTCTCAGGGGATAGTTTGAAATTTTTTAATCGTTTCTGTCAAAATCAATATTGTGAGTACAAAAAAACCATACTAGCAGTAAATGTAAGGACGTTTTAATTAACTGTGCCAAATAGCATACATTTATAGATAATATTAAGTAAAATACAAAATTAATTATATCACATATGCGAATATTATAACCACAACTAGTAATATTTACGTGAAAGTTTTTAATAGCAACACGAAATATATTTTACGATATTTTTTGTCATATTCAACACATTAACGATGTTTTGAATATTAATTCTACTAAGCACACATGTGAACTGTGACATTATTTTTACACACGGTCGCTCTCTGTAAGAGACAAACTTAAGTGTTTCATTTAGATTGCAGTAACACACTACTGTTGAGTGAGGTTAAGTGATGCGTAACATGCAGATACAATACAACCGTATCTATTTACACAGCACATGTGCTGTTGCATTCGACTAGAAATAATGTTTTCAGTGCAACTCGACACAGGATAGTGGATAACAATAAACTGTTTCGCAGAAGTGCATATACATGCTGAATGTACAGATATTAACAACACTGGCGGCTTAATAAATTGCCTAAAACATTCACGGTGATAGTCTCAAATCGACTGTGTGTAACATGACCTGTACAAAATCGTAAATGACTTGACCATGGAGCAGTATGTAACAAGGAATGACAGTCGATTACACATATGACATCAACATAATTGGAAAGACAAAGCAATCAGTCAGAGTTATATACAAATAATAAGAACATTAAAAATTAATGTTAAAAAACCAACACAATTGAAATGAGAACGGAAAGAATACTGGGTAAGAACTTTAACATCGGAGGTGACACTATCGAGATTTTCCGAATTTTGACTACCAGTACAGCAAGCTAAACGATATTAGTTTTCCACAAGATAAGAGAAAAAGATGTAAGGTTAGCAGACGACGTATTACCTCAAATTGTTTACGGGTCCTAGATTACTCAAATCGAATACTCATAACATAGAAAATGTAGTGTAAGTCAGCTATTCGGAAATACCGTTTAACGCGATTGCGAAATGCGACCTATCGTCACAAGTGAACACAAAACTTTGGCGATACAAGGAAAAGCGAAGAGATGCTGCTGGATATGTTTTTGGACCGAGAATAGTCTTTGTCCTATTTGGGGATAAGAATACCGATGCAAATCATTCCTGGTTTAATCACGAACTGAGACAACCGTATGATGAATTTTAGACATTATTAGTAGAACGTATAAGCTATAAGTTATGTACAACACCTAAAGCGAGAGAATAACCTGCCAGTAGTCACAAACATACTAAGGACAGATGAGGGCAGTAGACGAAGGGAAACACCGATGAGCCGCTGGTGAGACAATTTTAAGTGCAATTCTGCCCATTTTCTGTGGATTAAAAAACGGCAAGATTTTGGGTCGTTAAAGGTTGGATGAGGTCAAAGTTCATGACTTTATTATCGCGGGAAGGAAAGGAACTTTCAATACACATACAATTGCGAGTAGGCTATGCAGTCACAAAATCTTTGAATATTGTCATTAACAAAAGTACTGTCCTTCTGTGAGCGTCTTGAAGACATACAGTTTTTAAGTCAACATTTTCTCGAATATAGTTGTATTTGCAGTTAATTTAATTTAATAGAAATAAGAACCTGTAATTGAAATGTTTCTATAAAGCAAGATTATTAAAACTCGAAATGTAGTTTTTGATATAGCATGGCTACGTCCATTATGCTTGATTTAAGCTTTGGTATTGATGTTGTAAATTATCACTAATAACGAAAATCTGGTTTTGTGTAAGAGGATTCAAAACACTAGATACTGAGAATTAGGCATTACATACTAACGTATGCGAGCATACGATTGAATAAATAATTAATTTTATTCAATAATAAAAAAAAATAATAATTTTTATATTTCAAGGAAGCATCTATACAAAATTCTGAACAAATGCTTTTTCTACAAATTTTGTTTTATTAGTGCGCATAATATTCAAACATTAAGGTTTGAATTAATTTCTTGTTAGATACGCTTTACTTTTATATTTTTAAGTTGCTTATTGCGAGTTATATTTGTATTACAATTAGTTAAGAGACAAATGACCTTAAAACTTGGTGCTATTTAGTGTGTGTTAATTCGGTTGCTAATTAATTGCCTGCAGATAATTTGTGAAATAATTGCAATCTGCACCATCAGCTTATCATAACACCTACAGGTAGTCTAGTCATTATGCCAACCACTAATTGCTAAACCTGTTAGTAAATATAATGAATAATAAATTCATATAATACCCCTGTCTTATCCAAATTAAGGATCTTGTTTTAGCCATTCTGAGAACACACTATATGGTCTACTGTAATTTGAAGCAATCCATGCAATAATGTATTTTACAAATTTAAAATCAACATTTAACACATTGAAAATGATTACTAATGTTCTGCAATTAATTAATTATAAAACAAATATGTAACACATTTTTAAAATTTGAAATGAAACAGAAGAAAATGTGAACGGGAGAATAGTGATGTGACAGAATTATTATTAAGAAGGGGTAAATTAAGATCATACAAGGCCATAAAGAAAATGTCACTGTATTAGAATAACATAATTCGCGTCATATAATATTAACGCATGCTCTTCTTATGGACGTATTCTTGTGATTCCTGTACTGAGAAAAGAAAAATGTTAGATTTAAAATACTTTAATTTTTATGAGAATGGAAAACGTTTAAATTCCACTTTTACTTTCGTATACAGTAGAAACAGGTACACAAGTATGATGCATTTTGTAAATTCATAATATAATTATGAATACAATTATTATATTACAATTATTTTATAGTTTCACAATTTTTAAAAATGCACTAATAAAATACGTCAACGTATCATTACAAACAGTTTATTTGTAAAGTGTTAGTCACTTTCTATCTGGCAGATAGGAAAGATATAATGCGTTTGTATAAAGTAAAATAAAGACGACGTTAAGAAAACAACAGAGACGTAATCGTGTCTTCTCTAAAACAACAACAAAGATTTGGCCTCATGAACTAGTGTAATTGATTTTTCAAGAATTGATTACAGTATAAAGGTAAACATTTTCTAATATTTTCTTTCTAGAGGTGGTTTTTTTCTTTATTGATTTTAACTTTTCTTATGTGATTAGCTGTTTACCTAAAATCTTGTTTCACGTCTAACTGTTATGGACTTTTATATAAAGTTTATAGCCTTTGATATTAAGTTACTTAGACAAGGTTAAAAGTTGTTCAAACTGTATTAGTCACGGGTAATAATCAGGCAAAACTGCTATCACCGCTTTCCGTACCCTAGCTTCCAACACCTACACTCTGCAAGTAACATCATTTAAGATTGCTTCTATCCTTTAAGATAAAATCCACTTCTTCTATACCCGATCTTCTGGATCTTCCTCGTGAATCGATTTTCTTCAATACCTAAGACGTGTCCAGTCGGCTTTGGCATTGTGCACTTTTTACGTTAATCACAAATACCGGGCTTTCTCAATCAGACTAAAAAAATTCTCTGCAGTCTCTTCCTTATTTCTGCGTTCCCTATTCTGTCTCTTCTTGTGAGTACAGCTTGAGTTTCTCATATGTCTCTTACGGAAAGAACTAATAATTTGGCTTTCAAAGCAAAAATATACATAAGTAAGTAATGATTTTATATATATATATATATTGCAGCAGAACACAGGATGATGAGCCGTATCTAATCTAACCGTATCTAAGCACGGATGACGAACATTGTACAGGATTAAAATGGTTTTATGCAATTTTTTGTCTTTTAACCGTACGTTTTGTATTTAGCAATGGATAAGAATGTAGGTTATATCAAATTCTTCATAAAAATGTTTTCTTTATTGTCATGTACTTTTTGTGTGAATTTGTGCGCGTGTGATAACTTGTGTTCGCTATATCTTCCGCGGTAATCAACCCATCGATGTGAAGCTTTGACGGTGGATTGTTTTTGTAAATAGCTACAATTCTTATTTACTCTGAGGTTTACAACTATTTTATAAATATGTTTTTTTTTGTAAGGAAAAACTCAATTTGTAACGCTTATCATTAATAGGGTAATAAAATTCGTAGATAAAATCAAGGCAAGCTCTTGCGGATTTATACAAACTTTTGCAGGAAAGCCTTATATTTGTTGCAATCATCAACCATGTGACCTGGGTTTAACCAATCGGAAGACACTAATTTCAGTAACATTCGTACTCTGTAAACTAAGAATCGCTACAGTTCTTCGATTGGAGTTGCAGAGTGAAGTTGTGTCTGTCGTCGAGAATTTTGCTCGTACGTACATAGAAATATCTTAACTTCTACGCGAAGCTTTGCGTAAAGAACCAAGCGGGTTAACAACCTAAGTAAAAATTATATTAGATTAAAGTGTTTTTCGCGTTAGTTTAAGATAGTCCGCATAGGGAAATATTAAAAACACTTCAAGGTTTTTCGGAAGGTGTACGCCAAATACACCGCTTCTTTAGTAAATACCCGTAATCACCCTGAGATTAATAATAAAAAAGAACGTGTAAATAAATAATAACTGTTTCGAGTAAGAACGATAATTATTGTGAGCGTAACAACTTTGTGAAAGTCTAATTGGTGTTAGCAGTTCAACGGAATCATCAACGAGCCGTATCGAAGTATCGCCGCTGGAGCAACCCGCCGACGAAGAGGACGCCAGGACGAAGAAGACGCCAGGACCAAGAGGACGCCAGGAAGGAGAGCGACGCCGAAGAAGAGGACGCCAGGACGGGAGCGACGATCATAAGAGGAGGAACGCACATACGGAGGACGTATCAGCAAGTGCACGGAGATCATCAAACAAGTAAAACCCATATAAAATCGAACTATATAAACTATTATTTCAAAATATAAACTGCATGACAATTTGTAATATAATATACATCATAAAACCAATTGTCTTGTGTATAATAAATAATTTTTCATCACCTCCATTATAGACTCGTTTGTAATTTCTGCACACACACACACACACACACACACACACACACACACACACACACACACACTATATCCTTTGCGATAATTAAATCTGTATCGTTGCATAAGGATATTTGGCGCTGGCCAACGTTGAGCTCGATTTTTGTAGTAGTTTAAAAAAATATTATTTGAGTGTGTATACACTAAATTCATTGAACTATTTGTGTCTGTTGTTATATCTGTAAGCAGAGAGTGTATATAAAATTTTGAATATTCTCTGTTATCAAATTTTTGAACAATAGTAGTAATTGTGTTTCTAAGGAGGTTGAATCATTATTTGTACTTGTGCTAGAGTAAGTTTGTGTGCATTTGATTGAGATACTTGACTCTAATAATTAACAACATATAAACTGACCGTTATTCGTAATAATAAATATTAATAAGAGTGCCGTCTCAATATAAAGAAACTATAATATTTGTAAAATTTATAAAATAATCAATCAATATGGCCGAAGGACTCGAATTTCAGAATACTTAACGGCAATCCTATCTAATATGCAGAAAATGTCTGATGAAAATGAAACAAATTTGCAGAAAATGTCTGATGAAAATAAAGCAAATATGCAGAAAATGTCAGACGAAGCAGAAAAACAAAATAAGTCACTCCACGATGAGAATAAAAGAATCTATACAGCCGTTCATGACCAGGCTAAACAAAGTAAACAGCTATTAGAGTCAACGGAGAAACGTATAGGCGAGAAAGTAGAAGTAATTCGCAGTAATATTGAGACCGCTCTAGAAGCGAATAACTCTCGCATTAGCGACTGTGAAGCCAAATCCACTGGAATAGAGGAAAGAGTGGTTCAACATACGTCAACGGTAAGTGAGCTCGTAGCTGAATAAGATCAGCGGATACAGGAGCTGGAACAACAGCTGACCCGACTCCAAAGTACCTCGACACCAGCGAACCAGACCGCGTCCATCTATAGGACTTTAGACGAGACCAATTCGCAGTTAAAATTCTTCGATAGGGATACCGAGAATCCACTTCATTTCCTTAAGAATAGCCAGAGAGACATGGAAGCAATAGGTGACAGACTGAGTGAGATGGATAAGATAAACTATGTTGTAAGAAGATTGAAAGGTACCGCAGTTGAGTGGTTCACTATCGTACAGGATAAGATAGTTACATATCAAGATCTGGTGCAACACTTTCGGGCTAGATACTGGAACAGCGAGATACAGAGAAAGATACGTGTACAGCTAGACTTTGGTAGATATTCTAGTTTGAAAGGCTCCAAAGAAAATTTAATTCAACTAATATCCCGAGCAAAATATCTGGAACCAGAAATATCAGAACCGGAAATTTTAAATAAATTAGCTCATCATTTCGGATGCGGAATTCAAATCGCGGTAATTACGCAAGGGATTAAATCATTAGAGGCTAACTACCCTATTGTTAACTAAGTGCGATAATGTTGATAACCAATTTAGTGGTAATAATAATAGTGAACCAGCTCGTAAACAATTTCAATCACAACCAAAACAAAAACAACAACAACAACAACAACAATTTAGAAACAAACCGAATTTTCAAAGTTTCAATCAAAGTAATATATCGGCAATTACCGAAACAAATACAAGCGAAGAGCAGCCAAAAAACGAGTAAGGTTGCACGGAGTGGATCCGTGCGGTAAACTAAAAAATGTAAATAAAAATACGGATAAAAGTACAAGTAAATCATACCATAACAAACGGCAGTATCAAAAATCAGATATTAGCAATATTATTGATTAGAAAGTATACATCGCATCTGGCCTATATCCTGTAGATGTTAGAGATGAATTAATATATAATAATTGTGTTGATGATGATGTGGAAAATGTTAGAAGTAAGGATGCTAATGACATTATTGTGAGCGCGAAAGTTAATGGTTGTGTCGGAAATGTGTTATTCGATAATGGGGCTCAAGTGTCCCTAATCAATGAGACATTTATTAACAAAGATAAACACCAATTTAAAAAAAACACCGATCTTACCCGTCAACAATACAATGGTCACTACGGCAATTGACGACTCACAAACTCTTTGTAAGCAAGCACTTATCACAAATTGTTCACAAGGTATGGAAATGGAAGTACCTGTTCTTATAGTCATAGGTCTAGTTTATGACGTCATATTAGGCTCTGACACGTTAAGAAAAATACACGCCACAATTGATTTTAATAACAAAATGCTAAATTGCATAATTCAAAATAAACAATATACAATTAATCTGGGTCGTACACACAGTGCTATAAGTCAACGCGAGCAGAATATTTATCAACAGAGACCAGCTGTTAATCGCGTAGATAAGATAGCGAATAACGGGGAAGCGCCCGGTAGTAATATAACAGCAACTCAACAAAAACAATTAAATTAGATTTTAAATAAATGTAATTCGATTTTCAAAAACCAGCACACCATTACCAACGTATTTGAACATAAAATACAGGTTAACGATGAGAATAAGTTTATAAGGAAGACATATCCGATCCCGTTACATTATCAGCAACAAGTTGAAGAAGAAATAAGTAAAATGTTAGATAATAATATTATTGAACGAGCGGATAGTAATTTTCTAAATCCTATGGTTGTCGTTAAGAAAAAGAATAATGATATCCGCATTTGTTTAGATATGCGAAATCTTAATACCATAACACAAAAGTGTTACGATTGTGCTCCCAATGCTGAAAATTTATTTGTCAAGGGGTCAAATACATAAATACATGTCGCGTCTGGACCTAAAAAGTGGGTTTTGGCAGATCCCATTAGCCAAAGAATGCAGGGAAGTTCACAGCATTTTTATATAAAAACAAATGTTACCAGTTTAAGATAGTGCCTTTCGGATTGGTGACCAGCCTTGCCGCTATGGTTAAGTGCCTTGAAGTGGCATTAAAATTAATTGGCATCCGGTCTTAGGACCGGAGGTCGATGATTTTGTAAGTGTGTTTGTGGATGCCATACTCATTATATCGAAGTCGTTTGAGGAACATATGCATCACTTGGATATCGTTTTCCGCAAGTTAAGAGATGCGAATCTTGCACTTAACTTAGACAAATCTGAATTTGGAAAGTCCCAAATAAAATTCCTGGGGCATATTATTTCTGAGAATGGGGTGAGTACCGATCCGAAGAAAATACAAGCCATTATGGAATTTCCAAATCCAAAGAAAGCAAAGGATATCAGGGCGTTCCTTGGATTTACCGGGTATTTTCGTCGTTTCACTCCGGAATATTCTCAAACCATAGAACCGCTGCTGCAAATGTTGAGGAAAAACACCAAATGGAGATGGAAAGAGCGATATGAGACAGATTTCAACACTACAAAAGAATTATGCAGTAAGAACTTACATGTACTCCACCCGGAAAAAGAAGGGACGTATGTTCTAAATTGTGATGCTTCGGACTACGCGATCGGCGGAGTATTACATCAACGTCATAATAAAGGTGAACATAGGGTTATCGCCCACGTAAGTAGATCATCAAAAGGGGCGGAGAAGAATTACTTTACGTCTGAGAAGGAGATTCTCGCAATTGTTTATTGCATCAGTAAATTTAGATATTACCTTGTAGGTCAACACTTTGAAATTCTATCAGACAATCAGGCTTTATCTTTCATGCTAAAATGTAAACTTGCAAATCCGCGTATATCGCGTTGGATCATGGCGATCCAAGAATACGATTTTATTATAAAATATTGTAAAGCCAGTGAAAATAAAACAGCTGATACTCTAAATAGATATCCCCCCGTCATCGAAGAACAGTACTCTTCGACCAGGAATGAAATTCAATTTCTAGCAGTTACATATCATTACCAGATGAATTGAAAAATAAATTGAAATTTGTAAGTATTGAACAACAGCGGGATGCGAAATTAAGAAAAATCAGCGAGAAGGTTATTTCATTTAGGTTATGAAGAAAGAAAAAAAAAATGTGTATTCCATGTAACAAATTTTTTTTTACATGTGGGGGGGGAGTTAATCCTGCAGCAGAACACAGGATGATGAGCGATGTTAACCGTATCTAAGCATGGATGACGAACATTTTCAGGTTTAAAATGGTTTTTTGCAATTTTTTGTCTTTAAACCGTAACTTTTGTATTTAGCAATGGATAAGAATGTAGGCTATATCAAATTTTTCATAAAAATGTGTTCTTTATTGTCATGTTCTTTTTGTGTGAATTTGTGCGCGTGTGATAACTTGTGTTCGCTATATCTTTCGCGGTAATCAACCCATCGACGTGAAGCTTTGACGGTGGATTGTTTTTGTAAATAGCTACAATTCTTATTTACTCTGAGGTTTATATATATCGTTTATATAATAATCTGTATCGTTGCAATATGTATGTTGTACACATGATGTATATATATATATATATAATGTTATATATATTGCAACGGTTCAAGTTTTATTTTAACTAATAAGGATATTGTGAGTGCATAAAAATTACAAATACGTCTATTATGGAGGAGATGAAAAATTATTTATTACACACAAGAATATAGTGTTTTAAGATGTATATTGTATTACAACTTGTCATGCATTTATATGTGGAATAATAGTTTATATTGTTCGATAATATATCGATTTTACTTGGTTGATGATAGGTCTGTGCGATCCTCTTCTTCCTATAGTCGCTTCCGTCCTGGCGTCCTCTTCTTCAGCCTCACACTCCTTCCTGGCGTCCTCTTCGTCTGGTCGTCCTCTTCTACGGCGGGTTACTCCAGCGGCGATCTTTCGATTAGTCTCGTTGGTGTTTATGTCTAACTGTTAACATCAATCAGACTCTTCACAATTGTTAAACTCACAATGATTATTGTTTTACTCGAATAGTTTATTATTAATTGATACGTAAAGTCTATCACTCTCAGGGTGAATATGGGTATTATTCGAAATGCGGTGTATTAGTCGTACACCTTCCATGATCGCTTGAAGTGTCTTCAATTCCCTGTGCGGATATCTACACGAAAAGACACTATAATATACTATAAATTTTACTTAAATAATTACCCACTCGGTTCTATACGCTGAACTTCGTAAAGAATACCAAGGTTTATTTTAAGTTAGTTTTTGTTATGGTCGTACGAGAAAAACTCTCTAACGCCGAGCACAACTTCACCTTGCAGATGCTACAGACGAACTCTGTCCATCCATACTCTACGGAGTAGGAATATTACTAAATTTAGTGTCTTCCTATTGGTTAAACCCAAGTCAAATGATTGATGCTTTTAACAGATATACAGTTTTCCAGAAAACGTTTGTATAAATATGCACTAGCTTGCATTGAATTTATCTACAATTTTTATTACCCTATTAATGATAAGTGTTTCAAATTGAGTTTTTCCTACTTAAAAAGCCATATTTCTAAAATAGTTATGAACCTCAGAGTACACACAAATTGAAGCTATTTACATAAATAACCCATTGTCAAAGTTTCACACCGATCGGTTAATTACCGCAGAAGATATAGCGAACACAAGTTATCACACCCGCACATGCGCAAAAATTATCTCAAAAAATACATGACAATAAAGAACACTTTTTTATGAAGAATTTGGTATACCCTACATGATTATCCATTTCTGAATACAAAACTTATGGCTAAAAGAAAAAATATTACATAAAACCAATTTAAACATGAAAATGCTCGTCATCCATGTGACTAGATACAAACAACATAGCTTATCATCCTATGTTCCGTTGCAATATATATATATATATATATATATATATATACTGATTATATAATATATGTTCTTACGTTCTATATACGTTACCTGGTAAAAAATTAGAACCAGACAGAAGAACGGCATTTTCTTTAGTTAATTATTGAAGAATTGAGATTATGAGTTTTCTTAAGAATATAGTAGACGTTTTACTATTAATTTGTAGCTGGTGACTTACGTCGCGTAGAGTGGTTAGTGGGGATAATGCTTATGGGAATGAGAAAGTGAGAAGCACTTATTACAAAAATAGCAATTTTTTACAAGTTTCTTTTATAATTACAAATGTTACTTAGATGTAACAGCTAGTTCGTGGTTTCCTATTCCACATGATTTAGCAAGTTAATTAAATTTTAAATTGTACTAGAATTATTTATTTAGGAAGAAAATTGGCTTGCCTTTTCTTTCCTTGAGAAACAACTTGGATTTAGTTGAAGTAGGCCTACTCTAAATTATTAAAAACCTCTAAATTAAAACTAGAACAATCAAACAAACTGGAGAAGAAATGCTGTGTTTTTTTTAACTTTTTTGATTGCAAAATATTTTTCTACTAACAGAGGAGTATAAATTGTGTCATCCACGTAGTTAGTTAAAGCTAACGATTTACGGATCAACAAGCAATTGCGATGTTGTTATTTTGTCTCTGTAGTGTGCTAAACGCGTGCCCGACATTGTATGCAACTGATGAAGGTATTCAATTTTGATATCGCAATGTGATAAGTTTGATGTCTAGTTTAGTGTGCCTTTAAATATGCGTCAGAGTAGAGAAATTTAGCAAACAAATAATATGTTAATTCAGTTTTAAGCTTTATACACTATTTTTAATGTATCTAACAACAAGTAAATCATAACAAAATTAATATTTTTTCTCCTTCTGATAAGACATTTCGAGTTTTTGTACAAAATGTTAAATTATATTTGACTAAATTTTGTGCAACTATGTCACCGAAAATAAAATGTGTTTCGAAATTCCACACTACATTAAAGAGTAAAAGTACGTAAGTAGGCCTACATTCATTGAACATACAGTATGTGGACATCCAGATTTTATATCTAGCATTTTATATGGCACTGATAGAAAAGAATAAAAATAGAGTATATATTCCTTTATCGACAATAAATGTAAATTGTTAGGTGAAATTTACATTCACACTGTATGAGCAAACAATTCTTCTTCTTCTTCTTAGTCATCCTCTTCTACACGTCGGGTGTCGAGGTGTCTAAGAGGTCTCTCCATCTCGTCCTCTCTAGTGCCAACACCCAGGCACAGGCTCAAACTGTTTCTCTGCATTCTACACCTTCTTGATGTTATCTACCCATTTCCTTCTGGGCCGTCCTCGTCCTCTTCTGCCTTCTGGTTTGAATCCCATGCTCGTCAAGGGTACCTTTCCCCATTCATCTGCTTACAGACGTAGCGAAACCGACGCAGTTGCGAGCTTTCAATTTTATCATTTAAAGAGAATATCTTACAATCCGGATACTAATATTTTGCACTCTATTTCTACGAGTTTTCTTCTGAATTCTTCTCAGTAATCTCATATTCATTGCTTGTATTCTTTTTGTATGTCTGTTATTTGGAGTCCATGACTCGAAACTGCAAGTCAATGTTGGAGCATATACCGATTTTTATACTGCCAGTTTGGTTTTCTAAAACACTTCGCAATTTCTCAGAAACTTCGTGTTGATAGCACGTAAACCTTGCTTGCAACTGAGATCCTCATGTCCAATTCTTAACTCAATTGTGCCATCCTCACTGAAAACCTTCCTTCCTATGCAATCCTGCGTATTGCTTATAACTGTTCTGTGTTGTATTTCTTTCCTACTAATTATCATTGTCTTGGTGGAGCTAAAAATCATATTTTCCTCCTCGTAAACAATTACTAATTCTAAAATACTTATTCATTATATTATCAACACTCTGCACATAAATATTAAGTGTATACGGAAATATTTTATCTGAACACAAGTAAAAATATTACACAAATGAATTTTGCCGGAAGAAAAACTACTGCAGGTTTGTCGACTAAACTGCAACACACCCAGTTTCATCACGACATTGTTTCTACATTCTCTACATACACATACCTATGTCACTATAGTCGTAGTACCTAAATAGACTATAGTTAGTACCTAAATACTAAACAATACTTCTGACAGTACTAAGTCCTTTTGCTATTAAGTCAAACCCAGCGAATAAACATTAAGAATAAGTGACAGTCATTTACAGTTAACAAATGTCTGAACTTGCGTTCTGTTTTTATTGGACTGCTGCTAAGTCATTATGTCCGCAGTATCGGTTTATCATGTAGCCACACAAGAGAAAATTTATAACACAACAGTAAAACTAGATCTACTGAACATAAGTATGTACATTGAGTTGAAGTAATGTTATAAGCTATTCTATCATGAACATTGCATGCATTGTAATCTTACAGCACTGGAATAAATGATTGATCTCCAAATAAATAGAATTGATAACTTTTAACATTTTTTGAACAAAATAAAA
The DNA here is from genome assembly GCA_034769895.1 of Magicicada septendecula. Classification (NCBI taxonomy): domain Eukaryota; kingdom Metazoa; phylum Arthropoda; class Insecta; order Hemiptera; family Cicadidae; genus Magicicada; species Magicicada septendecula. Next base: position 354,321,657 of record CM068371.1, on the reverse strand, counting down.
CTTATTTTACAGGAGTTTTTATACCAAACATTATTCAGTAAGCAAAATAACCAGTAAACATTTTGAGTATTTTAAAGACATTATTAACAATAACTACTCAACGATTACTTAATTTTACGAATCGAATTACAGTAGACTAAGATTGTGAAACGGACGATACTTTTCCGACATATGTAACTGAGTGAGTCATTACAATAAGGTAATTTGTTAGAAATTTATAATTTTATAATTTTTCTCATGAAATTTTGGTAATCTTTATTTTTCTACGTTCAAAATAAATTTCCCCTACACTTATAGTATCAGTGATCAGTCGGTTTTGGTAATACAGCAGCGATGAAAATTACTTTGATTATATTTCCAATGAAACTACTCTTGGTAGTTTCAAACAAATTTCTAGCAAAGTTGGACGAATGATTTTTCAGATATTCAGCGACTATATTCCCTTTATTAAAGTGTAATTAATTAAAATTAATTAAAACGGAGAAAAAGATGGCTGTCTTTACCGGTAACTTTGTTAATCTATTTGCCATAGCCAATCAACTTCCCATTAACATGGAAGTAAACATTTTACTTTCAATGAATCAACGTTTACCATTCCGTTGGGCACCACGTTTATAAACGACCGTACGCTTAGCATTGTACGAATAATCACACCTAGATAAATCATGTATATACATTACTAAAACTGAATATTACTCCGTTTTCACTTCCATAAGAAATAACGTTCGAATATTAATATTTAATCGACATATTAACCACGCTTCTCTGTATCAATCACAATGAAAATGCAGTTCTATGCAAACAATACTAAACAATACTTCTGACAGTACTAAGTCCTTTTGCTATTAAGTCAAACCCAGCGAATAAACATTAAGAATAAGTGACAGTCATTTACAGTTAACAAATGTCTGAACTTGCGTTCTGTTTTTATTGAACTGCTGCTAAGTCATTATGTCCGCAGTATCGGTTTATCATGTAGCCACACCAGAGAAAATTTATAACACAACAGTAAAACTAGATCTACTGAACATAAGTATGTACATTGAGTTGAATAAAACATAATTGTAAGTTGTTATAGAGAGCTGAAAGGTTTAAACTTATGAAATAAACTACGGTTTTTAATTGTGAGCTGTTTCTACGTCATAATATTATACATCCAGTTGTTTTGTTTAATTTCCTCTGAAATAAGTGCTCAATACAATAAAATACAGTTTTGTAGAATTTTATTGCAACTTACATACTTAAACACAATTTGCAATTACTTTTCTTCACGGCGATGATGAAAATAGAATACACAATAGCTTGTGTATAAATAGTGATAACTCATTGCATAACACTAAGACCTGTCAATCAATGGCGTGTTCAAGTAGATTCATAAACCGTCGTTACTTACAAAGATGTGGCAAGAAGCTTAGGCCGCATGTCAAAAATGACTTGGAATTATAATTATTTTATTAAATTTGCTTTGTATCAGCTATCTAGTAAATGTATAACAAGTTGTCAATTCTAAATTTTGCTTTATTTTTATATCGTTACCAGTCACACCAAGCTCAAGATTGATAGCCTATTTCACATTTAGAATTCTCGATTTAGATTTCTGAGATTATTATTCTATATGTTTATTTAATTTATTTTATCATCTAATTAGAAAAAGGACATCAGTGTTGTTCATACTCAAGGGTGTGTCTAGTTTACGGTGTATTGTTCATGTCGATTTACATACTCCTGTAAATATACATATTGTCGTAATTAAGTAAATATGTGTATATGTTCAGATGTGTGTGTGTGTGTGTTGAACTGCTGTAAATTTGTATAGTACTTAAACCTTGTCAAGTTATTTGAATATTTTAAAGTTTGTAAAACTGATAGATTAGAAAGAAAGGCAAGAAGGTTTACAGCCATATTGAATTCCATCAAATTATGATATAATTAGAAAATATTTACGCATAATACGAGATATAATATACGAGAATGTGTTTGGATTCGTACTTTGAAAGTTCACAAATTTTCCAGTTGAACAGCGTCTAGTAATAATAATAATATAATACGATTTCCTTATTCTAAAGGCGTAAAACGTCTAACGTGTTTCAATTTTGATGCATAATATACAGTGGCGTAATGTACTTTTTGTAATTTGAACTCCAAAACTTTGATACGGTAAGAAGTACATAATTACAAATCACATTGTTCCTTTCAGCACAACATGTTACTCAAGGAAACGTGTTGTTCAATTAAATCATGTTGTTGTTGAATTTCTGTCTAGCAATTAGTTGACAAATATAAATTAGTTCGATGCTGGTCTTTTGGATTCAACTAGTAACCTATTCGTGTAATGAACAATAGTGTTCATTACAGTAACTTTTTTAATTTATCTAAATGTGGCAAAGGTTTGTCGATCATGCTGAATTTATTGTGTCACTCATACTGCCTATACTTGTTAAAAATGTACACAAAACAATTCTTTTTGTTTGTAAACAATGTATGTATTATTTAACTGTTGTGTATTGTATACTAAAACTTAACACAACACGTAAAGGGTAACTATGGCGCATGCGCTTCGCACTACTTCCCGCCGTACTAAAGCATTACATTGTACGTATAGCAAACCCAGTGTTGCTAACGGAGCGGCTGGTGTTCAGTCAACTAAATATGTTTTTGTTACACATATACCGTAATAAATATTTAATAACTGGTAACTGCGTAAATGAGCCTATAAACTGTCAGAACTCACTTCTTTAAGCTACAGGTTTTCATACAGAAATATATAATATAAAATACGTAAACACAATCTGTTTACAGCGTTAATAAGGAGAAAACATTTCGGAGTACACATAAATTCACACCACAACCAATTAGTCAAACCATCCAAAACTTTTAGTGCAATCCCTGAAACATCAAACGTATGGCTGCAAACGTATTTTGAAACCCTGAAAGAATTACACTGCATTTGTTATTATCCGCATTGAACATTGTTGTTCAGTACTATAATTACCTTGTTTTAAGAAACAAAAAATTAACACAATATTAACAGGATTTTGTTTTAAATTTTATTGTAGAAGAAATGAAAGCGTTTTATTAAATTCTCTACCTGCAACAACGAGTTTAATTAAAAATGAAAGTCACGTCTAGAGATGAAATTTATGGAAACGTATTGTTGTGTAGTCGTATACACAGACGGCTGCAGGTACGTAAGGGGTTCAGGTTTAATCAGATAAAGTATATTTGCACCTTAATTACCACAGGGTTTCCATTTTGTTCTAATCCCTTAGTTAAATGGAGACGTTAAGCTTCTACTCATACACTTTTTGTAGCCCCATTATTTTTAGTGGTAGCAGAAACTCGTAACATTTTTACAAACGTTATTACAAAAATATTGTATTCTCATTTTTACTTTATTAATTTTGATTTTTCTTACGGTTTATTAAAAAAATAAAAGTTTTAGTGACTGAAACAGACAGGTTAAGTCATTTTTAATATTCAACAAAACTATAAATGTATTACTGTGTAGTTTTTTCTACACGTACTATCAAATGTTGAATGCTCTAAAAGTCTAAACCAATTCTATTGTATCCTGAGTCCACCTGGAGAGTGAAAAACACGTATTGATATTATTATTATAGTGTGCCGGGAATTCACTTATTTATAGCTATTAAATCATAGTTGTTGTGCCGTATGCTGACCACATTGTCAATGTACCTGCTAAACAGATGAACATTGACATAGAGAGTGTAACACAACGAATTGATAATTAATAGCACACAGTAAATTACCTAAACTTAGGCAAATTATTCTGAACAGACTAATTGAAAAACCAACACACAATTAAATAAATGTTTACATAAAATATCGTACAAGTTTGGTAATTCCCAATGTCATCAGTATTTAAACAATATAATAATATATTATGTTGTATTTAATACAATATATAATAGTATTTAATAAATAATAATAACTTCTTGTTATGTGGTGTCACAGGCAGAGCCTGTTTCGGTTTCGTCACAATAAAATGACGATAACTATCAGAATATCTTGAGAAATATGTTACTGTTGACAAAGTACTAATAAAAGGATACTATAAAGTTACATACTATAAACAAGAACAATAATATGATGACAAATATATTTTATCTACTAACTTAAATGTTATCCTGCTTACTTAGTACGATAAATTATAAGGAACGATAAAATATATGATTCATGGAATAAAAAAATATTCTATTCTGTTATATGGAGTTTCTAGAAAATTTTCGGAGGAAATAAATTCTGCTACTTTGTAACGCGCGTGCTTGTACACACACATATGGACCCAGCACGCGCTAACACAGAATCCAATTTCCTATGTGTAGACTATGTTTTATTAATGTGGTTTCAGTAATCAGTGAAGCACCTATACACTTGTTTACTTGTTTTAAACTTGTTTTGTGGTCCTTATTTGTCAAGCGAGTACTTATGTGTCTGTGTAATGCATTTATGTATAAATCTAAAACTGATTCTTGAGCGTACCCGGATATGATGCCCGTGTATTTAGTGGGTGTCTTATAAATAAAGCCCGGATTCACGTTCAATTGCATCTTTTTTTTGCTAGTTCGTAAACGGCCAGTGACAAGTTATTTATCCGAATCGGGATGTGTAGGTCATTTTAACATACATTTTATTTTGCACAAAATTGCACGTTTTGGGGGTTGCATAAAATTGCACATTCTGTAGTTTTAATGCACAAATTTGCACATTTACCTGTTTTTCGAAAATCAGCTGCGCGATAGCCAAGCACGAAACATACACGCAGATCGTAAACAAAGTCGAGAACAAAATCAGCACGAAGAAATTCGTGGAACATCAAATGATGTAAACATGCAACAACCGAAGGAAATATACAAAAATTTTCACTCGCTCGGTTGCTAGTAAAGATGGCTCAACTGCCTCGTTCGTTCCTAGATATTTGAAGGAGCCGGGTTTATTCTTCCAAGAATTTTTGAATTACTCTATTTCCCCTTCTCACTGTTCTCTTCTCGGAGCGCAGTTTCGTTTAGTTTTCAGTTGTCTGCCTCTGGAATAGTACGTGTTTTTTCGTTTTGTGTGAATCTATTAATATGCCTAAAACGGCAAGCAGTTTCAGCTCCAAGATAAGAGGATGGATTGAAAAATATCCGGAGCTGAAAGCTGATGGGAAGACGACCTACTGTGTGCCCTGTGATAAGGCTGTAGGCAGCGAGAGAAAATCACAAGTTAATGCTCACTGCAAATCGAGTAATTAATGCTTTGAATTTTTCTCTCCTCGTGTTTTAGAGCTAAAAAGATTCTGGTTCTTTCAACTGTACGTTTTCATTTTTAATTCTGGTTTTTAACTACAGGTGGACACATACAGTGGAAAGATTCTAAAATACGAAAGAGTGGCCCCGTGCAATCTTTACTGGCAGAGTGCTCCCGCCGTACCAATAGCCGAGAAGAATTCATGATGGAATTGTGCTACGCTATGGTTGCTACTAATATCCCGTTCCTTAAGTTGCAGTCAACACCTTTTAAATCGTTTTTGAAAAAGTACACAAACAAAAAAATTCCTGATGAGAGCACACTCAGAAAGAACTATTTAAATATATGTTTCAATTCAACTACGTCAGAAATAAAAAAGAAAATTCAAGGTCATTTTCTTTACATAATGGTTGATGAAACTACTGATCCTAGGGGTAAATACATTTGTAGTTTAGTAATTGGCATTCTCCACCCAGAAGTTCTACCAACCCCATTTTTAATTTCAGTTAAAGAACTCGTGAAAATAATTCATGAAACTGTATCCCGTTTTATTAACGATAGTTTAATGAATTTTTTTGAAGAAACTACATTTCAAGATAAAATTTTCCTCTTCATGCTGCTCCTTACATGGTAAAAACTGGAACCACATTATAAGTGTTTTATTCAAAAATGATTCATTTAACGTGCATGGCACATGCCTTAAATCGTGAAGCTGAGAAAATTCGTAAAGTATTTCCTGACGTAAATAAATTGATAAATAATGGGAAAAATTTTCCTTAAAGCTCCCCATCGTGTATCAGTGTATCGAGATAAAATGGATTGTCCTCTTCCACCAGAACCTGTTATTACTAGGTGGGGAACATGGTTGGAAGCCGCGTTGTTTTATTCCGATAATTTTTCAAAATATAAGGAAGTTATTGCTGAACTTGAGGAAGATGCTCAATCTGTCACAAAAGTAAAGGCCATTTTAAAAACAACTTCCATTACTTCCGATTTAGCGTTTATTGGTGCTCACAATTCCACGCTTTCAGATTCAATTAAGAAACTTGAAGAAAGGAATCTTTCATTAAGTTCACAAATAGAAATTAAAGAAAAAACAGAAAACCAGCTTAAAATAATAAATAATGAATAAGTTTACTAATTTATAATAAATTCAAAAATGTCATTGAAAAAAATCCGGATTACAATACTTTAACAAAATATAAAACGCTCTTAATGGAATAGATGTTTCATTAGAAAAGGATCCAAAAATCCTAAACTGTTTCAAGCTGTGTCCAATGACAAGTGTTGATGTCGAGCGTGTATTTTCTCAACTCAAATATGTTTTAAGTGACCGACGATTTAGCTTTTGAGAAGATAATTTAGAAAAATACATTATTGTTAATTTTAAAAAAATGTTAAGCTACACTTTTTATTATTAATTTTAACGAAATGTTAAGCAAAAAACCTGAATATAAACTTAATAGTAAGTAAGTTAAAAATGTAAATTCGTGTTTATTAAAAATATTTTTAGTAACTTTATTTGGACTTTTGGACAAACGAAGTTTAGTAAACATTAATTCAACAGCCATCTGTTAGAAACAGGAATAAAAGTAAAATCTGAGAATATATACCTAACAAAGTGGTAAGTTGTAACGATTGGTATTTGTTGTTTTGTAGACAAAATTATTCTCCTCTTACTATGGTCTGAATCAGTAAGTTTTAAGATGAAAACTATTATTTCCATATTTTTAAGGACGTGGGACCAATGTCATGTTAGTTTAACTCAATTTTATGATTTGCATTTTATTTTGGATAATCTAAAATTTTTTCTGCACGATTTTGCACGATTTCTAGTTTTTATTGCACGTTCTGGAATTTTTTACTGCACGAAAATCCGGGCTTTAGTTACAAACAATTACATTTTAAACATAAGTTGATTTATTTCTGCACATATATATTCAAATCTGGTTAAAAACTGTGGTACAGTGGATTACCCTAAACGTTTTTAGAAGATAAACCACCAGGGTATAATGGGGAAGGCATTTCTGAATTGTAGTGATGACGATTGCAGATGTAAGAAACAGAGGCGAGAAAGGTAAAAAGAGATAGATGCAAAAAAAGAGAGTGAGAGAGAGAGAGAGAGAGAGAGAGAGAGAGAGAGAGAGAGAGAGAGAGAGAATCAGTATAAGTTGAGGTAGCATCTAATATGGGGTAGCCTATATTAGGCATGTGTTTTACAATACTTACAAACACGGAGAAAGAGTTTGTCGTTCAGTTAGTAATGACGTGAAAGCATAACCCGGTGTTTAACTTCCTGCACATTTTAAGGTTTTAAATTTGTAATTACTGGACATTAAAGTTACAGATTTATCTGTAATTAGGAGTTGATAAGTTTGTGGTTGGTGGCGTCTGGGTGTTCGAGTTTGATGGCCATCAGATAATAGTTCTACTAGAAAGTTTAACTAGAATTAATAATCAAGTCTACATGACTTAATTGTATAATTTAATTTGGTTTGTATTTAACAGGTTACTTGTGCCATAAAACCTAACACTTTAATATTATTTGGCCTTATGAAACTTAAACCTGTATTAAATTTACACGTAAGAGGGACTTATTATTTTCTTTTTCTCCAGTTAAACACCTGCCCTATTTCCACAGCAATATTTCTATTTGTATTTCAATAACTGGTACAATTTTTGTTATTTTCTCTTTGATAACTAATCTCTAACCACCATATAAAAACCTATGGAATACAGTACCTTACTATTATGTAACAAAATTGTTTTTAGATGTTACAAAATTTATTTTTTCTAATCGTCTGAATATATGAAATTTGCCACTGAGTGAAACACATATATTCACGTTCCTTTGCTACATACCTTCATAACACATATTCATATAGTCAAATAAAGAAAGTGAGTTGAGAATTAAATTTTCTACCGTATCCTGTATTCGACCCTGAAATGTAAGTATACAAATTCTACAAGTAGAGAAATGTGAGGTTACATCTGTCTATACACTTAGGTTTACATTCTTAAACTCTCGAAAATATTTTCTAACGACGGAACGTTTTCGAATACTGGAGAGTGTCGTTCTATAAGTTTCTCGGCTAGCTCAGCTGGTGCGCGTTTCTGCCAAGGTCGCATTCAAGTATCCCATAGAGTTTTCTAGTGTTTGTTAAGGAAACATATTATAGACCGGTAGTCTGGAACCCTACAAGTTATAAATATAAATAGTCAACAGCTGCTGCCTAGTTAGTCATTTATAAGTGGAAATTTATTAAAGCCCGGATCGAGTGGTTGTTGAAGTATTGTCAGAAGTGATTACTGTGTTATATTTACCGCAGAGCTCTATTACATGAATGTAAAAGTCTATTATTTTTGGATGTGTACTTGAATTGTTGTAATAAACATTCTTGTTCAATACTAATTAATAATTGTGACTAATTAAAGCTGGTAATTAGTGATTTCATTGGTGTCTGTGTTTTGTTTTCCACTGTACAATACGACGATCAGTGAGACCGTCGTAACCTTGAATAGTGTCGATGGTCTGCGTAGTCTATTATATTAGAAGAATGGCTACGTTTGAACACCCGTTAAAAACATCTTTGGCATTTTTATTCAAATGTAACGGATTTGGTAGGTGATTTACTACAGTAAGAAATTTATAAGATAGGTTAATTTAATAATTTAATTATATACATGATTGTACAAAAGCCTCCACTCGTGATATACGTTATAAAGGTTTACATACACTCGGATGCACTATTTGAGCATTTAAGCTGCTTACTTAGTGAATCAAAACTAAAAGCCCAATTTCTTTAGATGAAAACATAAGATTACATCAGACGTTATAATATGAGTGCATTTAAAATTGAGGAGTGTAATATAAGCCTGCTATTCTTATTTTTATTCACCTGTATCAGAGGGGTTAGTTTTTTTACAACAAAAAATATGATTAACATGTTGCCTTACTAATTTATATGCGTAGTGACAAGTAGTACAGTCATGTAATGAATAAAAGAAAATATTGATTAGTACACTTCATATCTGTGTAGGCCACAGGTAACACTGATGATTAACTAACACGCCTTAATTACAGCGAACTCGACAACTGTCAGTTACGAAATTTAGCAAAGTCTAATTTTGTAGTATCGATGGATGAGAGAGAAAATAAAATTGTTATCACGTATAAACAAAGCTGAGCTGTAACACTTGTTAAAAATATTCCTTAAACGGCCCATTTAGTAATTTATTGGGTATAATTAGTGTATAGAATACCCTATAATAATTTTTGTGTAATTAATTAGGCTAAAAAATTTATTGATTTTAATTTTTGTTTAATTTCTGCCAAAGAGAGTTTATAAAAAACGCCAAAAAACTAAAAACATTTTCACTTTCAAATATTCGAATCTCATGTTTACTTATATTTGATTATTTTATAAAAGATACAGATTGTAATTGAAATTAATTTAAGAGAAAAATGGAGATATTCAAGACTGACAAACCAATGTGAAAAAGTAATGTTATAGAATAATTAAAACACATACGATAAATTATTAGAACTCCTACTCGATTTAAATTATTATTTCTTAACCTAAGTATGTAGCACATTTAATGCATTTTAAAATACAAATAGGGCCTATACAAGGTAAGTTCAAAAAGAAAAGCGAATTTTATTTACCGTGTCGATCAGGTCGAGGGCAACACTACTTACAGTGTCTATTCTTTGGAAGCATTGTTTCATTACTAGCAATTTTCCGGTTTGTTTGTAAGTACATTTATAAATAGTGCTGCATTGTCTAATTAGACAATCGACTAATGATATTTGTTATAAGCCCTAAAGATTTAAAACTTATAAAGCAGTAGCAATTTTATGCATCACCAACGTGGAAAGTGTTGTTTGAGTGATGGGAAAATCTACGAATGAAGTGATGTCTTTAGATATAGCTGCATTTTTCCTTAATGTGAACAATAGAAAGGTTAGTCTTTTACTCCATAGAACAACGAATAATGTCAATATCAAAGCGGATAGATAAATATTGTAAATTTTTGTACTTTAAAGGAAATTACTGACCACAGAAAATTTCTCTAAACTACTGCGATTACTGTAGTCTATAAAGCTTTGTAATTGAAAAACATTTAAGAAAAATGTGGGACATCGGATTACGCACAAACACTGTCAGAAAGGAAAAAGAGTAGAAATCTCTTATGGAAGACAAGTACTTACACGATTATAGAATATAACATTTTGGACTCACACGTACACACGTATAACATTAAAGTTATTTATGACTTTTTATTCAATAAAGGATATCATCAACACAAGATTGCAATGGTAAAAATGTATTATTGAAGAAATAGGGAGACGACAGTTTGAATGGTTTTTGTGGGAGAGTTTACAGCCGATCAAGAGGTGTAAAGTACTCGTGAGACCATCTGACAGATAACTGTTAACTGAGCAGGTTAACTGATACTAATTAAGTGCGTTAGCGGACAGTATTCTGCCACCGTTGGGGAGCTTCTTTCTTGTGCATGACGTATTACTAGACTCTACGGTAGCGCAGTTTCCCGACTTTTCTCTGTCTTTACCTACGAGAATTTTGCTGCTTCCCGTAACACTCCAGAGTTCTATTTTTTTTTTTTTTTGCATTTATATCACCATTATCTTCAACGACAATTAAACCAAAAATGGTTTGTTTCTGTCCCAAGCAACTAGACTAGACCTAGGCAAAACTTCTCGAACGTCCCACACCTCTCCGTTTTTTTGCCTTATAAGTTCATAGTTTTTAATAGTTTTCCGAGTATGCAGCAGTCAAACATTCATTTAAGATATTCCAAATATATATTAGCCGAAATTAGACAAACTTGTCTAGTATATTCATATTAATCAGTTCCTACTATAGTGTCTGGATTTCTTGTACGATCTTGAAGAGTATACCACGTGTCTGCGAACCCATTTGGGCCGATTGAATACTACTACCCTGCGATTCCATTGAATTCCATTTCTTGGACTCTTAGAGAAGTGTGGGAAGAGCCATCGACTTGAAGAACTTCAGATGTGTTTCTTTAGCGGCTGATTTTAGAGTTATCCTGATGGACCCGTAGATATGGTTGAACTTATGTAACTGGATATTTACAATTTCTGACCTGCTCCAGACCAATACCATCTACGAATATTTTTGTTTGTATGGGATTAGATTTGTGGAAATCCATGTTTGTCTACAATGTGGAGATTGGTATACCGAAATACTTTCAGAATCTTGAATCTTGTAAAGTATATATATTTTGTAGTAATTTTGTGAGCATTTCGATATACATTTGTGATGATAATTGAGAATATATGACGGTGCTAAATTGTAAATGTGGATGTATTTGGTACGAAATACATAGTAAACAGTGAAACAAAAATATTTCATAGATTACTGTGTCCAGTGAGCAAATGGTAGTGCAGAAAGAAGAGAGGTTAATAAGGTGTGTGGAGAGTGCATTATGCTAACATGAGATTCAAGCGGATAGCTAGAGTTCTTGTCTCTGTTTGTTTAAAATTACCAATATAAATTGGTTTGACTGCAGCCGTACACAAAAACAAAAGCTGTCAACACGGATTACAGATAAAAGCAATTCGCGGATGTATTACAACAATCGTGAACGCTATTGAAGCTCTGTAACACATTTAGATAACCAAGTATTTTCTTAATTAGGGTAACTAAGTTTTTAATTTTAATTAAGTTTAACATGTAAAAGTTCTTAATTTTATTTGTTACGGGAACTATTATGTTTTTATTTCATAAGGAAAGTCACATTTCGGCCAAGGAAAAGGTGGAGTGACAGCATGCAGGACGGTTGTTATAGAACAGGACAGAGTCCTAACACGGAAGTTAAAGAAGAAGAAGGAGAAAAGTTAGTATGTGTACTTGTTAACATAGAATTATGAGTAAAAAAAGAAAAAATTATCACCTCTAAACACGGCAGGACTTGTTAGAAGATGTGCTATAAGTTTCTAAGACTTATGTCGGAATGAAAATATTCGAAATGATAGTCTGTATTTGATATACGCCATTGATATAGTTAGATGACTGTTGCTTCTCTTACAATATATAATTTTAGATATAATCGTTTTTAGGTTCTTACTTTGAAGGTGTTATATTTAGATCCCAGGTTGATTTAACCTGTAAAAGTGAATGCCTATAGTAAAAATTGAAGTGTACAACACAAGCCTTAACCTATATAATACACAATGGTCTTAACATATCTGATTATGTTGTGTTAGTAAACGTTAACAGAAATTTTCCACATACTTACGGTTTTAGGTCGAGTAAACAAAAAATCTGGTTTTTGGTGTAGTTTGACACTGACCAGATTAAACATAAAGAAATAATTTTCTGTTGATGTCTGATAGACTGTTAAAGAATATAAATACAAATTCTAGAAATATTTATTTTGCAATAATCTTTAGTGATTACAATGGGTATTTGTTAAATATTTTTTCCTATTTAACTATTAAATCGAAAACAAAAGCCGACTGAGGAAAATCCTGTGTTGTCTAAAAGTCAAACTCACGCATTACAAGTATTAATGTTGGAGAAAAGCAACAATAGAATTATTTTTGACATACTGTAGTTTATGTAACTTAAACATTTGAGTACAGAAACATTAATTTAAAAATGTTTTTAGCGTCTTATTACTTTGTTATTCTGTGTTTATTGCATTCATATTTTTTGATATCTTTTGATATCTAGCTGTATCGTGCGTGTCAGTAGCGTCTCTAAAACGAATTATTTGACATAGACCTATATTTATAATAATCAGTGCAATAGTTCTCGGTTATCAAGGCATAAACACACATCCACATACACACACAAGACGAATAGCTCTCAGATCAGATTTATTTATGTTACTCCTTACTCAGCCAGATACATTTCATAATTGAGCACATATTTTTTATTGAATGATGCAATTTACATGGATCTGCTTTCCATATAACGTAACTAACGAGACTGGAATAAATAAAATTGGGCCTTCATCTGCGAACATTGAAAATTCTTATTATTTTTGTCGATAATATAGCGCTTAACATCCGTTAATATGCTCCCAAGATATTGCTTGGGAACCAAGACACAAGAACCGATAAGATGGATTAGCTGAGCTATTCGATGATAAAGTAGATGCAGTCATTCTGAAGTTGCAAGAAACATACGGACACCTGTCATACCTGAACGCATTATCTCCTTGTTGCTTAGCAAAATACATAAACGTTATCCACACTACAAGCGTAGGTACACACGCTTCTCATCTTAGTCTCACTTTGACTCTCTCTTTCTGTCTCTCTGCACAATTTTTGACTAGCACTCATGTAGTTGTTCTTTTTGATAACGGTACAGCCTATTCGATCCCTGTTATTTTTCAGCTGACGCCTTCCAGATGTCTCCCGCTTCAATCCCTTCCTATGCTTCCCGACTTCTGAAAAGTAAATTCGTCCTTAGATTATGGTTCTGTTTTATTGGTGACCCGCATTATTGGTGTTTACACGGATCATATTCTCATTGGCTGATCTCTACACTTATTTCTGGGACTTTGGTTTACAGCACTCACAGTATATGCCAGCTTAATGCCTTTTTTGTATACGGACCGAGAACATGAATTCTTTATATAGATTGTTGTCTACGTGGTTCCCTTAGTACAAAGTACCCGCTTACTGCTACGATCCGTTCTTATCGTTACTTCCTTACAATTTACTTGACCAGAATTACATTTTAATCTTTCAGAAAAAAAGCGCTGGAAACCTGGGGAAGACGAACGACTGTTATTTAAATTTTGGAGACTGAATAAGTCATGTTACGGCTACTTAAAATAGAAGTTTGGAGTTCTCAAAGACTCTGGAGTCATAATGTTCTCCTTGTACGGATTCTCGGATTGCGCGAATGTGCGTCCTAAGAATTTTAATACAGACCTATGTTATCAGCCGTCTTTAATTTTTAGTTTTGAACGGTCACCTACAGATGATTATAATGCTTTCTTATAGTTTTTTTTTAACTTGTAGGTTTTTAATGGCTTAGACGTTTTGAATATTACTGGATTACTATCATTAAAATGAGTTTAGAAACTCTAATACCGAGATACTCGTCCAACAAAGAGTCGCAAAAGTGCATTATATTACGTCATTTAATGGCCTTAGCGTAAAAGGTGGATGCAACATTATATTTTTGAAGTTTTCTTCCAGTATATACCGCGCAAAATGTCTTGTATAACAACGTTTCACTCATATTACAATGAGTTGTCTCAGGTCTAAGTGACGACGAGACTGGCAAGCGAACCCAGTTATATAGCGAACTCAGTCACAGGGCCACCCACCGCCATTTCTACACTACACTTTCGACTTTTGTTAAATGCTTTGAACTAAAAATATAATCTTTGAGTTTCCATAATCTTAGAAATGTATTGATTGACCAAGGAAATTGATTGATTGTTGCAATTAGATTGTTTAAATTTAATTACAGATTTTTAGTGTATTTCCTAACTACTTGTTCAACAACAAAGTGCTAAACAAATACCTAGATTAATATGTATTACCACAATTGCTTGTACTGAAAATATAAATGTTGCGTACATCCGTGTATACGTAATGCGTGTGTGGTTTTGTCAATTAGAGATTACGTCGAATTTGAACAACAGCTGAGAGAATTATGAAAAACAATTTTCGACGCTTTTTTCCTAGAGTTCCGCATGCAGTCTTATATAGAGAAAGGCTTAGAATATGTTTTTACCAAACTGAGAAAGCGCTTTTTCCTCTCCAGTATTTGAATTTGACAACGTTTTGATGCGTGTAATCACTGCTGACGTGCGTGTCACTGCGCCGTAAATGTTTCTGACAAGCATAAATTCCTCTCATGCTTCCATTTTATCTAATTTCTTTGTGCTTTTCGTACTCGGATATCATAAATCAGATATACGAAAACAATTTGAGGCAGGCTAATTAATAGCAAAGTGTTTGTAAAAAAAAACAGCTTTTCGTGTACAGAATCACATTTGAGTTAAATAAGAAAGTTACAGATTTATTGTAAACAATATTTCTTTTTAAAAAAATGTTGTTTATGATTTTGTTTTAAAATTTACGTGGACAAAATAATTCTACATATGCTTTAATTACACGTAACCTCTGAACAGTAAAGAATCACATCATAAACTAAAAAAAGTTTGCAAACAGTAATAAGATTGGTATACAGAACAAAATTAAATTTTCAGTAACATAATACATGAAACAAATACTTGTCACACGTTTCCGATCACTGAGATAAGATAGTCTGCAGTTTAGTATATGGAATACACTATTTACTAATTACAGCTCATGTTAAAAGTTAAGAGACCTAATGTGTTTAACTTATTTTGTTACCTTCAAAAAACTGTATCAACAGCTATCTACTAACTGCAGGTCTATTAGCTTATGCTATTAAGTCTAATGTAAAATATATTAAATATTAATTATTTGATGAGGACATATAAGATAATATATTATACCCCATTTGAAAACGGCTTCGTTTGGCAATGAACTAAAAAGATCATTGCAGAGTTCCTACGGAGGACTTTATTGGGTGGAAACCTGATGAGTGTAGCGAAATCAGACATAACCCTCTATCCATGACTCGGTGCACAACTTAGACCGCGAACCCCTCCGAAACTACTCAACCGAATGTTATAAAACTTTGCGTACATATCCGGACTGTATTGTAGAGTGCACACATGTAATTCTTATTTCTTTAAATTATTTGGTTCAAAAGATATTACGATTTTTTAAAAATCTTAGCTTAAACGTGTGAGAGGAAGAGAGATAGAGATATCGTGGCCCAGCTATGCGGCTCCTGCCGCCCGCGCTGGCTGACGCTCGATAAGATAAGGTTTTCCTCGTTATATAGGCCTAATTTGTATTCGTGTCTCACACGTGTTTAATTCAAACAGCAGTAGAGCATTGTTCTATGGTGTAGCCAGATGTACGGATTGGACTAAAGTGTTGAACAAGTGTCAATTTTTAGACGAGAATCTATGTACAGTCTGTAAAATGAACGGCGGCGGTTGGGACAGGCCAGACCGACTTTCACCCTCACTAACACACACGCAGCGGATTATACCTGGCCCTTGGTGGCCGCCGTAACTCACATACTGGACATTTATAAGCGCAAGAGCATTTTTTTACTGTGCTAAAAAATTGCAAAACCGTTATTGTTTTTGAATTCTGCGCAAAATTCTAAGAAAAATGATACCAAACAACAACTATCAACAAGCAATCACTGCTCTTTACAGTTATAATGAGTTCATTATCCTGCTATGAATAATATTAATAACTATGTACCATTAATTTAAAATGCGGTTTAAGTTTGGATATTTGTGGTTACATTTTCTTACATAATTGCTTTCTTAATGAGTTATGCTTATTCTTATTTATTATACAAATATTAATATCACCAATTATTATTGGAAGGTAGTCGCATTCTATAATATATTCTCAAATTCATTTTAAAAATTTATAGGTGTGTTTGCATTGATGATAAATGTCATACAAGGAAAAGTTAAAGTATTATTACTAAGATTAAGACTAATGGTAATACGAATAAGTTCGGCTGTAGGAAGTAGGATTTATTGTTACTTATGTACACCTATATTAGTATGTATGTCTAATTTGTGTACATATTTAGTTATTTATATTTTACTGACGATTACCATGTATATTATTGTATGAATACGAAAGAATAAAATTTAGATTTGAGTGTAACAATATTTTATTTTTTTATTTTTCCACATCAACATTAGTCGCTTGATCAGATTTTTATAATGTTGAAAGTGGAGATTTGTCGCAATTATGTCGTGTTTAGACTCATTTTTCTTAAAGCTTCGTGGAGGTTACAAATATGGTAATTTTGTTGTCATTAAAATCAAATTTAGAAGTTGTAATTATGTAGTGGACGGCACACTTTGCGGATCATACCTGTGGCTGGCGAGCCGGCTATGATGTGCTCGTGTCAGTGAGGGCACCTCAGGAAGTCTGGCACACCAACCGCCAACGTTCATTTTACAGATTATAGTCGCTGATGCAACTGCAACTTTCCATTACATAGTACAACGAATCAGAGTTCAGGTTAATTTTAATCCAAATTCTATTTAAATTATTATTCTTATATTCCTTTATTCAATTTTACAAATTCTACTAAAATTATTATTTGTATACTTCTTATTCAATTTTGTACATTTTATTTAAGTACTTTTTTCTGTTATACGCATATTCTATATACTCTTATTCATCAATGTGTAGCAGCTAACAATATTGCTGGACAAACTATTCATTCAGCTCTAAGAATAAATACTTCTAAGAGAAGGGAAGGAACATTCAAAGATTTAGAAAGTGAATCAAAAATTGCTTTTGAAGAAGAATTAAAAGATGTGAGGTTTATTATTGTTGATGAAGCAAGTATGTTGGGTTTGAATTTGTTTTTCAAAGTGTATATGCGACTCAAACAAGCAAAGCAGCGTTCTTCAGCTGTTCCTTTTGGTGGTCTTTGCGTGTATTTAGTCGGTAATTGGTGCCAACTTCCACCGGTTTATGACAGGAGTCTTTACAATATTGGTAATAATATTCAGATCATTCAATCCAATCTTTTATATAAACAGTTCAAAAAAAGTTTTCTTTTTAACGGAGATTATGAGACAGCAAGGTGATGATCAAAAAAATATCAGAGAGACTTTAGAGTCGCAAATGTAACAATCACTGAACAAGATTATCAGCTCTTATCTAAAAGGTTTTATGTAAACAATATCGGGAACAATTTCAAAGAAACTGTCTGTATAATGTCGAAAAATGCTGAAATCGAACGCTTTAATTATGAAAAACTAGAAAGCAATAAACAACCCGTGCCTCTAATCAATGTAATCTATAATTGCCCAGAAGCCTCTCTAGCAAAATCTGACGTTGTTCAGGGATTATTTGCCCAATTACGTTTATGTAAAGGTGCTCGAGTTATCCTTAGAAGAAATCTTTGGGTCACAAAAGGACTATCCAACGGTTCAGTTGGAACAGTAACTGATATTATTTATGACTCGGCAGTTGAATGCGAAAATTATAACAATCACATGCCAATATGTATACTTGAATTTTTCGAAAAATATACAGGACCAGTTCTGTACGAGAATTCAATACCCATTTTACCAGTAGTGGCATCATTAAAGAAAAATGAAATTTCTTGTACTCGCAAACAATTTCCGTTAATGTTAGCATATGCTGTTAGTATACATAGATCGCAAGGCATAACATTAGATAAGCCAATTGTTAATTTAGGAGACAATGAATTTCAGGTTGGATTAACGTATGTTGCTCTTTCAAGAGTGAAAACATTAATAGATTATGATTAAAACCGGCGTTTAATTTTGATAGACTGCTAAAAATTAATAGAAGTCCATCAATGGTTGATCGTAGAGATGAGTTGCAAAGGTTGTGGAATATGTCCAATGACAATTAATGTATATTGTACTATAATGTAGTGTATTCAATAAAAAGTGTGTATCATAAAAGTGTATATATTTTGTTGATTGTAAGAATATTGATAAATAAATTATTACGTGTCTATTTATCTAACGGATCAAAGACGGTTGATTGTAAAAATATTGATAAATAAATTATTACGAATATCAAATGCTCCGCCCATTTGTGTCAGTGACAGTCCTAGTAATACCATTACACAACCAAGGATACTGTCTTAAGTTGTGGAACTTTTTAAAATACAAAACTCTTTTAAAAAATTGCAAAAATTGACATAGTATCGTTGGGCTGTCTTATACCAGTTCATTTTACGCGCCACTGTGTAATTATAAATGCAATGAATATTATTCTGTAATTTAATACTTTCAATTATACCTATTTCTGCATGCAATGTTCTTTAAAATGTTAATTAATTGTAAATGTTTGCATAAATACCTTATGCATCAACATATCAATTATTGTCTGATTGAATTATGTTTGTAATATGAACTAAATTGCTCAACATATGAGTACTAAATGACAATTTAATAATACATATGTGGAAACATATACACATTGGAAAATATGTTCATTCATTCATTCCGCTGGCGCTTCATCTCACGATAAGCCTTGGCTTCCCCGACTAGTCGCCTCCAAACACGACGGTCCTTCACCTTCCACCTCCAGTCCCCCGAACCCATTCTCCTGAGGTCGTCTTCTACGTCCTGTAGCCACTTTCTTCTGTGTCTTCCTTTCCTTCTTTGCCAATCTATTGTCCTTATAAGAATTATTTTGGGCATTCTGTCGTACTCCATGCGGATCACATGTCCCAACCAGCTGATCCACGTAGATCCTCGTATACTTGATGAACCTCTCTATGTCCTCGCCGTCTATCAATTTTTCCAATTCCCTATTGTTCTTTCTTAACTGGTCCAAAGATTTTGTTTAAAAATCTTTTTTCAGAGACTCTCAACTTATGTATGTCACTATTAAGTAGTGTCCAGTTCTCCGCAGCATACGTCATAACTGGTCTTATTAAGTTCTTGTATAATATAAGTTTTGTTCTTTTGGTGATTAAACTGGGTCTGCAAATTTTATGGTGGGCATAAAAAACTCCATTACTTTTCATTATGCGATTTTCAATATCATTGCTGACTTTATTATTATTATTTATGGAGGCACCCAAATATTTTTATTCCCGGACCGTTTGGAACGTATGCTGTCCTATATTTAGATTTTCAATTCTCCCCCTTCCCTCTGTATTTGATACTTTCATACATTTTGTCTTTTCTTTGTTGGCATAGAGTCCTACTTTTTGGACGTCCATTTCCGGTTCTACAAAGGTTACTTTTAATTTGTTTACATTTCTGGCCACCAGCGCCACTTCATTTGCGTATGCACCCATCTGCCTCATTCACTGAAATATATGTCCCCTCAGTCTCAACTTTAATATTGCATGCTGGAGAGCTAAATTAGATAATGGTGCCGACAATGTTTCATCTTGTTTAACCCCACATGTTATGGTGAATTCGTTTCTCCCTTCTCGTCCTAGAGATACTTTTTTTTGGTTCCAACTATTGTAATCTCAACTAGGTTTACAATTTTATGACTTTTTTTTGGTTCCATCTATTGTAATCTCAGCTAGGTTTACAATTTTATGAGGAATTCTAAGTGCTTTAAGAGACTTTAAAAGTATGGATCAGTTTATGCTGTCAAAATCTTGTTTACAGTCGATAAAAATGATGTGTTGGTCTACTCCATGTTCCTAGCATCTCTCAAGCGATTGTCTCATAATGAATTTGATCGATTGTGCTCCTCCGTCTTGTAACACTACTCTGATAATCATTCAAAATCTCTTCAGCATATGAATTCAAACTTTTCTGGAGTACGTTAGAGTACATTAATTTAATATACCAGTTTTTTTCAATTTCTTCCTCCAAGCATATCTTACAGATTAGTCCATATGTTTTGTTTGCCTACGCTTCCCCTTCTTATTTAAGTAGTTCTGCAGTTATAGCGTCTTCTTCTAGAGCTTTGTTATTTTTTATTTGGTTTATAGACTCCCTTATTTCTTCTACCCTTGGCTTCCCTCTCAAAGGTTCTGAGCCACAGTTCTCTTCTTCATTGTTTCGATCACCATAATTATGCGTTATATTTAGACTTTATTTAAAAATTCCGCCCAACATTCCATTATTAGGAAAAAAGTATATGATATTAAAGATCGGTGCACTATAGTAATTATTCAATATTAGTAAATAGACATACAAATATTTTTAGAAATGAACAGGTGTTTTCCATGATATATAAATTTTACAACATATGTTAATTCTACTGCTACACGCAGGAAACTTTTCAAACAAGAAACTAACTTTAAGTGAAAGTAAAATGTAGGCCTATATTCTATATGCCTTCCTGTACTTTATTCAACTGCTGTAATTGGTCTTATGCCAGATTTAAATAATAAATACACTATTACATTTGCCAGTGTATTTTTATGTATGTGACTGTCATCTTGCATGGACAGAGTGATCCGATGAAAATCATAAACAATGAAGGGCTGCTTACAGGCACAAGGTAGATGTACACTTAAATAATACAATTTGAATGTATTCTACATTAATTTTCTACTTGACAACAGGTGATACCACAAATTACTATAATTTGCTAATAATTTCTCCCTATCTCTCTCTCTCACACACATACACAAACACACAGATACTAATAAAAATCATGGATTGTTTCGATTTTTGTATCGTTATTTTAGATTAAACATTACCAGTTTATGTAATGTTTGTATAGTACAAACTAGTACACTGTATACTTCTTTTCAATTTGTAGGAGCTATTAGTCACTGTAACAAACTGTTTGATGTAAATTTGATTCATGAACAATATTACTCATTGCGAGTCTCCGGAATTTGAACAATAGAATTTCGTGAGGTTTAAATTTATGTTATTTCTAACTCCTAAGCTGTTGTCAACATAGCCTATAATTTATACTTTTTATTACATATGTTTCTAATTTTTAATCTGTGAGGTTACGTAACGACAAGTTTTGAGATCAATTTATTCAATAGTCCCTGAGCAGATTAATTTCGTTTTGCTTAATTTACTAATTATTCTTTCATCAATGGACAAATTATTAATTATTGTCATTCACCTTTGACTTTTTTTTGCTACTTGCACGCTCCTATTATCACTTCTGTTTTTTACTGTTTGATTTTGGAATTTTTTTATTACGCCGCACTAGTGATTCAATTCAGAGAGGAGAGGATTTCTGTCATAAGGTGGACTGGCACAAAGATTTTGTGAACGGTACTTATCAACCACATAGAAATAATAACGCCGGAGGAACACATTTCACTGTAGATATTCAATTATTGTTTATTATATGTTAATGAAAATATACAAGCTGTGAACTAATTACACGTCAACGTAACGCGCGCACGCGCGCACGCGCGCGTGTGTGTGTTTAATTAGTAAAGTTGATTTTGCAGTTGCCACCAACTTCAAAACAATTATGTAAACGGTATGGTTCGCTGAGCTTAACATGAACTAACATTAAATGACGCTGA
The DNA here is from genome assembly GCA_034769895.1 of Magicicada septendecula. NCBI lineage: Eukaryota > Metazoa > Arthropoda > Insecta > Hemiptera > Cicadidae > Magicicada > Magicicada septendecula. The sequence goes on along the minus strand of CM068371.1, from coordinate 354,299,347 downwards.
ATTTAATTTCAAAATTGATTTGAAACTTTAATGGGAGTTATAGAAAATTACTATCTTTATTGGCCATTTACTTTTACAAAAGCAATACTATTTACATATTAATTGCAATTCATTCGTTTAATTTTGTTATCAACTAAGATACTGTTAATGAAATTATTTTGATATAATAAAATTAAGTTATCTTTAACAGGACCGGTTAGTTTTCTACTACGAACGGAGGGAAAATTCCCTGTTTAGTAGTAAGTTGTAATTCTGATTTTCTCTACCAGAGGGTGGTACACCTCGCACACTACTATGTAGGGTTCACGATGAGAGGACACTGTTAAAGATCTCCCGCGGGGCTTGAATTCACACCTTTTGAACATGAGGCAAGAGCGTTAGAGCTCAACTTCGGAAAAGGTCACAATTACATTACGTAATATATTTTGTTATTAGAGGATTAAGCAAAATTGCACTATGTGTTTAAACCGTACATGTAAGAGAACATTACGCATTCAAGATGGACAACATGGTAGCTGAAAAGATCAGAAACAAGAGACTAACAATAAGTAAAATTACAAGTCAGTAATGCTGTGAAAAAGCAAACAATCGTTGTGGACGCGCACGATTGTAGGAGCCTGTCTGCCTGTACTACGTGAGGAGGAGAGAGAGAGAGAGAGAGAGAGAGAGAGAGAGAGAGAGAGAGAGAGAGAGAGAGAGAGAGAGAGAGAGAGAGAGAGAGAGAGAGACGACGACGACAGACAGACAGACAGACAGACAGACAGACAGACAGACAGACAGACAGAATTTATAAAAGACAGAAAAGACAGAACCTTCTCTCGTGAGAAACGAGTTTTCCGTGGCTATTGCTGATGGACGAAAGTTCAAAAAATAATAAGGAGGGTCAGACATATTTATCTTTGTCGTGCTGACGTTATATTGGATTGAATTAATCTTTATCTTCATGACTGTATTTTGAAACAACTAAATAATGTAAAAACAGCAGATCGGCTTGTCATTTTTAGGTTTATGGTATACAAGGAATTCTGCTGGTCAGACGCGTGCTCTAACTACTCATTGCGAATCACAGACAGTGTTAAATTTCCAATATTGAAACGCTATTTGTTTTTGTGTCCAATTTTGTTACTAGCTAAGCTTTATTCCCCGTGGTTAATCAAAACTCAGGTATTTACCCCTGATCTGCTATTTTGCAGGACCAGCTCCTGCATATAGAAATGTTCTTTAAAAGCGATGAACTAGTCATAGCTTTGTGAGGTGTACGTAGTAGAGCCTATATTAAATTAGACACTAGATTAATATTTTTCGTACTTTACGAAGATTCCTAAAGATTATTAGCTTGTCATTTTCGCTTTAAATTGACTACGCTTATTAAGTTAGAAAATTCTCAAATAATTTTGCATAGTGTTACGACGGTCCCACTGATCGTCGCATGGTACAATCCAAAAAAATACAGATACCAATAAAGTCACTAATTACCAGCTTTAATTATCACGATTAATAATTTGTAATCAAGATCAGTCTCGTGCAATAATTCAAGTTAAATTTGTATACACGCAATAATAATGTCAAGTATTAGAATTTTACATTAACTATAACACAATAACACTTGTGTAAACCGCTACTCGATCTGCACTAAGGAAAATCGCTCAACACAACTGAACTGACTAAGCCAGACGCTCTCCTTTTATAGGTAGCGCAGAGGTCCAGAATAGCTTTCCCTCCTTACTGCACGTAAGCTAATTCGTATTTCAAGTGTTCTCCAGAGTACTCTCGAACGTACTTGAGCGCGGCCTTGACTGAGGTACACCTCCTTCACTATGGAGGACGTTCTAAGCTGTAGTATATGAAGAACGGGGAATGTAGGCCTAGTATATGACTCATGTCACTAGGGCAAATACTGAAAAACCAAACTATGGCAACATGTTTATGGAACATTTTTTACTTAATAAGAAACGATTTCCCCATTACACAGTTTAGTATAAGATAAATTTGTTTCACGACTGTAAATCACGTCCATCTTCTGTGACAAATCTGGGACATCATATCTGATTCCTTTGCATCTTATTCAGTCTGAACCCCTGGAGTATACGAAACAAATATTAACGTTTAGCATTTTTGGTTTCCAGATGTAGTATTGTATTATTTAGAAATGATTTTGTTGCAAACTACTTAGGCAAATATTGCAAGCAAATACAAATATGAATGAATTATGTTCATAATATCATTGGTATGCTTAATACAGAAAATTTTACATTTCAGCAATATGGATTTGCTGCGCGCCTATGCTGCGTTTTATAAAAATGATCTTACTGCGCCTCTTCTGGATTTATCAAGGTCCGTTGTTCATCTTCACAAATAATATGGTCAGAACCTTGTTTACTACATGGTTAATCGTTTACAGTGCTCATGTACTTTACTCTTTACTTGTTTATTACTAAATTTACTACTTTAAGTTGCTTTGTATATTAAACCTCCAGGTGCTTGTTGTAATTTCAATTTTTACTACAAAATTGGTACATAACTTTTATTCTTTTTTTTTATTACCGGTATGGCTACATTGATGAATTTGTATTTTTTTTAATTTTCTCTAGCGGCGTTGTTTGTTCCACCTCTGTCAATATACACTTTTACAGAAGACTGAATAATCAATAAATCACGTCTTATAAATGGAACTGATCAACAGATTTGTGTTAACAAACACAAAGTCAAATTAGATAATAACAAGATTGATATAAAAAATGTCTTGCAATAAAGTATTGTTACGCGATCACAGAACAATCTACGTGTTTGTCGAATGTGCCAGAAGAATCCCGCACTAATGTGTGTGGGGTACGTGATTGTAGACGCATTTGCGAGAGTCTTCTCGTTGCCGCCAGCCTTGCGGACTGTGTCAAGGCCGCAGTTAATTACATAGTTCATACGGACGCTATGATGCAATTAGGAATCGTCTAGATTTTCGGCGGCTATAAATACGATTACTCAGGGACGCTCAAGTCAGTATAGCAGCGATATATTTACAGTTCAGTTCGAGAGTTATTATCGGGCGACATTACTGTGTACATTCAAGTGGTTAATAGTGAAGTGTTGCGTTTTATAATCGGGCGGTATAATTGAAATACAATTGTGTTTAATATTAGTGACATTTTATTGGGTGTGAACAATTTATATTTTATTTCTTGTAGTAGACTGTGTTGTTAATTACGAACTATTTAACTGTAAAATTAAAGCTGGTGATTAGTGGCTTAATTGCGGTCTTGTACTTATTTTGTTTCCACTGCACCTACGACGATCAAGTAGACCGTCGTAACAGTGGTGTCATATCTGGGATAGAACGGTTAACAGTGTAAACAGTGGACACTTTGTACAAGACGAGAGTAATTCGTGATTATCGGAAACATGGATCCCAGTCACATGGTGGAAGCTTTACAAACACTGCTGAGGCAGACACAGGAAGAAGCAGAAAAACAACACAATGAGAAACGCAGACAGGAGGCGGAAAAGACAAAAGAAGAACGAAGACAAGAAAGGGAAGAAACAGAGGAACGACGTAAACGTGAAACAGAAGACATCAAAGGATAAATACAGGAGCAGAAACAGATGCAATAACATAGTACCGCAGAATTGAGTCTCCTACGAGGTGAGCTTAATAAACAAGTTACTAAAATATCAGAGGTACAAGAATCAATGACATTAAAAAAAGCTGAAGTAGGAAAATCTGTCTCGAGTGTTGAAGAATCGATGTGTAATAAAATAGCTGAAGTAGAAAAATCAGTCACGAGTGTGGAAAAAGCTATATCAAAAAAATAGAAGACTCGATTACAAATATAAAAGAGCAGATTAAAAATGAAGTCAAGCAGAGCCTCTCTTTTTGAAAAATGAAGTTCAAATAACTTTTTGAACAGACTGTACCAATGATAAAGACAGAATAAGACAGAGAAAAAAGATTAGAGAAAGTTACTTTGCCTGCAGTAGGGACAGTTCATGTCAAAGCTCCAACCTTTCACGGAAGCAGTCACTGGGCAACGTACCTCCGCCAATTTGAAGCTCTGCATGCGCAAATAATAGGGGAGAGAAAGACAAGGCTGTTACACTCGTTCTTGCATTAAAAGGACCTGTGGCAGAATTACTTGCAGAAAGTGCCACCTGACAGCCAAAACACCTCTGCCGAATTGATAAAAGCTCTGGAATTACGGTATGGTGATAAATATTTGCGAGAGGTGTACTACGCTCAGTTGAGAACAAGACGAAAACGTTCCGGGGAGAGTCTTCAAGAGTTTGAAGCATGAATCGACAGATTGATTAGATTGGCCTATCCTGAAGCACCAGAAGACTTCCGGTCGATTGATTAGATTGGCCTATCCTGAAGCACCAGAAGACTTCCGAATAAGGTTTGCGGTGCAGATATTTATTGTTGCCATCGGAGATTGTGAACTTCAGCAAGTGTTACGAATGGCAAGACACCGAAATAGCTCAGAAGCTCTTGTTCACGTCCTAGAGTTTGAAGCTGCCAAGTTAGCGTCCCGCTACATTAATGGGTTTGTGCTATCACATTGCAGTCAGAAGATTCCAGTATCACATTGCCGTTACGATGGGTGCAGAAAAACAATTTTGTCGGACAAACAATTCAGAAATTCAAGAGAGTCACAACGATTTGAACGATGGGATAAAGACAGAAGACCGAAATATTACAACTGTGGAAAACGTGGTCATCTACAGGTAGACTGTTGGGAGAAGAAGATACCGAGAGAAGAGAGTAATCGCACTAATTGGAGAAGTAAAGGCCCAGAACAGGACACAGTTTCCACGCTACATAAGACCAGTGGAAATTTGATTGTAAATGGATTTGCGGAAGGTAAACCAACATCATTTACAGTTGACACGGGCGCAACAGTGTCCATTGTGCGCCCTGACTTAGTCAGAAACCGCCAGCCTCTAATTAGCTCTTTTACAATACAGACTGTGACTGGAAGCCACAAGGTCAAGGGTTCCTCTTGACCAGACTTGACGTTTTCTTCTACTAATGCCACTCGCTTAATCGAATGGTGGGTAGACCCTAACATTTTAGCCTTGCAAAGCTTTATCTTCTCTTCAGAACATTCTCTCTTAAGTCCACAATGAATCCGTAGGCGTTCATAATGTCCGTGCCCAGAATCACTTCATCGACAATGTCTGCAACGAGTATTTGGTGGCTAAACTCGAGAGCGACACGTACGTCTACCTTTCCTAACACCTTGACGGGGCTTCCAGTCACAGTCTGTATTGTACAAGAGCTAATTAGAGGCTGGCGGTTGCTGACGAAATCAGGGCCACAATGGACACTGTTGCGCCCGTGTCAACTGTAAATGATGTTGGTTTACCTTCCGCAAATCCATTAACAATCAAGTTTCCACTGGTCTTATGTAGCGTGGAAACTGTGTCCTGTTCTGGGGCTTTACTTCTCCAATTGGTGCGATCACCCTCTACTCTCGGTATCTTCTTCTCCCAACAGTCTACCTGTAGATGACCATGTATTCCACAGTTGTAACATTTCGTTCCTTCTGTCTTTCTCAAATCGTTGTGACTCTCTTGAACTTTTGAATTGATTGTTCGACAACATTGTTTTTCGGCACCCACCGTAAGCGCAATGTGATACAGGGATCTTCTGACTGCAATGTGATGGTCAAACCCATTAATGTAGCGGGACGCTGACTTGGCAGCTTCAAACTCTAGGACATGGACAAGAGTTCTGAGTTATTTCGGTGCCTTGCCATTCGTAACACTAGCTGAAGTTTACAATTTCCGATGCCATCAATAAATTTCTGCATCGCAAAACTTATTCGAAAATCACATCGTGCTTCAGGATAGGCCAATCTAATCAATCTGTCGATAATTGCTTCAAACTCTTGAAGACTCTCCCCGGAACGTTTTCGTCTTGTTCTCAACTGAGCGTAGTACACATCTAGCAAATGTTTATCACCGTTGCGTAATTCTAGAGCTTTTATCAACTCGGCATAGATGTTCTTGTTGTCAGGTTGGACTTCTGTAGTAATTCTGCTGCACGTCCTTTTAATGCGAGAACGAGTGGGACTGCCTCGCCTTTCTCTGTCTAATTATTTGCGCATGCAACAGCTTCAAATTGGCTGATGTACGTTGCCCAGTGACTGCTTCCGTCAAAGGTTGCAGCTTTGACATGAACTGTCCCTACTGCAGGCAAAGTGACTTTCTCTATTAATTTATTTTCTGTGTCTTTTGCTGTCTTTATCATTGGTACAGTCTGTTCAGAAAATTGTTTTGGTTGCATCTTCAGGCACTGCTCAACTTCATTTTTAATTTGATCTCTTATGTTTGACATTGAGTTTTCTACTGGAGATATTTTATTTGACACAGGTTTTTCTATAACAGATATTTTTGTAGACATCGATTCTTCAACAATTGAGACAGATTTTTCTACTTCAGCTATTTTTAATGTCATTGATTCTTGTACCTCCGTTATTTTAGTAACTTGTTTATTAAGCTCACTTCGTAGGAGACCCAACTCTGCAGCGGTTTGTTCTTGTGTCTGCTTTTGATCCTGTATTAACTACTTGATGTCTTCTGTTTCACGTTTACGTTCCTCTGCTTCCCTCTTACGTCGTTCCTCTGTTTCTTCCCTTTCTTGTCTTCGTTGTTCTTTTTGTCTTTCTTCTGTTTCTAGCATTAGTGCTTTCTGACGTTCCTCAGCCTCTTCTCTTTCTTGTCTGCGTTTTTCATCCTGTCGTTTTTCAGCTACTTCCGCCTCCTGTCTGTGTCTTTCCTCTGCTTCCAGGAAGAGGGTTTTCTGTCTCTCTTCCGCTTTCGCTGCATCCTGTCGTCGTCGTTCCTCTGTCTGCAACAACAGCGCCTTGAAATTTTCCATCATCTGACTGGCATCCATTGTTTTCCGATTAATTACACTCGTTTTGTACAAGTGTCCACTGTTTCCACTGTTAACCGTTCTATCCAACTTCTGACACCACTGTTACGACGGTCTACTTGATCGTCGTAGGTACAGTGGAAACAAAATCAAGGCACCAATTAAGTCACTAATCACCAGCTTTAATTTTCACAGTTAAACAGTTCGTAATTAACAACACAGTCTCTACAACAAATCAAAAATTGTCACCCGCAATAAAATGTCACTAATATTAAACACAATTTTATTACAATTATACCGCCGATTATAAAACGCAACACTTCACTAATAACCAGTTTAACGTACACGGTAATCGCGCTCGATAATAACTCGAACCGCACTGTAAATATATCGCAGCTTTACTGAAAACTAAGGCCGCTGCCGCCAAGTATTTATACAACGCTCACAGACCGGATCGTTCCTAATTGCGTCTTAGCGCCCGTGTGAACTACGTAATTAACTGCGGCCTTGACACAGTCCGCGCGGCTGGCGGCTTCGAGAAAACTCTCGCGGATGAGTTGTCAGTCACGTATGCCACACACATTAGAGCGAGATTCTTCTGGCACATTCGACAAACACGTAGACTGTTCTGTAACGTCGTAACAATATAATTGGGATATACGTGTAATGGTAATTACTATTTTCATGTAACGTATAACATATTAATACAAAACTCTCATTATATACATATTATTTTTTAATTAATATTGTATACGTCATAACGGGTGAAAATAAATTGTGTCAAGACGCCTACACAACATCTTTAGATTGTGTCTAATTAATGAGCAAGTCTCACGAAACCTTTTGTCATTTAGCTTGCAGCTTATTATATATATAGGCTAATACTAAAGGTTTGAAAAACAAATTAATGAAAAGATATATTTTGACTTATTGTTCCGATAGTGTAGGCCTACTCTTAACGGTATTACGCGTATTCACATATTACAATAGTATATTATATCATTACATGACAGTTACGATACAAAAAGATTTAAGGATAATAACAAACCAACAGTCTACTAATGCTACAAATTTTGGGAACCATAAAGAAAAGTAATTTACTGTGTTCTGGAAATGCGAGAAGAAAAGGAAGCAAAACTTGAAGAACTTGTTTAAGTAGGCGAAAACAACGCACAGACGAAAATAAAGTAACGCATGTCACTAAAAACTGCGCACATATTTTTGCACAAAATTTTCTACGTAAGTTGATAATTTTCTGAATTATATATCGTAGTAAAAGTAGTCATAATTATCCATCAAAACAATTACGTTCAAATAAATTTATTTTTGATGGAACAGTAATTCTAATGATTCTATCAAATAGTAAATGTACAAAATAAAACAGAGAAATTATACATGCTAGGATTTTGGCATTTAATAGAAGTAGTTATGATTTACAGCCATAAAAAGTCCGTAAATATCTTTGATCAACAATAAACATGCCTCAAAAAAATTAAAAGAAAAAAATTATAAAATAATCCTGAAGGCAGTTGTTATGAATAGTTTGCAATCAAAAATAAAAAACTTAATGGCCCGAAGATTTTGCGAAGAATCTGTGGATCAATAAAGGAGGGGGACCATGAATGGATAAGCACCAATCAAAAGTTAAGAAATCTATATAACGGCTCAGATGCGTCTGGGAGTATTAAATGAGAAAGGTTTAAGTGGCTTCAGCATGTTCAAAGGTTTAAAGGAGTTAGAGTCTCGGAAAAGGTTTTATTAAGCAACTTTGTAGGAAACGTGTGAAGGGAAGGCCACTAGAAAGATGACAAGAGGCACAAGACAGGTAACAGTTGAAAGCCACTGTTGCGGAACCCTATGTTCTTCAAGTATAATAGCTCCATTGAATGACTGAATAAAAATACAGTAATATTGTACTTAATACTGTGTTTCTAGATTTGTAACTACGTTCATCAACCTTACATTGCAAATGTTCTTACCAAATGTAGGGTAACGATAAGTAAAATGAAAAATTAAAACGTACACAAATTGTCCTTCTATTGTAAAAATGATAACATCATGTTCTGATTGCCAAGGATTAGAGAAAGAATATGCAAATTTTCTAAGAAGGAGAATAAAAATAAAAATAGATGTTTGTGTACACTTACACGCGCGCGTGTGCGTGTGTGTGTGTGTGTGTGTGTGTAGCGATATACAAGGGTCACGTAGAATTAGTAGTCGGTTGAATCGTATGTTGAAATGTTTTTGGATTTATTAATGACAATTTCAAATTGCACTCTCATTTCATATTTTTATGACAAAAACTAAACTAATTACACTGTCTCTGTTGACGTTTTTACAAAATTAAAATAATTTTGCTCTTACAATCTAATACATTAATTTTTTAATGAGTTCCTTTGTCTTTTTAGTTTATAAGTTACTTTAAAGTTTATAAGAAAATTAAATTACTTTCCTTTATGACAAATGATGATCACGATGGTGATGATCCATTCTGGAAGTCTAGATACAGGTTTAGGATACCTCTGCGATTTCTTCTTGTTGTCCGGAGTTCAGGGTCGTTCTCGGGTTTAGCACTTCTATAAATTGTAGTTCATTAATTTTAATCGTAATTTATTTTGTGTATTGAGTGTACACAATGATCCAGCAAACTTCAAGTTTTTTTTTTTTTTATTAATTCCTATGCGGACAATCTTGTACTTTACCGGATTGACACTATTTAATAATCAACTAGCAAACGTTTGGACTTGTGTTCGCGAGTACGGTACTTAATAGATGTGAACTCCACTTAGTTGAGTACAAAATGGCAGCAGTCCGGGAAGAGTCTTCAAGAGTTTGAAGCAAGTACCGACAGACTAATTAGACTGGCTTATTCTGAAGCGCCAGAAGATTTCGAACGAGATTTGCGATGCAGACATTTACTGATGGTGTGCGAGATAATGAACTACAACAGGTGTTTCGAATAGCAAGACAGCAGAATAATGCAGACCCCTTGATACATGCTTTGGAATTTTTAGGCCGCAAAGTTGGTCTTGTTGGGTAAGTCATAAATTGCGCGCGCTAAAAGATCGTGACGACATGGACGATGAAGAAGAAGAGGAAAGAGCAAAGACCCAACGAGCGGCGCCACAAAGTAAAGTAACAAAGGATGGAAGACTGAAGTGTTATCGATATGGGAATCCTGGACATCTACAACAAGATTGTCGGTTTAGAGTTCATCACCAAGGAAACGAGCAGTCGGTACAACGGGGCGTGTGCTGACTTACTGTAGGAACAAAGCTCCTAGACAATACGCAATTTCAACAATTCAGAAAAATAGCGGGAGCTTGGTGGTTACCGGATTCGGTCAAGAAAAGCCAACCTTGATTACAGTTGACACAGGCGCAACAGTTTCCATTGTGCCCTCCTCCCGATGTGGTGAAAAATCTCAAGCCAATCTGGTGCTCTTGCAGCTTGCGAACAGCTACTGGACGGCCTGTAATAGTGTTTGGAGAAGTGGGATAAAAATAGATTTAAGTTGCTAAGTGTAAGGCAATTTCTACACGGATTTAAATATAATAAATATTTTTAGCTAAGAGAAAACAAAAAACGATCTGACATATATCGCGGCAATCTGCCATAAGGGAACCAACAAAAACTGGATAATAACTTTTTGAACATTCTTAATTTTTTACAGAAAATGGTCACATGAATAATTGAAATGGATTGCCGCGGTCTTTTAGTGTATAAGTGTTGTGTAAACGTAAATGAATTCTAGTAGTACTTGAAAAATATGTTATATTCTGTGGCGTTTGTCTGCTGTCCTATCATGCTCGATTCTGTCTACTATTACAGCTCAATATTCTCTCAAATTTATAGTTTCCTGATTCTACTTTTTCTATACTTTTAGTTCTTTTGTTCCTACCTATTGTACTTGTCTTATCTTATTGTAGTTTATTGCTAGTACTTGCACCTCACTAATAATTCCTAATTTCTTCAGTGTTTCTTCTACTCATTCTCATGATAGTAAATTATCCGATTAAGTTACAACTTCTACTGACTATTACAGTTATTTGATATTATATATGCTTATAATACCTTCAATCGTAATAATACAAAAAGGTGTTGATACGCCACATTTGTCAAACTCCTGCATTCGAAATTCGCGCCTGTTAGAAAGGTGTTGTAATTGGTATATATTGCAGACCTGTTGTGCACGTCAATGTGCGTACAACACATCTACTTGCCGTTATTGCCTAGGTGCCATGAAAGGAAAAAAAACTTTAACATCTAGACAGTCAAAGTTTACAATATTTAATTAAGCAAAATTAAAACAAATTAAACATTCAAATTAAGATGCTCTTACATGTGTAAGCTTTAATAAGGGTAGGAGTATAAATATAACTAAGACATCTATTTCACTTACTGAGGGTATTAGAGTGTTTATTAATATTTATGAAGAAAATAAATTTTCCCCACAATTCGCGTTAACGCAGCATGCAGTGGGGATATGGACGCTTGATGCCTCGCAAAGTAATTAGCAGACCAAAACTTTTCCCATTACAAAGATAAAAGCAGTTCTGCGTTAACGTGGATCCGGATAGCTGTATATATTAGCGTTGACATGTAGAAGAAAACAGAGTATATGTCTACTTACAATCTCTGAACATTACTAATTATATCAAGGTGGTTTAAAAATTATATCCTTTACAAAATTAATTCTGTATTACATTGTTAATCACGTGTAACATGTTTAGCACACGTTAGACATTTGGTTTTATAAAAATGTTAAATATTACATACAAAATTAAAGGTAAACCTGTACAAAAACTGGAGAACAATCTTTTTACTCGTCCTCTTGTCATTTTGAAAACTAAAGCTAAACGAAACAAAGTTTATAAAAAAATTATAACGATTAAAGTAGAGTACTCCCAAGCAGTGATGTCTTTATGCTAATTTGTATTTACCTAATAATACAAATTAAACCGGTTTATAAACAAATAAACAATTTCAATTAAGGAAGAGATGGTTATTAATAAAACTAACGACCTTTAGTAAGACAAAGAGTAAAACAGGCGCTTTAAAACATATATAAAACAGGCGCAAAGAAAGCCAATGTATGAAGTATGCAAAATTAAACATATTGGCTGCCAAATAACAGGAAATTTTGATTTGGAATAAAACCAGTTTTCAAGTATAATGAGCCACTTTCAATAGAACAAAGTTATTGGTCTGCTGCGATGATCTTAATTTAAAACTCAGGCAGCATATAGCAAAGTCTAATGAATTGTCCACACTTATACATGAAATTGTAAAGTGGAGCTGAAACACTGCAGTTAACTAGCTGGAAACTCTTGAAATTTAGCTACGTAAAAGAAGCTTAAGTTTTTGTGAGTTCAATCTAACACTATTTAACAGACATTGAGAAGATGCAGCACTGAGAAATATTAAATTCCTGGAGATTGCTCATTTAGGACATTCATTCCGCAGTAAGAAATTGTTTGTCTTTTTTACTACTAAGCAATAATAAAGAAAATTGATAATGTGTTTAATAACTAATTTCAGTAAGAAAGACCAAAACCATGGCCTTTAAAATTAAATATCCACTGAGGACTAAGATAGTTGTAAACAAGGGCATTTTAGAACAAGTGAGCCGTTTCAAATATCTCGGCTGTGCAGTAAGCTATAAATCTGAATATGATATAAGTGAGAAGATAAATACATTTAGGAATATTTGTGGTACAATTCATAGAAATCTTAGAAATAAAACAACACATGGCACAAGAATCAAATTTTATAAGACGATTGCAATACCCATGTTGATTTCTGCAAGTCAGGCGTGGGGCGTGACAAAAGAAAAGCGGCAAGATTGAGAGTACTCTTGAGAGTTTCTTTAAAATACTTTAAATTATACATTACAAGACATAATAAGAAATGAAGATATTAGACCAGAACTTGAAGTAAAGGACATACAAATTATTGCAATTTACATAAGACAATGGTCGGATCATCTGCTTTCAAATATAAAGCTCTGAGCCTCACCCGTTTTAATTTACTGAACATTGTGATTATCTACAGGAGTCAATTTTACAATAATCGCGTTAAGGCATGTGTGTGATTACTTGTAATTTAATTATTCAAATATACTACTGCTTACTTTTAAAAGATTTTTATAAATGTGAGTTAAATTAGTAAGTTATATTACGTTTAGGATGTACATATAGTACATTACTCAAGGCACCAGTAATAGTTTTTAAGATTAATTAACTCATAGGAATATGGTTAACTAATGCAGCATGTATACAAAACGTGCCTCGGAATTGTAAACGAAACAATTCATGTACCAGTGTTAGAACCTCTTCTTACAATTCAAAATAAACAAAATGATTAAATTTTGCGCCAAAAAATTATTAAATGTGTATACATATAGATATGACAGAAAAGTCAATAGCTACTGGAACTGAAGTGAAAAATTCTTTAAGGGTATGAAAATTCAGACACCTCAGGAAATTAATTATATAAATAACAATTTTAAAGAACATAACGTAAGATGTAGTGACTAAAAGTATTGTGTAAAGCAAGATGCTAGTATAGAAATGACTAGGAAGGTTTAAAATGAACTTGAAAAAATATAAATAAAAGAATGAACTGTAAAAGGTGCCTTCAAATGAAGACGGAACGTGAAATAAAGAAACAAGTGGTTATAACGACAAGGTTTAATCCCTACAGGGTGGTGACAACTAATGACTTTCTTTGGTGATAGTTCTTTCTACAGCTTGATTTTTATCTATTGGTGATAAATCTTTACTTATGTATGAAATAGACTCTAACAGTTTTGTGTGCTTACTACTTAATATCAAAGTTGCGTATCCACCAAGTACAAAACTTTAACATTTGTCATTGTGTCATTCTGCAGTTATCTACGAAAAAACATTAAACAAAAGAGTAGAGCCCTAACGTTTGCAGCAAAATTTAGTTCCTAAATGAGGAAGTTAGCACAGTAAATTACATGGAATGGAGCATTAGGTGCAGAAAATGTATGTGTTAGATAACAGAAAAGCTAACATGTTAGCGTTGGTGTTGCAACAAAAAACATGTAGAGAAGTCTTACTTCACTTGAAATTAAATACCAGCAAACTCAATATACACAACCTCAAGTTTTATTCACATTTATAACAAATCATTACAACGGTAACACATTATTTTGTTTACGCTATTACCCTATTCACAATAAATAATAAGATTTGCCCAGCTAATAAATTTACTAAGTCGCAATTACAATTTAACACTCAACATCGCTTCTAATAATATTGTACAATCAACACCCACACACTAATGCGTTGTAAAAAAATTGTGAAATCGCAATGTGTTTGTCTTTACCTCAATAATAAAATACACGTAAGTAACCAGATCGTATGTTCAGTTTTCTTCAGTTCTGTACGAGTGCCTAAGGCATACTTGATATTTGTCTATAATAAAGCATTAATATTCGTTTACGCGGAGACCGTTAACTTGTTAGTCATTATGTCAACGTATTGGTTAACAATATGCGAACTAATGACTGCGTGATTGTGTACATCCATGATGACGTAATAGTAATTATAATGGTTGACAGTAGGATAAATTAATCATATGTTATAAAAGACTAATGCGTAAATATATCAAAAACTTTAACATAGTTTAGTCGTATCTAAGCCTACCCTTCTTGTTTTCAGCCGTTACTTTCCTCTGTCTAATGACTCTAAAGTTCACAATTTTTATTATAAGATACATAAAAGTTGGCACAAGGTAACCTTCTGTACTACAGACTCAAACTGAAATATTCAAAAAGTAAAGAGAAAATTCCGTAATTTCTAGAACAATTTCTATAAAAAAAATTCATAACCGTCTTGTGTCTAATAAAACCATAAAATTGTCGTTGACAAAGACCTAATAATTTTTCAAATAAAATACAACAACATGTGAACCTCCTTCTTTAAGTTTAACAATAATTAACCGAATGTCTTGCAGTAACATATTTTAATAATAATTAATTTATAGCAAGTAATCACAATTTTTAATAGTTTTAATAGTTGTAACAGCGTGTTTGGCTCGCTACATTGCAAAGCTTAGATTGCATTCCGCTGCCATCAAAATAGTAACGACTTTATAACCGGTCAGTTTTAGTCGCAAAGTCTGGCAGACCGGAGATTATCATTGTTTGAAATGTCTGTCTGCTTAGCCGCTTGGTCCTATGTTAACTCTAGGCTCTTTGTACATTAAGGCGATCTGTAAACACACACACACACACACACACACACACACACACACACACACACACACACACACACACACACACCGTCGGATCATCCAAAGAAGAAACAAAAACCAATCTAGGTCTGACCGACTTAAACGATAAAAATATTGTAATCGTTAATTGTTAAATTATAGCCTACTACATATAATTATTTATGGAATGACTGTATTTGCGATTGTGTCAAACAAACCTCACTCGTGAGGTTAAAAAATTTTGAAACATTATATATTATAAAAATTAGTAATATAAATTTAATAACGCTTTTAACTTATTTTACTGCAAATATATATACTAAAATATATTAATGGAACTTAGCAGTATTCGTCTTGTACGACATAGAATGCCACTTCCTTTTGGTTAGCAACCAGCTGAATCTGCATGTATCCGCTCTTTAGATTCAGCGTCGAGAAGATCTAGACCCTACCGGCTTAATTGGCCTGACTGACCTTAATTGCCAATGGCGAGTCTACGTCTTCGGTCTGCTCGTTCAGCCTCTGGACGTCTACGTAGAACCGAGGTGTGGTGTCCTTTTTTCGAATCTCCGACGGAGAACTGAATGGAGAAGTGGTCGGTTCGATGGTCCTCTGCCGTAACGTTTCTGTACTTGGTCCCGGATGGTCAGCTTCTTTTCGCTCAGTATTGGCACGCTGGTAGACTTAATTGTTGGCTACCCTCCTTCAGCCGGATCTCGTGCGTGACCCCAGATGTGGTGCGCAGCGAGCCACTGGAGAACAGACTCCGATGACGGCGTAGCACATCCAGGAGTCGGTCACGATGTTGGACGCCAACTGATGTTTGCGCAGCTTGCCTCGTCTATCTCCTCCTGGTGTGAGCGGTCGTTTCAAAAGATACTAAGTTGCCGTGATGCCCGACGATGTTACTGCTACAGCTATATTGCTACATCGTCTCGATTTCTGCGGGTTTGAATAGATATGAAGGTCTAGTTTAGAAACTTCTTATTAGGCACAACGTCAGCAATAAGTTGCCTGAGGCTCACAATTATTTTATAAAAAAAGAAAATTGTAGAACAACGAAAATTTAAAAAGAAGATATGCGGCCTTCCGTTCACTTGACAAAACTGCTGCCAACAGAGCGACTATTATTTCTATGTGTGCTTGTATTTGCGTATGCATAGGCGTGTAGATATTATGTTGCATTACGATGTTAAAACGTGACTGTTTTTGTGTTTAAAACTTGTCTAACAAGTCATAAACACTTCATAATAAATTACAACAGATTTGGTATATGACATTTTATGTCACATAACAACAGATACATTTTATGTTTTTGTATAAAAATGAAATTAAATAATGTATAGAAAGTATTCAAAAACCAAATTAGAGTAGACAGTAAGTGAAACTGTACGATCCTTTGGCTTACAAGATATAGTTAATATTGTACATAGTGTAAGTAAAGTGATTAGGAAACGTTAGCAGAATGTGGTGTTTATAGGAAATTATGATCGACAATTACAAGCGACAGTTTATTGACAAACTGATGATAACTAAAGAAATAAAGAATGAGTTATAAAATAAAAATAGACATTCTGTAGAGTATCGTTGAGTACAGTACTGTAGAGTACTGCAAATATAATGACAGGAGCAATTCCGATTTATTGTAAACACCATCGTGGCCTGCCGTGTGCAGTCACAGTGACACGGTGTCCGCAGTAATGTTATTTACCAACAGAAAGCAGTAATGTTATACTCCTGAGACAGAAGCCATAAATTGAAGAATTACTGCAACACGCTGTGGCCTCATATTTTAGGTTTTACTGCCAGGAGACATAATTTTCTACAAGAATCTCAAGTACACGAAATTTTGTATCTCCTATTTCAACTTAATATTTTACAATTTTTAGTAACTTTTGGAGTACAATTAATGACATAAAAAGTAAATTAATATTACTTTTGCAGTATAATTAATGACATAAAACGTAAATCAATATTACTTTTTCAGCACAATTAATGACATTAAAAGTAAATTAATATTAATATATTTAAAAATTTTAACGTTCTTGTTACGGTAACGGAGTTTTGTTTACGTAATTCAATTATAACTATACTATACTATGACATATTCATTTGAAATCTATATGTACAAACACAAGTTTGTAGTAACTATGATTTAAGTATTGCATTTTTATACAAATAATTTCGGAAAATAGACAAACATTTATGTAATCCTTTTAAAGTATTTATTAGATTAGATACTTATTTATTTATTATTATTTATCGATATAATTTTAATAATTATGTATTAGTATTAGTGCGATTAATAATACTAAACCAATTTTTAACTTGATATACGAAATATAATTTTTTTTAAATTAGATAAGTTATTAAGTATTAAATGGTATAAATTATTTATTCTTATGTATAATACAAAAAGTGTATTCATGCTAAGAGAATCTAGTCACAGACTCTGTAAAGTTGTTTAAATTAATGCTAACTCATAAAGCAGGGAATTCAAGTAATACATGTAAAGCCACATTGATTTAAGCTAATGTCTTTTTGTTGAAGTTCAAACTAATTAACACATGCAACATCGTACGTGCTTTCCAGGCATTAATTGGCTTTCAGGTTCCGTTAAGACTGTAGGAAAAGTAGTGAAATAACAGCTACCAAAATATTCTTTAAGTTTTAATTCCTTTTGTGAATAAAATCAATGTTTAATCTAGGAAATAATTTAAAACATGTAATATTTGGTGTTAAAAGGGCGTTAATAATGATGAGTACCAAATAGCTGTTACCGATTTGAAAATATAAAGGATTTAATAAGCTGCATGTTCCCTGAGTGTATAGCTATAAATATATGTCTGCTTCTTTATGTGGCATGACAGACAATCAATAGCTGAAAAAAACATAAATGAAAATTATACAGGTATTTAAAAAGGATTTTCTTTACCACGTACGTTTGACAACGTACCTATATCTATAACTGAAGAACATATGGGCTACTGACATTCACTGACTGATTTTCACTCAAGGAAAGAACAACGCTAATAAATGGCGTCCAAAAAATGGAAGTGGTTTTCTTGAAAGTACGGGTTTCTTTAGAAGATTAAAGATATTTCTTCTTTTTTACTTTTGTAGCAAGATTTTTTTTAAATCCATCAACCAACTTTTTTCTTATTTATGTTTAAAACAACGTGGTAAAAGTATTTTTGAAAACCAGTCTTGTATCAGCAATATTTTAAATTTATTTTAAACTTATTATTAGAAATGTTTCGACTATTTATTTTTCCCTGTTTACGTTATTCAGTTCAATTTGTTCTTATTTTAATTTGATTAAAAATGTAGAAAATTATTTATTATAGAAGTAATTTTAATAAGAACAAAACAATTTATTCTACTTTTGCCAAAGGCCTATTTTGACGACACATTATAGGTAGGAAACGTCAGTTTTCGATAGGACAAGATAAAACCACACAACGTTTATATTTTACTAATACATATTTTGCATTACTAAAATATAGTATGCATCATATGAATTACTTGTTAAGTACGTAACCAATATCAGTGATCGTAAAACATTCAATAGTAGCGTCCAAGGTCCAGTAGCAACTGTGAATCCTTCACAAGCAATACACTATTCATCATTTTAAAATAAATACTGTTTTTTTCCGTTCACGCAGTGTACATTAGACCTAATAAATTAGGCACTATTGATTGAATGTCAGTTAATTTTTTCCTTTTTGTGTTAATAATTTAATGTATTTAAAACAAAAGTTTAATGAAGAAAGTTGTGTTAGTGGTTAAAATCACAAGCAGAATTACCACTGTTGCACACCACTATATAAAAATTATTCCGATTAGCGCTTTCATGCTTCACAGCTCATCGTCAGATCGGAAATGAACAAACAGACATGAAAACAAACCCTTCACCCCCACCCCACCCCCCCTTTTCACACAACAAGCTATAATTCAAATGTCCCTTCCCAAACTCTGAGCCCTGTCACCTCCATCTGGACAGTTACATATTTGTCTAGCAAATTCCTTGTGTTTAAGTGTTGTGTGTGTGTGTGTGTGTGTGTGTTGTGTGTGTGTGTGTGTGTGTACATTCCTTTAAACCTAACCGTCTTTCTCATTCACACTTGTGGGCCAGTCACACACCCTTATTTTAAAACATTCAATTAGTCCTATGCAATGTAATTCTTAATCTTATCTATCTGTCCTCTATTATTTACTTCTTAATTATGTTATAAAATATTTCTCTTTATCAAATTTAATTTTAGTATTAATTAAATTGTCTAACCCTTTTTCTCTTTCTTTCGATATTTCTAACTCCTCCCTAAGCTTCCTTTCAACTGTGTTATTTAATATTTTTACAATTTCGTAGTCTTCGAAAGGATTAACAAACTTATGGTTGTCTTCTATAAAATGGTTTGCATATAACGAATTCGTTGTTCTATTACCTTCTCCACGTTTGTGGTCAGACAACATGCATACGAGTTTTCGACCTGTCTCACCTAGGTACACTTTGTTGCAGTCTTTACATTTTAATTTATAAATTCCGCTTTTCTGTAATACTGGGATTTTTCTATATTTTTATTCCTTATCTTATCAAATACCGTTTCACATTTTTTAATAGCTATATCTACTCTGTATTTATTAAAACATTTTATAATTGTTCTAGTTTGTGAACCTATGTATGTCAAAGACCCTGCATAATTCTTTTGTTCTGGTTCTATTTTAGCTTTTTGTATGTTAACACCTTTCATAACTTTATCCACTATGTTGGTGTATTGGTGGGATCTGTGATAACAGAACAATACTCTGTTATTTTGCGTTAACTGAGCTTTTAATTTGCTCTACTTACTAAAAAAAACAGTGTAACCATCTAGATATGTGGGTATTCATAACGAATAAAGTCAGATGAGAGACAGCTTTAAAAGAATGTTGACTAGTGACTATTAAACTCTTAAATTGCATACTAGTATTTTCCAAGAACGTTCTCAATTACAATGCAAGATTGAGCACACAAAAAACATGAGAAAAGAATTCAAACGTAAAATATAAAGAAGCAGCAGACCATAACATCATTGATGGTAGCAGAAACAAAAGAAAACTAACGAGTAGTAGAGGAACGGACATGTAAAATAAATAAACATTAGCTAAAAACTAATCTCTCTTTAATTTACTGGAAAAGAATACAAAAGTGATTTACTGTACGAAGTGAGCTGATTAAACGGTTGAGACGTGACATGTAAACACATTTTTCCAGCCAGCGTACAAAAGACTCAACCAAATCGTATCACTGTAAATAATAATTCCAAGGGCGAAACCTGTATTTTCCCTTGCCGTATCAGATAGAATAACAGGTTTATAAATCTGCTGTTCATTCCCCACCATACATATGTAATTTCCTTCGAAAGTCTAAGTCTCTCACAGTTCATCAATTTTACTCACAACGTTGGGTCAACACCAAATAGGTTTTCGTCATATTTTCCTCGTTCACAAGAACAGACTTATCTAAGCAAATAAGAGAGAAGAAGAATGGAATGACAGATTAATATAATTCAAAGATAATTTTACTTTGGATAAAAATTAAAATATATATGATTTATAAAACTTATATTACAATCACTAATTAATGCTAGTTTTATTGTACATTATTGGAGATCTCTTACCATTTGACGACCTGTTCTTAGGGCAGAACACCATATAATAATAATAATATTGTACATTATAATATTTTTTCCAACAAATGTTAGTGACAATATTGTGATTAATTCTTAAATATTGTGAATTCTTTGAAAACAGTGTATTGCCAAAAACACGTTTACTACAGTTGCATCGTATTATAAGCATTACTTAATATCTAATACTTCAATAACTACTAGCTAACCAGAAAATTAATATTGGACGCAACATTATTAGCCGGAACACATTATGTTTGGTGTAGCTTCTCACTGTTTTACCTATTCCTCCTTTAGGTACATGATCGTTGAGGTGTGATTAGTTTTAACATCAGACATCAGAAAATAACGTAAATTACAAATAACAAAATTAATTAAACCATCTTCTCCGAGGGCGTTGGCGACGTATTTAGACTTACTTTTTTTGCATAGACGGATTACTAACAAAGTCGCAACCTACAACCTGAACGGCCAAGGGATCTTCTTGGGATTAACTACTTTAGCCTAAAGGCTATGGTTTTTATGACACCAGATTCGCTCTTACATTACTTATGTTAAGAAAGGTCTAGGTGGCCTTGCATCCATTTTTATTATGTTTGTTGCTTTTGCTAAGAGACGCGTAGCTGATGCTAGATTGGCTCGTGGCTCCACAAGATATCAAGAATACACTGTTAATTGCGGATGATCTCTTACAGACTGAAACCAACCATAGGCAACGTACAGGAGAGATGTACCATTTAGATAAACTAGTAACAATCTGTTGTGAAACGATATCAGCTGAAAAGACAAAGGTACTGATGGTCCACTTGGGGAAAGAGGCGGAGCTAACAGAAATAGCTCTAAGAGCAAAGTTCCTGAAGCCAGTGTCTCAGTATCTTTGGATATACAAACATAATGAGGAGCTTGGCAAGAAAATTTATAATTGTCATGCCATACGTAAAAACTGGCAAAGACGTTTTTAGAAATAAGCTAGAAAGAGACGGAAAGCAGTGTGTAATACTTTGGTTCTACCTGTAGTAATGTATAGAAGTGAATCGTGGACGACATTTTTATAGGCAAAAGAGAGTCAAGACTCCAAAGGTCGTATACAAAATTCTTACGGTGAATTAAAGGATATAAGAAAAACAATGTGGTAAGCAACACAACAATGAGAACTAAGCCACTACAAGAGAAAGTTCAGTAGTATACGTCGAATTGGGAAGAAATTCTGATTAGTACGTAAGTAAACCACACCTAAAATGTAGCGTTATTATAAGTGTGATCGATGTTGAAGTGGGGTGTGTCCATTGAAATATTGGTAAAAAAAACAGGTCTAGTAAACTAAACTGAATAAGAAAGTTACTATTTTGTTGATGAGGGTAACTAAATTCCTTAATTTTGTCGCCTAAGTCGCCTTATGCGACTTGGGTATTGTGCACAGGACGATTAGTTGGGTTCGAAATGTGCAATGTTACTTTATCTTTCTTTAGCAATCAATCAAGTCAATCAGCATCTGACAAAGTTATATACTGAGGAATAATTATTTCTTGTGTCTGTCTCTGAGGAAAACTATGTGGCCGACAATTCCCGGCACGATACAGCATACAACTACCGAGTTTCCTATGATGCAGTGGTTGGTCGTGGATCACATTTAGATTTCCTAAAGACATATCCTATAATTCTGATTTTTTACACACTTTCTTGATTAGAATCAAACTTTTCAGTAAAGAAAAATAAATATCATTGGACTCGCGTTTCAAAACTCGCGTTAATAGTAGTGTTGCTTTTTCTTTAACTGTTTCTTAGACTAGATGCATTAGCCTACATTTCTTCAGCATGAATATAATTTAATCCAATTTAGTTTTTTATAAACACTACCCTAAGACAGTAAACTGTCAATATGAACAGGAATTACTTAGTGTAGAAATTGTTTATAAATTTCGTTAATATTTGTGTTGCAGAAAATAAAATTAAGAACACGTTTTTAGAAATTTGTAAACAACATTAATAGAAATTTACATAAACAGTAATCACAATTAATTTACAGTACAATACAAACATGTATATTGTTTTAACTGTATAGTACGATGTCCATACATGAGCAAACAATAAAGTCAGACTGTGCAATAGCTTTTCTACAACGAATTATTCAGTATTACAAAATTTATGTTAGTCTGTGTAGTGTGTAAACTATATTTCTTGTGTTTTTTAAAACCAATTATAACAACACCATTTCTGTTCATTACAAATCTGTTTTTATAAGAACTATATGACTCAAATTAATAATCATGTTCTTGTAACTTCGTTTAAATACAAATGAGGAGTCAGGTAATCTACTTTTAACTGTAATAAATTATTGTGCTATGTGATTTTAATGTTCGTATTTCACTTTATCCCCTTTATGAAAGTTTTCCGCAATTCACTTTGCAAAGAATAAGTATTATCATGTTTTATGAGGTTGTTAGTGCCAGAGTGTTAAAAATTATAGTGAGTTAAGAGTGATCGAGTTTTCACGGTCTTGGAAAATATATATTTGTTCAACTCCAAGATTCAGAGTTTCAGTCTGATTTAAATTTCGCGGTTACTTCATTCTCGGAATCAAAACTGTAATTTGCGTTTGAAACAAAGGCAAATGTCTATACACACTTTATATACTGAGATACCTACATTAATATATAGTATAAGATTCCATCGTTATTTTATTAGTTAGCTGTGTTAGATGTAGTTAAATCTTTCAGCGGACAAAAATTTAAGTTATACTAAATACCTTTCTGTAGAGGTTTACTTATGTTTTCTATAAGACTGATGTTAATGAGTGAGGACATAGTTATACAGGAAATCTTGTATTCGAAGCTACGACCGTCAACCTTGATGCTGCCCAATTTCTTTTCGTCTTTTGTGATTGTTGTCTTGCAGAAAACTGGGCCTAAACTTTAAAATTTGTTGTTGTTCTAGAATATACTTTCTATTAAAACGTACATTTTCTTCTCAAATTAGTAACGTATATTCAGATATTTTATGTGTTTGTAGTTTACTTACAATAAACTAAAAATGTACATTGTTTGTATTATTTATTTAATATAATATAAATGTAATTTATATTTTATTGTTATTATATTTATCTAATTGTAACGCTTTTATTCAATATTAGGTTACGTAATTGTTATTTCAATTAAGGAAATTAGGGTTTGTATTTTTGTAGTTTACCAGTTTAAATTGCAATGATTTTTAAAATCGTATTTGACTCAACATCGTAGTTTTTCGTAACATGCTACATTGAAGTACCTTAAGTATTCTAAAACATGTAACTAGGTGTAAATGCCATTTCTATAAATTATATAAACGTAATCAGATACCTATGTAGGCCTACTAGACAAATTACGTCTAGCCGTTCGGTACAATGCGCGGTAAGCTACACATTACTTTGAATAGGCTGCAGTTAAACGTACTGTCTGCAGCGATTAAATGTACAGAGTGAAGTAGATGAAGGAAAACTGTACGTTGCAGTGTGACGTTGAAAGTCAGTCGGCCTTTCACTAATCCACTAATCCACTTGTTTAAATAACGTTAACAAGTGTTTGAAAAGTCTGAAGTAACCAAAAAGTATGAGCGTTGACTTTATTCATGAGTAACACAGGCCTATACGTAAATATAATCTACAGGCGTAAAACGTACTAAGGATATGCAAGAGCCACTAAATAATTTTACAGTCGTTTCATTGCCAATGAAATAATAGTAAAATGTTAGTATTAGCTAATCATTTGCTTCAGTTTTATACAAATATAAATTATAAATTCTTAAACAGAGATGGCAAATGGTGACGGTAATAATAATTATCAGACAATTGCATATGGCGTAAACAATGGCGAATTATCAGGTAATATACCTGTAACAAATGGATTAGGCAGGGGATTCCCTAAGTTCTGTACTCTTCAATGTAGCTATGGATGAAATTATTAAGGAGGTAAAGCATATGAAAGGATATAGGATAAGTAGAAGTGTGTTTAATACCATATGTTTCTTTATATATTAGTATACGTTATACTAATAGCGGAAAATAAAAATGACTTACAAACACTTGTGTAAAATTTTAACAAAGCATGCCACAAATATAACATGAAGGTAGTGGAAGAGAAAACAAAATCAGTTACAATTTCACATGACTCATTAAGGTATAAGCTTGTGATAAGCATAATTATAGAACAACTAATGCAGATAGACAACTTAGGAACAAGGCATAGAAGTAACAATAGGGCAGATGAAGAAATGGAACATCAATTGATGAAAGCAAGAAAATTGCTGGATGCATGAATAACTTTATATGGAATAATAAATACCTTACACAAGAAGCAAAAACTAGGGTTTACAGAAGCACAATACGTCCAGTAATATCCTATGCATCAGAGACTAAGCCAGATACAGCAACAACTAAAAGAAAACGACAAACTATAGAAATAACTATATTTCGGAGGGTACTAGGAAAGACAAGGTACGAAAAGATTGCCAAAAAATATAAGAAGCAAAACGTGTAATGTAACAGATATTAATTATTGGATTGTGGAGACAAGAAGGATATAGAATGAACACATAATCAAGAATGGATGACACAATGCTAGTTAAAAAAGCAAGGGATAGACAACCAAACACCAACAGGAGCAGTGGTCGGCCAAGGAAGAGGTGGAGTGACAGCATGTAGGACCATTGGTATAGAACAGGACAGAGTCCTCACAAGGAAGTTAAAGAAGAAGAAGAAGAAAAAGTAAACAGCGATTACTTGCTATAGTGAATTTAACTATCGTATAAATAATTAACTTGTTATGACAACTATAATGGTAGACATTTTATATAACGTATTATTCGAATGTAACTAATAGTATAGCTGAGCAAGCGAAGCAAGTTCTCAGTTATATTTTGAGCGTTTGATTTTTGTCTGTCTGTCTGTTTATATGGGAGATGTATCATGATAACATTTTAATGGATCAACTGATTTTCTTAAATCTTAGCATACTGTTTGTACGTTTGGTACATAGAACCCCGTTATTTTTTGTGATTAAAGCTCTAGGAGTTTACGAGTTATTTTGTTATGTGTGAACAAATTTTAGTTTAACAGAATTGATTTATAGTCTTGCCAGTTATGAATAAAGAAATAATTAAAACCTATTTTGGACATAAACATAATAATTTGAAGATTGCACTCAAGTTATCTGGCACACTAATTAAATCGTCTTTACAAAGAACGAATCATAAAAGCTAAAATGAAAGTAATAACCACTTGTTTATTTTAATTATTCAAAATTATATATCCAAGAGGCAAGATAAAAAATAATTGCAAAGATAAAACGAATTAGAACTACTGAATTGAACTATGATGAGCATTTTACAATGTCGTGAAATATAAAATGTAATTCAGGCACCAATTCGTATTAGATGTAATTAAAATAAAATTAAATCTCTTAAATACTTCCATAACGTCCATACTTGAATAGTATGTTTTTGTGGTAAAAACCAAATTATTTTGGTAAAAATGTCATAAAGAGAACAAGGGTAACGTAAGAAAGAGAACAAGTAGTAAAGTGAAGTGACAAAATGACATCCATGTAAGAAAGAAACTTTTTATAATGAGTACAAATATTACTGTAAACTGTATCGTAAGAGTTACAAAACTGATCATAATAAGTACATAAAATATATACTAGTTTCACGGTACTAAACTTGTAAAAGTATTTACACATTGTTCTTTTTATTCAATACATAAAAAAAGTTCAATTTGATTGTAATTTTGAAGTAAATATTATAATTGCTTTGGTAATTAAAACATAGCATATACAAATTTTTATTTTTTCTACCCAGACGTAACATATTCTATGAAACGTGAAGAAACACAGTGTAACACATATAAAATCAAAATATCTAAGAAAAGAGTAAATATTATACATAAAATACAAATAATATATAAATAATCACATTGTACGTATGCGTATTGTTAAGTAAAAATAGTTAATATTATGTGTAAAATTGTGTTTTGAATGTAAAATTCACATAACTCACATGAAAATTGCATCATGATTGTCACGCACTATTGCATTGTATAGAAAGAAAACAGATGCTTCATGCAAATTTTAGTACTACTATAAAACGTGGAGTGATGCAATCATGCTGACAGTTATTGAATAAAATAAAAGCACATTTATGTGAACGAGCACTTGTTTACTATATCACAGAAAATGTATTTGCATTCTACTAAAAATAATGTTTCCAATGCAGGGCAATAATGAAATAATATGCGGACGTACCAAACATTGAGTAATCGATAACAAAAACTAGTTTAATGGAAACGCATTGGCTTGCTCAAAATATGTGATATAAATAACACTGCCTATTCAGTCAACTGGAATCAACATAGTTGCGAGGTCAAAGCGAGCAGTCAGAGTAATTGATTTAAATAAGTACTAACAATGTTTTAAACGGATTATGTATGCAAACCGAGAATACGAAGAGCTAAAGTAGAGATAATATTCAGAATTCATGTAAAAAAATAAAAGTGATGGAAATGACGATGCAGAGGAGAACAGTTCAAAACTAGGTCATCGAATATGACAGCACCGAAATTGTCATATTCAGGTACCCATAAAGAAACCCCAGAATTTTATACTGTAATAAACTATTATGTCTATGATGGTCAGGATATCTAAAACAATGGCCACTAGGCAAAGGAGAAGACCAAAATCCACTGGCGGGACAATATTCAATGAGATGGTGATAATTTTCTGTGGATGACAAAGCGGGAAGCTACGATAAGATATCGGCATCTTATAGGCTGAAAGCGGTCAATGTTCAGCACGAGCTGAACTGCAAGAAGAAGGAACTTCCAGTATGTACTCAGTCAAGAGTATGTATTTACATAAATCACTCAATTATATTAACACTGAAAGATAGAATATCTTTAGTTATTTTATTTAACAATGATAATGTGATGTATTTATAATATACACACACCTATTGTTTACTAATGGTTCCTACAATCTCAATTTTCTATTGTCGTCTATTTATTGTTCATAGCCTAAAGGTACCATACATACAATTTTCCAATAATATTTGTATTACTCACATTCTTAAAAACGATCGATTTCGGTCATAGACTATCGTTAGGTTATATACAGCCACTTGCGGTCACAATATCGTTTTTGTAAAAAGCGGTTGTTTTACGATATTGTGACCACAAGTGTGCTGTATATAACCTGACGATGGTCTATGACCGAAATCGATCGTTTATAAGAATGTGAGTAATAAAAATATTATTGGAAAATTGTATGTATCATACCTATAGGCTATGAACAATAAATACACTACAATTTAAAATTTATTTGATCACGATCACGATCACTATCAGTTAACTGCAATAGAAAAACAGTTACCTTTCTGAAAGACACATACGTTTGTAGTATAAACTGTCTTGGACGCACCTCTATTCAGAGTAAATTTAATTTATAAGAATAGGAACATAACTTGCACCTCAAGTATTTTAATAAATCTTACACCCTGGTCTAAATTCATTAGGAAAACTCTAATTGACTTTGTATTTTATTATTTCTCTAAATGTATCACTAATAGCTTCTCTGGTTGATGTCCTCAAAATCTTCCTACCCAGACCCAACCGCATCATTTCTGAATACCTACAACGTTCTGCGTAATCAACAATTTGACTTAGGTACTCCAATCTCTTCCTTCCCTTGTAGTTATTCCCACTCTCTGCATCCTACACCACTGGTTCCCAAACTTTTCAGTCCGCGGACGCCCCAAAAAATTAAAAAGTTTCAGGGACCCCGTCTAAGTTCTGAATTAATTCAAACAGTAAATATGATACAATCTCTTATGTTTTAATTAAAATGTATTAAAATTAAAATTCTCTTAACTTAAAAATTTATAACATTAATGATATCAAACATAGTTTAATGGAACAATGAAGCTGTTTTTGAACAATAAGCTCTTTAATACTGGGTTTAATGTCTGATAATTTCAATATTAAGTCAGTCTCGACAGCAAGATTATTTCTTAACTTTGTTTTCAAGTACGTGAACAGGAAGAATGCGGTTACACACAAATAAGTAGAGAGAAACACAGTTAAATCTTTGCGACTTCAGGATAGTCAGTCATTACATATAACCAGAAGTCAGCTACCTGTAATTGAGAAGACTGTAATTTTAATTAACTGTCAGTGAATTAATGAAAGTCCTGCCAGTCTATCTTCTTCTTGTACTGTAAGGGAGAGGTTAGTTGACAGCCCTTCAGCAAATGGATTCCTTATCCACATCTCACTATCATCCGTCACTGGAAAATATTCTCTTAGCTCCAAGTGCAGTCGCTCCAAATGAGACTTAATAACGTTGAGGATCTCCTTTGGAACATTTTCTCCTAACATGTGCATGAAATCTGCCATGAACGGGAATTGTTCAAAGATTTCAGAGTCCAATCTCTGAATGCACAGCTTCAATTTTTTGTCACTCTCTTGATCATATCTTGAACTTGGAAATGGGCTTATAAGCAAGACTCAGTGCTTATACGTGCCTAAAACAGCGCGATCTGTTCTGCGTTGATGCGGCGCTCTAGTCAGTTCGAATAACAAATAGATCTGCTACTCAACATGATTTAAAGACATTATTAAAGCTATTATTTTGAAATTACTTTTACAATTACAATTAGTTTGAACCGAAAAAAAATACTGGAATCTTCTACTAATTGTTTTAAGATTCCAAAATTTAGATTTCAGAGCAAAAAAAAGGAAAAAATTACGGTATATTCTATTTTTTCTTAAAAGTGTCCGCGGACCCCACTTTGGGAACCACTGTCCTACACTTTTAAATTTCAGTGTCACCAGCCTGTCCTAACTTCTCGTTATACTTACTACAGGCGGGACAATATTCTGCTATAATTCTAAAACGTAATAATTTTTTATATTTATTTATTTTAAAGATTTCCTGTCGCAACCATTTCAAATTCTACTATTTTACATCGCTTTCCATATTTCCCAAGTTTGGCAACACTATATACACTATAAACACAAATTTTTTTCATGAACTTATTCTTAATTCTTAATTCAACATTTGACAATAGGAAATTATTTTCTTGATTAAAGTTCTCTTCCCTTGCGCTACCCTGTTTTTATTACCCTGTTTTTTACTACTGCGTTCATGACATGGTACACAAGTTAGCAACTTTCATCCAATTTCTCCACGTTATCCTGCAGCTTCATTGTTAAAAGAAGAAGAATGATTATACAGACAGCAGATACATTATAATGTTATTTCGTAAAACCTGCACATGTTTTGTTATCTGTGTTCCATTAATACACAATACAGCGCTGACACGTTTCACAAATATATTTTTCAAATGTGAAATTACAATAATTGTCTTGCTTGTTCATCATCTCCATTAATACACAATACAGCGCTGACACGTTTCACAAATATATTTTTCAAATGTGAAATTACAATAATTGTCTTGCTTGTTCATCATCTTTTTTCACAGCACTACACTTTTATAATAATGAAATTTTCTCTTGTAAACTTGCTGGACTTTTTCCGTCGAACGCGTTTCGGCGTCGTGTTCTCCTTCGTTTCTAACGACGTTCCTGACGAAGTCTGTTTCTAAGCTGACGAAGGCGAACACGACGCCGAAACGCGTTCGACGGAAAAAGTCAAGCAAGTTCACAAGAGAAGGTTTCATTATTATAAAAGTTACAATAATTATTTTATGGCTTAAAACGGTTGTTACATTATTCGTGGTGCCTAAAAAAAGATAATCTCGAATATATGTGATAGTAAAATTAAGGATTTTGATAAGAAATGGAACAGAGTTTTAATCATATCTGCTTTAAATTGTCAGCAGAGGTTTAGTCTCGCTGCGGTGCCGGAATTCATCTCGCCGAAAGATGCCACTGACAAAATTCAAGCAACGAAAGGCGTCTTGCCTAGACGGTGTTACAAATACCGCACTCCTGTGCCTTCCGGAGCGTGGAATAATAATCTTGACTGAGCTGTTCAGCTCTTGTCTCAAGTTGAACTACTTCCCTGCGAAATAGAAAATGGGCTACTGTGGTCGTTATAATCAAACCGCGAAGGACTCTCCTCAACGCGGAAAACCACAGAACAATCAGCCACTTTTCCGAGATGTCGAAAGTTTTCAATAGACTTCACCAGCGCCCGATTTGAAACTGCTTAAAAGACTAGACGTATTGATCGCCAAACATTTCGGCTTTTGTAATTTGCGGTCTTTTACTCATCAGTTGATGAGACTGCTATCAAACATTTTCGAGGTCGGTTGCCAGGTTAAACAGACGACCGCGTTCTTTCTAGACATGGAGAAAGCTTTTGACGGCGTGTGGCAAGGAATGTGCTTTACAAAATGAAGAAAGTCCTTCGCAACTACGAGACCATAGCTTTCACATAAGAGTATACAGGGGGAGAGCCCTGTCTTGAGTGGGATGTATTACCGCAGGTGTCACTCATGGCAGCGTCCTTAGGCCGCTCAGTTTTCGTCACGATACGCCACGGATGGCTGGAGTTTCTCTATTTCCTGACAATTCGCGCAGCCTTCGCTGTCGACCTTAATCCAGATTTTGCAGCCGCCATGCTCTAGTGCCAACTCGATGCATATGTGGGTGGCCAAGAACTGGAGAGTTGCCGTTATCGTTTCTAAGAGCGCAGCGGTAATATTCTCACGTCGCCACAAGCCGCCTCGGCCGCTAACCATAGGTTTAGTCGAATTGTCCTGGGCCAACAGCATGACATCCTCGGTCTTCACCTAGATTTCCACGTAGACTACACCTGGCGCACCGACACTCAGGAAATCCGACAACGCGCTTTGGCCCACCTGCAAAGACTTTCAAGTCCGACGGTGACCCCTCGGAGTACGGGCAATATGTGTTGCCGGTGATTACCTGTGCCTCTCTTGTTTAGGGATACCTAGTACCTAGCCGCCTGTTACAGAAAATCGCTCCAGACCGTTCTCGACCGGGGACTTACACTAACATGTAAAGTCGCCTGTAGCTTCTCTTCACGTGCACTCCGAAGACGGCTGGCTTTCCGTGCACTTGATGACACCCTGAGACGCCTAGAGCAATAATGGAGACTATTATCGGGTGACCAGAGTTACCCACAATCCACTGATCAATTGATATAATCCGAGGGCAGCGACTCTTGGACGCAACGCCGTTTATTATACCTGGAGTTATAATCCACCAATTCCAGCAATGCTTCATGTCCCTCATTAATTCAGATAGGAGTCCAATTTGAGACTGGGAAAGTACACGTCTCGCGCAACGCCCAGTCGGAAAAAAAAACATTTAACTTCATGTAAAATTTTAAGTTTGAAATAATGTTAAATGTTACAACGTGTAGATCAAAAGAAAAAGAAGGATTTAACCAATAACACTACAAATTTCTCTTAGATTTTCTTAAACGTAAATTCAGTATGATCCTTAAAACTAGTAATTGATGACGTTATATTATTTGTAAGAACATTCTTTCGGCCATGGTGATAATTTAAGTAACATAAAGTTTCGACTATTACAAATCAGTGGTAGTCCTCAGGTCCAAAAATGACAGTTACATTAACAAAAGACGTCATCAATTACTAAAAATTACTAAATGAATAGCCTACAACGTGAAAATAAATAGATGTATTATAAAATTTACTAACGACCAACACATTTGTCGGTGTGAGTGCGATAAGTATCACTACACAGTTGAAACTATACAATTCAACAACGTTGGACACTGACCGTTATTTATATACACTAACGTGTGCGCAGGGGAGGGGCGCACATACCCAAATGTAATTATATACTAATTGCGGTGTGGTAGCGCCCACTGCGGGGCAGACAAAGACTTTTCTAAAACAAACTCACGTTTTTTCGCCCAAATATTCTCAACTGTTCCTAAGCTAGACAGTAAGTACCTTCTTACCATTATTTACTTGAAAATTTGTTTCCCTCTCTACTGCTTCAACGTAGTCGCACAGGATCATATGGTATTCCTTCCACACATTTTCAGCCAATTTTGTATTGGGTTGACTTACATTTCTAACTATTTTTTTTTTCAGGTTTGGTTGAACAATGCAAATTCTAAGTATGTTGTCGGCAGTGAAACTCCGTTTTTAAGCCGCATTTACTATCAGTCTTCCTAACTTTCTCCGACATAACTCTGATGTACGAGATAATCTAATTCTCTTCGATCCCCTCATTAATATCACGGTTGATAGAACCCTTCTGTTTATATGTTATGTCATATGTCACCGAGCACTGTACCTATAACACGAAAGTCATTACGATATTTTTCAAATTCGTTTCCGAAGTAATCGTTATTTGAACAAGCCTGTCTTTTAGCACAAGTGTGTAGAGTTTTATAACACTACGTTTTTAAGAATCTGAAGGTTTGTGTCTTCGTTAATATATACACCTTTGTTAAAAACAAGGTATGATCCATCTCATTCGCAACACAAATTAAAAATAACAACTCTCCTCCGTTCCTGCATTTAATAAACATACGTGAGAATTCGGTCGTATTGACTACCATATACCAGCCTGTACCATATTGTGTTATAGTAGGCTCTGTCTGACCTGTAGTACCCTGCCTGCAAAATATGGGTAGGTTCCCCCCCTCCGCACCATGAGGATATTCTTTGTCAGTGAGGGTTGTTCTCCTCCGGTTGTTCGTTTGTGTAATTTTTAACTGTGTAATGAAATCTCTGCCACTCGAAACCGACGAAATTCTCTGTGGTAAGTACATTTTATAATTAATTTATTTTATGATTGTTGGATTAGCTGACGATGTTTCTATGTTTCCACTATAGATAGCTGTTTTAAATGTAATTCTCATTTCGCACCTGAGGATGACCATTGAGTTGTAGTGGTCAAAACCTTAGGTTAAATAAATTCTCACGATGGTAAGGTATGAAATCTTATACTTAACACTTGTAAATTTAGGCTATATTAAAATTGTGGCTAGTTTATTACATTTTAATTAGCTAAAATTAAAAAAATATTGCAATGCTCCCATGTGCCGAAGTAAATCAAATAATTTGTTAATGTGTACCCATGAATAAATGTGTTTTTGTGTATATGTGTGTCATTATATGTGCTATGAAAAATGCTCTGCGTTCAGTAGTATACGGTTCTCACGAAGTACTATATGCAAAGCGAGAGAGAGAGAGTAAGTTTTGTGTTTATTCTTTTGCCTCAGACGACAAACATCAGAAATTAGACATCAGATGTAATTAGAATTTCTAAGCATTAGGACAGGTAATGCAGATATGATGGAATACTCTTTCCTCAATTAAAAGCCAAAGTAATTCTATTTGGCATGAAATATTATCCTAGCAATATATGATCAGTATCAGTAATTATGTCGTCTAGTATAGTATAGTACCCGCCCATTAGTGACTGGAACTTCCAACAACTGTGTGTGCTTTGATAACAACGCTTTGTCGGGTATAAGCCACTTGTCCAGTGTTACAGGCGACGCAGTGTCAGCTATTCAGTTTTGTTGTCTCAATGTGTTACGTTCTATGTGACCTAGTTCAGTATTGCTTTGAATACGAGTCAGTGTAAGACGTGAAGTTCTATCAAACCATTTAGTAGTTCACTGTAAAGCTTTTTACACTGTGTTCCTCAAGTTACTAGTAAACATAGACTCAAGAAAACAGTATTTTCTCTCTCTTTGATAAGACATTTTGTTTTTACGCATAAAGACTTCAAACATAAAAACACATTACTGCATGCAGATTGCACACCAAAATTTTATTTAAAAAACAAAGGGTTTTCAACGTGCAGTGATATGTTCGGCAAGGATATTGCCAGGAAGAGATGTATGGAGTTGTAGACTTCAGCCACGTATTTGCTTCACTTTACGTTGTATTTGCTTACATAATAGTCATACAGTCAGTTACAATTTTTAGGCATCATTACTCATTATACAACGTACACGTGTGATTGCAAATATTCACATAAACTATTATTATAATTATCTTATGGAAAATTGTGTGTCTATTAAGTTCTATTTAGTTGTACTGTTTGAGTGAAAAGTTATTTCTAAATGTAATGTGTTTCTATGTAAATCTACATCTTACACGTACGCGTTTAAATTGCGATGGAACCAAGTATGTTAGTTGAGTTTTTCATTGACGTAAGCCGAAGAGACATAAATGAATAAAGGAGTCATTGACTGTGGCTCCCCAGATTGCCTGTGTCATGATGGCGTATGCCGATATACAAGTATATAATTTTAAAATAGCGTGGTAAATGTGCTGACTGTTCAAACAGAAAGTCATTGTTATGCGCTCATGGGGACAAAAGAAACAATATTATTTCGATTTTTTGTTGTTTTTTTTTAATTTAAATGTTTTGGATTTATTGCTTAATTAATTTTAGTTGCATCAGCATGGCACTTTCAGTATGCACGTATGTACAACACTTTTGTCTGTGGTTACGGAAAAGAAACAAATCGTTTTACTCTGAGTATTTTCACAAAAACGTTTCTGTGGCCTCCAGTCTGTTTTCTCTTGCAAAAAAATAAACTTTTCGAGACCGACCTTGAGTCGTATTTACCAAGTTAGAACTTGACAAATTAGAATCATTTACTTAATTTATCTTAAAACGTTTTCAGTCTATTTGAGTGAATTAAATTTATTTTAAGCAAACGGCTATGGGTAAAAGTAGTTTTTCACCAAACGGTTAAACGGTAAGACGTGTGCTTTCGAGAGAATATTAACTCATGCATGTTTCAGCAAATCAACACCAGGATATAAGTATTGTTTCATTGTCTGTGTTCGGCTCTGCTGTATTATTTTTGTGTCTGTAGGGTCAGAGACAAAAATTTTACCATAATGAAAGTATTCAACAAATGGCCTCAACAGCGGTAAGTGAAATTTGTGAAGACAGCAAAGTAAAGTTTGCGCCGCACGTCAGAAAGTTAAACATACAGTTAATTACGTTAATATAATGTTAAATTAAAAATTATAATGCTAATACATTTAAATTCAAAAGGAAGGGTTTAGTAAATAATTATATTAAATCACATCAAAAATAGCATACAGTTACTTGTATTTTCTAAAAGTAATAGTTACAAGTTAACAACAACCCAATGATAAATATAATTTAGTTCTTTCTGTTTAGATGAACTTTATTTCTTAAATTTTAAGATATTAAAACTTTCTATTAGTGCAAATAACCTACTTTATTGTGACAATATATGGTTAAATCTTTGCATTTTATTCACCAACTTTATGAGTAAGTATAATATTAATGCATGGAATTAGATCATTTGATTACATTATTATTAACTACATACATTAATATTGTAGCATGACAGATAATCCACTAAGTAATAATTCCATTCTGATCATAAATAAATTTAAATTACATTAACTCAAAAGAAAATTCAAAGGAAAATAATTAAATATCAAAGGAAAATACCACCATAAAGGAAAAAGTAAAATTAAATCATAAAAACGCAACAAAAAGTATCAAGAAAATTAAATCCGAAGAAACTAAAATAAAATCAGGATAATACCCAGGTAGGATAGGAGCAGGTAATAAAGAAGATACCCCGAACCAACCAACGGACATAATAAAACCAACTTACCTTGGAAAACGAAAGAAGGAAGAAGTGAAGAAAGGAAGATGTAGGATGGGAGAACTACGAGGAATACCAATGGAAAACCTATTACTAACAATAACAAACCCCGAACCAAATTTTAATATAACCCAAGAAAGTATAACACCCCAAAACCTCATAGAAATGTAAAATAATTATAAACAAAAGTGTTTAGTAGTGTAAATAGAAGTGCACCAACTAAAGTTATTATGTAATAAAATAAACAAATCTGCACAGTCCATTATAACTAAAATTTTGGTATTAGAATATTGTAAAACTCAAATATAAATCAGACCCAACAGTGTAAGTGAACCAGTGCAAGTGATTTCAATATAATAAACTTCAAGTAAAGGTGTAACCGATACTTTAACTAGGTACAATTAAATAACTTTAATGTTTTATATAAAAACAGAGATGACATATCATGAAGTATTATTATGAAAGTATTTCTAATGTTTCATAGAAGAGGCCACCTATTATCAAAAAACATTCTTTGAAATGTAAATGATAAAGAGAGCAGGTGCGGAATAATTACCGTGACAGGGATTAAAATGTAATACACATGTAATACATATGTAAAAGTAATCAATAACCAAAATATATTCTGAATATAATGTAATTTAATCACATGAATAGGAAGTGAATAATAATTGAAACAATACTTTTCTAATATTAACTTGGCAAGATATTTCAGTTCAGAAGACGAAGGAAGATATTTCAGAAGACGAAGGAAGTAAAACCGTTCTTAATTAACATTCGAAGCGAACGGTTGATTTAAGCTCGCGCTAATAACCTATATAGCGAATACTTTAATGGCGTATATAAGTTAAGCCTATCATGCAGTGAAAAATCGAGAGTTACAGAAATTTGTATATTAAACTTAAAATCAATGAACACAACCACCACAAACAGTGAAAACAATTAATACGGAACAGAATATAAGTGAATTAAACTAATAAAACTATAAAACACGGAATATAACATAACCAAACGAACTTCACATTTTTCGACAGACACGTAGACAAAGTGAACACACCTAATACAAAACACTTAAAGTCAGTGAACACAGAACACTTAACCAGAACACCTCTAACAACCCAATAGACATTATTCAATATTGCGGACACAAGGAAGCAGTTGTGAAGGCATCTTTATTGTAAGAAAATTTCACTGTGCCGATTCCAGTTTTACCGACCAACGAACAAGCAGCCATTTTGAGAAATCCCATCATGCAAAGCGTCCACCAGGAATGAGATCTGTCGTCACGGCATTGGTTTGACTTTTCAATTTTATAAACATTATATATAATAAAATAATTTTGTAATTATTAATTATTAAGATTTATTTTGTGAATGTTATACTTTCTATATTTGTCCCTTCTCTGACTATTATAATTATAACCGTTCAAAGAACCATTCGAAAATATTTGTATAATATAACATGTATTGATAATCGATTACCCCTGTGAAAGAGTCGAGCTTTATCTAATAATCGATTTTAAACCGATATTCTAACAAATAATTGTCAATAAATATTAATAATTCAACTATCTGGTTTTAATTTTATTTCACACGTTAATATAAGAGTTTTAATTAACCACAGGACAAACAGAAAGGCGACCATTACTCAAGAGGAGTAATATATTTGAGAAAGAAGAAAATCGCCAATCGATTAGTGAAGTGAGACAATCTTATTAACTCTAGATTTATTTACAGTGAATCAGAAGCGAATTTACTGACACAAATAACTTAAAGAACTTTAAAATTTTAACAAAACCTCATCACAAGAATTATTTATTAAATATTTACATTAAAACGAAACATACAAAATTTTTTTTTGAAAATTTTTAACAAATTAAAAATTTTTTTTTACTTTTGTACGAGACAAAAGTTATATTTGTAACCGCGTAGAGAATGGCTTGTTACAGTATTAATACAAATATATACCAATCATCTTTATTTGCATTCGTTTCCATACAACTGAGAGAAAATCTCCCTAGTCATTGTTTCCTGGAAATCATCTCCTTTCTTATAAACTCTACTTAATATCACCATGATGATTATTATTTGTCACTATTTTGTTACGTAATTACGACTATGACTATTATGTGACCGTGACCGATTGCAACGGTCTTGCTTTTAAAATGTCGTCCCAATTTGTTTCCTAATTCTGTAACTCATAACATTTTCTTTTCAGAACACTAGTTTAATCCCAAAGCCGTTTAGTTATTCTCCTGGCTCCATTTTGCTGCCACTTTCCAGTTTTTTCGTATATTTCAGTACAATACGTTGTTTTGGTATATAGGAAATTATATATAGAGCAACGTATATAAATCAAAATCATTAAAGCGATAATATGTTTATAAAACTTGTAATTCTATAGCATATGTGTAACTTAAATTCAGTGTAAATTTTAATTGCCCCTGAGCGCTTGTCAATGTTGTAGATATGGTCATCTAGTCACAGATCACATGAAATAATATGTTTGTTCTTTCTTCTAATTTTATTATAGGTTTACTTACATGTAAATCTGAAAAGTGTACCGTGTTAAGTGTAAAGTAGTTTCACAGAATCTTATAATCTGAAGAGCCTGTAGACTACGACGTTGTTTGTTCAAATTACACATCGTTTACCATTCTCAAGTAACAGCGCAGTTAGTATACGACTAAGCTTGCTGTGTAAGTTCGTTTGTAAAATAATGTCAAGAAATAATAAAAAGTCGAAACCTCTAACCTGCCGTTAATTTTTTCGTGACACATCTCTATAAAGAAACAAAAGTTTACCGTCGAATGTTTTCTTCGAAAAAATTCATACATTGCAATTTATACACACAAAAATACGAATACAAATATTTAAAAAAATACAAATACAAATATTTAATCTGATTTACGTAACATTTCTTCTGTTTATTGTCATCAAATTATGCGTATAAATACGACGTCCATACGGGAATACTGTGAAATACTGTATTTGTGACCAAATTAAAAATCACAGAAATGAATTTCGCCATAGGGAACGCTACTGCAGGTTTGTTCACTGCATCGCAACATATTCAGTTTCATCTAAACCGCTACGCATTATTTGTACGTATTAAATTTTTTCAGCACTACCGCATACAAATATCCATGTCATCTAGTAGCAATATATAATTATTATGGACTAACAAATGTCCTAAAATATACTATCGCATGAACTGTAGCTTTTAAATAGTGGAATGCATTACCGAAAACCGTGGACACCGATACTAGCAGTTTTTATTAACAATTTATTTAAAAACCACATTTTCATTACAAGAGTTACCTAAAATAAGCAATTATTCACTAGTTGCTACATTAGATAAAACTATGACTTCAGTGTTAAGTTTGTTTGGCAATTTTATTGATCAAAAATAACTGAAGAATAATTACGTAATATCACGAATAATTATGCACTATAAATTTCTGAATCGGAAAGTGCTTTTCTGACATAAACAACTGGATTAAATATTATGGCCCTGTACTTTATTTAGAGTTTAGAGTTTTCTGAAAAAAATGTTTATATATTCTTTTTTTAACGTTATAAATAGATTCCTTTCTACGATTTTAAGTAAGTTTTATATAAGAATTGATATCCCTATTCGTCTTTATTTTAATTACATATCACAATTGTACATTTATCTTTTGGCAGTTTCGAACAAATGTTGCAGCAATTTCAGCTCCGTGTAATGTTTGAGGTATTCAGTGAATATATAGACAATAAATTGACCAAAACTGTAACTATTGCAAAAGAAATAATCGTCACAGTTTTTTTTTTCTCGGTTTCGGTAATCTATTCTAGTTACAGTCATAGCCAATTAACTTTTCATTAACACGAAAATGAACCTCCGGGTTTGGCGCAGTCACGATGACTTTGAAGAGCACAGGGGATTCCAGAAGGGTAGGTCCTGCAATCACGACATTGTAGTAGTCAGACAAGTAAATGAAAAGCGCATTTGAAGATAGTGGTCAATGGGAAACCTATAGAAAAATGTATCACTTTTTAACTTTCTAGAGTCTACAATTCTACCGTTGATCACCTCGTATACAAATCACGTCATCTGAACAACACAGTTTACATCAGTTTCATTCAAGGAAAGCACATTGTTGGTGTATCGTTAATTTGTTGCAACCATTTGATGTAACATGGAAATGAAATGTTGTGAAACAGCTACATGATTGGCGGTTCAGAATTAACCTACCCAACTTTATCTCCAGCTTCCTCATGGACAGAACTTTCCGAGTTCGTGTCGCGCAATCACGGCTCTAAACGAGGTGGACAATGAATACCTCTAGGGATAACCCATTGAGCCGCAAGCTTTCTAATATAGCGATCATCGGAATTTTTGAGAGCACAGAAACATGAGTGGGGAAGTGCTTGTACATTATCGATCTTGCGCTTCTAGCCGGCTACAGCAAAGACACTGATCGAATGTAAAATGCAAGACGCTATAGACACATGGTTGCAATATTAAGAACTTAGTTATTCTTTCTTAGCAAGGACGACTTGTGACTACAAAGAAGGCACCCAAACACGAAGCTAACCATTAATGTTGTTCCGTTATAATACACAACAAAAATCGAATTTTTATGACTATTTTTAAAACAAGACTTGACTTGGAATGCACATGTAAACGAATTACATGCAAGGTGACAATTGAAGTTAAACGCCATTAAGTGCATTTCCCATATACGGAAGTTTGTTGCTCCCTTGCATTGCACTAGTATTTTCTAGAATGGGAAATGTGTTTGTGCGGTGTACTCTTCAGGCTGTAGGTGTGCTTGAAAAGTCTATACCCAGTACACAATGATGGGGCGCGCTATGCCTAGGGGCACTCCACACTAGCCCGAGTGGATTGAAAACAGCAGACTTGCGAGAACATTTAGCTGCCGTTGTACGTTTACTCGACCGGTCAGCAATCGTGCTTTGCAACTTACATCCAGGCGTTACAACTTTCAGACGCTGATACTCTAAGCGCAGGTAATACATAACGTGCTGCATTATATATACTGCATAATGTGCACCAATAGGCCTACACAAATTCATAATCTAAATTAAATCATTAATATTGTAAATAATTGTCTAGTTTGTCTTAAAACTGAACAAACGTATTAAAGGAAGACCCATGGAAACATGGATAGAGGGCATAAGAAGATCAATGAGCGGTAAAGGACTAAACTTGTATATACTTTCCAACTCGTATACATAACGTGGCAGAGAAAAGTGTTAAATGTTCGTTACTAAACGTACTTCATAAATGAAATATTTATTAGACGTTTCAATAAGCCGTGGAACTTTTCTGTTAAGATATTATTAGTTTTGTATATTTAGCATGAGGTATAATTGATAAACACTGAAAGAAACGTAAATTCTTAGGAATAAACTTTAATGAAAAAGGAACAGATGATGTTGAAATAAAATGAACAATAAACAAAGCAAAACAAATAATTAGATCATTAATGGGATTCTATGGAACACAGAAATTGGAAAAAAAGGAAGAAAAGAACATACAAAAGTATGATTAAGAGCTGTACGGAGTAAAGTATGATTAAGAAAAGTTGATGTACGGATCCGAAACATGGAGAATAAAAGAACAGGTAAAAAAAAGTTAGAATCTACAGCAATGGAAGCTTGTAAACGAACCGCTAGAACTTCAAGGCTAGAGCAAATACGAAATGAAACGATCAAAGAAGAAATAGACGTACAAAAGACAATCATCGACTACATTGAAGAAAAACAACTAATCTGTTACGGACAAATACAAAGAATGGGACAAGACTGACTACCAAAGGAAACAATGAGATGGATACCCAGAGGGAACAGATTGATATGAAAACCCAAGAAAACATGGATAGAGGGCATAAGAAGATCAATGAGCAATGGAGGACTAAACAATGAAAGCTGCAACGACAGACAACAATCAGATAATGTCGTAGGACGGTTTGACTCCGAATTAATAATAAACTAATAATATTCAAATTCCATCATTATGAGAGTAGAA
This sequence comes from Magicicada septendecula, assembly GCA_034769895.1. NCBI lineage: Eukaryota > Metazoa > Arthropoda > Insecta > Hemiptera > Cicadidae > Magicicada > Magicicada septendecula. The sequence goes on along the minus strand of CM068371.1, from coordinate 354,256,919 downwards.
ACTATTAAAACGTTAATAATATTGGAAACCACAATGGGACTTGCTAGAGTACAATGCCTTGATTTCAAATATCCTCATTTTATTGCAATTAAAGTTCATTAAGCAATTTCTGCAAACCATAATTTTATTGAGTGTTTTCTTACCCGTTAAAAATGTATTATTTTGTGAAATCCGTAATGTGTATTATAATTCATACAAATCGTACATCACATCAGATATTGTTTTTAAAAATGTTAGAAAATATTACATGTTTTATATAGTATACAATTTCAACAAACGCTTTACGGTATTTTGTTCCTTATTTATTATAGAAAATTAGATCTAGTGTGTCCGACTGTTGCTTCTTTGTATCGGTACATCTATCTAATAGGTATCTAGTGTATCTAGGTTCAGAACTACATACCGTGCAACATGATGTTGTAGAAATCAGAGAAGAATTTATATAAAAAAATGTGATTTGGAAAATGTGCAAAAATATATTGTTTAAATGCTTTATAATGTAGAGTTGTTGGACACCGTCCGAGCATAAATATAAATATGCCTATGTGAAATTTGTCGCTCCCGCTGTACGGACGCAACTCGTCGACTGTCAGAATTGTGTCAACAAGGTAAAACATTAGAATTGTGAAGCGTGACAATATTGATGAAGGATCAATGTTAAATGGATACACACGAAAGTGAAAGATACAGTGCGACTCTTTACGTAATTGAGTCTAGAAATACCTCTCATTGAGGCATTTAAGACAATTAACATAAGACGACATATATAATGTTTTTACAATTACGGAACTCTCTCGAACAGTTGAGAGTGTCGTTCTACACGTACTCAGCTAGCCAAGCAGGTGCAGCGTCTGTGTCAAGGCTGCGCAGCAAAGTACCATCTAGACTGTTCGAGTGCTTGTTAACTACGCAAATTATGTAGGCACGCTGCCAAAAGAATGGAACATTATTATGGAACATCTGCAGGCTATATATAAGCAACTACAGCTGGCTTAGTTAGTCAGTAACAGTGGGCAAATCGAAGTATTGTAGCTAAGTGATTATTGTATTATAATTAGTGTGGAACTCTTAATAGTTAATGATAATGTGATGTATTTTATACTTACACTTATTGCTTTTTATTAATCTATAATTCAATTTTTTTTTATATATTATTTTTTATATGGCCTAAAGGTACCATATAATGTTATTATTTATATTCTTAAAGCCATCGATTTCGGTCACAGACCATAGTCAGGTTATATAGCACATTTGTGTTCACAATATTATAAAACACTATTATTTATAAAAACGAATTTGTAGACATTGTTAAATTTGATACACATGTTGTTGTCTAAAGCTTCCTAAGAACTGATTCTGTTATAGTGTTCATGTTTACATATTATATCAGCTGATTACTGAAAGTTGATTTTGTCGTAATATTTCAAAAGTGATATGATTTTTAAAGTCTGTCATAACGTTTAATAGATTTTCATGGCCCTCTTCTTTTATATGTTTGTATATTCGGTATTGTTCATATATATTTGATCTAATTTTGTTATTACATGTTTTCAATACGGTTGAATGTTGTTGTATTGGACCATATTCACAAGACTGTAGTTTTATGTGTTTTGCTACTGTTGAGTTTGGATTTGAGTGTTGAGAATGTTTTGTATGTTCAATATATCTGTGTTTAAATGATCTTGAAGTGAATCCTATGTATTTTTTGTTGCACTGTACATTACATTCTGTCGAGTTCGCAGGTTGACATTGATATTGGTAGACTCCAGCTTTTTCATAAACATTTTCCTTTTTTGTACTGTTTATTTTCAGATTGTTGTAGATGTCATTCCTTGTTCTGAATGCTAGTTGATAGTCATATTTTGTAAATGTTCTAGCTAATTTTTGAGAGTTGTCGTCAATGTAATGTTCAGGTATATAGGTTTTCTTCTTTTTGATTGATGTGTTATTTGTTTTATTTCTTTTTTGTTTTTTAATGATTTTATCGATCATTTGAGCCTGATATCCATTGTTTTCAGCTATTTGTTTTATGATGTGTATTTCTTTTTCGTATTGTTTCTTGCATAGAGGATATGTGAGGGCTCGATGTATGCAGAAATTTTGTATGAGTAGGGATGGTTGTTTGATATCTTTTCTGTATGTAGAGAAATGATTTTTGCTTGCATGGCGTTTTATGGTAAGGTCTAAGAAATTTATTTCGCCTTTATTCTCTATTTCTTTTGTAAATTTAATGTCAGAATTGATGGAGTTAACGTATGCTAGAAGTTGGTTGATTTGTTTAGCAGTACCTATAAATAAACAGATGACGTCATCTACATATCTACATATCTTAATAGTTGACATTATTAAATTTGCGTGTAGACAAGTTTAACTAGAATTACTGTACGAGAGTACCTCGTTGCTTTCAAATTATTAATTGTGGCTCATTAAAGCTGGTAGTTATTGATTTCATTGGCGTCTGTATTTTGTTTCCATTGTACAATACGAAGTGACACCGTCCTAACATATGCTTAACGTAAGGCAGCAAGGAAAAATGCATGGACAAAGAGAACTAGATAGAAGAAACAGTGTAATCATTGATACCAAACATCCAGTAATTTATGAATGTAAGCAGCAAAACTTTAATACAGTAAGCAGAGAAAATGGATCTATATGTCATAGTATTTACCAAACGTCTTCAGAGATGTTTTTTGGAGGGCACGTGTTCCAACCGCAATAAGTGTTCATCGTCAGTCCGACCGATGATCTTTAACAACATTCCGGTCATCTTTCGACACAGACTCAAAGAACAGTAAGCATCGTGGTAATAGGCCTGTAGCACCCTAGCTGTGGTACACTTCATACCTCACCAACGCCAGAGGTAACCATGCTTCACTTATGTGCGGAAATGGTCTACATATTAGACAGAAGGGTTGCGTCCATGTTCACAATTACACAATGCTTTCCTTACAGTATGAGGTCAGCGTGGATGAAGTATTGTCTTACTCCATTTTTATGTAGATGGGGTTGGATTAACTCGACCTTCAGCTGAATGTCAAGCAGCGTTAACTGTCCTCCACTACCCTTTCTCATAACATAAAAATTATAATGTATATTACACAGGATCTTGTTTATAAAACACTCTAAACATCTATCTTTAAAGTCTATGTATTACAAATGAGTATATTATCATGAAATTAATGAGCAAACTTAATCTTAAACCGTAACTTACACGTGAATATCCCATTTTAATAAATTTTTCTTTTCATAAGATATTTCATAATAACTTTTTGAAACGTCATTTACGTCCGCCAGAAATGTTAATAATTTTTAATTTTATAATAACTTAATATTTAATTCATTGATTTAAACTTACTGAAAATGCTTAACTATTGTTGTAGTTCTTATGACTCAAAAAGTTAATACATTTTAATAAAAAGTCATATCATGATTTTAGCATTATAATAATTTATTCACTAAGCTCCATTTCAAACGTAACGCATCTATACCATTCAATTTACACTACATGACGAAACGTGTATTAAAATATTTGTAAACAAATGTTTGTTTATTATTTATCGTATTAGTACAAAGAAATGTAAATTTGAAATCAGTATTGAAGTTACCACGATGTACGTGCAAAATACATTTCCGTAGATAGCAAACAGTTTTTTGTTTAGCTTTAGTAAAACAATAATGTTAAATACAAGTGTTAATACAGAAAAGCAAGCAACCAGAGGTGGTATTAACAAAATTGAATTATGTAAAATTTTGCCTCTCCGCGTTAGGCATCAAAATAAATTTATCTACATTCCAGGAATATGAACGCTGTGGCTCAGTACTTCAATATTTATGGAAACATTGTTTCGATGCAGATCAAATGTTACCGGCAAAATAACAAGTGTTTGGTATGCTATTCTTTTTACCAACAGTATCCTATTGTAAATCTAGATATATAAATACACTTCAACAAAAATAAATTATTATTCTATTTGATTTATTCCCGTTGGTACAAAAGTATCATGCCATTTTTAATATCGAAATATAGCACATATTTACTTTAAAAAATAAAGTACAAAGTAATTTCTGTTTTAGTGAATTTTAAACATTATTAAAAGTTAAGTGTAAAAATTATGCAGACAATGGTTCGACTGCGTTCGACAGTGTAGAGGCCCTACACTTACTTGCGTCAACTGTACAAATATGTACACAACGACTTTAAACAAACGTGTGTGAGGTCTGTGTGTGATACACGAGGTTTTTTATTGAATGCTTCAAATACTCCTTGAGTATAATAGGAACATATACTAGAATATATTTTACAGTAAAAACAAATAAAGAATTTTACATAATCATAGGTTTTGGAACGCTTAGTTCTGAAGGCCTTTAAAGCATCATAAAGAGGAAAGAATATGGTTGCAACCCTACAATTAGACAGTTAAAAAACATATTTTAGAACATCTTAAAAGTGCTAGTTTTACCTTGAAATTGTTTATCAACTGCTTTATTGTAAATAGTGCAGGAGGATATTTCAAAGAATTTCTGCAATTGTAAGTTTAGAAACATCAGATAATAACTGTTAAAATAAATTAGGTGGTCACTCTGCAGCATGTACAGAAGACATTTACATTTGTATTTGTTCTTAATAAAGCTAAATGGTAGCTGTTAAGTTTTTGTTTTATGTACTTAATTTACTTAAAATAGATAAATTAAAATTGGAATAATTTAGTAGGCGACAATCTGTATTCTTGTAACATTATTGCAAGTATTCAGTGTTAAATATGAAAATAGTTGAAGCTCATTAAATACCATAACGTGAACTACATATTAAACGTTAAAATAACTCAATACTAAACTGTACACTTCTTTAGAATTCTTTTAGAAGATACTGATTTTAGAAAAATTATAAACCTGTAGGCTTCAGATTGACTCAAATAACGTTCTTTTTGTTTTCAAACAACATCGTGAATTTCAGAATGCCCTCGTAATTATGACTGTCAATTCTTATCACCATTGTTACAACATTAGTTTTACACACGTGACACGAGTTGTGTATTCTACAGTCTGAGTGGACACGACTTTCCGATTTTGTGATATTCAAGTGAACTAGGCGCGGCGTCTGTACTTTCAGAAAATAAGTGAAGTGCATTCCATGTCATACGATTACCAATCTCTAAAAAATGTGAAAAAGATTGTATTGTATTTAGAAGGACATTCTTGTCTTAGAATGATATTCTTGTCTTAGAAGGATATCAAATTCCTATTTCTGAAATGACATAGAAGTAAACAACATTATTTCTTTATTTGATATATAACGTTTGTGAAAGTTGGACCGATATGCTGTGTCAGATACTTAGTTAATGTCCAATTAATGTAGTTTATTTGTGTAGTGAACAGTAAACATTAGTATCCATTTCAAAGTACTTATCAATTGCGTCGTAGTCCTAGTTGGAATCTCGTTATCATGAAACCAAGTGTGTTGGCGGGTACAATGTACGATATATTACCGAAATTAATTCCGATTTTCCCGTGTTTATTTTAGAGAAGCTTCAAACGGACTCTACACGTAATATCTGTCTTCTACCGTGTATCTCATTTCCCCATCCGAATGCCTTTGTTTACACGTGTTAGGACGTCACTGTCGAATGCACTGGCCATTTATATACACAATTGTCATGCATTCCCGGACCAGGTTAATCAAATATTACAATATACCTGGTACAAATACTTGAACATAAAGGCAGAGGAGTATAAAATATTTTACATAATACGCGTAGGTAATTCAAGCTAGCAGGTCTACGGCAGCCGGTATTTGTAAAATTGCGGTTTTGCACTCCAAATCTGGCTTTACACCTTGAGCACAAACAAAGTGAGATAGTAAAACATATGTTATAGATTTACAGGTGCGAAAAAGTGTCACACTATGTAAACGAAAACAAGTAATTTGGACGTTATTTATTCCGTTTTGGCAAAGATGCAAATAAAACTATCTATCGAAAAAAGACAAGAAATATTTTTATATTAAATGAACTTTTAAATTCAGTTTTAAAATAATAATTATTATAAAAATAAAAGAAAAAAACTCTTCGCCAATTTTTGAAATAAAATGCTTTGTGATTAGCTTTGCAGAAACATTAAAGTTTGAAAAACGAAGATATAAAAAAAAGGACAAGTTAAATAGGTACCGGTATAGAGTAGCTCGGTTTTCGTATTTCGAGTTCTTATTTATAAGAGATCTTAGTTGTAAATCACAACGTGTACCATCATTGCTTACACAACATAACGTGTATAACAAATACAACCGTATTTTTAACAGTAATAATTTTTTTTTGAAACGTGCCAAAGAAATTACAAAAAATGTATCCCTACCGTACTTTTTAATGCAGAAGACTCGGTTATGCAGTTTTGTAATTTTCAAAGGCTATTTAACTTAATTAAACGATTACTCAACTTTTATTAGCAGTAGTATGCTGTCTTTATTTGCACGATATTTTGGACATAAGTACTACTTTGAACGAAGTAAGTCATTATTGACGAAATCTTGTAACATCAAAATTGCAAACTAGTAAGTTCTTCTTGCCTACACAAAATGCGTTGTCATCAAGAAACAGCAACGCGCACAACAGAAACCATAGTATAATGTAACTTATATGAAAATAACATTGTGAAAAACTGGAAATTTGAGGACCAACGTATCTGTACCACTAGATAATTAAGCATATTTTAATTTAAATTAACGTATATTTAATAAAAAAAAAGAAACAAGTTACAAGTAGTTCTTATTGCAAAGATTGGAAAGCTTGCTATTAATGATAAAGTATTATTAATAAATTGCCTGGAACAATAAAATTTATTGTAACGTAAAGATTTGTTTCATCTTGTTGTTTTTTGGTAAAACAAAAACACGTTATTTACTGCATTTTAAAATTAATTTTGACGCGTCAGCTAGACTTTGCAGAAGTCGCGCGGCCGCGAGCGCTGTATGCAAGGCCCCAAGCAATTACGTTATTGTATTTTCTAGTTAATGCGTAGTATGGATGTTTCTAGATTACTCAGCGACACTCAGTTTCAGTTTCAGTCGCGATTTATTGGAGTGCGGGTCATAATATTGTGGCGAAGTGTTATGTTTTTTATAATTATGCGGGAAAATTGTAACACAATTGTGTTTTACATTAGTAGACATTTTTGTTTTGTGTGAATAATTTTTATTTGATTTGTTGTAAGAGATTATTTTGTTGATTACAAACTGTTTAATTGTGATAATTAAAGCTGGCGATTAGTGACGTAATTGGTGTCTTCTACCTATTTTGTTTTCCACTGTACCATACGACGACCAAGGAGACCGTCGTAACAGTGGTGTCAGAAGTGGGATAGAACCGTTAACAGTGGAAACAGTGGACACTTTGTACAAGACGAGTGTAATCTATATATTAATACGTGAAGAGAAAACTTTGTACCCCTTTTTAAGCATATTGCGCGCACGGAGGAGTGTGAGATTTGGCATAGTTAAAGTTTATATGGAGAAGGAGTGCAGAAAGCTAAAATTTATATATAATATGTGTTACAAATACATTAAATTAAATAAAAATAAAACATTCATTTGCACTTGAAAATTCATTTAAAATTTTCAAAGAATGGTAATTGTTAAAAATAAAATAATTTTGTTGCCAGGCAATAAAATTATAATTTTTTCATTTAACACTTTTACACTACAGTTAAAAGTGTTAAATACATTTATAAATACGTGTATAAAGGCTATGACAGTGCATCTGTTGAATTAGGTTCAGAGAGAAATGAACCAGGTCAAGAAATACAAATTGATGAAGTTAAAAATTTTTTAAATGGCCGTTATGTCGGATCAACTGAAGCTGTATGGCGCATCTATGAATTACCAATGCATTTTCAATCACATGTCATCGTTAGACTTGACATTCATTTACCGCGTAGACAGAATGTTTACTTTCGAGAAGGGCAAGAACGTCAAGCAATTGAAAATGCAAGACAAACAAAATTATTAGCATTTTTTTTAATTGAATCGATCAGATCCATCAGCGCATGAATATAAGTATATTGAAATTCCTTTGCATTATGTGTGGGAAGATTCCCGAAAAAAAATGGAAGAAGAGAAGGCGTGGAGGTGATAAAATCACTACACGCATATATGTAGTATCACCAAAAGACATCGAACTTTTCCATTTACGATTGCTTTTATTACGTGTCTGTGGTCCAAAATCATTTGAGGATGTTAGAACATACAATGGAATTATACACACTTCTTTTGTTGAAGCGTGCCATGCTCGCGGCATTGCTTCAAATGATAATGAATGGCGCGAATGTTTAAATGAAGCAAAAGAATTACATTCACCAAAACAAATGCGAAATTTATTTGGTTACATTTGTGCATTAAATGTGCCAGCCAATGCATTGGCGTTATGGAATGAATTTAAAGTATATCTTAGTGAAGATTTTTTGAGAGATTACAACGAAGAAGTATCCTTTAATACAGCACTATTAGAAATTGAAGATATTTTGAATGTTCATAATTTGTCATGTCAAGAACTTCGTTTAAAAGTTCCCACGTATTCGCAGAGAACAGACGAAGCAAATGCTATTGATCCAATAGAACAAGAGTTTCTGTTTTGTGAGCATTATGAAACTGCAAATATTGAACAGCGTAATCTAATTGATCGTGTGATTCGTGAAGTTTTGCATCATGATACTGGATCTAATGTTTTTTGTTTAACCGCTCATGCAGGTTGTGGAAAATCATTCACACAAACAGCAATCATTCACAAATTAAATTCGCTTAATCTTAGTTGCATTGCAACAGCTTCAGTGACATAGCTTCAACTCTGTTACTTGGAGGTAGAACTTTACACAATGTGTTTAAATTGCCTATACCCATTTTGGAAAATTCTGTAGCGAATATTACCGCAAATAGTAGCTGTGGACGTTACATAAATTCATCATCATTGATAAATATTGATGAAATTTCTATGTGCCCACTGCAAGTGTTGAAAATCATAGATAGATTATTGCAGGATCTATGCGATGAAAATGATAAACATAAACCATTTGGAGGGAAAACGATACTTCTGTGCGGTGATTTTCGGCAAATCTTACCAGTTGTCCCACACGGATAATGTGCAACTTTAATTGAAAATTGTGTCACGAGTTGGCATAAATTTGTTTATTTTCATAAAGTAACGTTTACTCAAAATATGAGAGCCTTACCAAGTGAAATAGAATTTGTCGAATTCTTGAAAAAAATTGGTAATGATGAAGCCCCACAATTCCCTCATTTTGGTGAAAATATTATTGAAATACCTCAACAATTAATAGGAGATGAAAATATTATTAATGAGGTGTATGGAAATATTTCCGAAAACATACTCTCAGATAACATATTGAAGTCAGTTATTTTAGCACCTAAAAATGATGATTGTACTTTTATTAATACTGATATACTTAATCAAATACCAGGTGAACAGAAAACATATCATAGCTACGATAAAATAATTTGTGATGATGACAATGAAATCAATAACTATCTAGTAGAGTTTTCGAATTCTTTGACTATTAGTGATTTGCCACCACATAAGTTAGTATTGAAAGTTAATTGCATCGTTTTACTGATCAGAAACTTAAATACAAAGGAAGCATTAGTCAATGGAATAAGAATGCGCATCAAGTGTATGCATCGTAATGCTATTGATTGCGAAGTTTTAACTGGAACCGCACGCAATAAGAAAATTTTGATTCCACGTATAAATTTAACATATTCCGGTACTGTTTTACCATTTAACTTTCAAGGAACTCAATTTCCAATTATACCTGCATTTGCGATGACAATAAATAAGTCTCAAGGACAAACATTCGAAAAAATTTGAATTTTATTGAGGCAGCCAGTTTTTACACATGGTCAATTGTACGTCGCAGCAAGTAGTTCGATCATTCGATGGTTTGAGATTTTATATTTCCGAATATAATGGCCAAGGGCATTTAGCAAATGATGAAAGAGTTTTTACAAAAAACATCGTTTACACAGAAGTTCTGAATCATTAAATTCACTTTCAAACTATTTTAAGTTCAATGGACAACATTTATTTTTTTAACCTCCCAGTTTTTTAATTTAATGAAAAATATATGAAAAAATACTCGGCACGTATTTTTTATTTCATTTTTTATTTTGTATTCATTTTTTATTTAAATTTTATATAATTCGAAAAAGATAGGCAAAATAACTGTGTAGCCTTGGCGAAACCTGGTCAGTATGGCAATAAAAAAACCCAAGGAAATGTCAAAAACGCGTTATTGCTTTTTAAATATGGCTTAGCCAAGCTAAACCTCATTTTTCCTATCTTTCATATTTTTCAAATAACTCGAAAATTAAAGCATACCAACAAAAAATTAAAAAATTATATAAGCTTTGTAGCAGATAATCTTCAAACTGTTTTCGAATTTTGTACCTTACCAAAAATGAAGTGTAATCCACTGGAATTGAAAACAATGTATCTTATACTTCTATGAATGTCAAGTCTCATTTTTATTAGCGTTTATTTGATTCAATAATAACATGAAAAAATTAAAACTGACAATGAATTATATCAAAAAATAAATACGAATACAAGCTGTAATTGTGTTTTTTTTTCAACTGTTACTAACATTAAATTTTATATTTCATAGGTATTGCAGGGAATTGAGGCAAACAACACACGCTAATGACGTATTTGTACACGCTCGCAGCTGACGTAATAGAACAAAATTCAAAAAAATTATATGCAATGATTATAGAGGTATACTCTTTGACAAAAGAACCTCAATAACGTTCAAACTTAAAAATTAATGAATTACGGTCGAATTTCGACCACTGGGCGACCACTAATTAATCGAAAAACAATGGATGCCAGTCAGATGATGGAAAATTTACAGGCGCTGCTGTTACAGACGGAGAAACGACAGGATGAGAAAAGCAGGCAGGAGGCGGAAGAAGCAGAAAGATGGCAAATAGAAGAACAAAGACAAGAAAGAGAAGATGCACAAAAACGACAGAATGAAAAACGCAGGCAGGAAGAGAAGATGTTGATGAAAGGCACAAAGCACTGATGCTCGAGTCGGAACGACAACAGCCAGAGGAACGGAAGCGCGAAACAGAAGACATCAAAGCGTTAATACAGGAGCAAAAACAAACACAAGAACAAACCGCTGCAGAGTTGAGACTCCTACGAGGTCAGCTTAATAAACAAGTTACTAAAATATCGGAGGTACAGGATTCAATGACATTAAAAATAGCTGAAGTAGAAAAATCCGTCTCGATTGTTGAAGAATCGATGTCTACAAAAATATCTATCATAGAAGAATCCGTGTCAAATAAAATATCTGCAGTAGAAAACTCGATGGCAAACATAAGGGAACAAATTAAAAATGAAGTTACGCAGTTCATGAATATACAACCAAAACAAATTTCTGAACAAACAGTACCAATGATTTAGACAGAAAAGACAATAGAGAAAGTCACATTGCCTGCGGTTGGGACAGTTCAAGTCAAGGCTCCAACCTTTGACGAAAGCAGTCACTGGGCAACGCACCTTCGCCAATTTGAACTGTGACGATTTTAAATATATCGAAAATCGCACAAATTAAAAATTTTAATTTTAATAAGTAAGAGTATCATACACCCTTACCTATACCCAGATTCCTGAATCAACTTGAAACTTTCCAGTACCAACACGCCAAGAAAGGTATTAAGTAAAGAATAATAATAATAATTCCTTTAATTATTAAAAATGCGACTATATAAATAAAGAAATCCCTAAGTCATAATAAAGTTAACATAAAGTATTTACATTCTAATTAATGAATAATTAATAATATATAAAGTACGAACTATTTTCTTAGTGCGTAAATACGCACCAGCTTACTGAGCCCTCGCCCCTAAACTATACGCGCATTCGCCAGTAGAACTTCGTCATGAAAAGATGTGAGTTGTGTGTTGTCTACATACACGTAAGTTTATGGCGTTAAACGTAGATTCAACGTGAGATGATTTTATTTTGAATAATGTAGTGTGTGTAGAGTTAGTGAGAATATGCAGAAAGGAAAAAGTAGCCAACACATCTCTTTAAAAATATAAAACTGTAAGTTGTAAGATATGTAACTACCAGACTTTAGTACTGCAAAGTAAGAACTATAATTAAGGTGTAAAATGTGAACTACAAAATCTGGACGAAGAAAAGTGAAACTACAACAGTATGAACTTCAGGTAAAAAACCGATCGTCGAGAGCAGACATAATCAACCCGATGTAGATTCAAGAGGAACCACGTACTCCACCCATGGAAGACGACAGGAGATGCCCCAAGGACCCAGCAACAACCTCATATTAAATTCAGGTGATATCCAACCACAACATTTGTATATTTCGTCTTAATAAGAGAAGTAACAAAAGAACACTAAAGAACTTTAACAAAAGAAACTAATAATGTAAAGAAGAAATTATCAGATTTGTAATTTTTATAATGAAGTAATAGTAACAGCAATATATAGATAAATGTAAGATAATAATGTAGATTACCACCAATATTATTCTTCAAATAATTTGGTTGAAGTTTATGATAAATTAATTATTTTGAGAAAGTTCAGACCCGGATCCGAGGTATTTAAAACTAACATCTAGATAAGTAAATTTTTGAGATAAAAGGAATAATATACTTAATATCTTTAAAGCAGTAAAGGCAGAATTTAGTAAAGTACATTTTATTAAAAAAAGAAACAAAGTCAAACATAATATTTGAATAGTAATAAAGAGATGTTTTCGCTAAAGTGAATAAATTTGTGCAAACCTTGTCAATTTCCTATGTCATAATTGTGTTGTAATTTGTTGGTAAGGAGGTTTTACTAACAACGGCAGCTAGTTTGATTAACTGGTAAAGAATTGAACTAGTTCCCGACTTTTGTGTTGTCTTAACAAGGGAGACGGCACAAAATTGCGCCACTCTGCTTTGTAAAAAAAAAATTGTGTATTGTGCTGTTGTTTTAATAATTAATTGTGTACAGAGTGTCACATATAAAATTGCGCCATTACTACTTTAAAGGAAGAAATAATTATGTTGCTGTTGTTGTGTAATTTTATAATTCGTTAACGATAACTAGGACAAACATAAATTTATTCACTCTGAAATAAACAAAAAATAAATGAGTAAAATTTTAATTATGTTATAATAATATTAGTATCGCGACTTTGCCGTATTACGCAAGTCATAGCTGGTAAGGATTCCATTCCAAACCAGTCGATAGAAGCCAGTCTGTTCATGTTAAATACGTGTTGAGGAATGTAAACTCTCTCCTTTGTATGCACCCATCTCATTCATAACCCCTCCTCCCTAAAGCAAACAAAACCACATTAGACACGCTCTTTCCTGTTTTGTATTGTCCTGAATTACCACCCTATGCAACTAGACGACTTCCCAAAACAGCTGACTCTTTGTGCTATTGTTAAACCAATGAACTTTTCGTATATGAAATTTCTCTCTACGATACAATGGTATTAGCGTTTTGTTTTAATTAATTATATATGTCAGTACTGAGAATTGAATTGTTGTGAGATAAGTTATGTTTATTAATTAATATAAGATTCCAGATGCAATAAGTTATATGTGTATGTGTTTAAATGAATTAATGTTAACTATTTTAAACATTGATAAAACGAATTAAAGTAAGTGACATAAGATTTGTCGTTCGTAATACGTCGTGTATTTAAAGTTGTTATTATCAAAAATGGCTCAATTTAACCCCGATTTGTTGTTGAAAGACGAATTAAGCTATGAAGCATTATTGCGTGGTCTTCCCTACTCTAATGTAACTGTCGCGGAACTTCGCAAGACGTTACGTGAAAATAAACCGGATCAAACCCTCATTATTAAATCGTTTCAGTGTTTTAGATTTCGAAAGCGAAAAAGAAACGTGTTATCATAAGTATACGGAACTAACGTCGATCGCACAAACCCTGCGTGATGAAAAATCTCCCGCAGTAATTTTACGCACCACTCAAAGAATCGAGCATCTAACCCGCCGTATCACCAATTTGTTGAACTGGCCAGGTGATAAAGATACCCCTCATGATGTACAAAAATTCGCCGAGGAAGCATTACAACAATTACCTGAGATAATGCGCGAATTACGTCGACGATCCGAATCGTTTAGATTAGACGAAATCGAAGAAGCTATGACGAAATTAAATATTTCACCTACCCAATCCCCGACTCAAGAACAGCCAAACGGTACTGCAAAAATTCAGATTCTGCAGGAATCAAATATAAATCCATTCAAGGAACGGTTAACTGATAGTCAAGTAAATATTCAACCAGTAAACGTTACGTCACTCCCTAATGAACTAGAAAATATGACCCGTACCTACGATTTACCTTCTCACTTGCGGACTAATCAATCTGCGGAAAAACCTAGAGTGATGAGCCAAATAAATCTAATTCCCGAGCTCTATGGAAAGATAACCCACCCTGTAGAAAGTATTTTGTCTGACATACCAATTACTGATGGGTTGAATATTACAAAGCTCCTTGATTTTATCAAGCACATCTTACAATTAAAGGACCTGCAACAACTAAGAGATAACCAGATTTTGCAAGTAATTTTACCTAAGTGTAGACCTCCATTAAAAGATAGAGTGTTAGAATCCCTAAGGTATAATCACCCGGTAGAAGAACTTCATACAACACTAATAAGACATTTCATTCCCACCGGTATCTACGAAGAATTGAAGCGTAACTTAGTACTTCGTGCACAAGGCACATACGAGAGACTAGCTCATTATATATCTGAGGTAAGAGAATCTGCTTTATTGCTACAAGTTAAATGGAGTGAACAACAGTTAGTAGACACTATCATAGTAGGACTATCCCCCGAGGAGCGATCTCGCCTAGCACTCATGAAGCGACCTACCACTTTCACCGAACTAGAACTATGTTGTATACATTCATCCAACGTCTGGTATTCTGACCAGAATAGACGCGTTTCTATGTCCCTGAATCAACACAGAGATTCCTTCCAAACTCGACCAATTGGAAATGATACCCGAAACTACCGCGATAAGCGATTCGTAAGTACATATAAAACTCAAAACTATCCCCATGTAACATACTCCAAACCAAAACCCCGACAACCTACGAGCGAAGTAAATGAGGAAAGAAGATGTTATAACTGTCGAAAGGCCAGACATATTAGCAAGTTATGTAAACAAAAGCGCTATAAACAGAAAACCGACCAATCAAAAAACATGTGAAGCTGGAAGAACGAAAATCCTACGTCTTCCGAAGCACCAGAAGGAAAGGTAACAACAATACTAAGCATCAAATAAAAATAAACGCATAGACCCTTACTTAACAAAATTTATCGAGAAGTGCAACTCTATTGGTTCATGTAAAACAAGTATATGGCAACTACCCTATGTACAGATAGACCTTGGAGCAACGAATACCCTTGGTTTAATTGATTCCGGATCTACCCGTAGTATAATTAGTAAACAGTTAGCAACCTTATTAGCTAATCATAAACTGATTAAACGTAGCCAAATGGTGAACATAAAGTGTACCACCGCAAATAAACAAAATCTAAAGATATCACACAGTATTACGGTGAAATTAAAAATAAAGAATTTTACTTGGTATATTCCCCTACTAGTAGCTGAAGAGTTAGGACAAAACTTAATATTAGGCGCGGATTTTATAAGAAAAACTGCCTTAATCCTTGATATATATGCAAAACAATATTTCTTCAGATTTGATCGTACTCGAAAATATCAGTTCGACTCCGAGTTAAGTAACGACGCTATTTGTGAAACCGCAACTATTCATTCAGAGCATCATGAATCGAGTCTGAGTCATTTAAAAGGAAATGAGAGACTAAGAATCCAAAAGTTAATAAAAGAATTTTCTGCTGTACTCACCCCCAAGTTAGGATTAACCCATTTAATCGAATATAAAATAAATCTTAGTGACAACAAGGTAATACGACTGCACCCATACAAATTATCTCCGCCCAAGATGGAAATAATGAGAAACCACATTAACAAACTCCTTGATCAGCACGTCATTGAACCGTCAACGTCTCCATACTCATCACCTGCATTCCTAGTACCAAAAGGAACTGACAAACATAGACTAGTCGTGGATTATAGACAACTAAATAAGAGTATAGAATTTGAATCGATACCACTGCCTGACATTCACAGTGCGTTTCACTATTTTACAAGAGCGAAAATCTTCACCATAATGGATCTCAACCAAGCATTCCATCAAATCCCACTAGCTGAGGAATCAAAACATTTAACTGCTTTTGCTGTCCCATTTAATCTATATCAATTTACGAGAGTACCATTCGGTATATCACAAGGAAGTTCAGTATGTAGCCGACTGTTAGAAAAAATTTTCCATGACGTTAAATTTAAATTTGTATATCATTATCTTGACGATATAGTAGTATATAGTGAGTCAATGGATCAACATATTGATCACTTGCGTGAAGTATTATCCAGGTTAAAGAAAGCCGGACTGACCGTAAACCCGAGTAAAGTTAATTTCGCTGTAAAACAATTCTCCTTCTTAGGTCACATAGTATCAGCCGAAGGTAAGGTTACCATCGATCCCGAACGTACACGCGCAATCCGAGAATTTTTACCTCCGAGAGACGTCAAAGTTATAGCTCGATTTTTAGGTATGATTAATTATTTTCATAAGTACATACCCCACTTAGCGGATATAGCAGCCCCATTGAATGCCTTAAGAAAGAAAGGAACGAAATTCGAGTGGACTACTCAACATCAAGAAGCGTTTGAAACACTTAAAGAAAGCATTATATCCCCACCTGTATTGCAGTTAGCGGATTTCAGTAAACCATTTATCGTACAGACCGATAGTTCAAGTGTAGCATTAGGAGCCGTAATATACCAGGAAATAAATAATACTAGACTCCCGATCAGCTATGCATCCCGTACATTGACCGAGCAAGAAAGGAAGTTCTCAGCCTATGAACTTGAATGTTTAGCCGTAGTATTCGCCTTTGATAAATTCAAACCATTTTTGGAACACAAAGAATTTCTACTAGAAACCGATAATCAAGCTTTATCATGGTTATTGAATCACTCAAAACAGTTAGGTCGTATCGAAAGATGGGTGTTAAGATTAAATTGCTACAAGTTCAAAGTGCAACATATTCGTGGTACTCAAAATTTAGTAGCCGATACTCTATCCCGCATGTTCCAACTACCCAATACAAGATCTGGAGAAGACAATATTGAAACCACTACCGTTAATACACTAATTACTAACTTTCCCATTGCATTTAAGGATATAGCATATCACCAACAACAAGATCCGAAATTGTGCAAAATAATCGAACAAATAGAAAAAGGAAATAACTCTGACAAATATATCTTGAGTAAAAGAGTACTTTGTTTTAAAAAGGCAAACGGAAAATTACTGAGAATAATCGCCCCGGAAATAATCAAACCCATGTTAATGGAGTACTACCATTCATCGACAATTGGAGCTCATATGGGAATTAGGAAAACTATACATCGTATTCGCAAGGAATACCACTGGGAAAACATGAATAGTGAAATAAAAAAGTTCGTGAAAGAATGCGAAATTTGTGCCCTGAGCAAACCAGCAAGAACCAGTCAAGTCGGAAAATTAATCTCCGAAATACCTACCACTCCCTTCTCGAAAATATACATAGACTATTCTGGACCTTATCCCCGCTCTAAATCCGGAAATACTATGCTGTTAATTTGTGTAGGCTCATTCACTAAATTCGTGTGGATGTATCCTATGCGTCGTGCATTAGCATCTACGACAATTAAAATTCTACAAGAACGACTATTTAAAGACTATGGTACACTTTAAGCTTAATATCTGACAATGGACCCCAGTTTAAGTCGAAAGAATTTAACGACATGTGTTTCAAATTAGGTATAAATCATATTACCGTGACCGAGTACAGACCGCAAGGAAATATAGCAGAAAGATACTTGCGTAACTTAAAATCAGCATTAATATCTTATCATGCTAAAGACCAGACAACCTGGGATCAAAATATTTCGTGGATACAATTTGCATTCAATTCAGCGTATCATGAAGGTCATAAATCAACACCATTTGATTTACTGTACAAGTACAAACCCAACCATCCTTTAACCACAAAGTGGAAAATCAATGAGTTATTACCCCGCGACGTGAATGGGAATAACATATGAAAAATATGGAACGAAGCTCGTGCAAATTTGAGAGCGAATTTACAAAAATCAAGGAAGTATCATGAGCATAATAATAGGCAAATAAAGTATAAAATAGGTGATTTAATAAGGTATAAAACTCATCCTATGAGTAAAGCAGTTGATAGGACCACTTCGAAACTATCATATCGATGGTGTGGCCCCTACCAAATTCATAAATTCATCACCCCCGTTACTGTAGCTCTGTATGAACCCAATACAGAAAATTATGTTCGCAGAAGCCATCTGTCTCAAATAAAAAAATGTTTTACGTGTCAAAATACAGAAGAAAGACTACGAGAAAGATAGAAAACCTAGAATACTATCTAAGTATTAAGAATAAATATGTTGTATATACTTATACCGAAATAGGATAAGATTGTGCAACATCCTATACTATAAGTGAGTATAAACTCAAAACCCCTTCGTACGAATACTAGCGAGGCCTGATCAACCTTAGCTAATGTCCTGCGAGAATGATATTATACATGAGAAATCTGATGACAATGATAATGAAGATGAAGAGAGAGAAAGAAAGAAAGAAAAATAATCCTTAGCGCTGTAAACTAAAAGTAATTCTATTGTTCTTACAATACGTGATTATTATTAGTAACATACTCATGAGTATAACTCCGTAAAACGAGTGACCAATTCAAGAAAAAACCGGTAGTAGATGTAAGAATTAAAATAAGGTAGATTTACGTTTTGTGTATTTTATACAGTAGATGTAGTAGAATTTAGATGTGACATAAGTGTAAGATAATCAATTGATGAATAGAAATAATCTGAGAGAGAGAAATTTCAGTATGAAATTTTGTGTCCAAATATAAGTGTTTATTAGATTTCTATTATTCCACCCCCCCGTTTTTCATAGTTAAGTGCAGGAGGATGTGACGATTTTAAATATATCGAAAATCGCACAAATTAAAAATTTTAATTTTAATAAGTAAGAGTATCATACACCCTTACCTATACCCAGATTCCTGAATCAACTTGAAACTTTCCAGTACCAACACGCCAAGAAAGGTATTAAGTAAAGAATAATAATAATAATAATTCCTTTAATTATTAAAAATGCGACTATATAAATAAAGAAATCCCTAAGTCATAATAAAGTTAACATAAAGTATTTACATTCTAATTAATGAATAATTAATAATATATAAAGTACGAACTATTTTCTTAGTGCGTAAATACGCACCAGCTTACTGAGCCCTCGCCCCTAAACTATACGCGCATTCGCCAGTAGAACTTCGTCATGAAAAGATGTGAGTTGTGTGTTGTCTACATACACGTAAGTGTATGGCGTTAAACGTAGATTCAACGTGAGATGATTTTATTTTGAATAATGTAGTGTGTGTAGAGTTAGTGAGAATATGCAGAAAGGAAAAAGTAGCCAACACATCTCTTTAAAAATATAAAACTGTAAGTTGTAAGATATGTAACTACCAGACTTTAGTACTGCAAAGTAAGAACTATAATTAAGGTGTAAAATGTGAACTACAAAATCTGGACGAAGAAAAGTGAAACTACAACAGTACGAACTTCAGGTAAAAAACCGATCGTCGAGAGCAGACATAATCAACCCGATGTAGATTCAAGAGGAACCACGTACTCCACCCATGGAAGACGACAGGAGATGCCCCAAGGACCCAGCAACAACCTCATATTAAATTCAGGTGATATCCAACCACAACATTTGTATATTTCGTCTTAATAAGAGAAGTAACAAAAGAACACTAAAGAACTTTAACAAAAGAAACTAATAATGTAAAGAAGAAATTATCAGATTTGTAATTTTTGTAATGAAGTAATAGTAACAGCAATATATAGATAAATGTAAGATAATAATGTAGATTACCACCAATATTATTCTTCATATAATTTGGTTGAAGTTTATGATAAATTAATTATTTTGAGAAAGTTCAGACCCGGATCCGAGGTATTTAAAACTAACATCTAGATAAGTAAATTTTTGAGATAAAAGGAATAATATACTTAATATCTTTAAAGCAGTAAAGGCAGAATTTAGTAAAGTACATTTTATTAAAAAAAGAAACAAAGTCAAACATAATATTTGAATAGTAATAAAGAGATGTTTTCGCTAAAGTGAATAAATTTGTGCAAACCTTGTCAATTTCCTATGTCATAATTGTGTTGTAATTTGTTGGTAAGGAGGTTTTACTAACAACGGCAGCTAGTTTGATTAACTGGTAAAGAATTGAACTAGTTCCCGACTTTTGTGTTGTCTTAACAAGGGAGACGGCACAGAACCTGCTGCATGCACAAATAATTGGACAGAGAAAGACAAGGCAGTTTCTCTCGTTCTCGCATTAAAAGAACCTGCGGAAAAATTACTACAGAAAGTGCCATCTGACAGCCAGAACACCTATGCCGAGTTGATAAAAGCTCTAGAATTACGGTATGGTGATAAACATTTGCGAGGTGTGTACTACGCTCAGTTGAGAACAAGACGACACGCTCTGGGGAGAGTCTTCAAGAGTTTGAAGCAATTATCGACAGATTGATTAGATTGGCCTATCCTGAAGCACCATATGATTTTCGAACAAGGTTTGCGGTGCAGAAATTTATTGATGGCATCGGAGATTGTAAACTTCAGCTAGTGTTACGAATGGCAAGGCACCGGAATAGCTCAGAACTCTTGTCCACGTCCTAGAGTTTGAAGCTGCCAAGTCAGCGTCCCGCTACATTAATGGGTTTGACCATTACATTGAAGTCAGAGGATCCCTGTATCACATTGCGCTTACGATGGGTGGCGAAAAACAATGTTGTCGAACAATCAATTCAAAAGTTCAAGAGAGTCACAACGATTTGAAAAAGACAGAAGACCGAAATGTTACAACTGTGGAATACGTGGTCATCTACAGGTATACTGTTGGGAGAAGAAGATACCGAGAGAAGAGAGTGATCGCACTAATTGGAAAAGTAAAGCCCCAGAACAGCACACAGTTTCCACGTTACATAAGACCAGTAGAAACTTTAATGGATTTTACACTTTGTACAAGACTAGTGTAATTCGTAATTAATCAGTAAACAA
The DNA here is from genome assembly GCA_034769895.1 of Magicicada septendecula. Taxonomy (NCBI): domain Eukaryota; kingdom Metazoa; phylum Arthropoda; class Insecta; order Hemiptera; family Cicadidae; genus Magicicada; species Magicicada septendecula. The sequence continues at coordinate 354,235,597 of CM068371.1, read as the reverse complement.
TGGATGCCAGGCAGATGATGGAAAATTTCCAGGCAAGGCAATACATCAACAAATAGTATAAAAAGTATCGACTGACTAATTAGATTGGCCTATACTGAAGCACCAGAAGATTTTTGAATAAAGTTTGCCGTGCAGACATTATTGATGGCATCGGAGATTACGAATGACAAGACACCGGAATAGCTTAGAAGCTGTTGTTCACGCCCTAGAGTTTGAAGCTGTCAAGTCAGCGTCCGTCCCGCTACATTAATGGGTTTATGCCGTCACATTGTAGTCAGAAGATCCCAGTATCACAGTGGCGTTATGATGGGTGCAGAAAAGCAATGTTGTGGGACAAATAATTCAGATGTTTAAGAGTGTCTCAACGATTTGAACGATGGAAAAAAGATAGAAGACCGAAGTGTTACAACTGTGGAAAACGTGGTCATCTACAGGTAGACTGTTGGGAGAAGAGAATACCGAGAAAAGAGAGTGATCGCACCAACTACAGAAGTAAAGCCCCAGAACAGCACACAGTTTTCACGTTACATAAGACCAGTAGAAACTTTAATGGATTTTACACTTTGTACAAGACTAGTGTAATTCGTAATTAATCAGTAAACAATGGATGCCAGGCAGATGATGGAAAATTTCCAGGCAAGGCAATACATCAACAAATAATAAAAAACGTGATTCTCTAAACGCGTTCTAATAAAATTTCTATGTGCTACTGGCAAAAGCATATATTCCTGTAAAATTTACAAAAAAGAAGGAATTCTCATCATTTTGTATGACTTTTTAGATAGTGGTGCAATCTATGGTATGTCTATAACGTTATCAAGAAAAAAAATAAAGCTGTTGTTATGACAAGGAGGTGATAAAAGACAGTTTAGTTATCCTGTACATCAAGGGCAACTCTTAAAAGTTAGGAGGACGGACGATAAATGGGAATTTAAAATTATCTATCACTGTCGGAAAACTGAAAGAACCACGATACGTTTGTATAAACCTGTTTAAAAATTTGGATTAAAAAAATATGTGTACAACCATTCTTGCGAATGTGGTTGCTGGGGTTATGGTGAAACCTCTACACAGGTGGCAGTTCGTCAGTGTGAATATAGGAAAATTTCTAAAGAAAATAGTTCGAATGTATCGATCATGATCATGATCATTAGCTGATCATGTGTGAGAAGAACGGGAAACGTTATACGTTTTTATAAGAAAACGTATAAACAGTCGGAATAGAAAAAAACGTTCAAACGTAACATGGTGGACGCATTTATAAATCGCCAATAATGACAACTATCTCAGCCAAGCGAGTAAAGAAGTTTCTATTATTTTGAGTAGAAATATTCATGAGTATTTGAAACATTGTTGAGAGCAAACGTAAGTTTGATTAGGCTTCGCTCGCCCTCCAGTGAAAACGTGTACTACCTACTAACCCTACCTATATCACAAGCAGACACGTGCCGCAGTTGTGCCATTTTTGTGGCATGGATGGAATCCCTCGCTCTTAGCTAAGTAAACCTCTTGTACGATAAGATATTTATAATGTACAGTTTATTACAGTAATATAATTTTCATTAGCTTCTTAGAGCACCTAATTTATGATTTGCCATTTGGGCATTTTAAATTGAGTTTACAATGATATTTTAATTTTTAAAGCTAGATTGCTTGTAGTATTTTATTTTATTATTTATGACAATCAGAATAAGCTATGTATAACAACACACTTCTATGTTGATATGCTGTAAATTGTATTGTTAATTTAAGTTTATTTATTCCTCAGAATAAGTTATGTATAACAGCACACTTCTATGTTGATATGCTGAAAATTGTATTGTTAATTTAAGTTTATTTATTCCTCTAAAGCCGACCATAGGTAATTTATGGCTAAAACGTTGTGGCTGCTGTATATTTCGGCACATAAGAATAAGCGTGAAAGTCTTATTTATTAATAATTTAAATTACTTAATCTTAGTTTAATAAGTGTACAGAAGAATATTTGTAAGTATATGTAAAATTGTTAAAGCGAAATCTTAATAACAATTGTGTTATTTAGTTTGGTGTTCAACAACGTATTACTGTTTTACGAGTACAGTCTTTGCGACCCTCGTAAAAGTGTAACCTAATTAGAAAACTGTACACAAACTTGTACACAAAACTGGAATATAATTTTTAAAGACAATTTAAGCGTATTTGTGAGTGTGTACAAAGGCAGCTCTACAGGGTGTGAAGAAGGGTGCAACTCTTACAGAGTGAGAACAGTAATTGGCACAAATGTTAACAGACTTCTCTCTATCGGCTTCTCGTCGAGACCATCAATAAGACTAATGACAGAATGCATCGCTCGCTGCAGCTGAAAGCAATTACTTGTAAAATAATGGTTTAGCATCTGAATGTCCTTGTCGGCACAGCTGACTGCTGATGTGAACAGTTGACTGCTGCCATTATTGTTGTAACTATACACATTTAATTGAGTGTAACCAATGGGTACAAGGAAACATCTCGTATTGTAATGAGACAAAATATTAGCTGTTACATAAAAAACGTGTACTATAATCTTTAAGAGAGTGAATTTAATTATTAAATACCAGACAAAAAGAGTTACAAGCGCTATTCATAGTTTTATTCAAAACCGTACTCGGTTTAAAGTAATCCTTGTACGCACTATTCACCAATAGCTGTCACAAGCAAACAGACTTACTAGGCAGATATTATAACAACTACACTCTAAATGCCTAATTTGAAATGCTGGTTCTATGTTCCCTGGGGCCTTACCGGTGAACTTTATTTCTGAGTCGTCTAGAACTAATTTCAGTTGAAGTCAATTTTGATTGAAAACGTTGAGCACATCTAGTTAGAAAATGACTTTGACAAATACGTCATGGGTACTATAAAAAAGAAATAAGCTTTTAAAACCCAAAACAATAGTAACATTTGTACAGCGATGAAAAATGTAATTGACGTTCAAAACTCTTTAAAACATAGTGTGTTGAAAAGAGAGAAACAATTCGATTTTGCGGTGGTATGTCTTTCAATGAACAAGATTAGAACGAACAAGTCTCAACACATACTTATGACCATATGTAGGTTTTTATTCAACTTCAACTTTGAAAATGAACATTCAGCAAAAACAACCAACGCTAGTACAGTCAAGATAATAAGCAGAGCAACATAGTTACTGAAACATGCAGTATGTAAACAATTTTCAGTCAAGTATATCATGTGTAGAATTCTTGCGTACGTCTTCAGTTTCAGTTAGTATGTTCTACAGCTTATTTCTTTATCTAACCTTAGGATAACGAAATAAACCATTCGTTAATCAAAATAAGCCATATTCTGCTTGTAAATCACAGTTTATGTAAGTTAAGTTTTTTTAAATAATGAAACCTGTTAAGACATTATTTTAACAAAACAGAACAAAGCATATTGTTGCTTGTTTTACGGTGTATAATTTTGACTTATTACATTGAAATATGTTGATATGTTGACGAGTATTTTCTGTATTCATAAACACAGCAGGATGACAGACAGCCAAATGGGTTTACGTGCAACACAAATTACTGATGCACACGCAAAGTGATTGTCATACCACCACATCTGACATGCGATTAATGACTGTCAAAAGACGGAAATGGTACCTTTCGTCACGTTCCAAAGAAGCTGAATATTTTCTAAAAAAAACTGCACGTAAATTTATTGTATTACCTTATTGTACACTCTTTGACTAAATTGAATGAGACGTTAGGTGACTTTATTTTCATTAGACAAAGGATTACATCATTACATTTAGCTTACTTATAATCTCAATTATTTATACGTAACTACTTTGTTAGTTTTTTATCTAAGAGTAATGAAGACCAATTTTTATCCTTTCGTAGGACAATGAGACAACCGTGATCGATTTAGCAGATAACACCGAAATAATTGTAATTCTAGCTGCTGCTAATAAGGTGACCACGAAGGTGGTACTGATAAAATTATTGGAGAGGAACAATAAAATGGTGTATGTAAAATTACCTTAATGCCGAATCAATTCGTAAAAATTTCACGGCTAAAAAATAAACTCGTTTTTCAATTGAGACAAAAGTGCAGGATATATTTAATCTCAAAAGTGCTATTTATTTTTTATGACTCTTAACACGAAACGTAAATGGGAAGAGCATGCCAAGGAAACAAAATATGTGCTCATATCAAATTCATAAATTTTAAATGTCTAACGGGAAGAAATTTCAAGCTTGAATTGCATTATACATTGCTCTTCTACAATGAAAATCTGAAGTCAGTGTCCACTCACGGACTACCTTTGTATTGCTGTACAAAGAAGGTCTCAAACGAATGCAAACCGTTCCAGACCAGGAGCTCCCGAACATTGTTTATAAAGTAAGTGCGTAAAAACACAATTAGTCTAAAAGAAAAAAAATTATAATGTGAAGAATACATATCAAAACGTGAGCCGAGAACCACAAAAACAGACATTTTTACTATGAGAAATTATTTCAAACTTGACAATAGAAAAGCTTTGCGTCATGTATCTCGAAAAGGTTTCAGAAACACTGATCTACAGGAACGATGTGTATACCTAAATGGAGTCCATTACAAGAAGGTGTCCAGACTCAAAGTATTTAATGTATGATGAAAATAACAAGGATAGGAGTTTGTAATATTAGATCTTATTGGTGTGCTGCAGTGTGAAGAATAGTTGCAACACAGTGTGCATTGTAGCATCGCATGCATACGGACTCTTTTGCAGTAAATGTGTGTAATAATTCCCCACGCATGCACGCAAGCCTGCATATTGCATATACATACATACACACAACCTCACACCAGACACATATCGTTTTATGATATATGTGTGAAGCATATAATTATGTAGATACATTTGTGGGTAATGGGCATTATGAATCTGCTTGTCATTGTACCTAGTAGTGTAATAGGCAATTACGACTAATTTAGAAGTGTGTATTTGACTATAAATATACCGACTCAGCGCACAGGTGACAATAACTGTACAATAACACTGTAGCGTATACGCTTGTGCTTTTATTTCTAACGTAGAAACGTCCACGTATATGCAGCGCATGTAACTACCAAAACATACACACAAACACACACATCTTGATAATAGCATAATTTCCGCAATTTTTCAACTATTGAGCGATGACTTTTTATCATGTTTGGCACATGTCACAACAATGGCTTGTACATGAATCGATAAGACCTCCATTTAGTTCTGAGTGCCACATGAACATTACGCAACATTACTACTTGCTTGTGTCACATATGGTACTGAGTGTTACCTGTAGCACTCCGAGTTACAGTAAGTTTAATTTTTGTTTTGAATATTTTACATAATTAGGCATTTAGTTTACTGGACCTGCTGTACAATGAACATAGGTATAACTTTTTCCGAAAATTACTAACAACTTTCTTAAATTGCATTCAAAACGCATAGGCAAGCAGATATCACTATCACACGTTATTTACTGCGTACTAATTACTTAAGAGATATGAATAAAAGTGTAAACTGCTATAATTATGCAAACTATTCCATGGGCTGGAAGAGTAAATACAAGTAAACAAGTAGGCCTAAGTGCTAAAGGGCTCTTAGGGGCGGCAAGCCGCAAGGCCGGAGAGGGTGTAGCGAGAATCGCCTCAAGGCAGACCTGTCACGGTGGTCTGAAGAAGCAGCCGGAATAAACACGTAAACTCGTTCGCCCTGCGTTCGGATCGGCCAGTCCAACAGACCAGGTGGACGTGTGTACCAACCTGGGCCTTCCTTTATGAGGCGGTTCAGTGGTGTAAGTTAAATATTGGTAAACGAGTACACTTTTAGTGATCCCGATTATTGACTACTCCAAATTGTTTTATCTGTGTTCTTTCTTTTGTTTATTTTTTTGTTTTTTTGTTAAGACATGGCTGCTTGTGTAAAAAATTATTAGAAAAATTCATTCATTTGTACAAAGATTCTCCTTGCTTGCGACAAGTTAAAGGCATGGATTAACTTGATCAGTCAAAAATTGAAGCTGCTTTCGGGTTAATAATAAGAAAATTAAAAGAAATAAAGCTTATAATTTATATATTGTATTTACATACAATACATATTGTACATACTATGTGTATTGTTCGTACTGTGTTACAACTAACCAACACATATATTGTTTAAAGTTACAATTTTCTGTTTGTGTTCTCTTTCTTATCTAAAATTTGATCTACAAGTTCAAATATTAATGAAATTGATTTACCATAGGAATTAACCTTCGTTTTTACAAAATAACTCATGAAAGCTTTTCGGATATTTTTGGCAGAACTTGCGGTACTCCCGAAGGTTCCTCGTTCCAAATATTCCACAGACTCAATTGTTTAAACTCTAAATTTCTGATCGTTTCTTCGATACTCTCGAGATCAAGACATTCGGGAGTCGCATTTTTATCAAAATATTCAGCACATTCAGCACACTTTCATTAGGGATTTGTGTAAAACACAGCATGCCATGTCGACAGAATAAATGTTATGTAGTTCAAAACTAATGTGAGTATAAAATATTCGGAACCGGGATGTCTTGCGGAACAATATTCCTTTCTTGCGAGGCGCAAAAATTAAATAGTTTTATTTCTGGAAAATTTAAATCTGATGTCGAAACGATTTTAATATACCCACTCTTAAAAGAGAGGTATTGTGCAATGAAAACGTAGGATAGGACTGTTGAGTTATTTCTTATCTTCTCCTCACCAGGGATGTTTAAATGATTATTCTAAAGCTTTTCAAAAAACGGTGTGTTTTGTAATCCATATTTCTGCTGTTTTTTTCTGGAATCACACATTAGAAATTGATCATTTGCATACACTATTTCTAATAGAAATAAGTCGACGTTTATAGCTATAAAACTCTGAAACAATTCCGTTTGGAAGAATAATATTTATTTGTTTTCCTTACAGACTGCCAACAAAGTGTTGAAAATTCTACTTTCCTAGAAACCCTCTTGCTACATTCCTCCAATATTCGGATGTTTTCGGAAACTGAAAATAACCAAAGACGTTCTTTTTACATAGCGTCTTAGAAAGCAATTATTTGGTATCTGTGGCAGTAGTAAAAGTCGGTTTACTACCTACTGAATTTCGCCATGAGGTAAACCTCAAGGTAAGCCTTGAGGCAGACCTGAGCGTTTAGGCGCACCCCATATTATGGGTTGTAATACTTTGGGAACTCCTATAAATATCGTGAATTGTATAGTACCTTCTGTATTATTATCACAGGTTATCTTAGCTGGAGGAGGATCACATAGGAAAGAGATATTAAATGATCCGCTTTGTGAATTAGTCGGAGACTAGACAGAACGAACTTTATATATGCTTCCTATGTATATTTCACCGTAAGTTTCTACTGTATTTTAGCTGAGAATGGTACGTCGTTGCGACAACCATTTATTTTAATTTACTTTTATTTCAGTACTCAGTATTATATGATACCACATGTTTATATATGAAATGAAATATTTAGAATATATGAATAACAAACAAATGCAAAAGTACATATTCCATTATATTGTTACAAAGATTAATGGATCATAATCTTAATCAGTGAATTGAATTGTTGAACGCAGAGAAATTGATACTAACAATTTTCCTTCACGCTCCTATGAATCAGGAAAAGTCTTATTATTAAAATTGTTTCTGTAAAACAAGTTACAACTCTTTTGTAGTTTACCAAGTTTTAATACGCACTATACACAAACAGGTCCATAAGTCTCCAAACTGCATTATAAGAGTTCACAACGTAAATAAACTACTAAAACTCTTTTCGATTAAGCCAGTAATAAAATGCATACCACTCTAACAATAACATCGAGTAAAACATGCAGTTCGTGTAATAGCCTATGAACCACATGCACTCGAAACTCTATTAACTATTATCAACTGGCAAAACTATTTACGCATATTTATATAAGCGAGGCGAGCAGGTCGCCTACTGAGTAATGCTTACAAAAATGTTCAGGAAATTGTGAGATATTTCTGCACAAATCTATACTAATGAGTCATACCCACGATTATCCTATACGTGACAAACGTCTCATATTCTACTACGAAGGTTATGAGATATTATCTTTGTTATTTTTAAAATAAATATAGATAATATATTTTTGTTAGTGTAAGAGACAAGTACAGCTAAAGATCTAGGTATATGAAAATTTAAGAGAAATGATAATATTAGTTTAATGACTCGTGTAAAGATACTTATTTCTAAAAATTAAAATTTACATTTATTAGTATACTTACTATATAGTACACGTTGTGTATAACTACGGCGTTCATACGAACTGTTTGATAAACTGTAATAACAATTACTTTTAGCATGCGGTTTCTCTATGTAACAAACAGATTATATTTTAAATTTAGTACTTTGATAAATATTTATAATTATGATGGCAATTTAATATTAACTAAAGTTAATATTATGTTAATTTATAACGTTCATCTTTCTGAGAACAGTGATAATTTTCATAAATGGTCAGTAGTATCTCTATAAAATAAAGTCTTCTTCGGATTTGCAGTGTAACTGTTTTGGCTTGATATGTTAATATACTACAATATATTGTAACATTAAAGTAAATTGCCCTTTATTATTTTAATGAAGAGCGTTTATTATAACATAACAAAATTTAAATTAACGAATAATGTCTTCATTAACCACTAAGTTCACTGATTATAAGACCAGTATTTCCGAATAGAGCGCATACAGATTAAATGGGCAACCATTATAATTATTGATTAGTTATTGCTTACGTAATGAGTATTTGCTAATTGAGTTGAAACCACTAATTGCTAGTATACAAAAGCACGAATACGATAATTATCCTGGTAATTTTCATGTCCATTAATTGCATTTCTACTGCTTCTATAATATTAAATATTTTTTTATTCGTGGATCAATCTGAGTCCCACCACTCTCTCTCTCTCTCTCTCTCTCTCTCTCTCTCTCTCTCTCTCTCTCTCTCTCTCTCTCTCTCTCTCCCTCCCTCTCCCTCTCTCTCTCTCTCTCCTTCCCTTTCTTTAACTCTTTGTTTTCTTTTGTAGATTACAATAAATGAATTTTAATTCGTTTGACTTTGTATATCTATTGTGTTTTTATTACTTACAAAAAAAAATACGTAAGTCTTAATTTAAGTAGAAAGTACAAATTAAAACACAATAGCACTTGAATGTAATAATCGCACATCTATGTATTACACATATGTATAAATGGTCTAATTACATCCATATATTTTAATGGACATTCTAATTGCATATTGAAGGTCCGTGAATAAAGCTTGTGATAGCATATAAAGACGCTATACAAATAATTAGAGATTGCAAGCTTGAACACTGCAAATTAGTTGATAAGGAACACTTTCAAAAACATATATTCTTTTAAAGTATTCAAAAAGTATTTTTAGAATAAAAACAACTATAAGTGCACTGGGATGGTGTGTAAAGAGATTGCATTTAGCCGCGTGTATAGTGCGAATTTGGAGAATACAAAATTATTGTACAGGATATTCATAAAAATCATGTTAAATTAAATTAATTGCGAGATATAAAAACATATGAGACAGAACGTATATCGGAGTACTTATTATAAAAAGATCTGTCTGATGACAATAGCTATTTTAAAACTCAAAAACTGAATATATGCGTTTTTAAAGTAAAAAGGTTTTATAGCCCATAAAATCGATCGTAAAATATTAAATATATTAAAGATATTTTTGTTTTTGACAAGAATTATTATGTTTCTACGCCTTCTTGCACAGAAAATTTAATAACTGTAAGCAAATTATGGGAACAGGGTACCGGAATAGTAATCAGATAACAAGAAATCCAGTTTAAAATATAAGACTCCAACGTACAGATCAGTCTTTCTTCGGAATTGATAACGTGTAAATCCCACTTAGAAACCGACAGTCAGTCTGCCAATCCAATCACAAGTTAGAAAATTCGTGATAAGTTACTGCGAGAAGTACTGTATTATAATTGTGCTACTCCGTGAAAGTGCAAGATATTCCGTTTAGGTTATAGAGACACATAAACTGGGGGACTGGAGGTGTAAGCTCATGCACAAGAAGCAGTAGAGTATCTGATTGCGGTGACAGTGTATGTAACCGTGCCCATTAGAAATATCTACACGATGAAACTAATCTTTGCCCATTTGAGACCGGAACAAACCATCCTTGGTTTAATCCTTGAAGATGATGATGATGTTTAGTGTTTGGAAATGTTATGGCCAATATCACGTTTATCATTTGTCATTAACTGCATTTGAATTACATTTTTAAGAGTTGTGAACGCAAAATTATGACGGAATTTAACCATATTTCGGGATTACGCAAGGGTAGAATTTAACATTACTTTTGAATAAGGTAATGTTTCTAGCAATTACAATATTTTCCAGACTTGAATCTTTTAAAAATGTTCAGTTTAAAATAAGCTTTTATAAATTATCAAACTATAATTTTAAAATAAAAAAATTATGTAAATTTGAAAGTTTTCGTTTTTATACTTAATTATGATTAAGAAATATTTACACTAAGACGGAGGTTTATGATGATCGTAACAAAATTCCATCCATAAAATTAATTGTTTACCACTTTCTTACTTAAATTTGTGCATTATTACTTCTAACAAGGTTAAATTTAATTTTTTTCTATATTATAATATTTCCAATATTGTATTTACAATCTAGACGTAACTCACAGTTTTATTCACTATTTCATATAACGATGTTTAACGTCTCTTGGAAACCCGCCTAACAATTAGTGTAATACATGTGCTTATTTTACGAAAGTTAATTAAAACTGTTTTTGAGGTGTTGTTATCTCAGCATTTAGTAATATTTACGCTGTAATATTAACATTACTATATATGACAGATTTTTGTGTTATGCAACACCTATTTGTTAGTAGGCCTACATGATTTAAATGAATACAAACACACTGTAATTCATATAAGGAAAAACATAGCATGTATTTAAGTTAAGCATGTGTACGAAAAACTTACACAACCGTAATGGAACATGCTGTAAAATAAAATTTAAAAAATTAGCGATGTGATTTGTTTATCCCTTATATTACGAATATTAAACTTAGCTATTTTCGGAGATCAAGTAAATATTGCAGTTTTACGGCTCCTATGTTTTGTACATTATGCTTATCAATCGATTAAATTTTTTGTGGTATTTAATATTCAGTTTTCAGTAAACAGATCAGCTTCAGGCTGACCCAGAAACTCAGGTTTTGTGTATAAATCAAATGTACGCGCAATTCTATGCGAACAATGTTTAACCACGTTTTAATAGCAAGTCAAAACACAGGAGGAAAGTGGAACATAAATATCATTGTGTGTAGTTCAAAAGTGACTGAATTAGCATATCCGTTGTCACTCGACTGTCACGAATCCATTACTTTCGCATTATTGGGTTACGCTCTGGATACAGCGAGCACAATTTTAAATTCCATCTTTGTCGTGTTTACTTGCTAAACTGCTATTTGTCATGTTCAGGACGAGGCCTTTCAGTGTTTCCACCGTTTTCAAATCCTAAACCACGACCATGGTGGAAACATGACCATGGTAAAAGGCCTCGTCCGGAACATGACAAATAGCAGTTTAGCAAGTAAACACGACAAAGTTGGAATTACGGAGACTGCTAATTAAAATAACAAGATGAACAATTTTAAATTACACAATAATAACTGGTTCAACTGTAATTATTTCTTCTTTGCTAAATTATTTAAAACAAAGTGGACCGTTATGTGTTTCTAATTTCCAATAGTTTTACATTGTAAATTCTACATTTTAATCTCAGTCGTTGAAAATCAGTTTGCTCAAAATGTGTACTCAATAAAAGAAAATAAATTATCTGTAAAATGTGATTACGACATAAGTGTATCAACATAAGCAATTAACATTATCAACATTAGCAATTATTTTTTATTTTTACATCCACGTTGAAAACCACTTACACCCATGATCGTCAACTGTGTTGTGGCTTGCATTTAAATGGTAATGACGCATCTAATAACACGTAGGGACACGTATCTGTAAATAGTTATCAACGGGCTTTGTTTCAGTACATTCATAAACCGTCTTTACTTAGGAAAGAAGCATCCGGACAGCTAGACCGTATGTCAGACGTGACATGGCCTTACTAATTACTATATTAATTTAATTTGCATATTTACAACTGGCAAATAAAAGCTATGTAACAAATATGGAAGTTAACAAATATGTAACAATAACACGACAGATGTTACTATCCGTTTGTGGACTACTTCCTAGACACCACTTAATTGTAAACGTCCATGTAAGTTGAATTTAGTGTAAGCTGGATATAAATGATTAATTTGTGTTTTTGTAACTACTGTGCTGTTATAAAGTTAATTAATGGGCATTAAAGATCCTATTTAATGAAGTCACATGTACCTAATCATATATATGATTTTATATGATATATACCTAACAGTATATATCTAAGTTAGATACTATTCCATAAATCTTAGTAAAACCAGTTTACTATAAAAATAAAATTATATAAAATTAAATGTTATGTTATTACAATACACAATTATAAAATAATATAGTTTTATAAATTTTTTAATAATTTTGTATAGTATTCTAAAATTAAATATAATAATAAATAATTAATGTAACTATACTATTGTAATTATTGTCATATTTTAATACCATTATAATAAAATTATCCCACGGCCTCATTATTATAATTATTAAATGAGTATATTTTTAATTATTATGTTAATTACAATATTCATTATTATTACGAGAACATACAAGAAATTAGGATTACAAATGTTCTTAATTTTAATAATAAAAATATGTATTATTTTTATTATTATTATTATTTGTTAAATTAAAGTACATCATTAATATATACTGTAAAAATGAAAAAAAAATAAAGTCGTACGCTCCTATATGTCGAAGGTATTCCAAGCGAGGACTACATATGCTAAATACCTCTGTCAAAAATGTTTATGTATTATATGTTTCGTTCATGTAATAAAACGTTATTTTCGGACTACATATGCTAAATACCTCTGTCAAAAATGTTTATGTATTATATGTTTCGTTCATGTAATAAAACGTTATTTTCGGAGTGTAGTTGTCTTTCTGAAACATAACTACCAGAGTTGAGTGCCATTTAGAATGTAAAGAAAAATTGCTGGGTTTTCCGTATTATCGACTTACTTGATCGACTTATTTTACGAATAAAATATATTACAACAAATCCGCAACTATGATTATACATTTTTCTATTTGTTCTCCTAGCTTACTATGCCGCCAGCGAAAAATTTTGCTTAAAGTCTGAGGCATTTCGGAACACTTGCACGGTCTGTACAGTATTCACAGTCTTGTTAAAACAGTATAGAGTAAATTTTAAACGTTCTAAACTTTGCGAAATCTGAAATATAATCACCAAACGCTGTTATCCAAAAGTGTCTTTCTCCGGAGGTTTTACTGTTGTTGAATGATAATGAAAATTATTTATCTTGAAATAGCCGTCAATCAGCTATTTTAAGTTGACGCCAATGATGGCATTACTTTGTGAATTTTAAATAATAAAACCTCTTACTTTGATGTTTTATTTTTAACAGAAGGAGATTATCTACATAATAAACCCTTGTAAATATTCTTTTTGCCAATAAAAACATATAAAGCTACTTAACAGTGTCTTTTATCGAATGTGGACAATTTGTATTCAATCTGCAGTCTTTCCTTGTACTATCAAAAGTAAGTTCTTTACGTAAGCCGTATATTTTAAAGGAATATTAATATCACAATATTCTTAATTCCACAAGTTAATATCTTTGGGAGATATAAAACATTACTCTTTACGTAACATTTTTACAAGTGTGACACAAATATTTAATGATGATGCGATAATTTATATGGTAAATGAAACAACGTGGAACATAAATAGAAAAAAGACGTAACTGTTTCTAGTAACAGATGCCATTGTAATTATTTGAGCAATATTTAAGTTATTTAAAAATTTTTAGGTTTGTAAAAGAATTTTTTTGTTGAGTATTATGTTATTACCAGGTATATGGGAATGTAAATGTTACAATTTACCTAAACTGATATTAGAATCAGAGCTGTGACGTTCTTTAACTTTGATAAACTCAATAGTACAGAGATCACAGTGTTATCTACAGCTGCGTGTTAGCTGATGCTCTACAATCACATTATTTTGTCCAAGACAAGTTACTGTTTCTAATTCTATTTTACTTTTAAATGTAAGATGTCGAGATGTAAAGATGTTTCGGCAATATGCCGAGCATCGTTCTTTGCATCCCAGTTGAAATTTTTCCACTTTATTAATAATTCTATTAGTAATGATCTACGTTTCAACACTTTAAGACAAAAAACGGTAAATAAGAGGTGTCAAGCATGCAAATGTGTAAACATTACTGCATGATTTTTTAAAAATTATGCGTAATGACGTAACTTAAGTCGTCGTCAATGCGTAAATGTAACTGTGATATATCCTATAACAAACGCGTGTACCTATAATCAGTTCTGTAGTTACGCTGTGCCATCTCACTCTGCCTTTAAGTCTACTTTTTTTTTACTGTAAAAAATGTCTCTTATGATTACAGACGAAAGAAATATATCACTTTAAATATTACCTCAGAACTTTCGGCAGACTAGATGGAGCCATTTTCATTAAACATTTTTATCCAATAATTAGGAAAGACTATATGTAATTAAAGTTAACACAATTTAATGGTAACATAATTAATTGTTGGCAATTTAAAAGTGAGTCAGAAAACACGTTGCTAGACTGAAAAGAAACTTTGTGACTCTCACCATTAGCCACAAAGTAACGGGAGGTATTATACACACTAAGGAACGGAAGAAAGATACGTTAAGATTTCAAGACGAATGGACAGATAACCACTGTAGAGACTGTGTCTAGGTGGTCGACCTTGCAAAAATGAGAGCGAAGTACACGTTTATATGTAGTAAAATTAATTATATAAATCTTTGTATATAATCTGTGCTATTAGTTGTAAATTATAATGCAATGTAGTAGGTAGTTTAGCAAAGAAACGTTAAAAAATTTTAAAGAAAAACGTTGTATGCTCGCCGTCGATATAAGTAGATTTACTGACGCGACCTATCGTTAATTATTATCGACAAAAATGCTGATTCAAATTCTCTAGATAGACAAAAGGGTCACAACCAGCTTGCCACTGGCGTGGAACTGTGCCAAACCATCGCAACGGTTTATAATAAATTATTCAGCGTAATGTGGGTTGAAGTATTGTTTTAATTTTGAAAAATACGGCACAAAATATAACACGCTTGAATCACACGAGACCTTTGTGATGGGGAAACGATCTGATTGTACTACAGTGAAATTAAAACGTAGCTCTGTCTCGGTTTAGAATAAAAAGTATATTTCTTTTAATATACAGTTATTTCTTCTTAGCACCCTGTAACTCTATTTCACACTAATTCTCCAATAAACCTGACGGTTGTTTCTCATATATGTAAAAAAACATCTTTTGAACATAAGAAGTTCTAGCTTTTTCCAAGCCACACGTAAACACTCCCTAGCATACAGTTACTTTCGTAGTGTATTGTGCGCCTGTACTGGTATTTGAATGCGCAGCTTCACAAAGTGACAAGTTTGTAAATTTTATTCCATGTGTTTGTAAATTTATTATGTTTTCATGCTGTCTCAGCATCTTAATACTAACGTTTACACGTTACAAGTACGAATATGTAGTGATAAATTACGTTATATGTAATTTTTTATGTGGTGCTTAAACTGTACATTTTAATCAACGTGTAGTAGGTCGCCTAGCAACGTTTAACAAAGTTATGTGAATTATACTATAGTAGTGTACAGCGTAAAACATAACGTAAAATATTTACAAGATGTTTAAAATACTTAATTATTAAAATTGATATACCTACTTAATCCCAGGAATTTAACGTAATCTGACAGAATAATGTCCAATTAAAGTAAATACTTTGCGAAACAAGCAAACAAATATTATTACTCTTCTACTATATCAAGTTTTTAATTTTTCGTTATAATACAGTTCCGACGGTCTCCTTGACGTCGTATGGTACAGTCGAACAGAAAATACAAGACACCATTTAAGTTACTAATCACCAGCTTTAATTATCACAATTAAACAGTTTTTAAGCAACAAGATAGTCTCTCACAACAAATCAAGTAAAAATTGTTCACACGCAATAAAAATGTCAACTAATAGAGTCCCGCACAATTATAAAACTCATAACACTTTGCCACAATACTTCGAACCGCGCTGGAATAAATCGCCACTTAAACTGATTTGACCGTCGCTGAATGCCTATATTTATATCCCGCTGATATTCCAGAATAATCTGTCACTTTGGATGACTTTTTAAACAAACAGGCGCTCTCGAGACTCCACTAAAACGGTGTCCTTGAACACATTGCGCTGACCGGTACGGATTGGTATAGACTCGATAGTTGACGCGTAATTGTCTTTTATCGCAGAGTAGCTCACACATTACAAGTGGAACAGTCGAGATACTTGTAGAACGTTCCGTATTACGTAACACTTTTTCCGCGTTACATAACAGTACCATACCAAGTTATCATCGAACATGCATAAATACAATGCTAATTCTGTGTAATCTTTTGAGGCAGTATGTAACAATAACTAATAACAAAAATGCAGAGAATAGTTGTAATATATTTTTATTAGAGGCTATTAAGTCTATCTATAAGATAGTAACTTATATATTCATATTATGCCAAAAGTACAAAAAAATGTTCAAGTAAATTAAAGTTATTCATGCTACAGAAATAGGAATGAAGTTTCAAAGAATATAAATATCATGCGTTTTTTATTTATTATTTGGTTTATGATATTGTAGTACAGTCTCCAGCCTCCAAACGCACTTACTTATCGCTTCTAGCAACCGGCTGATTTCTCATCGCTGGTATAATCAGTTTATCCATTATTATATATTATCATGCCGTTGTTTGGCCTGTGGCCAGTTGGTCTTAGATTATTATTCCTATAAGTAATCTGCTCTTAGTCATTTATGTCCACCTTCCCTGACCCGCTGAGGTTTCTATAAGCCTAAGGGTATCTAATGTATAGTTGGTTCAAGTTATTGTAAATTGAATCTTCAGCCTCCATCTCTCCTGACTGAGCACTATAACATTCTTCACACCCCATTTTAAACACGGCTAGCAATTTTTAAATAATATTTTCAGTAAAGGTGGAGTGCTACGGTTTAGTGAATAGATGACAACTAATCTTACGGGAAAATTATTTTTCACCTAGGTTTTATATTGAATTAACAGTCACTTGAAGAGCATAACATATTTTGGTTCTCGTCATATTGTATGCCATATTTTCTGCGTGGTCACTGACAGCATTGGTTTGGTTAACTTAGCTACAAGTGTTTTTGTTTATCGAATTTAGAGACATCGATTGTTTACAAAAGGAAAAAGTATGAGACTGGTTTGTTTCATAATTATCAAAGCTTTAGGAAATAGCACTTTGATGTTATCTGTACACTCAATTATCCTTTTTTTTTTATAGCCTAGTTGCCCACAATATAAAAACATAAAGCAAAGTCTACTATGAAGTTTAAATATTTGACATAAAGAACTGAGTTCCTTATTAATGCCATGTGCCGTTAGAGATAATCAGGGGATTGGAGCTTGCATTGCATAATATTTGTTTTCCCACGTTTAAAAAAGCAAATTTTGTTGTACACAATATTTAATTATATAGGAAAGCAAATCAGAAAGTCGAAAAATATATTTAATAAAAATATAGGAATAAAAACGCTGTTATCCGGTAAAATCAATTATGATGTTTCTCCTTTAAACCCTAATCATTATCAACATACAGTGCACTGTATCTTATAAAAAAAAAAACGAAAATCTTATTTTCATAAAATAGTCAACTGTAATTGAAACTTTATTCAGCACCACTATATTCTTAAAACTTTACTGGCTTTTTCTTTTTTAGTAATTGCTGAACGTAGTTTCATAAGACTGTCTAGTTTATAAACTTTGAATCCCTATGAGTATACTGTTACGGTATATTACGCGAAAAGTCTCAATGGTAGTATGACTGCATGACTATCGATGTTCCTTAAAGGCTTTAAAGTATATTGTCAGATACATTTATAGCCTGATGTTGGCTACATAACATTTATTATTTTCTAAATGATTATGCACTTCAAATTTGTTAAAGGTTAGTTGAAACTACTTCTTCATGAGCTGACAATATTTGTAGCAACATGCACCAGCTAAGCAAGAACAAAGAAGTGAGGAACGTTTCTATAAAACAATTTAAAGTCACTCTATATGCACAATTGAGTCACTCATATATAAATCTAATGAATAGTAAGCGGCCGTAGTCTCATTGCCAATACAATATGTACGCATGTTAATAAAAATATTACAAAATCAATATAGAATATGTAACGGTTGAAGTTTTGCGGTCGAATAATCTAATGACAAAGATCCAAATAAACAGTATGATTATAGCAGCTGTAAGTATTTTTATAAGGAAGAGTTAAATGTTATCATAATCGTATGCTAAAGGTGTCTCTGATAAACCACTGGCTTTATAGTACTAAGTAAACATTCTTGCGTTACTGGTACACAAAATATAGAAATCTTAAATAACCAATCCGCCATTATTCATTATCTTTTATAAAAAAAGTACCAGCCAAAGAAAGATTTTGAAAAAACAATTAAAACTCGATTTTTGCTTATTTTTTTGCTTATTGTTAAAAGTTTATTTCATTTCCGGGGAACATAGTTAACTAACAAACGTGCAACCGTAACTCATTAAAATACAATACAGTCTTTTGTGCGTTGTGTGTGTGTATGTGATTGTTTATTGTTGCCTATATAATATACTAAATGTTTGTCATTCATGAAATATAATGAGAAACGTTACAAAACTTTATTTATTTTATACAGTAAAGTTTTCTTCAAAGACCTTATAATGCTTATGTACAATCACAAAAAAATAATTTGAAAAAGACTATATTACATCAGAAAATAAGACATGACGAACCCTTTTAATTATTAATTTTTTTCATTGCACAGAAAGTAAATTTAAGTTTGTGTTACAAAGGTCAACAGAGACAGATTAGTTATTTTTTATAACCTGTTTCAAAAGCTCAGTAGATTATCAGGAAAGAATAGCATCATTAATGAGTCCACTTGACTCCAATAACATATATCTCGACTACTTATTCTACACGACACCTACACATTGCAATATATTATAAATTATTCCTCTACCTACTTGAATAAATTGTTGGCGGTGTCAACCCCACGTACACACAATGACCACATGTCACAAATGTTGACAGCAGTAACAGAAATATCTTTCACCTACATGTCATGTGATGTTTACCGTAATGACATATCCAATGAGTGGACAAAATTTTTAAAAATTTCTTTTATTCCAGTCCATTGTATTGTTCTTACGCGTAGAAGAGTCACATAATGCCTCTCCGTTAGTGGTTTGTAAAAAAAAAGATTAATAAAATTTACCGTAGTTACATTTTGTACAGTTTTCAAATAAAAGGTAAATTATTAAATCAAGAAAGTAATATGAGAATTCAAAGTATTCTGATCGCATAGACAAACAAAATACAGGAGGACGGGAGAAATAGAACGTTTATCTAGAGAAGCCATGGGTAGCAGTCTAATAAGTTAAAAATTAAAATTAAATAAGAAAATAAATAACGGCGTATTCACTGTATCAAGAAAAGCAAATTGATATTCAAACTTACTATCAAGGCCAAAATTTAATGCGTACAAAAAAAAATTCAGTAGTAAAATTGTTTACTACAGACGAAACAATCGAAAATTCTTGCTTTAAGAAAACAAAATCGTTATTTACTAATACGTCTTTAGGCCTTATTCCAATAATATTCATCGTGTGACAACCTCAAGTTATGGTATGGTCGTTGAAGTTTCCAACCAGTAGAAATGTAGATGGCAGCTGCTGGATCAATTCCTGTAGATCTTCAGCTCGCCATGAAGAGTTTGGTAAATGTCAGTTTCAGTGGCTCAAATAAACTGATTGCTACTGCTTGTAGAGCGTAGCGTGGGGGATATGCGTTGCTAAGAGTTATAGAAACGCCTCCCCTTGTTCTGATGTTTGGTGTAACAACGCAAGCAGAAAAATTCATATCGCTCTCATATTTAACAGTTTTTTTAGATTCATGTTTATCGGTGTCCAAGCCACTTATTTATATTGATAGAATAAAGTATTTACCTTATTTTGTTTGTCCGTCTGGTGGCTTTATTTCTTCTTCGTTATTACGACGCGTTTCGGGACATATGTCCCATCCTCAGGTATTGTCACTCAGCAGAGGTCGTCATTTAAGTAAAAATATCAATACATAAAACATATAACATAACTTACACACATAATCAACAATAAAAACGTTTAAACTTTGGAGCACGTACAAGTCGAGATGCGCATCCCGGACTACAACGGTCGACTGCCGAGTCTATGTTATTGCTCGCCGCGCACTGTGGACTTTGTCTGTATTTGTATAGCCGTATCGTATAGAGAATTTGACTGAAACTGTAACTGTTCATTTAGGAGGATTTCTTTTGTGTTTGTGTCCTTAAATGCCTTATATATTTCAAATTCCTCGACAGCACTCATGTATCTCCCTTTCTTGCATATGTGTAGGGGTTGAAAATTACTTGCAAAGTCTGTATAATTATGATTATTGTCAACTAGATGACCTGCATAATTTGATGTTATTCTGCTAGGATCTTTTTTGGGCAGGTGTTCTCTAAAGCGTTTTTTAAACGCTCTACCCGTTTGTCCAATGTAGAAACGACAACAGTCGCTGCACACAACCTTATAAACACCTGTCCTGTCTTCAACTGCTTTTGGGGGGTTTTGTCGAAGTATCTTACCAACGTTGTTACTGGTCCGGAACCCCATCCTAATGTTTACGTCTTTAAACGCGCTGTATACAATTTTTGGTAGGGTGTTACCATAGTACGATGTTATGTACCTAGTCCCATTTTCACTACCTTCGCGTATTTCTTTTTTACCTTCCTTTTTTTCGATGTTTTTTAATTAGGTTGTGTATAATTGAGCTACTGTAACCGTTGGCCCTAGCTATATATTTAATTGTGTTAAGTTTTTCGTGAAAGTCTTCCTTTTCCATTTCACGAAGAACTTAACACAATTAAATATCTTGTGTGCTTGACTTGTACGTGCTCCAAAGTTTAAACGTTTTTATTGTTGATTATGTGTAAGTTATGTTATATGTTTTATGTATTGATATTTTTACTTAAATGACGACCTCTGCTGAGTGACAATACCTGAGGATGGGACATATGTCCCGAAACGCGTCGTAATAACGAAGAAGAAATAAAGCCACCAGACGGACAAACAAAATAAGGTAAATACTTTATTCTATCAGTTTTTTTAGCATCAGCTATGTTTCCTGCAAGCAAGCAAGCGCACACACACACAGCGGACGGGGAGATGTCTAGCCCTTACTTCTTGGCGGGCGGATTAAAGGTCTTGCAGCAAACCCACTGTTATTTTCTAGACTTATGCTGGATAATATTTCACTTGCGTTCGATGTTGAGTGTATTCCTGTCTACCATCGCTGTATGAAGGGGGTAAACTGCTGGTATTATCACTTTCACCGTTTTTGTTGACGTCACTGTTGCTGAAGACTTAACAGTCTCTACGTAGCTGTCTTTGTCCTGGTTCCCCGGGCAAACAAATTTGTCTCAGCTTTTATCAAGCTAATGACTTGGTAAAGCCATTTACTTACATTTAACAAACTCTTCGTGGCGAGCTGAAGATCTACAGGATTTGATCCAGCAGCTACCATCTCCATTTCTACTGGTTGGAAACTTCAAACGACCATAGTCCTAACTTCAGGTTGTCACACGATGAACATTGTTGGAATAAGACCTGAAGACCTATTATTAAATAACGCTCTTGTTTTTTAAAGACCGTCACGAACTTGCACATTAATGCTGAAGTAGTGCTTTCTCGGCTACAAATCGTTTGACTTGTCCCATCTTGCAACCATGTAGAACCATCCAACACACCATGGAACCATGGAACATCCATGTTGTGGTTCCATGTTGGAACCATGTTCCAAGTCTATTCCAATGAAATATATCCTGTTCCTAGCGACTGTAGCTGACGTTCAACTTAGGAAACGATAATACTAAAGGAATTACTTTTACTGATTTTCAACAACAAATTTTAACTTTTGGAATGATACCAAATATTTTAACAATTGCATGTCAATTGTACAATAATAATAATTATTGGAACAGATGAACATTAAAGTAAAAGTTTCTTATGGCTATAGTGTTTGTTTTCTGGTATAACTGATATTACGTTAGTTTTGCATATATTTAATACGTTTAGGGTTGAGTAAAGTCAATGGGCTTTAATAGCCTTACGCGAAAAATTAAATAAACATTTCCAATGATAAAATCGTTTATCACAACACTCACAACAATTTTACACTATACGTTATCAATTTTACACTATATCTGTTATCAAAAAGTTATAATTTGAACATTTCAATAGAAAAAACTAAGCCTATGGAAAAGATTCGTCCCGGACAAAAATTGTAATTGAAAATAAAATTTTAGAACAAGTATCACATTTCAATTACCTAGGATGTGATATTACATATGAAGAAGACAAAGATATTCTTAATAAAACAAACAACTTCGAAAGAATATGTGGGAAATTACGAAGAACACTCAAAGGAAAGACCACGAAAGAAACACAAATAAAATTCTATAAGGTGATGGCAGTCCCCGTGCTAATATTCGGGTCCGAATCATGGGCACCAAGAAAGAAAGATTATAGACAAATGGAAACGTCTGAAATGAAATATCTTAGATCTGTGAAAGGTTGTATAAGATTAGATCACATAAAGAAAGACGATATAAGACAGGAATTAAAAGCACAACCAGTAACGGAACTAGAGAAAAACAATAAAAAAAGACGGAAAGAATGTGTTATGCACATGTCTCCAGAAAGAATTCCAAGAAAATCCTGAATTATAAGCCAACCGGAAGAAGAAATGTTAGCAGACCGAGACGGAGATGGTGAAGCCGGAATAGGCTACCTGCCTAATCCTGGACAGATAGATGATGATGATGATGACGTGTAAAATTAAGATCGTAACAAATCTTACTTGTCTTTATAACTCTCGATTATTTGGAATGACCCACTGCACGTATTCTACATAAAAATATAGGTTATTTTGTGGTTGCTAAGCTCTTTATAGTGACAGTTAAGAAAGAATGAAAAGATGCTGGTACTGTAGAAGAACAGAGAATACTTCATAGTAGAATTTGTGATGCTTACAATACAGTAATCTATCATATCTCGGATAGAGATCGAAAGGAAATAGGTAAAATAAAGTAAAAAAAAATTAATTGTCTAGAGTAGTTACACAGTTGCATAGACTACGACCTAAATGTCAAATTTTTTGTAAAATCCTAACATTCATCATCGTATATTGATTTAAAACTTTCTTCGACCTGAACCTACTTTACAATCTCTCTCTTATTTCTTGCATAAGATATCTTCAAAGTCTGTCTCATGTTTTTTTTTTTTTCAGTTTGATGTTTAGTTTTCCATTGTCTGTTTAGTCCTTTCTTCCTTTGTGTTGGTAATTTTTTTTTGAAATTCTGTATTCTGATATCGTCAGATGGATCCATACCAGACTAGACACGTCGTTTGTGCCGTCTGTAGTTAAATGTACTACGCCCGTAATTTTTCCTATCCGGAAACAAACTACTCTGTTTTATGTTATCTTGACGTCGACTGTAATAAGCGCAGGCATTTTCTAGTTTATAATATGTAAACTATCTGATGGTTAATTACGTTTTCTTCAATAAGTTACTAGTACTTAATATATGAGGGTGTAATTTTAATGAAGTTTTTTGATAGTTATGAGAGATTATAAATTTTTATTTTTTATATACTTTATTCTACACAAAAGTAGACAAAGCATTAAAATTCCTATAATATTAACAGTCTTAATTAGATAATATAAAACCTACTAACAATTAGTCTATACTATAACGTGAGTGCCGTTCTTAAATATGTAATCCGCTTTACTTTGGATAACTGAACTTAATGTCTAAAGATATAAGATTAAATTTAATACGGTTAGAAGATGTATTGTACTTTCTGCAGGACTGCTATTAAATTTGATTTGCTCTCGGTACTACAATACACCTGAACATGTAAAACCTGTTACAATTCACATATTTAACATAAACTCGGAATATATAGATTATAATATTACCGTTCACTCTCTAGCAAAAGCCATAATGGAACAGACTAATGCACATATTTCTTTAACACAGATAACAATTCACATATAATTTTTAAAATAGTTCAATAAAAAAACTCTGGAGTTTACATAACGTCTTTCTGATCTACAGTATATTCGATAAGTCTAGACAATTAAACTATATTGCACCTACATGAAACTAAACTGTGTTGGACTTCATAAAACAAATTATTATGCGCTATAAGGTATTATAAGTCCATAATTAATACCTAGACCTAGCATGCATAAGTAATTTATTTCCTACCTTAACATATATGGAGCCTGAAGAGTTTAATAGTTCCACGTAAAGTTACTTTTATGGCAGATCTGTCATTAGAAAATGAAAACAGACTTTTATCTGGTCTGTCTAAAACTAATGCATACGAAGTTTAATGAAAATATGTAAATGTAATTTTAATAAAATATTTACAATATTTATAAGAAACTATTTTAATTTAATTTTCAGGCACTCTATTCTATATGAAAGTGAGAAAAAGCGTCAAAAATTTGAGTACTGAAAAGTACCCATACGAAAAATGTCAAATACAGTAGCAAAGTAGACTAACATAGCCTTTCTTAAATTCTTACGCATGTTCTTACAAAATTCTTTAACAAATAAAAAGTGAAGTATGGTTAGCCTATTTGTTGGTACTTACAGTATATGACTATAATCCTTGAACTGACTCAATTTTTAACTAATATATTGTGGAATTATTCTATGAGTTATACCAAGAGTAGATGAAGGCCGCTGTAGATTTGACAGACCGGGCGTCTTCAAAGTAAAAGAGGAGAACATTTTTTGAAATAAGAAGTGAATTATTTAGTATAAAATCATTACCACGAAATACATCCATACAAAATTCCTGAAATATAAGGAGACGTACGAGAAAGACAAAATTTTTGAAAAGATTGATTATCACACAATTACATAAAATATAAAAGTTGCTGATATGAGATACCTGCCGTTCAGTAGCAGAGTTAGAATTCATTAAAAATATTTCCAAAAATAGTATATAAGGATAAAATAGAGAAAATAAATTTAACTTAATATTTTTTCTGTTTTCAGCGGTAACCAGGGCAAGGTGTGAGTAACCATAAATCTTCTTAAAGAGAATTAACTTAACGCTAAAGAAAATTGTTAACCCAAAACGAGCGCTTACCGAGGAATAATCTCTTAATGAAATCTACTTTGTGCTCTATCCAAACCTCTTTTCACAATGAAGGTTAGCAAAAATAATTGTGTGTAAAGTTTGTTAAACTGCGCCACTACAGTGACAATGATTGGCAGTTTATTTACAAATTACAATATAAAGTAATTAAATCATGTATTTACATTTACGTTTGGTACTATATTCCTTTTATATTTATGTATGAAGTTCGAGAGTTATTTTCAACACTGTTTAGCTATTAGTCATCCAATATTTGTGTCATTGTATACGCTTCTAGGAGAACCCCATAACATTCATATACGTTTTCACAAACAAAAATAACAGTGTTGCACACCACTATGGAAACAATTTTTCCGATTAACGCTTTCAAGCTTCACAGCTCATCATCAGATCAGAAATATACAATAATGGCAGTATTGGAAATATACAATAATCCCAATATTGTATATTTCCAATCTGAAGATAAGCTCTAAAGTTTGAAAGCGCTAATCGAAAAATATTTTTCTGTAGTGGTGTGCAACGGTGTACAACAGAAATAATTCTGTTTGTGATTATAACGCTTAACACAACTTTATTAATTAAACAAACGTTTTCATTGAATATTCTAAACATTATCTCTTCCTCGAAAATTCGTATTTGTTTTTATAGCTGACAAAGTTGCACTTCTCATTATTGCGAACTGAAAATGCTACTGTCCAGGCATACACCGATGTGTGTGTGCCTGCAGGAAACACATTTGAGGCTACAAGAACGTATGAATATGAGAGGATATGACCCCTTCCGCTGAGATGTGACTCCAAACATCACAGCTAAGGGAAGCGTTGCTCTATTTCTTAGAAACTTTGATGAAGAGTAGTTTTGATAAAGTTTGTACCTTTTTGTTTACATAAATAAAGGGTACTGACAATTGTTAAAAGCAAAGTAAATGTAACGGGCAAAAATAATTTTTTTATTAATCTAAGGCAGACCTCTTAAGACAACTACTAACAAGATAACTTGGTAACAAATGAGAAACTGGATAGGACGCTGTAGAAACAGAAATCGCCATACTGTCACTACAAGACAGTGGCAGAACTAGATAATCACAGAAATTTAACAGATATTTTTTAGAACACACACAACGTAAGTTTGGTGATACAGTACTTTAAATAACCAAAAGAATAAGAAGTGATTTACGACTTTAAACATAAAAAATATGTCGTTTATAGTATACCTATATGGTATGTCCTTATTCAGTCTGTTTGAATCTGATGACTACCCTATCTAATTTACCGCTGTGTAACTATTGTCAATAGTAGCTCAACGTATGTATACACGAGGTACTTAAAATGACGGAACATACCGTAGACCGTTTTAGGAAAAATAAAGGTCAAATTATTGCAACAGTACAACCATTAACGGTACTGTGAATTGCCAAAATAAATTAAATAAATATTAAAAATAAATAAATATGGATTAATAAACATGATTCAGATTGCATAAGCTGTATCGTAGTTAAAACTAGGGAGCCCAGAATTCATGATGGACACGCATTCCTGGCACACCTGTCGCTAGCGTTGTGTACGCGCGTATTTTGTTTGTGTGTGTGAAGCCTGTCCGTTCCTGAAATGTAACCAACCCTTTTCAAGTAGGATAGTTTTTATATTTTATTTTAATTATAAGAAAAATGTGTACGATATGATAAAACAAAAGACACCAAAGTGTATAGAAATTAAAGGTGAACGAAGGGTTAAAAGACCGTGCCAATGTGACGAAAAGCCCAATTACTATACGTAAAAAGTGAATAGCTCTTTTCGTAATTACAATAAAGAAGTATAATTTACGTATAGTAAACATAGAAAAATTAGCGATCGATTGAACACCGTGTGGTGTGAAACAGAAATCGTAATTCGCGAAGATAGGCGAAAATAGTGAATTGAACCAGAGTGGAGGTAAAGACGCTTCGACAAAATCTGACACGTTGAAAATTGTTCAGACCTGAGCTTTTGCATGACCTGACTATAAATACCAGGTCGCGCTAATAAAGCTTCTTCTTCTCGATTCAACCGTTGCCACAGGAGGCTATGTCAGTCGACGACGCTATTTTAAATCTATAGTAAGAGTCACATGACAAACTGGAAGTCCAAGCACAGTAGCAGAGCACATACGATGAGGTCTATGGACACACCTGCAGCATATGATGTGAGGCGAGACGACTATTAAACAGCGCATGCAGTGGAATCCGACCAGAGGACCAGGAGGACACGGAGGACACAGACTGAGGACCAAAGGAGGACGTACGGATGATTAACCACGTCAAACGAGGTGACGAAAAACCATTGTAATTACAGACATTTGAAAGACACTAGTTAAAGTTAGAAAGGAAGACATTCAACCTGTATTAAAATAACTAATTGTACATAAATGTAAAAGCAGAGTGAAATTTAGAATAATGTCTCTTGTATAAAATTTAGTAATTGAGAGTAACATAAATAATAAGAGAAATATTTGATTTTTGAGTTAACGTAATTAATAAAGTCTTTGTTGATAAAGGAGAATGCATATGCAGTAGAAAGTTTTAAAACCAATTAATATTAAAGAAATTGGAATACAAGTAAATTCATTATTGAAGTAAATTAATCAGTAATTGCAAAAAGATGACCACAAAATGAGTAAGCCGAGAGCAATAATATTTAATTAATTCAAATTAGATAATAAGATTATGTATAACCTGTTGTATGTAATTTGTTAGCTATAAGTTGTGTACGAAAGAGTCGTACAAACGATTTAATAATGAGTACTATTTCAATATGGGAAATGAAAGATTTTGTTTAATAAAAAAATAAATAATGGAACAATTTTAAACTTAAATAACGTATCATCTTCTTATTACGATTACACCCATGAATTCAATACATTATATAATTTGTTATGTTATATTATATTTATGTTAAATATATATCATCTACACACTAGAATTTGTACACAAATACATAAGTAAATAAATATATTTTTATAACATTCATTGCTTAAAAAGCTATCAAATCATAAATCAATGTAAAGTACCGGCTTTTATTATCAAATAATACAAATCGGGAATAATAGCTAAAGTTCAGTTTCAGCGTCTATCAAGAAACTGAAGCTGCATAGCGTGTACTATTCATTGGTCTTCCTTCCATCATACATTATAAGACGAGAAACCTGCTATGCTATAAGCAATGGTAATACGTCTTTAAAAATTTCTAAAATGCAAAATGACGAACTATTTTACACTTTTAGAGAGGATTTAAATTTTTTGCGTTTAATTTTCATACCTTGAATTATTTTTACTTTTCACTGTACATTATAACCACTTTTATAACATGCCTACATTTTTATTCCTAACATTTCTCTAATCGTGCTAACTGTAAACGGGAGTGTCTATTGTTGATATATGGTGGAATATTTAAGGATTATGAAACACACAGTAATGAAACTACTACCAGAAAAACAAATTCAAAAATCAATTTGCGAAGGTTAAAGTATGAAATAGAAACGTCAAATTAAGGAGTAGAAACTGCACTTCGTCGAAAAACTAGTCTTTATAATGCTCTGACAGTTTTGTTAACGTATGGCAAGAATGGAAATAGAAGCTGTAAGCTTTTATCCCTTGTTGAATTGCATAATTCTGCGTTGTGTAATCCGTCCGCATTGTATTCCGCATCGTCATCTGTATAAGCTGGATAACGCGACATTAACCACTGTTTGGGAAAGAAAAATATAAATTTACTACTTTTGGGATATGTGACTTTAAAACCCTGGGGACTTAACTTAAATAAAAAACATTCTTCCATACTTGTAACAGTTTTATTTGTTTAGATAATCTTACCTCTTAGCCACTCAGATCAGCCCGTAATTCACCCACTGTCACCACAAACTTACATTAATTTTTCTACTTCTGGAGTTATGTGTTCCCTCATTATTTGAAATAAATTGTTTCTTGCTTTCTACAGATTCATTACTTCAGATGTTTCCATGGAAGTTGATTCTTATATCTCAGATGTGTTAGTGTCACTGAGTTTGTACCTCTACTATTCTGTAACTTGCTTTTCAGCTCACATTTATACCGCTGCAAAAACAATAGTTAGCTCTTCAGCTTTCTTTGGGTACCTATATCAACGCTTTGATATCGTCTGATTCGTGCGTACAGTCTTCTTTTTGTGGTTCATCTGATTCCAGCAATAGCCTTGTTAGTCGCACTTACGCCTCCTTGTTCTTTACGTTTTTGTTCTTTGCCTTTCTTCTTTTGCGTTCGTTTTTACGTTTCAAACAAATAAGGGTTTCTATCGTTCCTCGGATACTTCTCCGTGCCGTCGGTGTTCGTAGTATAAGCGCTTGCAAAGGCTTCGTCATCTGACAATCATCCATTCTTGCAAACAGGTTGACAAAATTAAATTAATCGCACACAATACAATTGTTTACTACATAATTGTGACTTTTGTTCCCAATGTTAAAGGCCGTACAATTTACTTCTGACACCAACATTACGACGGTCGCACTCATTGTCGTGTTTACATAATCGAACACACAGAAGTCTTTAATTTTATGACTGTAATTACAGTTTCAATAAACAAAATAATAGACTCTTGTACATAACAAATCTACAAACTTATGATTGTCCAAAACACCCAAACGTTGCCAACATTGAATCCACCTAATTAACACCATTAATAATTAAGTAACTAAACTTTTTTTTTATAAATAATTTTTGTTATAATTACTGACATCAAATCATGTTAATTCACAAATATCACTGAATAATTGTGCTAGCTAGGCGTTAACAAACACTGTATATATACCTCTGTGAGGTTAAGGAAAGAATCTAAAGCTTTCTGCATCATCTGTTGAGAATATTCTCCAGAAAACACTGGAAGTTTGTATACTATGTCAGCGTAGGCATTCCACATCAGTATGACGCACATGGCATGCAGACAGCCAATTTTGTAATAGTGAAAATGCATATGCAAATGCAAACAAACCATATACACAAAAATAAGTATTACAACATACGGACATAAAAGAACAGGCTCCTCAAAGCGTAATAATATTTAGACCTACCAATGTTTATCAAAGATATAATGTTAATAGGCACAACTTCTAATTTTGTATTTGTTAGTGGAATGGGCGAGAACAGTATATTGTGCGTCATGAAGCCTTGAGGTGGCTTTGTCGCCCGCCTTAGACTCTATTTACATGTTAATGAGAAATTAATTGGTTGTAAATAAGGGGGTAGTAATTTTACTACCAGTACCCATTATTTTTGGTTTTACTTCCTACCATTTTAAAGTAATTATGTATGTATAATAGACTTAATGGCTAAAGTGAACTCGTACAAAACTTGCACTTGTGATTTCGTCTATGGTTTTGGATTTGTCATTTTCTTTAGCCTCTAGGCCACCAAACTTTTCTGTAGCTGATTTTAACTGGTTTATGTATAACATAATGTGTATTCAAACTTCTTGCAAACACTTGATAAACTTAAAGGTAATATTTGAGACTGTGTTTTGACCACCGGTGTACATACTAGGCTATAGAGTGTAGCATCCAACGTTAAAATAGTGTTGACCAAGTTTTAAGTATAGTTTCTGTTGTTTTGAATTTTTGTTAAATTTATGAATAAATTAAAAAAAGGTTAGTAACAAAGGATGCTTTTAAACATGAAAAACACTTGAGACACTTGAGGCAAAGCAAAATGACAAAGTATAAAAAATGTTTAAACATAATCGGAAGTTTGAGAAGGAGTAAACATTAATTACGAAATTGTTTGCACTTCAAAGGCAAACGATAAGTTAATATGATAGTATTTCTTGCTAATAATCTAACACAATAATGTCAGCAGGTAGATTCAATAGAAATTTTGTATTAATTATTGGAAACCTTGTAGGAAAAATGGTATCAATCACTTTGTAATCAGACAACTATGCTAATATTGAACGCCACTAAACCACGACATTCAGAAAGAATCGCTTGTAAAATTTGTAGATTGCATTAGCGAATCTATTAAAAATATTCATTAACACTTTGTTTATTCGACAAGCTTTTAGACTCAAAGCGACTATTAATATTTAGAAAAACACCTAAGACACCTATAAATTATTCAAAAAAAGTTATTTTATTTTCATATAATCGATTATTATGAGACTCTTGATCTTTGAGTATAAAAGAAGTAAACGTTTATTGTTTAATTACCTAAAATTATTTTAAAAGAAATTATTGTATACGTTTTCAGGATTTGGTATCTATGGTTTTAAAAAAACAATTATTTCGACTGTTGCACAGATCGTCGTGTTGTATAGTGGTAATAGAGTAACTAACACGCAGTCAGCAGTTTCTGGGCGAGCCGGAAACTGTCGATGGTCGTGGTTTCGATTCTGACGGAGCGGCCACCCTGACAAACTGCAGTCAGGGTATTCGCAGGAGCGGCCCGGTGAAGTCGTCGCATGACCTTATCCCAGTCAACAGGCCGGTCAAAGATCAGAGGCGGCAACCGCCGGGGCGGGGTAGGTAGTGAGGTGGCCGTAGCGGGTCTGTCCGTGGCAGGACCCAGCTGGGAAGACCGCCCGGATCCCGCGGAGTCGCCACTGTTTCGCCGTTTCCGGCTACTCACAGTCTGCCACTCCTCAGTTTTCATGGCACTCGACCCAGCCGACACTGTCTCGGGTTCGGTCGGCAAAGGTTGCGCTAAAGCGCCAGGTGGGATTTCGTGGCCCTGAGAAGGACCGACGGGAATGTTGGGTGCGGCCATCGGCGAGGTTAACCTACGCCTAGGCTGGTGAGATGTTAAGGATCGCTAGCTGGGTAGTGTGGTATGTTACTTAACAAGCTACAACACTTACCAGGCAACAGTCAGCAGCGGAGAACACCAAAACACCACTAACACCAGAAGCTCGAGTTCACCACTGCCCGCACAATTGTAACACAGAGCACTAATTATATATAACACTTTGTGAAAGTTTCAAAATGATAAACTGGTAAATAGCGAAGATATTGTGCTCCAGACAAGCTGGAGCCAGTGTTGTGCAATGGAAAATTCCACACACAAGAACAACAAAACGAACGACGCAGCCTACCTTGGCAACAGCTCAGGGTAGACTCCCAGTTGAAATTGTAGCCTGAATGGTTAGATAACGTTCTCCAGGTATTCTTACCCTAAACCAATATCTTCATCTTTTTATACAGTACATACAACATCGAACATTCTTCAAATTCTCTCTGCCAATCTTCGTCGGCAGTAATTCCCCTCTACCGCACTTTCTATCAGCAAAGTCATACTACCCATTACCACCAGGTATCACAAGTAGTGTTTCATCAACCTCTGATTTGTTTTTCCTTCGAGAGCGTTTCCATACTCCTTTGATTCGCACAACCCAGTTGATGATATTACATACTATACATATTATTACATACTATTACAAACATATTAGTGACATAAAATAAATATAATATTTGTAAATTTGTCAGAAACAAACTCAGGAAAATTATCGTGAATGATGCACATCAGCTTCTGTTTTATTGTGTACTGGAAAAAACAATTTCTAATACATTTATCGTTATAAAGCAAATGTATATATTTGGCTGCCGCGTGTAATGTAGACGTACCTTATATGGTACAGGGTGACGTGTAGCGTACAAAACAAGAAAAGAAGCGTATATACGAGTACTGTTGTAGCAAAAACAACTACAAAATTCCTTGTTTTCAGGCATCGCAGTTGGCTATAAATCTTAATTTTTTGTCCCACACGCCTTCGTGTTTTATACTTCTTACATACGTTGCCTGCATTATGTAACCGCGCACGCACGCGTCTGTCTATTTGTAAAAGAGTGCTTCTGTAGATTTATTGTTTATGTCTGCACAGCGTGTGTAATAAATCACTAAATAATGTCTATATACTATAACAAATGTAAGTTGGTTTTGTCTAGAAATTGCTGTCCTAACATATAAAT